>CM039087.1:48098826-49329197 GCA_022113865.1 Chimonanthus praecox
ATGGCAATTTGGTCCTTGAATTTGGAAAATGCATGGAACTTTTTGGGGATCTGCATGGGTATGCTTTAAGTGGGTTTTGGGTCTAGGGGACCCTAGTGAAGGCATATAATTGGGGGAAATGATCTAATGTCGATTTTGAGCTTTATTGTTGAAGAGATTGGGGATTCCTCATGGGTTGAGAGGGTTGACCAGAGTTTGGGGTCAAACCTAGGGTATAATTTGAGGGTTTTGCTTCTAAACTATATTTGGGGCCTAATCTATGAATTAATTGGGTATTATTGTGGTAATTGATATGATTAGAGCCGACGAACCTCGAACCCAGAGCCGTACAACCCGAAGATCAATTCGGAACTTCGTAAAAACCTCAAGGTGAGGAACGTTGTACACCTTGGTTGATGAATTGTTGGATATATATGTAATTTTGGATATTATAAGTTATGAATGCATATCTTGCATGATGCCTTGAAGTAATACCCTATGCTATATGAATCTACATGTATACTTTATTGTGAATTTCCCCAATGTTGTGATGATTAGTTAATCATGAAAATGTTATGATGATGATGAACTTGATATGATAGTTGGTTAACATCCTTAAGAATGGCTAAGATGATAATCGATGATGGTGCATGGGTTTGGACACTTCTTGAGGGGAGATAGTGGGACCAATTGTGTAAACCTTGGTGGGATGTGATTGTATTGGGCTATGATTGTAAGGGGTGATAATGTATGCCTAAACACAACCAAATGAAATATTTTAAGGTTAGGCAATGGCCTATCTCCCAAAGTCAACCATTTTCCTTGAGAATGAATAGAATGAGTTATGCTTGCTATCCTAGATGATGGAGTAATCATGATGTATTGAAACATTGTTTGCATGCCCATCATATTGTGAATGTTTCCCATTGTATTATTCACTCATGAGACCTTAGGATACTAACTAAAGTGTGAATATGGGAAATTGTGTTAAATGGGCATGACAACATTGAGAACACCAGAAGTGAGATTAGACTCTAGGGGTAGATAAGACTTGAGTATGTACCTTCCCCCAAATAGGCCTCACTAGTGTGATGACCCAACTCCTTAGAGGAGGTTGGAGTGACAATAAAATAAATGAGATCATGGAACCCTATTGGAGTGGTGGCGTTGGCTACGGAGACTTGGTCCTGTAGGATTGCTGTCGAGGAGTAGGTCCCGCACATGCTATACGCTGGAAGACGCTCTCACAACTATTTGAGTCCATCGAGGAGTATATCCCTCACATGCCACGCGCTGGAGGGTCTCTCACGACTATTTAGCACCCTTGGTGTGCGTTGATGTGCAGGGTTAAGCACCGTATACACCTTGGGTGATGGACCTACCTGGTAAGGCGTCACTCGACCACCTTAGAGCTTGACTGAATCACCCATGAGATGAAGGGACGCAGAGTGAGGTAGACTATAGCATGCTAGACGTGAGTCACCCGCTTAATAAGTTGTGGGCCCTAAGTCTCGCTAGGGGTCATAAGGTATTTATGATGTTTGACTGCTCGTTCCATAGAGGTATCCGTTTGGAGCTTTGTTCCATAGTGATGCGTGATAACACAACATATTGCATAGCTTTACTTATATTCAATTTCATACATCTCCATGTGGTGCGTGAGTGTGTAGCATGCATTGATTTCTTCATTGAGCTTGTTTATGCTTACTTCCTTGCCATTCCAGGTAATGTTGCATCGGCTAGGTTCGAGGGACTGCGAGGGAGAACTTAGACTACACTATTGATGTTCCACGCATTATCTCACATGGACTAGGCTTATTTTGATATTTTGTTACATGGCTATGATTATGATTGTTGTAGTAACTTTGAGAAACCATGTACAATTACATTTAAGCTATGAAGGTTGTGTTTGAGATATTGAAGAAGACCATTTGACTTAAGTTGTAGTTTGGGGATGTAAACCGTATTTTGTAGAGTTATGGAGTTGCTCTACATTGTGGACGATGACACTTGTTTTGACAAGTACTTTTGTAGAGGCCAAGAATGGCCCATATCTCATGTTTTAAGGGAGACTCTGCCGAAATTTTGGTAGGGGTCCCACACCCCCACTAATGGTCTAAGGTCCTTGTGTATGTTTCATACGTGTGCTTCCCACATGTGATATTTAATATTTGTTGTGAATTATGTAAAAAGAAATTTTTTATCCCCGCCACGTGCCGCTTTTGGGCCGGGGCGTGATATCTTGGTATCAGAGCTTTGGTTCTTTTTCCCCTAGGATTGTGCGTGTGGAGTCGACAGCTAACCGTCTAGGGTAGAAATTATTTTGTTTTGGAGATAGTTTTCTGTTGGGTGTGAATGCATGGTTGCTTGGTTGGTTGTTGTTTGTCGGGTTTGATGCCCTTATATGCTTGTGTTTGGCCTATGCTGATATAGTTGCTAATATTTAAAATATGGCCAAGGGCAAAAGTACCCACAACACCCAACAACTTCCAGAAAACAATAATGGCACCTGTGTGGTGGAGGATGCCGCTGCCCGATATGCGACCATCCAAGCCAAGGTTGAGTGAATAGTCCAAGAAGTCTTCGCGCTAAGCAAGCCATTGAGCAAGAACAAAGTGTGGCCAAGGAGACACAAGCAGAAATAGAGGTGAACTCAGTTTTCCAACACCGAGCACCTGTAGCTCTTTGTGATTTCAAGAGACAGTCTCTTCCAGTATTCAAGGCTGATCCGAATTCAATGGTCGTGGAAGAGTGGCTAGAGGAGATAGAGATGATTCTGGACACGATGGACATCTATGATGATGCCACCCGCGCCAAGTTTGCAACTTTCAAGTTGGGCCGTGAGTCCCGCCATTGGTGGAAAGTAATGAAGACTGCTAAGGCAAACAAGTCGATTTCATGGAACGAGTTCAAGGAAATGTTTTTAGCACAATACGTCCCGATAGTGATTAAAGAGATCAAGTTAAATGATTTTCTGGCCTTAACGCAAGGTGATATGTCAGTGACATAGTATTTGGCTCGTTTCAACGAGTTGGCCCAATGTCCTCCTATCATAGTAGTGGATGACAAAGCAAAGGCCCACAGATTTGAGCAGGGCTTACACCACAGTATTATGAGCCAAGTTACACTCCTTCACCTATTGACTTTTGCTAAGGTAGTTGATAGGGCCCTCTTGGCCGAGGCCACGGCAAGAATGGCAGGTGCAGTTCAGTCTCAGTCATCTTCTGAGAGTAGACATAGAGTGTTCAACAATGGAAAGAACAAAAACAAGAAGAAGACTGCACCCTACTCATCTCGTGGATCTTCTAGCCAGTCGAGACAGTCATTAGGGAGAGATGACGAGTCAGGGACTCGTGTAGTTGAGTGCCAGATTTGTGGCAAGAGAGGACATTCATCCAAATCTTGAAATCAGCGATCTAGATCTGATAAGAGACTTTGCTTTACCTGCAAGCAGGAAGGACATTTATAGGAGTTGTCCTCAAGGTGCAGGCACCAATCGAGCAGTGGCCCCCAGCAGGCAATGAGAGCAACACCTATTCTTGCCTAGAGACAGGCCCCGCAGACTTCAGCGGTTAGATCTCAGAGACTTGGGCGAGGCAGAGGCAGAGGCCATCGGGGCCGTGGTGCTTCTAGCAAGATGTTAGCTGTTATTCCTCTGACTGGAGAGACTGTTGATACTCCAGTGATGCACGGTATATTACTCTTTTATAGTTCACAGGCTCATGTATTATTTGATTCCGGTGCATCGCATTCATTCATTGCATCATGGTTTGCACATTTGTTGGGACTCCAGACCAAGCCGGTTCGCACACCTTTGAGTGTCACATCCCCACTGGGATGGGAGATAGTAGTTGACAAAGTGTGCAAGACCTGTGTTATGACCATTGGTCACCTTGAGTTAAAGTTTGATTTGCTAGTTTTGGACATGTCTGGTTTTGAAGTGATTTCTAATATGGACTGGTTGTCGGCCCACATAATTGTGATAGACTGCTTCAAGAGACAAGTATCTGGTCGATTGTTGACGAGTATTGACTTTGCCAGTATATTGAGTCTGACTTTTAGTCTAGTTACAAGTGTTGTTCGCAGTGATGCAGTTGTACATGGCATGATTGCCAATTTGGGTTGGGAGGATGTACGTGATACTCAAATTGAGATGCCTAGAGTAGTGCAAGATTTTCTGGATGTGTTTCCCGAGCGACTAACAGAGTTTCCCCCACCTCGAGAGGTTGAGTGTGTCATTGAGTTGATGCCCGACACGTCACCCATTTCTATTACTCCATATTGCATGGCACCAGCTGAGTTGAGAGAGTTAGAGATTCAGATCACCGAGCTTTCTTCTATCGACTTTATCCGCCTGAGCACTTCTCATTAGGACGTGCCAACTTTACTTGTTAAAAAGAAAGATGGCACGATGAGAATATGCATTGACTACCGGAACCGGGTGACAATCAAGAACAAAAACCCACTGCCCAGGATTGACGATCTCTTTGATCAATTGAGAGGAGCTAAGTACTTCTCTAAGATTGACCTCCTCCAGTTATCACCAGTTGAGGGTGAGGGAGGGCGATATCCAAAAGACCGCTTTTTGCACCCGATTTGTAAAAAGAAAGGAAAAAGTATTACAAATTAGCTTTGGCGAAACAGCTCCAAAAAGAAAGATTCTGAATCTCGGAAAGGGCGGGGCGTTACACGATTTGGGCATTTTGAGTTTGTTGTGATGCCATTTGGGTTGACAAATACGCTGGCTACCTTTATGAACTTGATGAACCGCATCTTCCGACTATATTTGGACCGCTTTGTGGAGGTATTTATTGATGATATTTTGATTTATTCTGCGTCGGAGACCGAGCATGAGCAACACCTGGGTACAGTGTTACAGAGCTTGTCAGAGAACAACTTATATATGAAACTAAGTAAGTGTGAATTTTGCCTGAGAGAGGTGTAATTTCTTAGGCCATGATGGTTCTAAAAAAGTCATGTATGAAGCACCTATAGAATAATGCTAGCCCAAGGAAACTACGGCCCCAATCATAGTCTTTGGCACTAGCCAATCCCGAACTGCATGGACTTTGGACGGATCAATCTTGCTGCCATCCGCAGAAACAATATATCCGAAGAAATTGATAGTATCAGTAGAAAAAGTACACTTTTTAAGATTAGCATACAAATTTTCCTTGTGTAATACATCAAAGACTGCTCTAAGGTGATCTAAGTTTTTCGTCTCTGTTTTGCTGTATATAAGAATATCATCAAAGTAGACAACTACAAACTTCCCAATGAATGGTCGCAGCGTCTGGTTCATAACTCGCATGAAAATACTTGGAGCATTGGCATGACTAACCACTCGAACAAGCCTTCCCGAGTCTTAAAAGTTGTTTTCCATCATCCCTTGAACGAATGCGAATTTGATGATACCCACTGCAAAAGTCTACCTTGGAGAAGACCTTAGATCCTACCAACTCATCCAACATGTCATCCAACCATGGAATTGGAAAGTTGTAGGGAACTGTTCTTTCATTGCGCCTAGTATTCTTTACTAGCCAAGTAAATTTTGCATTAAGAGAAAAAGAAGGCAATAGATTTTTTATTTGGGAACCCTTAAATGTGATAAATGAGGCATTACTAGTACTTTCCACTGCTTAAATAGTTCATACATGCAAAAAGATAAACAGCCCTACGTCAAAATTGAAAATGCCCAAATCAAAACCCAATCATATAGTGCTTGGCCAATAGCTATGTATTTTGCTTGAGCCACCATTACCATCGACAACTATACTGCTAATCACCATGATGATTATAGAGATAGCAGTTATGGTTTGAAATCTCCAACTAAGCTCAAAATCAAATAAAGTAATAGAGCAACTTCTTCCAAGTTTTTTAACAAAATTACGTCAAAGTGAATATTCGACTTGAATCCAATTTTGAGTTGACTTATGCCGCATCTCAACACAATCCTTAATTTTCCAATTCACTTTCTGTTTTTAGCTTCACCTCAAGACATAAAAGAGATACAGCCATCCTAGTCGTCCCTCAAATTAGACCCACAACCTGGGGTCAAAATCTTGGCCAGCCGATACAGCCACCGATCCAGCTGTATCGATTCAGCTGATCAATTTCTCTCTCCATTTTTTATTTTTTTCAAAAAACCTGAAAAAAATTATAGACAATTCTAAACTATGTAAATTCTTCATTATTTCTCAGTTGTTTAGATATTTAAATATATTTCTTTTCATTATTTCTATCAGCCGATTATTTTTCTTATGGCCACAACATAAACCCTAATTTTCACAATGAGGGCTAAAGAGACGAAGAAATTACAATTGGGCTTTAAAAACAGGACTGGGCAGTGTAAGCTATGTCTCTTTGGGACAAAGACACTGGATTCTACGCCTTGTCTTTTTTCTTAAAGGTTGCGGGTTCAAGTCATGTCACTGTCTAAGGACAACACCTTCATTGGAAATGCAATTGAATCAATTAGCTTATCTGAATCCACCTTTTTCAGGTTGTTGATATTCTAAACCTGCATTTTAAGGTAAATCCAGTAATAAAATAAGCTGGTCCATATCTCTAAAGAGTAGAGACTAGCCACCAAGCATGACAAAGTAATAAGCTGATGCCGAAAGGTTAATACCAGAGACTGAAGTTGAATCATCTTCATGATTTTTTTCTCAGATATCATAGTTGCAACCGTGGTGTCCAGAGAACACGATTTTGAGTACTTCAGAAACAATGGTTAATCAAAATAATTTTAGCTTGTATACAAACAAATGAACCTACATAACATTTTTTAGAGCTACCATGGTTAATTCCTAAGTATACATATAAATTAACTCACTGTGGATGATGATATTCAGAAGTTTCTGAGAGGCCACATCTCATCATTTTTAATGGATTATCTGATCAAATGAGCTACTCATAAAGATTAAAAAATGGACATCCTGGTTTCTTCTGTAACATACAACTAAGTATGAAATTGCATATGATGCTTCAGAGAAAAAGTTGTAGACAAAACTGATTTTATCCTCGGAGGGGAGATTTTTTTTGCTGCTAATGAATACTTCCATCTGCAAAAAGGAATAACAAAATTAAAGCTATTTTGAGCAGGAATCACTAACACTATAACTAGAGGACAGGTTATATGTGTGCAGAACAGAGATGCAAATGTGGAAAGGAATAAAAAAAAGGAGAGAGGTACCTTCATTCCACCATATTCTCTAATGAACACGAAAAAAAAGGAAAATAAATTACATGTAGGCATGAAACCAAGAGGAAAATACAGAAATGCATGGAAACTGAGGGCAGTGCCATCTCACCCAAGAAATGAAAAGTGCATTATGCATTCCTCTATATGAAAATCACCTTATAGATTAAGGAATTCATAGCCCAATGTCATTTCCAACAATTAAGCCCACCCATAACCAATCTAACCCCTCCACACACTATACTACTATATCAATTATCAGGCAGCCTAATTTGATATTAATATGATTGACACCAGTTCTTCAATGAAAACCTTCCTGAAAGGTGTCATAATGGCAATTAAACTTTAAGACATTGAAATCTAAGGGTCAAGGTGAGGATTGCCCTAAAATTGCCAGAACATTCCATCATAAAGGTCAAGATCCTTACTCTTTCTCAAAATATTGCAATTCACACTTAGTAGGAAATACATTTAACTACAGTCTAGATGCATAATGTATTAATGCAGGTGCTCCCTATCCTGATTTGCCATGATTCTGTTGCATGCCAATATGCATCCAAGAACACCAAATTTAATTCTAAGAAACAGCAAACTGTCATTAATATATTATATGAAACAAAAACGAAAAGAAGATAACATCAACACTAAGCAAAGAAACCCAATTTGGCCAAAGAATTTGCTAAAGCATTTCTTTTTGTAGGAAACTTTCCAACATCTTCCAAATAATTTTAAGAATGTAGAAGTATCCCCATGGACTCTTTTCCTCTCCTTTCACCCATGAAAACACAAGAACATTTAGGATCGGTTTCCAATAACTATTCCTAAAGAAAGATTCTTCTAATCAGTAACAGAATTCAATTTATTGGGTGGCGATTTAGGCACCCCATATTGTTGAATTAGCGACCCCTTATACTTTCTCCTTACTTTTCACCAATCAAATACTTGTAAATACTGGAGAACTATAAAGAACACCTCATTCTATAAAAAACAGGAGTGCAAAAATCACTAGCCAAATAAAAATAGAAGAATACAAGCTGCAAATGAACAGTGCAAATGGTCTCTCGAAGGTTAACTAAAAACATTGCAGTACCACACTGTACTATCTGGCTTCAGATGAACCCAAAGAAGAAAAATAGGTAGTGGATTTCAATTATTGGGGAAATTTACCTCCACGCCATAGTTTTTAGTTTCAATTTGAGGAGAAACACTCCTGCTAGACAAAGTAGATAATCTTTGATACGTTAGTCCTTGAGACCACCTGACTCAGGTACCAAGCATTTTGTTTGATGAGGCAATCAATTAATCTTCACTCCAAATTTCCTTGTCTCCTAAACTAGATAAAGAAATACTGACTACAACAACAACAACAAAAAAAAAAAATCCTTCTATAGGAACTAAATACCTAATTCAAATCCTAAATCTTTGATTTCAAATGCCATAATCAACTTCTTGATATCTTGAGTGAAAAGAATCATCATCGGTCAATAATAATCAACATAAACTAGTAACATTGCGATTCTGTCCACAAACATGAATAAACAAGGACTGATCAAGATTTATAAAAAGCATATCTGTATGAATTCATTGAGCATGTTGAACCAAGCACATGGTGCTAGAATAATACTATATATTAAGTGTACACTTGAAGAATATTGTAGCGTATTTGGGGAGTAATTCCTATTTATTCTATACAAGGACAACAGTTCAATGCCTACATTACAATTAATGTCCCAATCTCCCCTTGAGATACACAACATTCTCAGAGTCTCCCCCATCTCTTAGCTCTTCATCTACTTCTTTCTTGGGTTATATCTTTAAAGCACATCACATGGAAAATGCTAGATCCCTTACTAAAGTTAAGTATCAATAACATTTGCAAGCTATCTGATGATATAACTGAAATATCTTCTTCTAGAAATGAGATTTAGCATCTCAATTACCATGACTTTGCACTATGAGATAAGAAACAATCCATATTGCATCAAAGCCAATCTTACGTTCAAACTTAATATATTGAAGTGGATTGACATTTTGTTTGAGAGAGGTGGCTTCAAAAAATCTTAAGCAACTTTCTATCTTTGATTTGTAAGTGTTGGAAGGAAAAAATAATGGAAGAGAAGGGAAGAAGAGAGAGAGAGATAAATTCCTGTGTTTTATTTCTTGTATATAATCAAAAGAAGATACACATATATATATATATATATTAGAACACATAGAACCAATCAAGGCGAGCAAAAAAGGAAAATAAGATCGGTTACAATCAATACAATCTAAAAGTCAAATGCACATGTAAAATGTAAAATTACTACAATATGTACAAGACTCCTCCTCAAATTGTTATGAAGATATCGATTAAGCCCAACTTGCTTAAGACATTATCAAGTTGTGATCGAGAGACGGCCTTGGTGAGTATATATGCAAGTTTATCCTTGGATTACAAATAAGGAGTGAGAATCTAACCCGCACAAATATGATGACGAAGAAAGTGAGAATCAACTTCAATATGCTTTGTGCGCTCATGAAACACAGAGTTGGATGCAATGTTGATGACGGCTTGATTGTCATAGAGTATCAGTAATTGTTGAGAGGAGGCAAAACCCAACTCATCTAGAAATTGTTGGAACCATAGTAATTCACAGGCAATATTGGCTATGGCACGGCATTCAACCTCTGCACTAGAACGAGCAACAACGGTTTGTTTCTTACAACACCAAGAGACCAGATGAGATCCCAGGAAAACACAATATCCAGTGTCGAGGGATGGTCAAACCCTGACTCACTAAATTTGAGCATTTTGCAGATACTTTATTGCACAGGCAATATGTTAAAAAACGGCACACCTTTGACACAGGTAATATGTTAAAAAACAGCACACCTTTGACTTAATGGCTGGTCTTAATCCTACCTTTGAGCCTATCCAAGCTCAAATTTTGAGCAAGCGACATTTCTGCCCCTCAATGAGGACTATTCTACATTGTTTCGTGATGAGAGGTGTCACCTGGTTATGTCCCCTGTCTTTCTACCAGCTGATTGGTCGGCTCTTGTCTGTAAGGGGCCTCCCTCCCTCAAAGGGAATGAACCAATGATTGATACCCGTACATGATACCAAAGGACAAAAGAAAAAGGGTACCCGATTTTTGTACGTGCTGCAAAATGACCAATTACTATGTGGATTCCTGCTATAAGCTTTATGGTCGACCCTCCTCTAAGCAAGCTCATCATACCGACACACCCTTCGCTGCTGTTGAAGATAACATTATTTGTATGTCTAAACATGAGTATGCCTCCTTACAACATAACAAGTTGCAACTAAAGAATCTTCAATCCCCCGAGGTTTCCCATGTTATAGAAGAGTCAAGTACAAGTACTACACCCTTTGCCCTCCATGCTTCCTCTAAAAGTACCTGGATCATTGATACCGAATCTACTGATCATATGAATGGTATGTCTCATCATTTTTCCACCCTTTCCCTTGTTTCTCTTAGCAAGGTTAAGTTAGCTAATGTGTCTTTCACTAATATTGCTGGAAAAGGGACTATCCATGTGTCCTTCACTCTTGATCTTTCATCTGTCTTACATTTTTCTCATTTATCTCACAATCTATTATCTGTTAGTGCCCTCACTAAGTCATTGAATTGTTCAATAACTTTTTATCTTATTCACTGTGCTTTCTAGGACTTGCCCACAAAGCAGACGATTGGTGGTGGTCGTGAACCAACGACTTATATTTCTTCGATCCTCGAGTAGACAAACACTTTGAAGTTTGTTCTACCTCTATTTCTTAGGATGTTTGGCTTTGGCACTGCCATTTACGGCACCTATCTAATACTGTTTTGAGGCAATTGTTTCCTTTTTTGTTATTTGATAAATTTGAGTATGAAAATTGCCATTATGGCAAACATCATAAACCTTTTCCGCTATCACTTAATAAAAGTACTTCTACATTTTGTTCTCTTATTCACTCTGAAGTTTGGATGTGTCCTCTTGTTTAACGTACTGATTTCCATTATTTTGTTACTTTCATTGATAATTATTCTCTTATGATTTGGGTATACATGATGAAACATAAATGTGATTTTTTTTTTTTATCACTTCTGCACGTTTTATCAGTGGATCAAAATCTAATTTGACTTTCATATCAAAATTTTGCATAGTGATAATGGGGGGAGTATTTGTGACATCCATTTTTACAATTTATGTAGAACCATGGCATTGAATCTCAAAACTCTTGCCCTTACACACCTCAACAAAATGGTGTTGCCGAAAGGAAAAATCGCCACGTTCTTCAGGTAACCCGTTTTGTGACGCCCCAGTCGACTCGGGCACATCGGCTATACAAAACCACAATAAATAAAAAACAAGCCTTTATCTCAAGAGTTAAATTAACATCAATATTAACTTACAATAACTCAAAAGGTAAATAACTTCAAACCCAAAATAAACAATCTGCCTGGTTGAAGTCACCCACGGCTCGGCATCATCTTGCCAACTTAGTGAGTCAGTCGGCCTCTCCTCTTCTAGTACCCTACAAACTATTAGGGCGTGAGCTTCACTAGCCCAATAGATCACTAGCCGTAGGGGTACAATAGCCACAATAAGGCATTACTGGAATTCAACATATTCAATAAACAACACATACAAACCATAATGTAGAACAGCCTGCAACTAGGCAGGGGGCAGAAGACTTGTAACTGAGATAAGCTTGGGATAAAGCCCAAGGCAGCGACAGCAGGGTATCTCCTCTGGGATTAAGCCCAGAATCAACGATGGCCGGAACAAAACCAGCAATGAAGGTAAGGTCTGCAACTCGGCAAAGATGATAGAGGAAAATAAGATAATAAATCTATATCAATTCATATATTCGAAAGAGGTGAGTCCCTCTCTTACATGCATTGTATTTATAAGAAAAAAATAAGAAATCAAAATAGAAAAGGACTCCTAAATCAAAATAGAAAAGGACTCCTAAATCAAATAGGAAAAGGACTTCTAAATCAAAACAGAAAAGGACTCTTAAATCAAATAGGAAAAGGACTCCTAAATCAAATAGAAAAGGACTTCTAAATCAACTAGGAAACTAACTAAAGTTGGACTGCTAAGATCCCAAACGAAAATAACAAATCCTACTTGCTAATTAAGAAATAAATAAAAATAAATAGAAGTGAAATCTGTGTGCTGCATCTTCCGTGTCCTACATCAGTCCTCCGGTCTTGAAAAGAACTCGTCCTCGAGTGGAAATCAGTAAAAGCACACGGCACCAAACAAAGATGAAGACCAAGTCCGAAGATGCGAATGATGAAGCTTTGAACTGCACAATCTTCAAGGCACAGACGACGAGAACATTCTTTCTGTGGGGCGAAAAATTGAAGGACCGCAAAAGGGCGCAAGCATGGACGAACCAAGCTGATAGCGAAGGGGTCGTCATATGGCACTGGAGGGATCACACAGTTTTGATGATCTGTCGGATGGAGGACAAGAGGCTGACATGATAAGGGAAGAATAATCATAGATGAAGTCCTGGTATCCGTAATGGGATCAGGTTTGGGTAATGGAGATGGGTGAGAAATTTGCGGTGGTGGTGGAGGTGTAGGTAGAGGTGGTGGCGGTTGATCGACACTCGTCAGTTGTATCGACGGTGGTGCCGGCAACACAACTCGCTCTGTCTCCAACACGGGCATTGGTTGTGGGGTCACGACTGCATGAGGAGGATGCATGAATTCTGAGTCTGACTCTGGGGCAGCATGCAAGAACGCTGATGATGTCTTTGGAGTGGTCGGCATACATCTCGAGGAAGCGGGCACGTATTTCGAAGTTTTGTTCACCTTCATTGGGGCTCTGTATTTTCGGCCGAACAAAAGTTCTCTAAATTCTTGGAAAAAGTCGTGAAAGTCAGAGCGCATCTCAGAGATAAACTCGGATTTAAAGTCATTGAACTCAGATTGGAGGAGAAATTGAGCACCATGTGTGTTGGATGCTAACGGGGCTACATGATGCTGGGAATCAGATCGGCGTGTCACATAATCCAAGACATGACAATTGGAGTGGGGAAAAGGTTTAATAGATGGGTGAGGTGGACACATAGCTTGTCAAATAGTCAAACTTAGTCAACTGGTCATTTGATTTTTTTTTTTTTTTGTTGTTGTGTTTTTGTCGTCTGTGGGAAAAGGGGTGGAGGATGGTGATTGGGATGGTAGATTCGTACCTGGGATAATGCCCGGATTTGGCGAAGATGGCGGAGATCGAGACCACTATCGTCCCTGATAACGCAGGAACCTGTCTCGGAACAGGAATGTCTCTGTATAACAGAGATACAGAGAAACTCGGCTCTGATACCAATTAATGTAAAACAGCCTGCAACTAGGCAGGGGGCGGAAGACTTGTAACTGAGATAAGCTTGGGATAAAGCCCAAGGCAGCGACAGCAGGGTATCTCCTCTGGGATTAAGCCCAGAATCAACGATGGCCGGAACAAAACCAGCAATGAAGGTAAGGTCTGCAACTCGGCAAAGATGATAGAGGAAAATAAGATAATAAATCTATATCAATTCATATATTCGAAAGAGGTGAGTCCCTCTCTTACATGCATTGTATTTATAAGAAAAAAATAAGAAATCAAAATAGAAAAGGACTCCTAAATCAAAATAGAAAAGGACTCCTAAATCAAATAGGAAAAGGACTTCTAAATCAAAACAGAAAAGGACTCTTAAATCAAATAGGAAAAGGACTCCTAAATCAAATAGAAAAGGACTTCTAAATCAACTAGGAAACTAACTAAAGTTGGACTGCTAAGATCCCAAACGAAAATAATAAATCCTACTTGCTAATTAAGAAATAAATAAAAATAAATAGAAGTGAAATCTGTGTGCTGCATCTTCCGTGTCCTACATCAAACCATCATGTAGTAATACATCATACAATAGTCCATTCTCAACACATGGACACATGAATGTCATAAAACAGGTGACAAGGCATAATGGTCTGCCAAACAAGCCAAACCTACTGTCTACCATAACATGTCCCATCCAATGTGTATATCTCATAACTCGTATATATAATGCCTATATATTATCAAAGCTTCAAGTCCTATGCACTTGGTTGTTAATCAACCAACCGAACATTTACTAATTACTTTATAGCCATAGGCTCTCAGAATCATACCCTTTCCACATACGTATGCATAATCTGCACCTAGTCATGGTACTCGGAATTACTAACATGTGTCTTTTCACCCGTCTCTGATGCGGAATTCGTGAGAACCTCACTCCTCACTGTAGACTGACAGTGAAGTAGCTTGACAGTGCGAAGGCCACATTTGGCTTATTTGACACACCAACCTACTCCTCACCTGCCTAACATAGACTTTTGGTTTTTTGGTTTATTGGTCTAACTCAGACCCACTGAGAACACAGAGTCGAGCACGCCCTAAATCATACCTATAATTCACCCTGCAATGCGTAGTCAATGCGAAACAACCATCGCGGCTTGTGCCATTACGATTTACCCAGTAATGCATTAGTCAACACGGAACAACCATCACTGCTTGCGCCATTGCTTCTCAAACATATTTCTGCGAAGTCAACGCTAATCTACAGCTCGTAGACAAATAAACCAGTGATACTCATATATGAGCATGAGGAGTATTACCCATTCCTCGGCCCTCAATCAAACCATCCAGTACATAAGATCTCAAACATAGACCTAATCATACCCCTACATATGGTAAACCCTCATATGCCTTACTCACCTCCATAAGGCAAATCATCCCAGCTGTGTATATCAAACAACATTCATCATACATAATCACATTGAGATTCATACATAATCAATCGAAACATAACATATCTCATGTGAAGGGTCCTCAATCAATTAGACAGGCTCGGCCTGGTTCTTCGGGGCAAATAAATATCCACATAAACATTCAAGAACCGGTATCGATCAAGGCCATATCCACGTCTTTCTACGTATGCCCAAATCACATTTAAACAAAAGACCCCTTTTACCTCAGGGACAAACAATCGATTATACACTGTATAATCTCAACAAACGAACAACAATCGGAAAACGCCGATAAAATCTCAACACATATTCGATAAAACAACATACCCGAATATCAACAAGGTTTCGTACTCCCTACCACAAAATCAAGAAGCTTAGAGTCTCTTGAAAGCCAAAAGGAACCCAACCAACAATCCACATCACTGCTTGGGAGAGAGGAACTCGACCTCCGGACTCCGGAGCAGAAACCAACAAATGGGAGAAAGAAATCTTCCATCGGGAGTGAAGGAGAGTGAAAGAGCTGAGAAAACCATTCTCAAAACCCTAGGACTGAATCCCTTTTTATAAGAAAAAGATCACTTAGTCACAAAGTCAACTCATCACTCCTCCCATCTCATCTTCGGTCGACTGATCTAAGTTACTTCGTTGTGAAGTAAAGAATCGGTCCTCCCAAGCTCCTCTTCGGTCGACCGATCAAAGTTACTTCATCGCTAAGAAAATCTTTCGGTCCTCTGAAGCCTATCTTCAGCCGACCAATCAAAATAGGCTGAAAATGGGTACTCTCGGGTTTTCGATCCTACAGAAAGATCAGTCCAGCGATTTGGACCTTCGGTCCACCCATTTGGTTACCCTGCATTTTGGCAGTTTTGCACCCTTTCGCTAAAACGGCCATAAATTGAGCTACAAAGCTCAGATTTGTTTGTTCTTGTGCTCGTGACTAAACTATCCAACTAAACAAGGTTCACCAATTTTGGACTTCATTTGATATCTCAAATGTGATCCACAAATCAGACCTATTTCGAACCACCTAGTGTTGAAGTCAACTTGGATAGATTTGAGCCAAAGTCACTTCCACATGTCCTCTATGAGAATCCTCAATAGTACAATGGGTCGGGTCATTACACGTTCCCTGCTATTTACTATGCATGTACCTAAGTCATATTGCCATGAAGTTGTTTTAACTTCATGCTATCTAATTAATCGCATGCCTCACGCGTATTGCACAACAAATCCCCAATTGATATTATGTCTATACACAAACATGTTTCCACCATTCCTTTACATGTCTTTAGATGTGTTTGTTTTGTCCATTTGTTCTCTGGCGATAAACTCTCCCAACGTTCTGTAAAATGTCTGTTTTTGGGATATTCACTGTTCCATAAAGGGTGTAAGTGTCTTGGTCCGATCACTGGTAAAACGTATGTCTCCATGAACGTCACATTTTTTGAACACGTTCCCTACTTTGATCAAACCAAGTCTGACTCTTCACTTCCATCAATTCTTCATTCTCTCACGATGGATATTGCTACTCCTGTAAATCCCAAGCCCACTCTTGTATATCAAAGGAGAAAGCATAAGTCTGCGGCTCAATATGACGCCACGCAACCATCTATTAGTGGCTCAGATCCTTCTCTTACTAAACCTGAACTTCCTATTACCCTTTGGAAAGGTAAGCGTTCATGTACTGACCATCTCATTGGTCGACTTGAGTTCTTGTCATTTTGTCCCTCCATCTTATCGCAGGTGCTTGATAACACTCATATTCCTAAGAGGATTGATATGACTCTTCAGGATCCCTATTGGAAGGCAGCAAATAGAAAAAAATTGGTAGGACTAGAGAAAAATCATACATGGGAGATGGTTTCGCTTCCTCCAAAAAAATTTGTTGACTGGAAATGGGTTTTCACTCTAATACATAAACCTGACGATTCAATTGCTATATATAAAGTTTGATTGGTTGGCAAAGGCTTCACACAAACTTATAGGATTGATTATCAAGAAACCTTCTCCCTTGTGGCCAAAATCACATCTGTTTGGATCTTGATATCCATTGCTACCACGCATCAGTGGCCCTTTCATCAGTTAGATGTCAAAAATTCCTTTCTTAATATTGACTTAAAAGAAGAAGCCTACATGCTTCTACCTCCTGGGTTTGTGAAACAGGGGGAGCAAGGGATGGTTTGCAAATTCAAGAAGGCTATCTATGGTTTGAAGCAGTCTCTACGGGAATGGTTGAACAAATTCAGTATGCCTTATTGCAGTATGGGTTTCCTCACTGTCAGACAAATCACTCTGTGTTTGTCTCCCGTGCTCAGTCTAGTGTGATGCTTCTTATTGTTCATATTGATGATATTGTTTTTATAGGGAATAATGCTCCATTTATTACTGCATTAAAAGACTATTTACGACACTCCTTTGATATAAAAAATTTGGAGCCACTCCACTATTCTTTTGATATTGAAGTTGCTCGTTCTTCTAAAGGGCTTTCTCTTTCTCCAAGAAAATATGTTTTATATATTTTATAGGATGCATGATGTTCAGGATGCAAGCCAGCAGACACTTATCTTGATATCAATACTAAGTTTTTTGCCTCAAATGGAATTCCATTAGATGATTCCACATTTTATAAAAAACTAGTGGGTAAACTTATTTATCTCACCATTACTAGGCCAAATTTATCCTATGTTGTTGGAGTGATACGCTAATTTATGCATGCCACACATGATGCCCATCTTCAAGTGGTTTTTCATATCCCTCATTATCTTAAGCTCAGCCTGGACGAGGATTATTCTATAAACACTAATCTCAAATGGTCATTCGTGGTACTCTGCTAGCTCTCTTGATGACCATAGCAATGTTGCTTCCAACAAAATCTGCGATTCCTTATGGCATATTGAAGGGGAAAAAAAAAGAGGAAAAAATGGGTTTCCAAGCGTCTCTGCAGCTGTGTAGAAAAACAAAGAACATGGGCCCCTTTGATGACCAAAACCCTAGGTCAACAGAATGGATTGACACTAGGGTTAGGGGCAACTATGGGTGTGAAGTTTCAGCAGTACCTGATGAGTAAACACTCAAGATCATGGAGGAAGAAAACAAAAAATGCGTTTCTGAACATCCTTGTAGCGGTTTGAAAAAATTGGTCAAAGGGGGTTCCACAAGCACTCAAACTCAAAATCGCGTCGTACAAATGTGATGTAAGGCCAAAAACGACCATAAAGATGTGGGGTTTTAGGTTCAAATCCATAGAAATACTCCATATCTAAGGGCACAAACAGATAATGCCCTATGAACCACCCAAAAAATGTAGTAAAAACCTATCTCTGAAATAGTGGAGATGCGCGCCACGCACGCAAGCACGCACGCGCGCGCGCACACACACACATGTCATTTTTATATCATTATTCGATGATTTTTTTTTTAATGAGTTGGGACTTTAAAAGTGGATTGGGTTATGGCTAAGGTTGGAGGAGGCCAAAATATTGGTTGGGTTGAAAAATAGTGACACAAATTAAATATAGGTAGGAGCAACGAGAGAGCGAGAGAGTGCACTTGGGAGAGAGAGTGTGAGATTTCCTTTCAGAGAGAAGAGGAGAGTGTAGGAAGGCTTTCATTCAACCTAGACGACGTTGGTGATCGACGACACCGGGCTGGGGGATAGGTGAGCGGCGATGGTGAAGGGTGGCAACAACCGAAAACAAAGCAAAGAAAATGGAACAGGGACGACAATGCCATCACTTTGTTCGTGGCTAACTTGCTAGACTTCACACCCAGAGTTGGCTTCAATCAACCTTCAGGAGATGGGGAACAACCACAATGATGAAGGATCAGCCTGCAATTCGGCAGGAAAAGATAGATAGTCTGCAACTTGGCAGAGATAGGAGATAAACAAACCAAATAATCTTATTCTTCAATTCATAATTCGTATGAGGAATGTCCCTCTGCTTACAACCATCAATATTTATAAGAAAAAAAAAAACGAAAATAGTAAAGACTAGACTTGATTAGGAAATCCACCGGCCTGGCTTTCCTATCCTACTTATCCTACTAAAACAAAGACTCTTTCCAATATTCTAAAATGAAAATAACAAGTCCCAATCTACTCAAACTTGCTAATTAAGAAATAAATAAATAAAGAAAATAAAAAATAGAAATGGAGTCCGTTAAAAATCAAGAAACTATATTCAATAAGGAGTATTACACACATATACATAGCCTCTAGCTGACCCAAGGACTATTTTAGTCAAACTCAAAACTTAATCTATTCTAATATATTGAACATTCCCCTAGTGACTCACTTGAGTTTATAATTATTGAACAAAACAAAACTAATAACTATCCATCTACCGGATGACACGCAATCTGGTGAAGGCGTCAACAGTGAAAACGTGTAGATGAAGCCAAACATTAAACCAACGTGTCACATGTGCTTCAAGTTGCCAGAGAAGAGAGAGAGTTGCCAACGATTGCCAAGATCCATCATTTCATGCAAATGCTAGGGCCGTACTAATGCCAATACTAATGCCACTTCAAATTCCAATTCCCAATGCAAGTAGGGACTCCAAACAAACTTCAAGGTTGCAAAGAGAACAAAAAATCAAATCATCCAAATGTGGCTGCAATCGGCTGCAAGTGTACCAATGCAAAATCAAAGCTGACGAAGAAGAGAGACAGACAGAGAGAAGAGACTAAATCAAATCCTCCAAAGTGTGACTGCAAACGGAGGAGACAAAGTACACACGGCTGCAAACAAACTGGATGTTGGTGGCAATTACTTCAACTTTCACTGACAACTCTAGATTAGAAAACTCGACATACCCCCTCTCTGTAGGACAAATGGACGACAACAAACTTGAAATCGAACTCTTACGTGCAAGTTTTTTTTTCCGAGGACCAATGATGCAAATCAAACAAAGGTGGTGTGCACAGATGAAGGGACTGACGGTGGGTGCAACTCTTGTTGTTACATACGGCGAGCTTGATAAAAGAAGACAAGTCAAACCAATGCAATGAAACGGAAACCAAGGGGAGGCTTGTTTGGGGAAATCCCAAACTGAGTTTGTACAGGCTGAGAGAACCAAACAGCAGCAAACTGCAGATCGGGTGTGTGCCATTGTGCGAACAGAATCGTCGGGCAGCAATAGGGAACAACAACGGCTAAGGGAGGAAGGGCTATATCTGATTGCAAGGGTTACGATGCTTTGGGTGGGCTGAGTGGAAGAACAATGCAACGGAGAGAGGCTGCAGAGAACCAGATGCAGATGCAGAGGCGAAAACGTGGATGTGAATAGAGGACCAACATACTTCCAGAAACCAGGCTGCAATGTGCGATCGAAAAGCTGGGTGTCACCATTGTGCGCCACAATCCTACGTGCATGCAGAGACAACAACAAAAACACAACAGATCTGAAGATGTTGGTGTTCAGGCGGAGGCATAGGCTAGGTTGGTCGGCAACTCACGGACAGATCTGAGCAGATCTGGGTCGCAGAGAGAAAAGGTGCTGCAGAGGCGATGAGTTGAAACAAGGTCAGAGTAGGGGTGTGGATGCTGGGGGATATCGAGCAAAGGGAGAGGAGAACGAAAACAAGCGGATGGAGAAGGCAGGGTGTCTAAGATCTGAAGACGATGATGCGAATTGGAAATAGAAAGCGTCCAGATCTAGCGATGGGTATTGCAGGTAATGCACAGGGCGAGAAGAGGAAGGACGAAAGTGGCTTCAGGCTTCCTCTATTCGAAGGCAGAGCAAGGGCTAGCTGATTAGGTGGCCAAGGGCCTGGACATTGATCGGTGATGCAAAGCTGCAACAAGGGACGACGACAATCAAATTGGTGGAAAATCCGAGAAGAGGCCGTCATGATGGACGAAAAGAAGATTAGAAGGTCCGAGTGGAGAGGAAGAGCAGCAACACGAAGGAAAGCCACACAAATCAGATCTGAAGAGTGCTGAGTGCAGTCGCAAAAAGAAGACGAGCAGAAGGAGTGATTTGCTTGCAGGTGGCAGGCAGGATCTGCTTTCAAGGTGAACGTACGATCTAGATCGAGCAATGAGGAGAGATCTGAGCGTGATAGCAGATCAGGCACCAGCGGAGTTTCAGACCCAGTAAAACAACAATCTCAGACGCATGGGCGGGGGCGGCGAAGAGTGTGCAACGGAGGGCGAAGACGGATTGATCCCAAAACAGATGGAAAGAGGAGGAAAATGAAGATGCAGGAACAATGGTGGCGGATTGCAGGGGTTGAGATTCGCCTTTCCCTCCCTCTACCAGGTGTGTTTGCCGTAGTAGAAGGAGAGGAGAAGAATCTCGTGAGCAAGCTTAGTTGAACCAGACGGAAATAACACAGGACCGTAGTTTGGCTGATACCATGTTAGAAATAAAAAAACTATATTTAATAAGGAGTATTACACACATATATATAGTCTCTAGCCGACCCTACGGATATTTTAGTCAAACTCTAAACTTAATCTAAATACATCTCTTAATAGAGATAAACCCAATCTAAGAATCATAATTACATACTAATTCTAATATATTCAACAGAGTCGTGTGTGCGTTGATCTTCGGTGTCCTACATCAGTCCCCCTGTCTTGAAAAGAGTTCGTCCTCGAGTTGAAATCAGCAAAATCACAAGGCACCAAACAAAGATGAATACCAAGGCCGTAGATACGAATGATGAAGCTTGTGACTGCACAATCTTCAAGGCACAGACGATGAGAGCTTTCTTTCTGAGGAAGGACGAAGCCAAGGTCAGCAAATGGGCGCAAGCAAGGACGAACCAAGCTGAAGACGAAGGGGTCTTCATATAGCACTGGCGTCATCACATGATCCTAAAGGTGTGGCGAATGGAGGACAGGAGGCGGGCATGATAATGGATGAATAACCATAGATGAATGCTAGGTATCAGTAACGGGATCAAGTTGGGTATAGAAGAGGTTTGGTATCCATACTATGTTGGTTGGGTTGATGATACATGTTGCCACCAAGTTACTTCTCAATGCAAGGTTCCCTTCTCCATTGGTAAGTATCATGATACAGTTCTATGTGACGTGCTTAAGATGAATGTCAGCCACTTAATTCTTGGACACCCCTGCAATTGATGTTGATGCCTTCCATCGAGGACAAGCCAACACTTGTACCTTTATGTCTAATGGTCAGAAGATTGTCTTGGCTTCTCCTCCACGTTCTTTACAGCAGTTACGTGAAACACGCACATGCCTCATCTCCAATGATATCATCAAAGATTCTAGAGAAACATGCCGTATTTATGCACTTATGGTTCGTCCTGCCCCACAGGATACTTATGATGTTCCTCCTCAGATGCAGTCCTTATTGGATGAGTTTTCATGTCTTCTACCTTCAGAAATCCCTGATTCTCTTCCTCCTATACGCAATATTCAGCATCATTTTGATTTCGTTCCTGGAGCTAGCCTTCCCAATCTTGCACATTACAGGTTGAGTCCCAAGGAACACGCCATATTGCAAGAACAAGTTGAAGACCTCTTAGCCAACGGTCTGATTTGAGCCATTGTGTAGTCTCTGCTTTGCTTGTGCCCAAGAAAGATGGCTCATGGCGCATGTGCATTGATAGTCGAGCAGTCAACAAAATTACTATTAGGTACCTTTTTCCTATTCCACGTTTAGATGATATGCTTGACATGCTTTCTGGTTCAGTTATCTTCTCCAAACTTATCTTAAGAGTGGTTATCATCAAATCCGTATCTGGCTTGGTGACGAATGGAAAACTGCTTTTAAGACCAAAGATGGACTCTATGAATGGCTTGTTATGCCTTTTGGTCTCTCCAATGCACCTAGTACTTTATGCGGCTGATGAATCAAGTCCTGCAGCCTTTCATTGGCAAGTTTGTTGTGGTATATTTCGATGATGTCCTCATCTACAGCCACAGTACAGATGCTCACATGTCCCACCTACAGGAAGTTCTCAATGTTCTTAAAGCAAACACATTGATAAAGTTACCATGTAAAAAATTAAAAGAGCCTGGAAAAGGGATCAGAAAGAAGATGAGTATCCTACGCAATGATCAGCGACAAGGACTTAGAAACTATCACTCAGCAAATAAATAAAGCTGTATCTGATCAACCAAAGTTCAAATGCAACAGAAGGTCTAGTAACTGATCCCTTAAACAGAGATACTGTAGGGAGAGAAGGCATACAAATAGAGACTGTTCACTCATAGAAGTGAATCCCAGTTTAAGAACTCTAGAGAGGCAGCAGGGGAGAAAGAGAGAGACTTCCAAACTAGAAATGGAAGAAAACTTGAACAACAGCTATGCGGTACCACAAGATGAACAACTGATGGACGAGTCTGAGACTATTCAGCTGAAACTTAGTACCCCAAGTCCACCCTACCCTACCGTTACCTCAGGCCTCCCTGAAGAACGTACAATAAACCTTCACCCCATTGCTGTTGACATTTCTGATACCAACCCAAGTCTCCCAGGTCCTCCAAAGAAACCATGCAGTAGTTGGTACCAAGCCAAACTTGGCAAATACCGTTGTCATAGTTCCTTTCCAGTTAAACCAAGCAAATGGCCAACTCTTGTATGGAAAACCTATCAACTGGCTCTGCCCTTCTTTGGGGAACTCTACACCCATCACATTCTAGGACATGGTAAAAAGCCTAGCCAAAGTTGAGCTCAAACAGATTAGGTAGGTTGCTAATAGCATTAGCTCAACAAGGAAAAGGCTCATGGAGGACACTATATGCAGGAAAGACTTCCACGCTAAGGTGAGAGAATTCAAAGAGGCAGGATAGCTGCCCTTCTTCTGGTGGAAGATATGATTTCACATACCACCTTCTCTTTCAACCCAATTGAAGATATTATGTTGGAACATACAGGGAGAAAAAGGAAGTCATTAACTACACATCTTTTTTGAGCTTATTAGAACTTTTCACCCTGGCATTTTGGGTCTAATGGGGAAAAGAAAAATCAAAGTACTTCTGCCCATATCATGAAAAGGTTAGACACATGCTATAACTGCAACTCTTGTGCCTTCAGTAATGGCTATTTGGGGGGAATATGGGTTCTTGATTGAGTGACTCCAAGCAATGATCTGATTCCCTTTCTTGCTGTCTGTCATTTATGCAGGCCCAAACCCTGCCATCCAAATTGTGCTGTGCGATAATTTGTGAGATTAGTGTTGAAGCAAGCAGCCAGCTTTGGCTCTTGGCTGGGGATTTTAATATCATTACAGAAGCTTCCAAAAAGTTTGGAGGTTAGATGGGGTAAGAATCACCCAAAAAATTAAAGAGATGTTGGACGACTTTAGCCTCATTGACCTTGGTTTCTCAAGTCCTTATTAGGGATTAGGGAGAGAAATGGAAAGAATAGACCATTGTTTGGCAAACTCACAATGGATTAGCAACAGTGTAGAGACCCATGCAAAACACACGTCCCTGGATCGGATTTGATCACAGTCCCTTGATGGTGTCACTTGCCAAAGTGGAATTTAGAAGAGCGAGCTTAGAGCAGAAAGAGCAAGCCACAAAAGCAATCTCAGGCAGGAATCTCACTCATCTATTGAAAAGAATAGGAACTGGTCTCTTTGTTGGCTTGTCATAAGAGTCAGTAGAAGTAGGAATTGGAATTTGAAACAACCCAACCAAGCAAAAAGAAATCTACACAGAAACAAGACATCTTTCAAGAAAGCAATAGTGTAGTAGGCTCATTAAGTCTAAAGTGCAGTGAGGATTGGATTTCAACTAAGAAAGTGGAAATCAGTGGTCAGCTAAGTCAGCGGCTATTCGTCCTTATGGCCCATAGTCTATAGTCTACTGCCCAAGCTTTAATGAAATCCTAAGGGATCTATGGAAAGAAGTAAATTCAAACAATATCATATCCAATTGACAATATGTTGCAGAACGGCTCAAAGCCTGGAATAAAGACCCATTTGGAAACTAAAGAAGGAACTTGAAAGACATTAAGAAAAAGATCCTTCAAAGACAACTGCTAAGGGAAAGGGAGAGCCCCACAAATCTGGAATCTCTTGAAAGAAAAAACCTTTCGATGGAATACCAAGACCCTCTAAGGCAGGAAGAGATTTTTTGGAAGCAAAATTCCAAGTTAATTGGCTTACTCTAGCTGACAGAAATACAAAAAGTTTCATGTTAGTATAATGACAATGGCCAAAAATTCCATTAGACAATTAACAGACTTAAATGGAAATGTTTCAGCCAAGGAGTTCAAAATCATGGCCCACTTCAGTATTCTTTCACAGATTTCTTCCCCAAAGAGAATCCCTACTTCTGAACTCCAAATGTCAACTTTATTAAATTGGGTTATTAGAGGGGAGGGCAATAATCAAATATGTGTCATCCAATCCACTCGGAGGATGAAATCTTTAGAGCTTTGAATTCCATTGGTGTATTTCAGGCCCCAAGACCTGATGGGTTTCAGGCCTGTTTCTTCAAAGAGAAGACATTGTTAATGATCGCGTTGTTGAGGTGGTCATAATTTTTTTTCACAACGGGACTTTACCACCTACCCTTAACAACAACTACATCACTTTGGTTCCCAGAAGACATAATCCATCAACGATGAATCATTTTAGGCCAATCAACCTATGCAACACAATCTATGAAAGTAATTACCAATCTATTTTGCATTCAGTAGGCTACTTCTAGCCCACTTCCACTCTTGTTTATTTTTTACATTACTTAATACAGTTTCCTTTCAAAAAAAAAAATTACCAACATTTTGGTAAGCAGGATCCCCCTCTTAGAAACAATCATATCCTCATCTCAAGCAGCCTTTGTGCCTAGTAGACATGCTACAGATAATATCATCATTGCTAAGGATGCTATGCACTTGTCTCACCAAAACTCGAGGAAACAAGGTCTTATGATGGTCAAAGTAAAGCATTGAGAAGACTCATGATACATGATCTGGAATTTCATTTCAAGATGCATGACCAATCTTGGATTTTCCGAGAAGGTGACTGAAAAAAACATGAGTTGTGTCACAAAGTGCCCTATCAAGTTCTCATGAATGGCACCCCATCAAACATCATTCTCCCTAACAGGGGCCTTCGTCAAGGTGATCCACTCACCTACCCTACGTTTATTACATCATTTGTGCTGAGGCTTTTGCAAAATGGGTTACAAGATAGAGTGTAAACAGCTTGAAGGAATCCAATTTAGATGAGAAGTAGAATCACAATGCTCCAATTTACAGATGATATTATATTCCTTGTGAGGCCATCTCCTAAATCAGCTAAGTGCAAAGGATCGTACTAAAATGTTTAGATGAAAAGTGATGCAGGCATCAACCAAGAAGTACATGATGATCCATATACTAATGATAAGACCCATAATGAAGAGTTGGATGAAATAGATGAATTTACACTTCACTACCACTTGAAAACTGAGAGAGGCAAAAGAGGTTGTTCTAAGTTCTAACCTTCCAACAGGCTTAAAACCACTTCATTCCGAGCCCAAAAGCCCTAGTATTGGGTTGGGCCTGTGAGAGCATGTTATGGACCTTAAAAGCCCACATTTTAAGGGTCCATTTTCTGCATGGAAAATCCTTGGACGAATTCCACACCAAATCCACATCAACCCCAACATAGCATCCACATGGCATCCAACTTGGCATAGAATCTTCCAACATGGCAACCATGGGCGTTTGAAGCAATGGAAGATCACATTGAGATTTTTGGATCTACCAAATGTAGAATGGTGTGTGCAAAGAATGAGGGATGAGGGATTTTAGTGTTCAAATCAAGCAAGGATCATGAATAGAGGGAGGAGAATGCATGCTCTCAAGGTATCCAAAAATTTACCCAAATCAATTGGGAATACTTTTTTATTTTTTTATTTTTCTTTTTCAATAAATCCACATGTCATTTTGTGGACAGTTGTGAATTTAGGCAAAAGGAATAATCCAAGCATATGTCAGGCGTGTGCATCAACTTGGGATTGGCAATGTAACTTTTTATTACTTTTTCTACCTTTTTGTTGCAAATTTTAGTATAAAACTATAAATACATGGGTTTGGCAATTGTCCAAGACACGCAAATTCAATTGAAGCAAAGAAAAGTTCTAGCAAAGCTAGCTTGAGTTATCTCCATATTCTTGGTGAGTTTTATCTAAGTTCTTCTGAATTTAATTGTTGAATGTGAATTTAAGTTATGCATATTTATGCTTTGAATTTTTTGTTTTAATTTGAATGGCAATTTGAGTTTGGATTCATCCACAATCTGCCAAGCATACTTGATTCCATCTCCAATTGGTGTTCAATTGAATTATAATTTCATTAGTGTTCATTTGCAAGATGGCAATTGACCTAGTGAGATTTGAGCCTTATTTATTTTTCCATTGAGTGAAAATTAGATTTGGTGATCCAATCCAACTTCGAGTTTTCTCCTATCCCGAGTCGAAGGGAAAGTTGGTTTTAGGGTTTCTAAGTTTTGAAATTCTAGATTTCGATTGTAGAATCAAGATCTGAAACTTTTAATTCCACTAAAGATCTTTGCAAGTGTGTAATGTATTTTGCAGTTACGACCCTAGGTCTTCATCAAAAAGTGGGCAAAAAATTAATATCAATAACTCTCAAATAGTCTTTTCAAAGAACATTAACTCAAGATATTGCCAGGATATTAAATCCCATTTGGGAAATATGTGAGAAACGGAGGAAAAATGTTACTTTGGCATCCTACTTTCCACCTCTAAGATTATGTTATGATTTTAATTTCCTCATTGAAAACTTGGTAAACAAGCTTGGTGGTTGGAAAACAGACCTACTATCTTTAGCTAGCAGACACCCTCATCCAGCCTCTGCTAGTCTAATGCCAAGCTACTGGGATGTCAATGGAGAAATTGTTGAAGCATGTTTGATGAAAAAATAAGGAAAATGCAGGCGAACTTTCTGTGGAGAGAGGACAATAGAAACTTGATGACCTTATCAAGTTGGGATAGCATATGTACTCCAACAAGTAGAAAAGAGGGAGAGAGGGCGGAGGGGGGGAGGAGGATTTGGTGGTGGGGTGGGGGTGGTGGCACAACTAACATTAAGAAAGTGATCTACATGATGAAGCTTTCACTGCTAATCTCTCCTAGCAATTCTTAACAAATCCATACTTAATGTGGGCACAAATCTCACTGAGAGATATCTAAGGAACTAAAACAAATGAATTCAAGATGCTCCTTTTTATTTGGAAAACCTTGTTAAAAGGTAGAAATCTTATTAAAGATCACATGTCTAAGATTGTTGGCTGTGGTGATGGGAGAAACACTTTGTTTGACAAGTGCGCCTATTTCATGATTTTTTTTTTTTTGAATGGTAACTTCATTTCATGATGTTCTAAGTAGCTATCCTCATGATTAGGTATGGGAAGGTCATTTCCAATGGATAGGGATGGCAATTTGGCCCAAAAGCCAAAAGCCCAACAAATTCAACATGAAAAAAAAGGGCTTAGCTCTAATTATTGCGTTGGGATATTCATCTGTCCGAACTTGACGTAAACGAACAAGTTTGAATAGCCCACTTATATAATTGAATAGGCTCAGGCTTTAATTTTCAACCCGTTTATCTAAATGGACAGGATTGGGCTCTTAAAGAAAATCTGTCAAAATCCATAGGGCTTTTCGGCCTTTTCATTATTTAAATATTAGTAATATTATATTTATCATATAAGTATATATTTTCGTAAGGTTTGATTGTTTATTTCACTCCTTTATGCAAATCTTTTCTCTTCTTTGGAGAAACTTGATGTTCTTTTTTTCCCTTTCTTCCTCTTCTACACCAACGATGGTGAGATGGCAGTGTTAAACGACCGAAGACGAGACATCATTGACTGGTATGCCCTCCCTCCCCCTCCCCCTCCCCCTCCCCCTCCCCCTCCCTCTCTCTCTCTCTCGGTTTTTTTTTTTTGTCCAATTTTCTCTCAGATCGAGATCTCTCTATTTCATCTAACGAGATTTTTTTTCTTTTGTTTTAGATCGAGATTTGTTGGAAAGTGATTTGGGGTTTTGGCTTCACGCTGTCACGTCAACATAAATACTTTTTTAGTTTTTTGTCTCAGATTGAGATCTCTCCATCAGAGATCAGAATACAATGACTTTTGGTTTCACATCATTATGTCAACTTGTCTCTGTGTGTTGAGTTTTGAAAAAAATCCAAAAAAAAACAAGTTAAAAATAAATGGGCTAAACAAGCAGCCTCAAGCTTTTTGATTTTCCAAACGGACTGGCTTACGCTTTAGTTCTAAAAAGCCCGACGAGCAACGTGCAAACTTAGGCTTATATATATGCAAATGAGCTCAAGCTGCAAAAAGACAAAGCTCGGACTGAACTCATCTCATGAACAAGCCTAATATTGAGTCCAAATGCTAATTGGACTCAAGCTTGAGCACTAAGATGAAGCCCGCTTAAAAATAGGGCTCAGCTAGAGCAAGTACATGCTCAAGCCCAAAACTTGAAGCCCAACTCAAAATTGCAAGTATGTGTAATTTAACCCCTTTTTTATTTCATATTTCATACTCTTACCTATTCAACACCATTGCCCTCTTTCCTATCCTCTTTATTTGATTCCCCATTTACCCTCCCATTGCACTCATTCCCATTCTCTTTTAATAATTAGCCATTTATTAGAGACAACGAAAGATCGATGAAGTCCTTTTTCTTAATATGCAAAATCATCACCCTTCTGTGTGCCTCCAACAAATTTGTGGCTATGGAATCTAGTTCTTCAGCATTCTTCTTCAAGCTTTCTCATACCCTCGCAAATCCAACCACTTGAGAAAAGGCATAGCATATGATGGTACCCATTGAGATGAAATTTCGCTCAACAATTGCATGTTGAAACCACCTTGCTTCACCTTAAATGTCGTTACCAAAGTAATGTGTTTTTTTTTTTTGTTTGTTTGGCATTATCATAACAACAAATATTGATTGCCAGTTCTCCAAAACCTTGTTTCATATTGACTTGAAGGGGATGATTCCTATTCTTCATCCATAGATTGTACAATTCTTTTATATACTCATTGATTTTTTTTGAATGGTTAATATATTAAGAAACGAAAGAGCACCAGAGGTGCAAAATACAAGAAGCTCAAAGGAAAAACAAGGGAACAAAACAGTCCACAACCCCACCAGTAGATAGTACATGTTTTATGTACTCATTGATCTCAGTAGATAGTACATGTTTTATGTACTCATTGATCTCAGTAGATAGTACATGTTTTAGCAATTTGAGTTGGTGTTTGGACAATAGTTCAAGGACGGCTACCTTCCACACCTTGCATCAATAGGGCCCATAAGATGAAAAGGCAAACATGGCATAATCAAAGCTTAGATACTTGCCGGCTGCATCTCTTGACAGCTAGCAAGAGCCTTGTCATTGGTTGTGAAGCACTTATTTGTCACATCACAACTACCACAAAGGCTTTATTCACACCAAAGTTGATGATTGCTATGATCGGTTTTGCAAGAAAATTGTTTATGATCACCAACTGATGAAGGTTTTGATCTTATCTGCAAGAAATCCTACAATTCTCCTAAAACCATCACGTTAAGAGGATAAAATTTTGATTCAAGATCCTTTGATCTGAATCAAGGACTTCAATGATAGAAACCCTGAAAATGCCAACTGACAATTCACCCCGATCGTAAGGGCAAACGGAATCTCAACTGGATGAACTAAAACCCCAATTTCTTACTGGAAAAATGGAATAAGGACAAACACTCAAGGAGAAATCAACACCATGCGAAATTCTTCCAAGAAATGAAAAATTCAATTGAATCAAAATTGAATCACGGAATCCAAATTCAATTATGCAATGTGGATGCAATCAATTGAACAATTAAAATTCAAGATGCAATTAAACACACTTGCAATAATCAAAATCAATTCAACATGAATTCAAAATTAAACTCAAAAGAAAGATAAATTAGACTCACCACCAAAGGAGAGAACCAAAGCTTCACTAGCTTCAATTGAATTGAATTGAATTCAAACTTGTGCAACTACAATGGACACCCAAGGGTCCAATTTATAGTTTTTCATGTACCTAAATCCTAGGAAATAAAATAATAAAAAATTCATTGCTTGAGAGAAAGGCTTGCATGCCCATGGGCTTCTAAATGGGCTTTATTGCTATCGTAGAATCCCACCAATGGCCATTGCCATGTGGAATTGTTGCATCACTTTTGGAAATTAAAAAATACAAAATGACATAAATTCCAATGGTTGAATCCTAGCCATCCATTTAAATATGTTGCTTGATTTGAAGTTCCCAAATCAGCCACAAGCTGATCCGCATGCCCAAGCAATGGACTCCTTGCTAACTTGGTTGTTTCCAAATTTATGTTGTGGTCGCAAGCATTATCACAAATATCGGCGGTATTTTCAAATTTACCACGTTTTTATCGGCAAAATACCATTACCGCATTAAAAACGCATTTTTATCAGCACGGCAATAAATTCCCAGTAAATTTCCGATAAATTCCTTATTACCATTTTTATTTTATTAATATTTTTATTTATTCTATTTTTATTATTTCCGCAGTTAATATCCTGAGAACGGTATTCGTGACAATGGTCCCAAGCAAGTCCAAGCATCTTCTATTTTGGTGAGATTCCAACATATGTGGCAGGTGGCATAGCATCCACCTAGGATATGACATGGAGATGATGTGGAATTCGTGTGTCAACCTTGCATGCAGCAAATGGGCTTCAATTCAAGAGCCTTTAAGACCCAAAATATGACAGCCTTGGTCCATATCTCACTCATACGGGCTTCAAATTGGATGAAACTAGGCCCATTAGAAAGCTATAAGGTCCTCTCTACCCTCCACTGGTTGTTGCATAGATTTTGCTTGGAAATTCCTTTAATGGGTCATTATGAATTGCAATTGGATCCTTTGAGCTTTTGATGGCTGCATCAAAGGTGGAGTATGTAGATGGCCCATACTTATCAACCATGAAGCCAAGGATTCAAGCAACTAGCTCACTGCTCCCTAGTAGATGGAGATGGCCAATTAATGGTAAGAGCACCATTTGGCTCCAGAGGGTGCTTGCACCATTTAACCCTCTTTTTATTTTTATGTTTAATACTTTTACCTACCCAGCACCATTGCACTCTTTCCCAATATCTTTTATTAATTACCCATTTACTCTCTCTCTCTCTCTCTTACCTACCCAGTACCATTGCACTCTTTCCCAATCTCTTTTATTAATTACCCATTTACTCCCTCCCTCCCTCCCTCCCCTTTTATTTTCCATTAAATGCATCTCTTCCCTTTATCTACTAAGCTCTTCATTTACCTTCTTTGGTTTTCAACGATGAAGCCTTTCTTTTATTTTGAAAGTTCCAACTTTGATGTTTTCTTCAAAAAATATGCAAGTAGTGGATCAATAGTTTAATACATTTCGTGGTGGATCTCTCATCTAAAATTTTCTTAGATCTTTATTCCATTTTTATTGTTGTATTGAGATGACTTGAAGAACAAGTTTTTCTTAATAAACATGTTTAATTCTTCCCTTTTCCACCTAGGTTGTGCTTGATTGAGGTTTTTTGTGTTTGTTATTGTGTTTGGAGATGGCTTGAATTTTTTTTTTTTTTTTAAGTTTTTCCTTATCTTTCTCAAGTTTTGCACATCTTATAAGGCTTGGACTTCCCATCGGGCCTTTTTGGTTTTAGCATGCTCAGGCTTGGTCATATCTTTCAAGCCCATATCGGGCTCAGGCTCTGGCTCCTCTATGTAAATTCAGACTTGGGCTCGGCACAGCAAAGGTCCAACCTGTTGCCATCGCTACTAATGGGTGCGTATCTGGTTATTTTGAATGTGCATTTATTCAGGAGATGGTTAGCCTTGACACTGATATCATCTGGAAGCTCAAGGAGTGTAGTGGTTTAGAGGATTGGTTTTGGTCGTCAAGTCATGATCAGGTTGCTTGTAAAATTGTTTTGTGTTTTGGTATTTATGGAAATATGAAAAAACATTTTATTCTATTCAGGTACCAACTCCACGTGTTGCCATGACTCACTCAAGCTAAGAAGGCATGGTTGGATTGGCAAGTGATCATGGGAAACTTTGTTTCTTTGCAAGCTTAGATAGCTAACCGCCTCTCTAAGATTCTTTAGTGGGAGGGAGGACATCCTGTGGATTTCTACTCTCCAAGTGAAATTGAGAAATTGAGCTTGTTTTGATGGTTCATCCCTTCGTGCAATCAAATGGGGGAATTCAGTTGTCTGATTTGGGACTATACTGAATCTGTCTTGGAAGCCTACTGTCACAGACCATAATGAATCCATTCCCGATTCTAGTACGCTGGTACTCACTCTAGTAATATGTCGCCAAGCGAGTAAGCATTTGATCTAATTTGGTCACACTTAGATTGCTTTACAAGCACACATAAACTTGAACACGTGAGATTGAGATAAAGGATCACATTGAATATTTGAACAAAGAAACGCTGAACTATAGTGATCGCCAAAGAGAAGTACAAGGCTTGAACTCTTTGTAAGCACTCTCACACACACTAGCTCCTTCTCAAGCTCTCAAGCTAGCAAGCATATGACCTTTCCACCTCTATTTATAGTTGAGGATCTAGCCCATGAATAGCTAGGATTTGGACTTTTGTCATCGTCCTACATTCTATGAACCTTTTAGACCCTTTTACTAGAACATTTATGGAATCTCTACACTACTACAACCTTCCAAAGACTTCTAGACTCTATACAAGTCTACACTTTTCTAGACTCTACTACATTCCAAAGACTTTCACACAAACCTAGAACATTACACACAATTCTTTAGACTTCTACATTTCTCAATAGAGTAAGACTCCACACAACTCTAGATCATTCTACATAACACTAGATAACTCTACATCATTCAAGAGTACTCCACACAACTCTAGAACCTTGAAGAGCATTCATGAACAATGTGGAACATTCCACATTATTCCAGATTCTTCTTACACTTCCAAGGCCATGCTTGAGCACTCTAGAATCTTGACACCTCCAAACCTCAATTCTTTAAGTTCGGCCATACCTTGTGCACATTTTTGGGACTACCTTTGGCGGCCTTTGTTGCCGATCCACATGTCACGGCATCTCATACCATGACACTATGTTGTTTCCCTTTCTTGCACTGTCCCTGAGCAGGCAGAACTACACAAGCTTTTCAGAGGTGTTAATTATGAATTCGTCTTAGAAGGTGATTTTAAGATAGTTGTTGGTTGGGCTTCAGGTTCCCTATGTCCATGGATTTATTTAGATAAGGTTGAAAGGATTCTCCATGCCATTGAGGTTTTTAGTTATTTGGTATCTTGGGCTCCTCTCTCTGCCAATTCTTAGGCAAATGAGTTGGCTCGTCAGGGTATTTCTTTGTCATCAGAAAATGTAAATAATTTAATGTAATTTGGGGGTGGGTGTTGTATGTTTCTTTTCTTCAGGAGCAATCTATGTTTGCTTGCTTTGGTCTGTATGCGTTCTTCCTTTCTTTGATCAATGAAGTTAACTTTCAAAAAAAATTATGAATCCGTCTTCAAATCTGAGCTATTATGATCCAAAAGCCAATTCAAAACTCTGAGGTGGCCCCATGGGAGCTTTCCAGCATTTGGTAGTGCCCCAAGGAGCTTCTTCAATGCATTCCTAGACACTGGTTTGCAAACTGCACAAGATTGGCTAACAAGTTGGTGGATTACCTGGCTAAGATGCATACCAACAGCCTAGATTGTCCACTAATCACATTCCTCATGCTATTCACAACTTCATGATTCAAGACCTCAACAACATGAACACTGTGGTGATGATACTGCAGCAGCACTAGTTCTCCAGATCTGTTTAAAATGCATCTCCTTGGGATAGTCTGGAACCTGAGTCTTTAGCATTACAGCTGTATTGTTTTTCTTGTTTTTAATGTCATCTCTTTTACCCATCCACATTCATTCTTGGATGGTGGTCAGTTTAGATTTCTTGCTCTCAGGTTATCTTCTGTTCAAGAATATATGGCAGGTCCTCTTTATTGTTGTTGTTTGCACTAATTAAGTGGACCCTTTGTGTGTTCTTTATATATATATATATATCCCCCCTTTGTGTGTTCTTTTAATTCCTGCTACCATTGCACAATGGCTTCAACATAAATAAGTTGGACCAAGGAAAAGAAATTTTTAAATCCAGTTATAAAACACATACCAGGACTTAGAGAGGAGAATATTGATTAGTGATGCATACTCATTTTTTGATTATTAGAATAATGTACGTCTCGTGTCAAGAAAAATGAACAAATTTGAAGAGTTTACTAAATAATCTTGATACTATTCTATTGCAAAAACCTACATTAATTATAATAAAAAAGACAATTTGTATATGTTACAATTTTAGTATTTGAAAACTTCACAAAATTTTCACCATTATTAGGTCAAGAAAGCTCACAGAAACCATGTTAGCACATGACAATGTGCCTTAAATCCTGAATAGAAAAATACCATCTACACTAATGTTGAAATGATAACTGAACCTACTCTATCAGTGACCTTGTTCTTGTTATCGTCATCATCATCTTCTTCAACTTTAAAAGTCAGCCCTGTCAGCAGAGGTCACCACCATGTAATGCTAGTCCTTATCCCAGATCTAAACTCTTTTTCATTGTCTCATAAACAAGATAAGTAATGCCTGCAGATGGCACTACTTTGAGCAGATTTGGGAAGATTCCTTTGTAGAATCCTGAGAAACCTTCATTATGGAGGGTCCTCCGAAATACATCAGACATTCCTTTATAAGGAGCATCTGAATTTGAAGGCTGAGCTTGCATTCTGAAAAGCGAAAGATGAATTAGACTCTACAGAAAGCCAAAGGAAAAACAGTTCAGCGGCCAAAGGCACCTAAAAACTAAAGCCAAAAAATAGTGAAAAGGGTGCATTAACTTATCACAATTTACCTTGTTCGGATAACCTGCAGTGGGTAAACACAAGTTGCTCCAAGGGCTCCAGAAACTGTTCCACAACCCAATTGCAGAAGCGGACCTGGTTCTGCATGAAAAGAAAAAATTTCAGGATGCAATAGCAAAATATATGATAATTAAATAAAATTAAAATAATAACAAATAAAAGAAACAACTGCTAAGCAGGATTGACCATAGGGTGCATTGCTAATTGGGCAGATAGAAGGGATGACACCACCCTGATTTAATGAGTGCCAAATTTGCAACAGCTGGCATATGGAAAGCACATTAGGTTGGTTCTTTCATGCATTTTTCTCAACCATAACCAAAGGAGGTTTTAGGTAATACTTCAAAAGAATAAAAAGTGGTTCAGTTTGAAAAGAAGCAAATGTAAAAGGAACACATTTTGTGAATACTTATTATGACCATAGAAGAGGGTCATAGCACTGCAGTTTACGACAAGTATAAATATTGTGATTGGTGATGTGTTCTCTCAACATCTCACCAACACATGAAAAACTTGAAACTCCAAATATACCTTTCACACAAAACAAGATTTGAGATCTTACCACTATCGTGAAGTAAGTAAGTTCTTGACAGATCTTTCAATTTCTCATATGCAGCTAGATCTATGCCTGCATAAGGAATGATCCCAAGAAGGGATGGGATAAGGCCTCTGTAGAACGCTCGAGGCCCTTCCTGAACCAGTATATCCTTTGAAAGTGCTCCCAGTCTAGGAACTTTTCCACCTTCACATGCATATGTCTGTAGTCGTGTTTTAACGAGATCCATAGGATAAACAGTAGTCTGTGCAACTGCCCCTGCCATTCCACCAGCAAAAAGGCGCCCCGCAGTGCCAATATCACTTTTATCTTCCCCTCCAGCTATAAAACTTTTCAGCATTTCGTAAGTGTAAAACCTGATAGCACTTTCAGGTGCAACCTTAATGACATTCAGTCCATTCCCTCTGAAAAATCCCAAGAGACGGCCTTCTCTCCATATTTCCTTTATTGCAGGCATAATACGCGCACGTGTTGTTTGTACTTGCAGGACCACTTTTAGGCGATCAAGAGGAGCAGTTGCAGTACGAGATGCAGCACCAGCTACACCTCCTGCAATCAAATATTTACTTGCATGTACATGCTTGCTAATGCCCTCTGGGATTACAGCCTGTTCCCCAATATCTACAAGGCATACCCTCTCCCAGTACTGATAGATGTTTTCTATGGTTGCTTCATGCGGATAGAGTAGAAGAAAATCTCTCCATTCTTCAAAAGTTATAATCCCATTGTTATCCTTATCGACGTGCTCCACAAATCGAGCAAGCTCCTCATCATCAATATGAATTCCTGCAAAAATCAAACTGGCCTGGCTTATAGTTTGAACACAATTATCTAACAAAAACTGTTGACTGGAAGGGTTTCTGCCCAAAGGATGCAAATTAGAAAAGAATATAACCACATAAAATGCAATCTGAACCCAACAATTTGAGACGAATTAGATCGCTGATTCAAAATCTGTGTGACTTCCAAATCTTAAGCACATTCCTAGAAGAACATTGATACAGGAGTAAGAAAATGCAAAGCCAAAAAATTCTGCATTACATTGATGAAGATGCGGGGCTCAAGTTTGTAAAAGAAAAGTCAAAAGTCAAAACTGTCTGGGAAACAACCTTCTCATTTCATAATGTGTCCATGGTCATTGCATGGTGTAAATAATCATGTGGTGTTAGTATACTCCTTAAACCTATGATGCATAGACACAGTACCGATACAGCAAGGACACACCATTGAAATGGCAGGAACATGGACTTCAAACATAAAATGAAGTATCCAACATGGACACGTTGGTGTCCTACATTGAAGTGTTTGTACAATATGAAAACCTATGTGTATGTGTGTAGAAGGGAATACACAATTAGAGAGCCCTATTTTTTGGGCTTTCAAAATACTTTATTTTTGTTCTCAGTTACAAACATCGCATGGTAGCTCTTTAATAATTCTGGTGTCTCATATCCCAAGCTTCAAATTTGGGAAGAGTTTCAATTTCATTCCTTAACCATCCTATTTGAGCTTCTGTTACTACTATATTCCCCCCTCTGCCTTTTCATATTCTAGAAGTATGACATTAAGATGCCTTAGGAATGGACCCTGAGAGGTTGGCTTGATGGTCAAAAAACATGCCCATGATGCGGGAGGTCTTGAGATCAAGTCACCCTCAACACATAGGGCCACTCCCTGTAATTTGAACTGGTATGTGCAGATTGAGAGGTTTACACATGCCTAAGGATTAGTTAGGTGAGACGTCTGGACACCTTGGTCTCAAAAAAAAAATGCCTTAGGAATGAACTCTAATCAATCCAAGACATACCAGCACCATGAAGTAAATCTAGAATGTGGACAATATATATTTTAAAAGGAAAACCATAAAAAGATGAAAAGTTAAATTGGCATAGACAAGGCTTCGACAATGATAATGGCAATGGTAAGGACAAATATGGCATACATACCTGCCTTCACAAGAGCATCCCACAGCTCCTCTGGCAAAATGCAGCCATTGTGTTCAACATCAATTGCTTGGAAAATCCGATAAAGCTCCAATTCCTTATCATCCATGTATCGCCGGAACTCTTGGTAATCGACACGACCATCCCTATTTGCATCACAAACCTTTAAAAGATCTCTTGCATACTTGTATTCTGCTGGTATTTGTAGTGCAGAAAGACCTGCCTCAATCTGGGCATAGTCCAAATACCCGACATTCTCAATATCAAAGAAATTAAAGAGACTACGGATTCTCAGCTCTCTCTCTTCTTTGGTCTCTCTCAATGCCAAGAGGACATGATCCATAGACACAGGCCCTGGTTTCATAACAGGGTTGCAACCACCAGAACGTTTCTCAGCTGTTGGTTTTGTTTCCATTTTTGGGAATCCAACATGTTCAACTGCCTGACCTGCCCCAGACATCCCTCACACCACTCTGAATTCCTAAGAATCAAAATATCCCGAGCCCTTCAAGAATAAATTTGAGATCCGTAATCCAAATCAAAACAAAAAGAAAAACAACATTGGTACCAACTTAGATAGGTTCTAGGAATTCATAAACATCCAAAAAAGGAAAGAATTACCAAATGCTGATCTAATTCTATTGCAGAACTAGAAAATTCTCTCAATCAGTGGAAGAAAAAAGAACAATAAATGCAGAACGTTTGCTGATTGAGAAAATTAGAGGCCAAGAATTGCAAAGAGATGCCTTTTGCGCTTCCAAGCTCAGAGCAATAAGATGGACAACAACCCAGAATTCCGAACTCGTTTTACTTTTAGCTCCAAGAACTCAAAAATCCAACACAAAAACTATAGTCCGATATATAAACGCGGGAAACGCAGAACAATATAATCAACTCAAGATCCAAAAGAACTCACACGATTCCCAATGTTTGGGCGAGAATTCATACAAAAACTAGTAATCTTCCGAGCGATCAAATAGAAACCTCAAGATACATCCGAATTCAATCTAATTCCCTCGAAAACTCCAAGATCTAAACATAAAAAGCGGACATAAGAAGGAGAAGTTCTAGAAACCTCAAGACCAAAAGAATGCATACAATTCCAAATCTACCGAGTAGCTGAATGGAAGGATAGAATCAACAAAAACCAGAGCTGAAATGCATCAGAAGATGCAGAAATCGACCGTATTCCCACTCCAAACAATACAAGGAATTGTAAATTCAACAGAGATTTTCTCAGAAAATGCAAAACCCAGCCCTGATTTCGAAAGGAATTGGCTTCTGATATATAAGGGAAAACGCAGGGAAAGAGCAGCGAAAGAAACAAGCCAATGAGAGGAGACTCCAAGTCAAGGAAATTCAAAACGCGGAAAAGGAACGGAAAACTGAGTAATCAGCGGAATTCGTTTTCTTGAATTCCGAGTTCTGACCTGATTTCAAACTTCAAAGGAAGGAATATATTATTTTTTGTCTCAGGAAGCTTTAAGCGGAGAATCTGGCGCCGAGTGCCGGGATCTGACAGCCGATCCTATTTCCGGTGGATGTCAGCCGGAGAAAGGCGGGTCGTCAGGGACGTAAGTCAAAAAGGGGGCCATGGCCGTTAGGAGGAGAGTGTGGTGTCGGATCGGAATGAAATCTTTTCGGACGGATGGATGTTGGATGAAGAGTCGATGATACGAAGCAGTATCGTGTTCTTGGGTGGAAGATTGTATAAAAAAATTATATTTATGATATTTTTATTAAATAAGTTGTAAAATTAAATAATTGTATGAATTCGAGAATATAATTTTTAGTGTCGCATATCCTCCGAAGGGTGAGAGAGAGGTGGGTCCCACAATAAAAGAGGGCTTTGTTCAGAGAAGAATTTGAAAATATGGAATGAGGATCCTCTCCACTACCTATTTTAAAATTTTAATATATGATTTGATTTTAAGATACAATAACTTTATTAAATAAGAAGAAAATATTTTTAGATTAAATTATAAAATTCAATACATGTTAGGTTTTCAATCACTTAATAAAGAGAAATAATTTAGTTTTTTTATCTACAGATAAGGTGTTAAATTTTCAGTATGCACTTAATCTTAAAGTATATTTAATTTAAATACAAATCTTTATTTAATATGATTTGTGTGTCAGCACTGCGCTAAATCCTAAATTTTTAAATGCCAAATAATCATCGACACTTAAAAGAAAATTTTAAAAACAAATCCGTCAGAGATTCTAAAATAATTATGATATTGAATAGATAAAAGTTACTTCAAAATGATGCAAACTCCGGACCCTCCCAAATGACCACTTTACATGGCTTTAACTCTTGATTTTTTTAAATTTTAAAATTAAGTTGTGAAATAAATATTTATATAATTAATATTTTATGCTATAAATAAATTTATTGAATGACAACTTTAGATAGATTTCTCAATTCTTCTTATTTAAGGAGGTTGTAATATAAATATTAAAGTAGGTCATACTTTTTAATAGAATGTGTGGAAAAAATATAATATTAGTTGTATAAAATATGAGCCTTATTTAATTATCTCAGTCTTATAATTTGAGATTTAAAAATTTTAATTACTATAAATCATTGATTTTTTATGATCCATCTTACAAAATTATAATAATTGAATTGAGAAATTTCTTTATGACTTATATCATATATAAAGCACTTTATCCATCTTACTTGATCTTATCATTGATAATGAAAGTATAATCCTGCCTTTAAAAATGAATGCCTCAATCTCTTTAGAATTGCTCTTGACCAAAAACTCAAATCAAAGGGCATTGGCAAACAACAGATTGCAATTATAAAGTTCTGCCTTTTTTTCTGAGCAATTCGAACAATAGCTATCATCAATAGGCTATGTTGGGTACGGTTATGAAGCATCATCCCATTTAAAGTTGGTGAGAAATGCATCTATTTAAATAAAAATAAATTGAAGGTCTTCACTGAAAGAACAGATTTCAATCGAAAACAGGAATAATGAATGTTAGTTAATAGGAATATAGAAATCAGGAGAACAAGAATAAAAACATTTATCTTATATTCTAAGTCTTCCCTTATAGTGAGCTGTTGAGTTGGTAAGTAAGAAGTAGGCCTTGTTTCAAATTAAATATTGGAAAGGGATTTGTGTACCCCCATTTTACCCATAATGCACTCCTACAATTTTTTTTTTCAATTTTGTCCTCCATCCACCTTTTTCTCCATTTCCATCATTTTTTAGGTGGAGGGGCAAAATTAGAAAAAACAAGTGAAGGAGTGCACCATGGATAAAATGGGGAGGTGCACAAATCATTTCCCTTAAATATTATGTAAAGTAATTATCAAATGAGCAAAACTTACCTATATGGATGTAGTTCAACTAGTTGCCTCCTATATTAGGAAGCAGTTACGAGTTTGAGCCTCTTTGACCTAACCTTAGTGTATCTTAAGCGTAATGGACTCATCTGTGAGAATTTTTGTAAGACTCAGCCTCTGATGACGATCGATGATGAAGAACGAAAGTAGGAGAGGATTAGGAGCCAAAAGGATCGAGAAATGGAGATGATTGAAAGGGAGAGAGGATCAAGATCGCCTTTGAGCGGTCGCGGGAGCGAAAGAAAGAGGGTTCGTCGTCGACGAAGGGAAGGGGAACATCTCTTTCTCAGTCTCTCTCAGCTCTCTCTATATCGATCTTGCTTTCCCTTAGTGAGTCTCGCTTTCCCTCTCACTCTCTCTCCGTTGATCTTGCTCTCTCCCGCTCTCGCTCTCCCTCGACACAAGAAGTCAAGAGATGATTAGGGCATACGTAGTTATATATTAAATTTTTTAAATGGATTGGGTGATATCATTTTTAAAAAAAATTGACATAGGTCAACTCGAATCTAATTTGAATTTTTTTTTCTTCAATTTAGTCCAACCTTAATTTAAAAAATGCATAACGTGGTCCACAAAATTTTCAAATCGGGTCATAGAGGTCACATCAAAACACGATCCAACTTTCACCTAGTAGTAAGTTATCCAGTTCAAGTGAGAACTCAATCTTTTAAGGATCTTCTATTTTTGACATCGATTGAATCTGATAAAATCCAGGGCTCCAGGCTATGGACGTATTTATTTTTTGCATTTAATTTATACTCATGTCTGCTCCCTTTCATTTTATGCTATAGTTTCGTTGAAAATGGTTCGTCCCTCTAACTATAAAAATAAGCACTGCCTTTATCATTTCTTTTAAGTTCAATGTCTTAAAATATTAATTTAATGAATAAAATTATATCAGACTATTTAAAATGCAATTTTATTCATTATTTTAATTCTTAGACTTTTAGGCTTTATGTGAATATCTTGACTCTATGTCATTGATTCACTAAGAAGACTGTCTTAAGAAAACTTACTAATTTAATGTATCCATTTTTATGCTAACCAATATTTGTTTTAGATAATTACTTTAACGTTTGAACTTAGCATTGCTTTGTGTAGCTTAATTTAGAATCATATGATGGACATATTTGAAAGGTCTATGTATTAATTATTTTAAGTATTATCATTTTAATTTATAAATTTTTGCACTATACGTGGGTTCAATTTAGCCAATAGGCATCAATTTGACCACATTTGGTGAGTCCATTCAAAAGTTTTGCATATAATCATGTGAATGAAAAGATCACCATTATTGTACTACTATAAAGTCATATTTTTTAAATTCTCTATAATTTAGTAATTTTTAATAATTGTTTTATAATTCTAAAACTTTTGTCCCATACATAAATATTTATTTAATTCAAAGATTAATTAAGTGAGACGTATGAATAGCTTTGTTTAAAAAAAATATCTATATAGATCTCTTAAAATAAAAGCTCTAACTTGACATGATTGATTCATGAGTTTTCATAACTAAATTTTGATTACCGCTCAAAAAAAAATAACTAAATTTTGATTATGATGACACTGGGCATTCTAGAGGTCCACCAACCTTATCAAAATTTAGTAGAAATTATCTCTATACCAATTATAACAAACAAGTTTTCCCTATAGTTTAGCCATTTCGGCTTGGATAATTTTTAATAAAAATAAAATTGGAACAATTTTTTTGAAATCTGAAGAACGTAGAACAAAAGAAATTTGATCCAAATTTTTTATTCTTAGCTCTAAGGTGATATAACTAGATTATGAGTTCTTGTGAATCAGTTTTGAATTTCATGACATTTAATAGTAAAGTCGTGTTGGATGACTCTACAAAATAAATAAATAAAATTGTTTCTGAAGTATGGATTTTTAAAAAAAAAAAATCTTGTTAAATGTATATTTACTTAATTTAAATTAAATAAATAGATGATTGAATTGATGTATAAATCACGGAAACTAATTAATCTTCATTACATGACAAATTTTTTTTTTAATGTAAATAATAAATTATATTATTAAACTTTGAAAAATAAATAAATTAGAAAGTGCCACATGGCACTACGGTATTAGCCTTCTCCTGTAAGGAGAAAAGAGCGAGAAAGGACTTTCTCACTTGACTTTTTCTTTTGAGGAAGGATGTGTACCCTCCTTTCTAATCATTTTAATCTTATAAATTACATTTTAAATATATTTTATTCAATTTAATTAATGATAAACACCAAATTCTTTTTTGAGAAAATAATAATTTTAGTTTCCTTAAGTTACTCGTACCGCTGGGTCTTTTGGGTAGATGGAATTTTGTGATTATTCTCTGCATTTACTTTTGCAAAACTTTTACTGTAATTTTTATTAAAACTTTATAATGAGATTTGTCTTTAAATAAATCTTAGAGATAATAATGTAATATAGAAACGACCCTATGAATGATTATCTTGGATTTACATTTTTAAAATTAATGTATTATACTCATCAAAATTTAAATATTAAAATTATACTGTTTGAATTTTTAATTGATAGTAAAATTTGATATACTTTATATTTATATAATTAATTATAAAATATATTTAATTATATGAAACGTATGATACACTTTATGAAAATCTGAGTAGAGATGGTCGCTTGTAAAGTCTTGCTTGTTTTTTTTTTCCTTCATCATTTTTCGGTGTAGCGTGAGCGTTGCGCACAAGCACAGGATATTTCTAGGCTTGAGGCTTTTCTTGGCAAAGAGAAAACGCAGAGTTAGTCGTAATCGTGACAGTCAATTTGTGGGATATACTTTTGGACCACGTGATCCCTGTTCCGTCAGATACGTGGCATGCAATTTTCTCATGTTTTTCACGTCGTCGAAACGTCTCTTTTTATTTTTAGATGTAAAATTACTAATTTGTCCTTCTATATTTTAATAGTTTGATTGAACCTCTCGTATATTATTATTCGATCGAACGATTTCATATAAAATGGAATCATCCAATTGAAGATTGTGGATAAAATGTTTGATCGGACTATTCTAGGAATCGTCCGAACGAATGTTGTGGAGAGAGATTTTCAAAAGAGGTTATTTCTCAACTGATTTTTATAAACAAGATATCAAAATTCATCTAATCTAAATTTTATGAACTCCATTACTGATTTTAAGTGAAAATGATATAGTTTTGGGCTTCAAAATCGTACTTAAAGAATTAAGAAAAATGGCATTCCTTTTTAATTCTTTGAGTACAATTCTTTAAGCCCAAAACTATACCCTTTTCACTTAAAATCAATCCCGGATTTCATAAAATTTAGATTAGATGAATTTTGATATATTGTTTGTAGAAATAGGTTGAGAAACCGCTTCGTTTGAAAACCCGAGCAAAACGCGCAAATGTTACAGTTGGTAGGGAGGTCGTTTCTCGACTAATTTTTACAAACAATATATCAAAATTCATCTACTTTGAATTTTATGAACTCTGGGACTGATTTTAAGTGAAAATGGTATAATTTTGGACTTAAAAAATCGTACCCAAAGAATTAAAAAAAAATGGCATTCCCTCTTAATTCTTTGAGTACGATTTTTTGAGTCTAAAACTATATAATTTTCACTTAAAATCAGTCATAAAGTTCATAAAATTCAAAATAGATGAATTTTGATATATTGTTTGTAAAAATTGGTTGAGAAACGACCTCCCTGACAACTGTAACCTTTGCGCGTTTTGCTCGGGTTTTCAAATGATGTGGTTTCTCAATCTATTTCTACAAACAATGTATCAAAATTCATCTCCTCTGAATTTTATGAACTCCGGGACTGATTTTAAGTGAAAAGGGTATAGTTTTGGACTTAAAAAATTGTACTCAAAGAGTTAAGAAGAAATGCCATTTTTTCTTAATTCTTTGAGTACGATTTTGAAGTCCAAAACTATACCCTTTTCATTTAAAATCAGTCTCGGAGTTCATAAAATTTAGAGTAGTTGAATTTTGATGCCTTCTTTGTCAAAATCGGTCAAGAAACGACCTCTATTGAAAATCCCTCTCCACAACATTCGTTCGGACGATTCCTAGAATCGTCTGATCGAACGTTCTCTCCACAATCTTCAATCGTACGATAATAAACGGGAGGTTCAATCGAACTATCAAAACACGGAAGGGCATATTCGTAATTTCACACCGAAAAATGAAAAGAGGTGTCTCCTGGCAGAAAAATGTGGTGTCTATATGGCCAACCAATTTCAAATCCTAAATAATAGTTGTTTTAAAAGATAGCTTCCTTCTCTAAATTAGTAATGCTTTTGGGTTTATAATTGGATGAATCAGTTGTAAAAATGATGGAGGTTTATTTTAAGAACATTAGTATAATACATGTGCGATGCATATAGAGCCTTTTAAAAACTTGATTTGATCTAATCGAAAATGTTTATAATTTTATAGTAATTATATATCTAAATTATCAAATTGAAGTATTATTTTTAATTCAATCTTAATCGTTTCTATCTAAATACAAAAGTATTTAAGATCAAAATTCAAAATAAAAATAATATGAACAATAAAAAAAGAAAAAGAAATATAAGAATACATGAAAGAAATAAAATGACGAAAATGATAGAAAAGTATAAAGCAAAATAAGAAATTAAATAAAGGAACTTGAGCAAAGAAGCAGCCATTATTTGAAGAAATTTACTTATGTCATTTGAATGATCCTTTTTTTTTTTTTCAATTTTCAATTGTCTTGTTAGAAATAACTATATGAATTGAAAATAAACTTGATGAGATATAATTTGACAAAATTTTAGTACTAAATTTTAATTTTAACCACTTGATCTTGATAGTTGAATTCACCGTATGTCTTTTGAATTTTTTAAAGACATCTAGTGACTTCAATCATTAAGATCAGATGATCTAAAAATTGAATTTAAGATTGCAACTTGGTTCACTTGTAATCATTAAATCTACTTTCAATCTGTATAGCTATTTTTTAAACGATGACTACAAAATTTAAAAAGAAAAGAAATGTACATACAAATTTCCTTATTCACACATCCATATGAATTTCCTTATTCACACATGCCAAGAGTGGTCCCAAGAAGCAATGAAGAAAGGTGATCAAATTGGAAAGGGAGAAAGTGTCCCCGCCCCGTGGGCACGTGACTGTGGATTATTTCTTTTTTAACTCTAAAACATACACATCTTAGTCCATACATGTGGCACTCACACGTGCAAGGAATTCCTATGATTCTTAGGACTTTTTGGACAATTGGTGTGATCAAACTGAATAATCAACTACCTACGTACTCCGTAGATTTCAGATCACGCGTAGTTCTACTCACACTCTAACCATCCCTCATTCCAAACATACTCAAGAGATTTAGTCCACATCCCATGTGATAATAACCCACAAGTCATACGACACATCATGCCATGTCCTCTAAACAAACTGTGATGCAAATTATCCAATCATGAGTCTAACGTCAACCATAGGACCAACATCAACCATGGGGATAACATAAACCACGGGCTCAATTACCGTATCATGGGTCCAATACTCAATTGTGGGTTCCACATCCGTCCATGGGTCTAACACCTAAACATGGGTCCAATGCCTGAACATGGGTCCAATATCCAAACAAGAGTCTAATATGTCTATCATGGGCTCAATATGCCTACCATGGGACCAATACAATGGATCATGGGCCCAACACTAAAAAATGGATCGTTACATGACTGTGACAACATAATTATGTCATTAGCATGAGGGCATCCTCCTCCTTGAGTGCAATTGCATACCTTGTTAAAAATCATGTAAGGGATGTACCTATACCACAAAAGAATCACGTGAGTGATGTACCAATACTACGCCAAAACCACGTGAGGGACGTACCTGTACTACACCAAAACCATGTGAGGGGCATACCTGTATCATGCGAAAACCACGTGGGGACGTACCCGTACCACGCCATCTAAATGATCTAGTTACATATATATCCATGCCACAATCCCTGTGCACCCATCTCGAGGTTTCCCACTATCCCCTAGCCACAACGGGCTTTACTCATGGGGTCTACATATCTTGACATCAAGGGGTTTACGTAAGGAGGCTTGCACTCACTAGTATCATCATCTTTAGACTCCCAAGGCTTCATAGCCACTCCGGCCACAGTTATGAGATCCACAAGCACTAGTACCAGCCAGTCCATATTGAGAGGCTCACTTACTTACTCGTCCCCTCTACTTTCAGGCATCTGTACAATGCATTGATGCTAACACTCTACCATGCTTCTACTCAAGAATGCATGTCTACCAATTACTATGTTGACATGTCTTAAGTCTAACATGTATAAGTAGTTACATTATAATGATTAATGAAACATAAACATGGTTTACACATCTCATCACATCCATTTCCATAGGTATGATATGGATAACACTAGTGTTGATTAGACTGGAGCACTACACTCTCAGTTTTTTACGTACCATGTGGTAGATCAGATCAACCGTATTTCATTGGGATCATACATTTAATCATTAACATCCAAATCATGAGTTGACTTGGAGAGTGGTATGATCCTTGCCTCAGAGAAATCACACATGGCTCGTCCTCGCCTTAATAATGTAATCCTTGCAATCTCAATTGTGCGAGCCCATCCCTGGTGAGGCATAATTTGACCCCATTGGTCCTGTGGCATTTGGGCCCTACTTCTCCCTTTCTCATTGAGTCCAAACCCATCGATCATATTCCATTTCCAATCCTGCGAATTCATTCATTGTATAGGCCATACATTACAATGTTCAAGCATGAGGTTTCGTCCCATGCAGTACACCATAGGAATCAACAAACATATTTCAATACCCACTCCATCATGCTTTTAACACATCACACTCATAACAATTCCTAACCATGGGAAATACCCAAGCATAGAGAATTTAGACACACATGTACATACATTCCATAACAACATTCAAACATGGTTTATCATACAAGTTAACATACTTGAGAATTCATCAATTGATTAGGGTTTCACATACCTAATCTACCAATCATTGCCATGAATCCTATGGGTTCATAAACACATCATTCAAGCTATTTCCTATCTTAATTTCATAATTAGATGAAAATCTCCAATTTTCACCATGGTTGTGTTTGGATGAGGGGTAAATTTTGCAGGGCTTACCCTTGAATGAGGGTTACACTTGAATAGAAGTTACACTTATCTTGTTTGGTAATTGCAGTGGTAAAATTATAACTCATCCTAAGGGTAAAAAATCTTGTTTAGTAACTGTAAGCATGGGTAACTTAATATATTAACAATTTTATGAAACATAATTATTAAATAATATTCATGAAGTAAAAGCTGTAAGGAGAGGGTTATTCGCAATCTGTAAATTATTTAAGACGATGATACCCTTCACAATATGGAACTAAGAAACCAAAATAGTTATCATATCCAACATCACAAAGATAGTATTTACCTATACATAGCAAAAAGAAGGCAATAAATAAAATTTTTATATATTTCTATATATTAAAGTAATATGGCATCATGTGTTACCATCAGGGACAATAAGAGAACTACTACTCGTTAATGCATCTTGCAAAACTCAAGCATCATGTACTGTGCCTTCCCATCCAGCAAACATGTATGTCCATTTCCTATCAAAATCACATGCTGCCAGAACATTTTGTGTCGGAATACTTCTTTTGGTTTTTCGGCCACATATATATCTCTTTTGTTTTTTTACTGGCACAGTGATTGGAACATAAGTCCCGTCCAAGGCTCCAATACAATCCTAAAATAGAGGGATAAAACTAGTTGCATCATTAACTAAAAGATATGATAGTTAGCATTATATATATTTTAAAAATATTTTACCTTAAAATAAGGTCAACATCTTCAGTTGAATTTGATTTGTGGCGGAGGTGGGGGAATAGCACCTGGTTGCTTCATGCAGTCCTTATACAAGGAGCACAACACGTAATACTCTATGAAAATGTCGACTCACTGTCTCTCCAGATTTGCAGAACCTACTACCATTAGCTCGATTTTGAACATTGTGTCTTAAAGTGTGTAAAAACATCACTAGTTTCTCCTCTAAAGAAACAACCAACGTATCCTTTAATAGACTTTTTTGTCGTATCACATCCCTCAATTGTACAAATGCATTCATACTAATTCGATATGTTTTCGACAAAATAACTCTGATTAACAATTTAGGATCCTGTCTACATAAATATGTCATCCTCGATGTGACTGACTGAAGCAGAGAGACCTTCTTACTATTTGTGTGTCATAGTAATATTTTACAGTTGTTGCTGCAGCTAATGCAACAATGCCTACTACCTCAGTCACTATATTAACTAGAGAAACAATTTCCTTGTCATTCACCTCATCCTCTATACCTAAACCGATTATAACCCAACATATTATATAGGAAGTCATAATCCCTATATACTTTATAAGTATAAAATTGAAGAAAAGTCTAATATCAAGTACCTAGGTCATGCATTAGCAAATACTTACATCACACATAAAAAACTAAAGAATATAAAGACACGAAAGATAAGTCTATGAAGGCACTAAAGATAAGTCTACAACTGTTGCACCATACCACTTCTTCAAGCTAGTGTAAGGACCCACATTAGTGGAGGGTACTTGAGAGAGAGTTTGGCCAGAGAGAGTTTGTGCAAGTGAGATACGCAAAAAGTCCTACATTGCCTAGGACAAGGAGTGGAGAGAATGATATAAACTAACGCTCTCATCCTTTCTAGCATAACGTATTTTGGGCCTAAGGGTGATACTTGGGCCCAATGCAAAGTCGTGAGGGGTGTATGGTCCCCAAATCGGACAATATTGTGCTAGTAGGACTGGTCATTACAAATGGTATCAGAGAACGATTTAACTCTCGGACCAGATGTGGGAAGATGAGAGTGTTAGAGTTGAGGACAACTTTTATCCAAAGGTAGTGGGATTGTAAAGGCCCGCACCAGTGGATGATGCTTTAGAGAGAGTTCGGCGATAGAGAGTTTGCGCAAGTGAGAGGCGCAAAAATTCCTACGTTGCCTAGGACAAGGAGTAGAGAGAAGGATATAAACTAAAACTCTCATCCCTTCTAGCACAACGCGTTTTGGGCCTAAAGGTGATACTTGGGCCCAATGCAAAACCATGAGGGTACATGGGCCCCAACGCGGACAATATTGTGCTAGCGGGATGGGTCGTTACTATTAGGGTTACTTATCATACCCCAACTATTACAATTTATGCTCCTAGAACAATTCCATCCTCAAAATTTCATAAATTATGATTTAAATAATATCAAAGTACAATGTAGGGATCTCTTGTTTCGCTCTTTCTTTTTTTGCTAAAACAACTTGTAGGGGCACATGTTCCACATGTGGTTTTTTTTAGTTGTGATTATTCCAAGAAAACAAGGAGATAAGATTTAAATCTCATCAAGTTAGTGTCTTCTTAATCAAGAAAGCAACCAACTTAATCAATCTAAGAAAGCCACCAGAGTTTCGAATGTGTCCAATATTTGTTTTGAGCTACCTAGCATTCCTAACGGATAAATACAGTACAACTTTTAGAAACCCAAGAATTGTACTTTGACCATCATGGCTAGCTGATTGCTTCAAACTAGATACTGCAGTTGATGTATCTTAATATATGAGGAAAGAACCCAATAGATAAGAGCCTCAGAAATTCAGAGTGAACATCCTCATGAACAATGTCACTGTAATACCCTGCACTAGATTAGGCGTGTTTTAACTTAATAATTTTGTTTAACCGGTTAATCTCAAAGAATTTAGTTAGGGCTTTAAGGAAAGCCCAGGTTTGGCCCAATCCGAGCTCAAAAGCTCAGTGATTCAGCTCGTCCAGTTAGAGGGGCATTTTAGTAATTTACTGCTTCATGTTATTATTTTTATAAATTATGTTATTATGTGATTATTATTGGATAATAATGTTTTCCTTAATCAAGGAATTGTATTTCTGATTTTAAAATAATTTTATTTTCAGAAAATAGTATTTTAAATCCGCCCGTCAAAACCCCGAAAGGGAGTAATAATTATTTTAAATGATTTTGGAAATGAGATAAAATTCAAAATTAGTATTTTGTGTTAACCAAGAATGGTCTAGTTATTCTTTGATACCCCAAAATGATGTTTCTAAATTGTTTTATTTAACATTTGTTTAATTAAGTAAATAATGTTAAATTATGATTTTTATTTAAATAAATGATTTTTAGGGAGTTTTAAATCTTAAATTTTTTATGGTAGCTAAAGTTTTTAAAACCCAACCAAGGTTGGATCAAAATTTTCGAGCTTTTAAAAACATGTTTTAGTTAAAAATCAGATTTTTATTAAAATCGGGACCTTTTTGCAAAAATGGAAGTTTGCAGGGGCTGTTTGGAGCGTCAGCTACCGCTGCATGTAGCCGTATGCAGTGGCCAGTTCGCCCCCTTTCTCGGCCGGATTTCTATAAAAGGATCCTCATCTCTTCTCTTCTCCCTCCCAACAAATCTCTTCTCTCTCAGTCTCCCTCTCTGCCAAGAAACTAGCCCAGCCGAACCTCTGTTTTCTCTCTGTTTTTCCTCCGTAAGCTTTTAGGGAAATTTTTTCAGAGTTCGGATTTTCAGCCTAGGAACTCCAGGGAAGGTAACTACTATATTCTTTTTCAAATTCTAGGTGGTTTAGAATCAATAAAAACTGATTTTGGTTTAGTTTTGAGCAAGAAAAACCATTTCAAAGATTAAGGAAAAACCATGGATTTCTTGTACCCGTGAGCTTTCAGTGTTAAAATCGGTTGGCCCAGTGAGCTTCAAAGCTCCAAACGTCTCCTTATGGAAAGAGGACTCCTAGAGAATCCATCGGACCGGCTAGATATAAAAATCGAATCCGGGAAACCCACTGTTTCAGGATTCATTTTTCCTTAGTGCCGCCCGTTCACTGTCTGCAACTGAAGGAAGAAGAAGAAAAATAAAAAATAAATAAAAATAAATTATTTTTATTGGATTATGTAGATGCTTGTGATATTAGTACCCATTGAAAAATAAATAAATAAATAAATATTATTGTTGGATTATTGAAATATATATATATATATATATATATATATATTTTTTTTTTGTTGGATGAATGTGATGTGATGTTAGTACCCCTTTTTGTTAATTAAAATTTGTACTAACCCTCTTCTCTTATTATTATAGTGTAAATACTATTGTATTCACTTCCAGGCCGACCCTATTGGTCGGGCAATGAGTGATCTCACTTTCAGGCCGACGCTATATTTATCGGGCATTGAGTGACCTCGGGGCCTAACTCAAAATGTCAGATCTGGTCCTATCCAGAAGACAACCGAGAAGTGACTTGAGGATCTAGATCTAACTCAATAAGTCAATCTGGTCAATGCCAAGAAGACAATATGAGTTTTGGACTGAGCACCCTTTTTATTATATTATTATCTTTTGGATGATTATAATTTAAAAATGATAGAAATTGAGTAGGAGACTCAATTCCATGTACCTTGGATGTTTTGGGAAAACCAGTATGATTTCGAAATACTGCTTGTATGTGTACATGCTATATATAAATGCTGTGTATATTGATTGTGCACTTGTTTGCTTGTTTGAACAGAAACCGCGAAACCACACAGTTACGGTGAGGGAACTTAATTTTGCAGTTAAAATATAAATAGGTTTGGTTATTTGATATGGATATTGAGCAATGAGTGGTTACAGATTTGATGAACCTACTCATGTGCGTAAATGTGACGCACTATGGTAAGAGTGCTTATGATGCTGGTAAATGCTATGATCAGACGAAATGTGTAATACTGTTTCCACGTACCTTTTACTACTGAATCATCGCCGAGCTGAATGTGTCGGTTACGTTTACTGGACCATGGGTGGACTATAGGCGTCAGTTGCTGACTTGAGGGTATTAGTACCGGCTATGGTAGAGTCGGAGATGTATTTGGAAGGATGTATTTTGACCGTGTCGGGACTTAATGCTAATGTTGTTAGTATGGTATCTAGGGGCTACGTTGGATAACAATAGTAATGGAAAAATGATGAGATAATGGAAAGACGATGATGAAAATTTACTTGATATTGTGAAATTTTTTTATTAAGCATGAGATATTATATTGCAACTGTTGATTATGTACTAACCTGTTGTTTACTTAAAGCTGCACTGTTATATTTCCTTCACTGGACTAGTTAGCTCACCCCACTCATCTTTCAGGAGATGAACCTGAGGAGGAGAACCCTCTGTTTGAAGCTTAGAATGGATAAGCTGCGGCATTGCTTTGGGATTCCCACTGAGGGGAATACCCTTGTATTTGTGCTTTCTGGTTCTTGGAACCATTTTTCCTTGTAAAGTACTGATTGTGGTACTTAGTGTGTGTTAATGTGTTGTAATAGGACTACTACGTTTCTATAGCTACTCTGATGTGATTTTGTAATCATATTCAATGGTTGGATTATGTGATCTTGTTGTGTGTTATTATTTAAGTCTATTGTTGGGTAGACTTATGGTATATGTTTGAGTCCATATGTTGGGATCATGTGTGATCTTTGGGCCCAACTGTTGATCCGGCCTAGTTATAATGCTTGAGTGTTGTGTTAGCTTAGTTTATCTTCAAAAAAAAAAAAATCAATTGTGTTCTATGCCCACCCTTCGGGTCAGGGCGTGACAGTTAGTATTAGAGCTTCGGCTCAAACTCTAAGACTGTGATGAGTTATAACCTGGTTAGACTTGTCCCTATGTTGGGGGACCAGGGATCATTCCCTGTTTGACCTATAAAATGTTCGCGCATAAGTCGGCGACTTGTCCGGACGACTTTTATTATCTTGGTGTTGATGCAGGATCTTCTTCGGAAAACCCAGGTTTGGCCCAATCCGAGCTCGAAAGCTCAGTGATCCAGCTCGTCTAGTTGGAGGGGCATTTTGGTAATTTACCGCTTCGTGTTATTATTTTTATAAATTATGTTATTATGTGATTATTATTGGATAATAATGTTTTCCTTAATCAAGGAATTGTATTTCTGATTTTAAAATAATTTTATTTTCAGAAAATAGTATTTTAAATCTGTCCGTCAAAATCCCGAAAGGGAGTAATAATTATTTTAAATGATTTTAGAAATGAGATAAAATTCAAAATTAGTATTTGATTTATGTTAGACCGTTTTAAGAATGGTCTAGTTATTCTTTGACACCCCAAAATGATGTCTCTAAATTGTTTTATTTAACATTTGTTTAATTAAGTAAATAGTGTTAAATTATGGTTTTTATTTAAATAAATAATTTTTAGGGAGTTTTAAATCTTAAATTTTTTATGTTAGCGAAAGTTTTTAAAACCCAACCTATCTGTAAGGTTGGATCAAAAATTTCGAGCCTCTAAAAATATGTTTTAGTTAAACGGTTATCAGGACATGTCATCGTCGTGTGCCCCAATACTTCACATGTTGTGCAGGGTATTAATCCAGGTCCACCAATATAAGGACAATTAGTCCTCGCCTCTCCATGCCCATGCAGTCCACAAACCGGGCAAACAATGCCTAGAGGATGAGGACAATACCTACAGTTGTGGTCGTCCTGATTGCACAACTCACATGTATCGTAGGGATCTACCTCTCTCACCGATTCCAATATTATAGGAACATCTTCCATAGGATCCTCATGAAAGAATCCTAGATCCTCCTCTATTTCCTCGAAAGGTTCCATTAACCAAGGAATATCTTTCATAAGATACTCGGGTAATGGTGCTAGATTCACCTCCTCCATTGGTGCTAAGTTCAATTCTTCCAATGGTGCTAGATTCCATTCCTCCTCCTCGGGAGGCCCCCCTGAAGGTTCACGTTAGCTTTCACGTTGATGTTGTTAGAAGCAGACACCAAATCTATGGGATTGCTAGGAGTTCCACTGTACCACTCCGAGTACTCCACGTTACTCGACATATCTGTATCACATCAGTAGAACACAAGAATATTCAACAACAATTCTAAATAAACCACTCTTGGTTTTTATGGGAATCTGATCATGCATAATATCATGTACTTTGTTTGGGAAGATTACCAAATCATCACTCTTTGTGTTCTTTTGTTTCTGGGGAAATCTCTAAATTCCTGTTGTTTGTTTTTCAGTCTGGGAGTTTCAGGGCAGTGCATCCTACTTTGCTATGTTTGATATATCCAGTTATGATGACTGTACTTTACTTTGCTATCTTTCATTGTCGTTCTCAGATTGATTGTTCAGTCTGAGTCACTCGAAGTAAATTAATCCAGCCCCCAGTCAGCGGACTCCGAAGAGTCGGTCAGTTGGGATTCTTATCCGTCAGTGAGACATGAAACCGTCTTAATCTTACTTCGATGATTCAACTTCCCGTTTCACTCTGATACCAACTGTAACGCCCCGCCCTTTTCACCCTTCCGAAAATCAGAGTCTGAAAATTTCATTTGAAAGAAACACAGAGTGAACAAGAGCGGGGGGCGTCATGACGCGAGTTAAGTTCAGACTACTCAAGTCTGAACCTTAACTGGCCACCCATGTGTACATGGACTAGACCATGATAATAAATCACACATGAAACTAACAATAACATGCGGAATAAACTAGACTAACTGCGGAAATAATATAAATAAATAGCAAGTAACAGTTTCAATGATAATTAAGGTAACAACCATCCATAGTTAATAGCCTAATCAAACCATAGCAAAGTATTAACTTATTACATGTCCATCAAAGTATAATTCAAATGACAGTAATAAAGAAATCTTGTTTCTCATTCAAGTACTTAGACTTGACTCCCCTCCCGGTCATCGACCTTCTCTTTCCCTTTCCTTGATCCTGCATCATCCTCTAAGGATAGAATTAGGACATTAGATCAACGTGCCCAGTAGGTTCCCAATCAGGGCTACCACATGGTTAGCATATAAAAACATGCACATATATCATAATATCTGATTATCAAAAACATATAAAAACATGCTATGTATGTATGCAAATGTAATGAGTCCCACCCTATCACACATACATATAGCCTTTACTTGCCGTGTCTCATATCAACCTGTTAAATTCTCCTGGCGTGACTTTCACCGCCGAAGGAGGCCCCACAGTTGCATCTCGGACATTCCGACGGAGTGTGGGCTCCGGTGTTTCATAATCATCTGTCAATTCTCCTGGGGTGACTTTCACCGCCGAAGGAGGCCCCACAGTTGCATCTCGGACATTCCGATGGAGTGTGGGCTCCGGTGTTTCATAATCATCTGTCAATTCTCCTGGGGTGACTTTCACCGCCGAAGGAGGCCCCACAGTTGCATCTCGGATATTCTGACGGAGTGTGGGCTCCGGTTTCCATAATCATCATCCCATGCCATGCATGAGATGTCTATGCATTGTATGTCATTTGTAAATACTTAACTCATCATTCAAAACCACATTTGTAACGTAAATCAAATACAACATATCTCATAAGAACATAACAAAACCAAATCATAACTGTGGTTATAAGTAGGTAGGAAACCTACCGAAGATTAGCTTCGGTATTTGTTCTTTTTCACTGGATCACGACTTGTACGCCGTTCAACTTCCGCTTCCTTGTTTATACAACGACAAGTTAATATCGTAACCATTGGATTTCTTATCAAGTCCAAATTCCATATTCCATCTTATGGGGTTCGGCCATACCCATGGCCGAACCTGATTAACTTAGGATTTAACCTCCCTTTTTATTTGATCTCTCTTTTATTTAATCCTTATTAAACATCATATACTACAAAAATACCTTGGTAGGGTTCGGCCATACTACATGGCCGAACCATACCACTTTGGTTCGAGTCCATACATCCAATCCTATGATCATTCCATCATTAATTACTTTTATGCCATTTAGGCTAATCTTTAGTTTAACCATATCTAAACCAACTTAGTGGTGTTCTTCATTCATCACCTTTAATCCCATTTATTACTTAATCCAATTCTATCAAATAATCATTGATGGGGTTCGGCCATGCCACATGGCCGAACCACATCCTATAGATTTTCATCCCATAATTCATCATCATCAATGGTTGATTATTTTCTTACACATAGTCTATTTATCCCAAAAACAGCCCCATGGGGTTCCGCCATGCACAGGGCCGAACCCAATGGTTCTCTTGATTTATTTTGTCTATCATCTACTCATGATTTGAATCAATAACTTAACCCTAATATTGACATGGTTCAGCCCTATATTGGCCAATAATAACAGCAAGTTAAACTTCATCAAATCACATCAAATACCATATTTTATATGGTTTTAAACTCACCAAAATCATCAAATACTATCATGGGGTTCGGCCATCCAAAGTGGCCAAACCCTATGTCCATGTTTTGGTCCTCTTAAGCATGTTTTAAATCTCATTTAGACAAGTAATAATCAGCATAACATTACTGCATTTTTACCTCTTAAAACATCCACATAAGTTCATCAACTTGTCCAAAAGACCATAATACTTCATGGGATTCGGCCATCCAAGATGGCCGATCCCAATGGTCCATTTCATCAATTTTAATCCACTGTTTAGACCCATGATAACTTCAGTCCTTATGTCATTCAAATCCATGTTTTTAACCCTCTTTGAAAATATGCATTTGAATCTTAAAGAAACCTCAAAAACAGTCCATAAAAACTCCATGGTTTCTATGTTTCAAAACATCAAACCGACCTATCTTTTACATGGGGTTCGGCCCTCCATGGTGGCCGAACCCAATGGTCATTTTTACCATTTTAAAACTTCTATTAATCAAGGTTAAAACCTGGGTGTATTCGGCCATAACCATGGTCCCATACACACCCTTTTTCTTACAACTTATTTGGCTTAAACGCTTAAGAAATCTTGCCAAATTTTCCAAACTTTCTTCTTGCCTTTGATCCTTGGTTTCTCCCTTTTATTTATTTCTTCTTTCCTTAATTCTTTGCTGGTTTATGCTTGAATAGCTGGTGCCAAAACCTCTGCTGTTCAGCCAAGAAAACGAACTAGAAGAGAGGGAGAGAGAGATGAAAATTTCTTGGATACTCTATGTAAAAATCGGCAAAGAAAGGTAACCTTTGCCTTTTGTAGTTTCAGCCCCATCTCCCATTCATTTCCCTCATTTAATCTTGCCAAAACCGATGGGGTACTGGGTGTCATCCAAGACACCCCTTCACCAAACGGTGCAACCTTTCATGTTTAAACACATGCATCTCATGGGATGAGATGATGCCGCCCCAAGCTTGGTGTATTTTGGCTTTGCCAAAGCACCCTTTCACTCCCAATGGTTGGGATTGATTCTCCAAGGGTTGTGTGTGATTAACAACACCTTTCCACTTCCTCTTGACTCACTTGACACTTGATATTTTTATTCTAACTCAACTCATTCAACTCATCACATTTAATGCACCAAGTTTGAGTCAATTCTGTTCTTAAATCAAACTCACTTCAAATCAGTCCAACTCAAGCTGAATTAACTCACACTTGAGTTCAATTGAGGGCCCACACTGTCATCCGTGGTCAACTTGGTCAACCCGACCCATTGGGTCCCCAATCAGCCCCTTGACCCGTTTTGACAACATGACCCATTCATGGGCTGATTTTGCCATTTCTAATTGGTTTTCACTTGTGTTTCAAGCCTACCCATCTTTGCTATACTTGATTTCCAATCAGTTCAGCTCGACCCCATTTAATTTGAGCTTACACAATGGTCAAATCATCCATTATGACCCATTGGGTCCAATTGGGCCCTTTGACCCATTTAGCCATTTTCAACCCGATTGATGTACATAACCCATCCAATCAAACTTGATATTTATAATGTGCTCATATGATATTAATTTGAGCAATGGGCCCCACCATTTCCTTATTTGACATCACAAAATAATTAATTTACCAAACCAGGGGTGTTTTCGTAATTATCCACTTCATTGAGAAAATGGGGTGTTACACATGCTATATATGAATGTTGTGTATATTGATTGTGCACTTGATTACTTGTTTGAACAGAGACCGCGAAACCACACAGTTACAGTGAGGGAACTTAACTTTGAAGTTAAAATATAAACAGGTTTGGTTATTTGATATGGATATTGAGCAATGAGTGGTTTCAGATTTGATGAACTCACTCATGTGCCTAAATGTGACGCACTATGGTAAGAGTGCTTATGATGCTGGTAAATGCTATGATCAGACGAAATGTGTAATACTGTTTTCACGTACCTTTTACTACTGAATCATCGCCGAGCTGAGTGTGTCGGTTACGTCTACTGGACCATGGGTGGACTATGGGCGTCAGTTGCTGACCTGAGGGTGTTAGTACCGGCTATGGTAGAGCCGGAGATGTATTTTGACCGTGTCGGGACTTAATACTAATGTTGTGAGTATGGTATATAGGGGCTACGTTGGATAACAGCAGTAATGGAAAAATGATGAGATAATGGAAAGACGATGATGAGACTTTACTTGATATTGTGAATTTTTTTATCAAGCATGAGATATTATATTGCAACTGTTGATTATGTACTAACCTGTTGTTTACTTAAAACGGCACTGTTATATTTCCTTCACTGGACTAGTTAGCTCACCCCACTCATCTTTCAGGAAATGAACCCGAGGAGGAGAACCCTCTGTTTGAAGCTTAGAGCGGATAAGCTGCGGCGTTGCTTTAGGATTCCCACTGAGGGGAATACCCTTGTATTTGTGCTTTCTGGTTCTTGGAACCATTTTTCTTTATAAAGTACTGAGTGTGGTACTTAGTGTGTGTTAATGTGTTGTACTAGGACTACGTTTCTATAGCTACTCTGACGTGATTTTGTAATTATATTCAATGGTTGGATTATGTGATCTTGTTGTGTGTTATTATTTATGTCTATTGTTGGGTAGACTTATGGTATATGTTTGAGTCCATATGTTGGGATCATGTGTGATCTTTGGGCCCAACTGTTGATCCGACCCAGTTATAATGCTAGAGTGTTGTGTTAGCTTAGTTTATCTTCAAAAAAAAAAAAAAAACCAGTCGCGTTCCAGGCTCACCCTTCGGGTCAGGGCGTGATAGTCACAAATATCGTTCTCGAAATATTAATGAGAACTAATAATAACGGGTTACTTTTAAAATCTTGGATTTTTATCGATAATTTAAAGGGAAAATCTTGTGGAAAATATAAATATTTAAAAAATAATTAAAATAAATATAATAACACGTTAATAATATTAAAAACGGTAATTTAATAACATTAAAGGTAACATTTGTCACAGTAATGTGATAGTACATTACAAACTCATTGAATTTATGAATACATGTCACCATTTAAAGCTTTTTAAATACAAGCATCCCTACTTATCAAAAATTATAATTCTTTTGTAATGACCCGGCCCGATACTTCGGGATTTTAGAGAGTTTTGTGGATCTCCAAGTTATTTTTGGTGTTTTGGCGGCAGTGAGGATTGTGTAGGCTCCATGGTAGGCCCCAATTCACCCGGGTTTTGAGCTCTGAAGCTCAAAGGGTATTTTGGTAATTTTAATATTTTAATTATTTTTGTCATTTAAATTATTTGAAAATCACATTTTGGTTACCATTTTTAAAAAAAAAATACCCTGTGAAAGTGATGCTTTCCTTTTTTTCAAAAAAAAAAAAAAAAACCTAAACCCTAAACCCCCCATATTTAATCTCTCTTTCTTCTCTCCCTTGACAAACCCTAATCCCTCTTACCCTCTCCTTTGAAACCCTAGCCGCCACACTCTTTCTCTCCCTCTTCCCACCGCTCATCTCTCTTTCTCCTCCCTCCCTTCGCTGCCGCTCATCTCTCTTTCTCCTTCCTCCCTTCGCCGCCGTTCATCTCTCTTTCTCCTTCCTCCCTTCGCCACCGCCATCCCTCACTTTGTTTCTCCTTCATCCTTTCGCCGCAACCATCTTGTTTCTTTCTCTCTCTCTTGGCTTCATTCTTTTTCTTCTTCCCTCTCTCGGTTGGACCAGTAGCCTTCGAGCCCAACGCTGTCCAAAATCTGAATTTCTTCACTAGAAGCCACCGGATCTTCGCTCCCTCGCCCTTTTTCTCGCTAATTCTGGGTATCTATCTTCTTCTTCATCCTTCCCCTTCTTCTCTCTCGAGTTTGCCTTTTGATTTTCCACGATTTTCCTCTTTTTCTCTTGATTCCCTGCGTTTTCCCTTTCTTTCCCCAGTTTTCCCTCTTTGACTCAATGGGTGACTGAGTCGACTCGGCCAAGTTCCCGAGTCAACTCAGGCGGACTCCTTATTCAATCTAGCTCACTGTTTCAACCCGTTTGGTCTTTCAGGCCTCCAAGCTATTTAGGCCCAATTCGTGAGCCCAACGTCAGGCCCACGAGATTTGGCCCAAGCCTTTTGAGCCTAGCTTTCCAAACCCAGCAAATCCAAGCCCAGCTCTATTTTGGCCCACCAACTCAGCCCAGGCCCGATCCAGCAGCTCGGCCCGGCTCGACCCAGTTCTAGGCCCTGCCCCAGGCCTGTTTCAAGTCCACTTCAGGCTCACTTCCAGCGTGTTTTGGAGATCTTTTCTGGAGTGCTTCTGGATCTTCTTTAGCTCGTTCCAGCCTGTCGCAGGTTCGTTTTCAGCCGTTTCAGCCAGTTTTGCGGGACCATCCTTGTTTTACAGACCCGCCCTAGTTCTAGAGCTCGGTAGCCCGTGCATCGCCTCCTTCAATCCTTCAACCCGTTTTCTTCACTCGAATTTCGAAAGCACACATAAGTGAGGGGACTTATCACAATTTAGCATGCATTGCATATATCAAATATGTACTTCCGGACATGAAGTGATCCGAATGGAACCTCTTATTTATTAAACCACTCGGTAAGGGTGAACCGTTGATAATGATTAGGTGACAAGGGGTCTATTCGGGTGCACTCTTGTCTACTATATGTTATTGTGAGAAACTTTAATTGGATAAATTAATATTGAATATGATACTTGGAATATATTGATGATATTTTGAGTGTTATTTATAAGATGCAAATGCAATCATGTCGAACATAGAGACGTGTGTTAAGTAACTTGTTATGTGCTTTTAACTCGCATGATGACGCATGATGTTGATTTTGGTTAGTCATGTTAGGACATGCTTATATTGTTATACACGCTTATGTCGTTTATATAACTATAACATTTGAACGAATTCATGATGAGAATAAATTATGTGTTGGATTTCAAACATAATGCTTGAGACTCAATGATAACGAGTTATGTGTCTATCCATAACATGCGAATGAATTTATGTTGAACGCCTACTTATAATATGTGAATGAGACCATGATGAATATGGGTTTGTGTTTTGAGACCTTACTACATGCATATATTGTTACACATGCTTATGTCCTTATACATGATCATGAAATCATGTGCATACATAAGAAGTAACCCACAACTGACAGTGTACCGTTGGGTATTGAGATGGAGGATCTTTTTGTGTGTATATATTTATGATGACGTTATGATGTTGGTTGTTGGGAGGACTTCCCCGTTACGCTCCGGCGGTTGAGACCCCATAGGGGATGCGGGTCTCCCCGTTGCGTTTCAGTGGTTGAGGTGCCTGCCCTAGAGTTTGGCTCCCCCGGGTGTGGTCGAGGTGGTTTTCCGACACGGCTCTTGTGGTTGAGGTAGTGGTGTGTTTTATCATCGGCATTGTCGATATGGTTTTTCGACATGGCTCATGTGGGTGAGGCAGTTACGTATTCTTTAGTCTCCTGATGATACTGATAGGGAGACCGTAGTGGTTGGAGGACCCGATGTGCGCTATCGAGATGATGTCTCGATTTTGGTCGGTGGATTATTGGTTTTTGGTGTATTTGGATTTCATGCATACGAGTACTCTTGTTATTATAATATTCTGCATTCGTACGTATTACGTCCACTTATGTTACTGACTTGTGATAAGCATTATATCTTCATTGGGCTGGTTAGCTCACCCCTTACCTTTCAGGTACTCCGATCGTGGAGGGGCCGTGCGGGCCCTTTGAGTAAGCACCTGGGGAGGAGTGATAGTAGTTAAGCATTTATGTTCATGTTTATGTTTTAAACTTGGAGGCTCTAGTTTGTATGAGCTTATACTTGTTTGGATGACTGTATAATTATGTTCAATTAGTCAAATGTCGTTTGTTATGCTTCTTGATTTTTTGAGCCTATGGTTTATGAGCGGGGGGTAGTACCCGTTTTCAAAAAAAAAAAAAAATTTTGACCCGATGACCGTCTTTTGCGACTTCTGAGATATTCCGGAGATACCGCGTCCGTAGCGGGACGGGGTGTTACATCTTTATACTCCATAATTTCAATTTTAATGATATATTCACCACTTTATATTGAGAAAAAAAATTACCTCGTTAAAATCTTGACATTTTATGTCGTGGGTGACACAATTAATATACCCTAAATTATCTCAAATGAAATATTTATACTTTATCAAATAATATCTAGTCTCTATCATATGGACTGCCACTTGAAAGTCGAACCAAAAACAAGATTGAATGTATTTGGGATTTTAAAAACTTGAAAACTAGTTCCACTATCATTTTGTCCAAAGTGCTTGTCCCAAGTATGTATTTGGGACTCCCAACGAGGGACTAAATGCAGAAAAGAAGACCAAGAGACCCGGACTATGAGTCATGCATTTGTTAAAACCTTGCTACACCTCATCCCACGCCCCACATAGAAAGTGAGAAGAAAAGGTGAGAGACTTGAAGCTATATAAGAGGAATCTGGGAATGGAGACCAAATACCTTGCTCAACTCTTTTGGGCTTGGTGACATGTGGCTTGAGTCACATACGGTTTCCTGTAAAAATAAGATAAAATTGTGTTTTTAATGAGAGATTTTTGTTTCACGCGATAGTAACCCGATTTTCACGATATTTTGAAAAAAAAAACGTAAGAGTCGAAAAAATATTGTTTTTAAAAGGAAAATATGCTGAGATTTGTTACAATGCTAAAAACATGATCAGAAAATATGCACAATGACATAAACATGAAGCAACAAGGGAAAAATTAGATTTTTCAAGTGCTATAGAAGTGATAAAATGACAATAACATGATTTTTCAAGTGCTATAGAAGTGATAAAATGGCAATAACATGAATATAAGTGTATTTGCAGATTATTTTCTCAAAATCAATAGAACATCAGTCTTCCTTACTGTTTTAGTGGCCTTCACGGACTTCCCTACTAATGCCTAGCATATGGTGCGAGGGAAAAACACCATTTTGAGTCCAATTTTTTTCAAAAATCCTAAATTGAGAAAGAGATTGCTTGGCTGAGTTTATTAGTAGAGTTAATTAATTAATTAACGAATTATTCAAACATTCCCTAAAGTAATCGAATGAAATCGAAATAAGAAAAAGAAGTTGAAGTGAGTGTAACACCCTGGAATTTCAAAGCTAGCAATTTATATGAAATTATTCATATTTACGGAATTGCCATTGTGGTATAATTGATTTGAATTTAAATGGGTCAATGGTTCAATCAAGACCCAAAGGATGGTAGTTTTGTTTACAAAACAAATAAATGTATAAGATATACTTAAACGGGTCAAAAGTCATAATTGGGTCAAATTTTGTTAAATGGGTCAAAAATGACCAAATTGGACCCAATGGGTCGTAGTTGACATATTTGACTATTTGGTGAGCTCAAAGCTTAATTGGGTTAAGATGAGTTAAATTTTTGAGTTGGGTTTAAGTTGAAATAAATGTTGGAGTTGAGTTGAGTGGAATTTATTAGTTGAGTTACATTAATGAATGAGTTGAGTTTGGGTGAGTTAAATAAAAGAGTTGGATGAATAAACATTTTAAGTGAGTGTATAAGAATAGTGTGTGTGCTGATTATAGGTTTTAACACAATAAACGTTGGCTGCATGGGAGGTATTACCATGCATGTAACTCCCATTTAAGTGGTAAAGGAAATGGGCGTTACATTTTGAAAGTACATGGAAGACGTTGGAGGAGGGGAGGAGTTTCATCTTATGATGGAACTCCAATTTGAATTGGTAAATGAAAGATGAATGAGGAGAAGACTTAAAAAGACAAGCATAGGGTCGTTGGTATATGATGGGTTTCATTTTAAAAGAAACAGCCAATGGGAGACGGTGAAACACATGGGGTTTCATTTGAAACTCCCATGTAAAGTATGAATGAAGGTGGGCTATTACAAAGACTAGCCATTGGTGTGGGAGTTTGATTTCCATATGAAACTCTCACCTTCAAAGATAATAGAGTCGTTGGATGCTAAGGGGGGGGGGGGGGGGGGGGGGGGGGGGGGGGGGGGGGGGAGACCCCAAGGAACTTAAAGGATTCTAATATAGAGAGATGAGTTACACAAGGGCTGAATTTAACCTTGGGCTGATTTTGGTTAGACAAAGGGTTTCTTTTCATTTTACTCTCTCTATCTCTCTTTTCCTTGGACTGATATCATCTCCCAAATACCAAGAACAGCAGCTGGTCACTAATTTCAATCAGTCCTTGGTTGCTTTCTTTCACCAAATCAAGAGCACACATTGAGCAAAGGAGGGGGGAATCAAGGTTTCTCATCTAAAGCCAATATTCTTTCTCTCTCTCTACCTCTTAGCCGTGTCCTACATTTTTAAAATAAGAGCAGCAGCTGGTTGCTTAATCAGTCCTTGACCATCAAGGAATCAAGAAGAAGGACAGGCTAGGAAAGGGAAAGAAACAAGCCGGAGTGAAGATCAATTGAAGGAGTCGCGGAAAACGGTAGGTTTTCGATAAACAATTTTTAAATCATGATCCGGCCATTGGATGGCCGAATCTAACAAGGGTTAGATATTGGACGGAGGTACATGAATGAGATAAAAAGATGGACCATAGGGTTCGGCCCCATTGGATGGCCGAACCCCATGGAAATAATTGATTTATTTGGATGGTTTTTGGAAGTTAAAACCATACAAGTATGGGACTGTTTTTAGATGATTTAAAGTGTGTGTTTTAAAGGTTAAAACATAAACAAGGAAGTTTGTTTTAGACATAGATGAATGATTAAGAAATTCAAAACCAAAGGTCATAGGGTTCGGCCACCATGGAGGGCCGAACCCCATGCAAATGGTGGTTTGGTTTTGATGTATTTGAAACATATAAATCATGAAGTTGGTGGACTGTTTTTGGGTTTTATTTAAGATTCAAATACATGTTTTAGAAAGGGTTAAAAACATGGATCTGAATGACAAAGGACTGAAGTTAGCATGATTTAAAACAATGGTTCAAAACTGATGAAATGGACCATTTGGATCGGCCATTTTGGATGGCCGAATCTCATGAAATATTATGGTCATTTGGGACAAGTAGATGAACTGATTTGGATGGTGTTTAAGAGGTATAAAGGCAGCAATATTATATTGATATTATATGTTTAAATAACACCTAAAACATGTTTGAAAGACCAAAACATGGACATAGGGTTCAGCCACCTTGGATGGCCGAACCCCATGTAAATATTTGATGTGATTTGGTGAAGTTTAATTAATGTTTTGGTGGATGTATATGCGGCTGAACCATGTGTAATTCATGGTTGAGTTAGCATGATTAAACCATGAATAATCATGGGTAACTGATGGATCAATTGAATCAAGAGAACCATTGGTTCGGCCATGTATATGGCCGAACCCATGGGCCATTTTTATGGACTGATTTGGTTGAATCAAAAGGTCTCAAGTTTTGAATATTATGGAACAATATGAGGTGTTTAAAAAGGGTACCAAGTGAGCATTTGGATAAGCCATGGTTAAGCCATCTCATGGCCGAACTATGGGGTACTATGGCTAAATTAGGACTTGGAGGTTTAAATGGGAAAACCATAGGGTTCGGTCATATGTATGGCCGAACCCCATGGACCATGAGTATGGGCTTTATGAATCCATTTCATGAGAAGGATCGCTCGTTTTAATGTTAATAAAATTATTTATTGGTAGCAATGGCATAAAGGTAATTATCGATGAAATGATAAAAAATGGTATGATCATGGGGTTGGACCCAAACCAATATGGTGTGGTTCGGCCATGTGGTATGGCCGAACCCCACCAAGTGATATTTTGTGGATTAAGGTTTTCAATAAAATATTTGGATGGTGTTAATCCAAATTAAGAGAGAACAATTGGTAAATAGGTGAGGTTCGGCCATGGGCTATGGCCGAACCCCACAAAGTGGATTTTTGGGTTTTAGATCAAATTAGGATCATATGGTCAAATGATTAACTTGCTGCCACGTACATAGGGTATTCGGATTTCTAGAACGGTGAACAAGCCGTGAACGAAAGATGGTTCAAAGGAAAGGTCAAACAAAGTAATCTAGGGTAGGTTTCCTACCTTTATTATAACCACAATTTCATATGCTGTTTTATGTTGATTTTGATATCTTATATGATTGTAAAGTTATGTTTCTAAATGACATGTTTGCATAGACATCTCATGCATGGCATGGGATGATGGTGTTGTAACCGGAGGCCACACTCCGTCGGGGCGTCCGAAAGACCACTGTGGGGTACCCTGATGATGAGAATCCCATCAGGAGGAATCCGGAGGCCACACTCCATCGGGGCGTCTGAAAGACCACTGTGGGTTACCTTGACGATGAGAATCCCGTCAAGTGATGGCTATGATGAATGGTGATGGGTGGGACTCATTACATGTTCATTTCATACATAGCATATTTTATGGGATTTTGTCACACATGTTTTATTATTATATTACTTGTATGTTTTTGACTAACCATGTGGTAGCCCTATTCGGAAACACTACTGGGCGCGTTGATCTAACGCCCTATCTATATCCTTAGTGGATGATGCAGGGAAAGGAAAGAACGTGGTTGGAGAAGAGGACCAAGCACGGAAACTTGGGCGGTTTGAATGATTTTGAATGGACTTGAATGGACTATTCATGGATGTGTTATTTGAATTATGTGGACAATGTAATTTGGTAACTAGATTTGTTCGTATGTAATAAGTAGATAAGTAGATGCTGTGGATTGGTTTAAGTTGGATGGTTTGATTGAACGATTAGTTAAGGTTGATTAGTAATTTTGAAGAATAAACTATATACTTTGCTATCTTAAGTTTTAAAATGGATTAGTCTTAGGATCTATTATCACCTCAGTTAGACTAAGACTAAGTATAATTCCGCAAGTTGTATTTGTACCATGTGCGGATCAGTTTATGGACTTAATTCATACGCACATGGGCTTGACCAGTTAAGGGTCGGATTTAGAGATCCGAACTTAACTCGCGTCGTGACACTCCGCCCCGATCACATGATTATTATATTTTTTAAAAAAAAAAACTCTGAAAATTAGAGTGAAAAGGGCGGGGTGCTACAGTGAGGCTTATCGTCTTTTGTAGAAAATCATACAAGGGTCAGCTACATACTCAGCTGAAGGACGAGCAACGATGGTTGCTGTGGCGACACAGCTACAACAACGACGAAATGAAGGTAGAGATGGAGAGAGAGGGAGAGACTAAAAACGAGAAGGAGAGAGAGCATCAAGGTTGGAAGAAAAACCGAGGGAGAGTGGAGGTTTATAGAAGAGGAGAAGGAGGGCTCGGAGAGAATCGAAAGGGTCGATTGCGGGAAAGAACTTTCGCGGGAAAGGGTGGTTTCGTTGGAAAAGAGAGGAAGATGAAAGGGTAAAGAGGGGCAAGGGTTCCGTGAGTACCCTTTACTCTAGTGGGGGTTTTCAGATATCAGATGTGAGGGGTAAATTTTGGATTTTTTACCCTTACCTCTTGTTACCAGACAAGGGTAATGAGGGGTAACCCTCCATTACCCCAACACCCCCTCATCCTAACGCATCCCAAGTCCAAAACCCTCTCCAAGGCCATTCACCTCCATTGGCACCAAACCCCTAAGGTTTGGGAGGGCTGGACTTTAATTCCAACATGAGATGGGGAAATACCCACTTTTGTCCTCAAATTCCACGATCTATTCTAAGTCCTTCTCCCTCCTTGAGGGCATTCAAGTTCTGCTACTCTCAATCCCAAGGATTTGAGACAATGGGTTCCATCTCTTTCACACATTGGTGCAATTTATCAACTTTTTCCAATTTCTAACCAAGCCTTAAGCTCGATTGCATTCAAATCCCAAATATCCTTTAGCTTACCAACTCAATTTAACATTTTCCCAATTTTCCTCAAATCTCCTTACTTCCTCTAATGCCCAAATCTCATTTGGGTTGACCCTCTTCAAAACTGGTTCTAACTCATCATCCCTTTTTTCCTCCGTAGGTCAAGTTCCATTCTTAATCCATCTCTCAATACTGTCTTTTCCAAACCAAAATAACCATGCAAGGGAAAATCAAGCGGAAAAGAGGGAGATTGTTACCTTGATCACGGAATCCCAACGTGAAGAAGAGTTTGGAGAGGTCCCAAGTTCAAGCAAGATGCATGCAAAACCAAATGGAAGGCTAGGAAGGAGGAGGAGAGCTCCGGACTGGTTGAAAATTAGGTTTTCACGGAGCTGGGGGAGGAAATGAGGAGAATGTGCTCTATTTCAATAGATTTGGGTAACTTGTACCCAATTGAATCGCTCATCCTTGAGGACTTGAGGACCCTTTGAGGCCTCGAGACTTAAATTTCTCAAGCCCTCGAGGTGGTCTCGAGTATTCATACCAGAGAGTGATTTTCCAAAATTTTCTGTACTCTTAGTGCCGAGCCCTCAAGGCTACTCTCAAGTCCTCGGACCCAAGAGTTGAAATCTCAGATTTTCCGGCCTGTAACATTTTTGTTCTCTGATAGCAAGCTCGAGCCCTCGTGAATGGCAACAGAAAAATTTCTAGATTTTTTGTTGAGCTCTCTGGGTCCTACAGGGAAGTTCCCAACACAATCCCACACACAGGGGCCCTGTTCTCATGTGACCAAGGGTCCATTTTCCATAATTGATTTCTAATTTTCGAGTCGAGTCGTTACAAGAAGCATGGCAAGTTGCACTGGAGGCAACTCCAAAGTCGGTGAAGCTTGTTTTGTCAAGCTTCAATGAATGACTTGCATTTTGATTGTGTTAAGTAGGTGGTAATGGAGGGTTTAGATGGATGACATTTTGTAAATAATTTTTAGTGTATAAATATGCCCCATCGGCAACCATTGTATGTTCACCAAAATCAATTTAAGTTTTGCTTTGTGCAAGTTTTCAATTCTCTCTTTTAGTTCTTGTTTGGTTTTTTAGTTTGAGTTCTAATTCTAATTTTAAATTTGTACAAACATTGAATGAATTTAATTTCTAGTTCTTGAAATTGAATTAAGAAATTCAATTATAGAATTTTAGAGTTCTTATTTTCTTCGGTGATGATTGCATGGTGTCAATTTTGTTTAAGGAAGTTATCGACCCCATTCTATTATTCCAGTGAGAATTTTAGGGTTTTGGTTCATCCATTGGAAGGTTTGTTTGCCTGTACAACTAGAGTGAGTGATCGAGTGACGTTATTTTGTCGAAGTTGATCTGAGGATCTCCTTAGATAACGGGGTTCTTTGAGTTTGGATTTTCTTAAATCCATACCGGCTTAGAGTTGGATCTTGCGAAATTCCTTATTTTTACATTGAAGGCATAAGTAGACGTCAAACCCGATCCTACCCTTCATCAGTTCTTAAAGACATCTTATGAATAATGTCTATGATGAGTTTAGTTTAGAGGGTTTGTTCCCTCTCTCCTTTTTGTATTTTGTTTTCCTCACTATGCTTGGCCCGGTTTGTCCACTTGTTCCCTTCGCTAGGGGCATGCCATTTTTCATATTTTTTAGATGTTTTCCTCTCATTCAATGATAATTATTAAAAAAAAAAAAAACAATCTAGAGAATTACATATTGAAATGTGACGACCCGACCCTACCCCATTGTGATATTATCCGCTTTGGGCCCTACCCGACCTGCACGGTTTTGTTCCTGGGCCCTGGCACACATGGCCAGGCCCAAAAGGCCTCACAATGGGGAGGGTTGCCTCCTATCAAATAAAGTCCCCACCACCCAAGTTCCCAATCGATGTGGGACCTTTGGGTGGGGGTACTACAATCCACCCCCCTTAAGACCAGAGTCATCCCCGGTTTTGTCTTGTCACACTGGCAGGGGTCTACACACAGGCAAACAAATCACACAAGTAGAGAGCCCTCACAGTCAGAGTGTTGAACAGTGCTCTGATACCACTTGTGACGACCCTACCCCAACTTCCGAGTGTGATATTGTTTGCTTTGGGCCCACCATGCTCTCACGATTTTACTTTGGGCACTGGCCCAAAAGGCCTCACACATGGGAGACGGGGGCTTTCCTCATATTAACACCCAACCCACCCACCTCACTACCGATGTGGGACTTTCTTTTGAGATGGGTGGGGGTATTACAATCTACCCCCCTTAAAACCAGAGTCGTCCCCGGCTCTGTCCCATCACAGAGGTAGAGGCCTCATACAGTCTGAGTGTTGCACCGTGCTCTGATATCACTTGTGACGACCAGACCCTACCCCATCGTGATATTGTCCGCTTTGGGCCCTATCCGACCCGCACGGTTTTGTTCTTGGGCCCTAGCCCACATGGCCTGGCTCAAAAGGCCTCACAATGGGGAGGGTTGTCCCGTCTCAAATAAAGCCCCCACCACCCAAGCTCCGAGCTGATGTGGGACCTTTGGGTGGGGGTGCTACAGAAATGAAGGACGTTTTAAAACATTACAATTAAATCATGAATTTTCAAAGAAAATAATTTGTGGTAGAGTATTTTGAAAATACATACGTACATAATTAAAAGGTTTAAGTTTAAAATTTTAAAATTGATTCAATGATGATGACAAGTATAATACTACTAAATCGAATGTGGGTAGGCCTGTAAATGGTTTGGGTGATGTAAAATGCAGAATCTCTTTTCTTTGAATGTATGAACCTGGGTGATTCTCTAGTTTTCTTTTCAGTTGCATCCAAGTGCCATGATGTTGTGTTTGTTGTCAGCATGGAATGCTGGTTTAATAATAATTTCAAAGGGGCCTTCGATGGGAAAAACGAATGCGAACTTAGTATTTGGGGAAAAATGCAAAGACAATGTCAAATTGGTAACTGGGTTGTGATAGATATATCTTGAAAGGATAAAATTAGGAATCACATTGATGAATTTCTGTTTATCACCTTTCTCATGTCTTTGTGTTTTATCGTGTCATATCATGGACTACAAATATGTGTTTAAGCCCAGAAATGTCATGCAAGTTGTGGTATTTCTTTGGGTACGATGAAGACCCTACATCCCCAACAGTACTGGTATGTTTCATTTCCTTTTTTTATTCCTGAAGCTTGTCTTTGATTCTCACTGGTTTTTGGATTCTTAAAATAGATGGATGCTATTGAAGGAGGGAAGACAGAGGCAGGCCATGAAGGGGTGATTGAAGAAGAGACTCAAACAATTGTTGGTTCAGAAGAGATGGAGATGAATATCAGTCATATTCTGGAAAAGATTTAAAGGTTCACACAACAGGTAAGTTTTTACGTATATGTTGATTAAATGTACTTACTACACACATTTTTAGTTGATTTGTGACTCTCCACTTAGTGGGTTATTTGAAATTGTAGAATACCCTTTTGAAGATAATGCAATTGTAGGATTTTTCAGATTTTATTTCATTCTCATTCCATAGATTTTTTATTTAGGATGATTAACTGGCTCCTATTTTGAATTGTCACCAGTTCATGTAATTCCACTTCTCAGTTACTGGTTCACACCTTTGCATGCCATGTCAAAGAAGAAAGGACTTTGAAGCTGAGCTTATACTTGACCTCCCAATATAATATGAATTTAGTAAATGAAATTTTACAAAGAGTATTTGGTATCTTTTTTGTGAAGTAAATTGTTTTCTTCATGAACAATTTCAACCTATATCAATGAGTATGTATCATCCATCTTGTAGAATATGTGTTGTCCAGTGTCCACCTGAGTTGTCAAGATGCTGCTGTACAAAACAAACAGATTTATTCTTTCCTTTTACTTTTGTTTTCTTTCTTCTTTTTTCATGGACTCTTTCTCTCCATTGATGGTTTTGCTGGACTGAAAGAGAGAAGGAAAGACAGATTTATAGAGAAGATGGTAGTTTATCTTCGTATTTTGAGTGCTTTTGGGCCTTTTTTAATTTCTAGAGAAACTTGTTTGGCCCTTTTTCTTCTCCTTTTTTTCCTTAAAATCTCCCAAAATTCTCTTTTTCTAAACTTATTTAGTTTTTATTACATTTTGCATCTTTGTCTTTAAATTCCTTCTACTACTTATTCTTATTTTTAACCTTCTTCATGATATACGTCCACAAAAATGATGTATAAGTAACACCTTTTTTTTTATGCTGACGTAGTTTTGTTTAATCCAATTTAATCTCATTAATTTTTATATATTGCATCATTAATGTATTTTTTTACTCTTGCTTTCTCGGGTATGATTTTGGAAGTGGACAAATTAGAGAAAGGAAGATCAATTGAAAAAAGATCACATGATATTTTCTTTAAATGCATCTTTTTTATTTACTATTTGTTTTGTATTAACAGTAATAAGTCCAATTTATATTTTTTAGCATTTTTACTTTTTCTTTTTTATGCTAGTATATGTTTGAAAACTCACTGATTGTGGTATATGTAAATATTGTATTAGGTTAAAGTGATGAGTTCTATAGATAAGTGCATTAAGGTTTTGAATAAAAAATTTAATTTAAAAATAGATATTATGATTTATAAAATAAAATATTTAGGTTTAAAAATGCATATTTGGCACTTAAGTATAAATTTTTAAGTTAAAAAATAATATTGGGCCAATTAATCATAAAATTTTCTATTAAAAAATGGATATTAGTGCCATTAGTCATAAAATTTTCAATTAAAAAAATGGATATTGGGCCTTTGAGCAAAAAATGGGTTAAATGCACATTCGGGCCCTTAATGGGCCGCAGACGGTTCGATAAGTTTATTGGACCATCCAGATCCATGTCTTGTTGGACCCTATATTAATGGGCCGGATTCAGTTTTTGACGATTTGGGCTGAATTCGATTCATTTACAAGCCTGAATGTGGGATAACGACTTACGTGAAAACTATTAATGAAGAATTTCGAAATTAGCAGAACAAAGAAGGAAATAGCATCGAAAGGGGTGAATAATAGAAGAGTAACCTAATTAAAAATAAAAATGATCTACTATGTAATTTGACAAAGTTTAGATATGTTGAGGGAAAAACTTAAGCATAACTACTAAATTAGAGTTGGGGTGGGCAAAGTTTAAATAAATTGAGTTTTCCGTGACAAGAATTTTGTGTCATTTAAATGATCATTTCTATAATATTGACATTTGATGAGAAATGCTTGATGAACTTCGGCCACTTTTTTGGCATTTATAAGTCTAATAGAAAGGGTCTACGTTTGAATATATGTCTCATTAAAATCATTTTAATTGAATTAATAAATCTATTAATTTAAACATTGGAAAAGATTAAAATTAGAAAAAGATTTGAAATTATCGAAATTGAAGAACTAAAAAACAATAACTGTTGATTTTATTAAAATAATTTCCCTTACTACTTTATTCAGTGTGTATATGCTTAAGAAGTTCTCTTTATTATTATTTTCAACATTCAATTTATACTTTTACATCAAATGTCTACAAAACTTTATCATGCAATTAAATCTTAGTATTTGAATTTTGAAGAACCGCTAAAAAAAATAATTCTATTTTAAAAATTTGAAGGACTTCCTTTCATTTTGTAGAGTTGGTTGATCCTAAAATGTCACATGTCCAATTTTTATTAATTAATACACATTCTGTCCCAAATTAACTGTCCTATATGAATTTTGAAATTGTTCCAAAATAATTGTCTCATTTATATTAAAATAGTATAAAATGTATTGAAAATAGATGAGATAACATGGAGTGATAGCCTTATTTAGAGAGTTCCTTAAAAAAAAAAATATTTCAAATGAGACAACTAAAATGAGACGGAGGGAGTATAATGATTATTATTAACTCGTGAAAAACTCATCTTCAGTCACCACAGCCAAAGAGACTTCAACGTGGGGGGAACTTGCATGCTCCAAATTGGGCTAGAAAAGGCAAGAATTTCAGAGAAATTTAATTTTCATTGAATTCGAGAAATTATGGATAAAGAATTTCTAATTCCTACATTAAAGATTTTGGTAGATTTTTTTTTAAAAAAAATCTAAATTACAATAGAGTGTATCACCAACCATGAAATTTTGAATAAAATTTTAACTACTCCACAAAATTCTATAATTCCACCTTACAGAATTTTAGAATATTTTAATATGACATGTAGAGTTAAAAGGACCCGAAGGAAATTAAATAGCATAATTTTAAAAGTAAAATACAAATTAATTCTAACCAATGTTTTAAAACTCGACCCATGAATTAAACCGTCTTGGTGAAAGGTTGGATTAAATATGGTTGAATCGGGTTCAACTGTTGTCAAACTCGGTCAAACATGTGTCATCAATATGATATTGTAAACTAAAGTTTAATTGATAGGTAGAAATAAAATTTTAAGCAAAAAATGTTTTTTTTGAAAAAATAGATGTTGAAATTTTGAAAAATTAAAAAAATAAATAAATTTTATTTTATAATTTTTAAAACAATTTTTTATAGGTCACAGTTCACGGACGATTGAAGAAAAGCGATTAAAGCCACGAATGTGACTGTTTTTTTACAGTTTTCTGCACCGTATAAATTTTTGATGAAACTGACCTTTTACCGAAGCTAATCGCTGTTGAACCATGGGCTGGTCCGATTTTCAAAACATTGATCCTAACCTTGTCATTTAATTCAAGAGAAATAAGGGAAAATTGGTAATTAGATAAACTCTACAAATTGAAAAAGAAAATAATTCAGCAATGGTATTTCGTCAAATTCAAGTAGCATGTAAGATTCACTCTCCTCCCACTTCCATCTACTTTAATATATAATAATAATAAAAAACTTAAAAATAAAAATAAAAAATCTAATACTTTAGTTAAATTCTTAAGCAAGCATCTAATGTCTCTAATCATAATTTTTTTTTCTCTAATTCTCACACCACTAGTGCATCCATTTAACTTATTAAAATCCTCCCTTTAGAAACTTTTTAGACTGCATTTGTTTTACGGGTAATGGGTGCAACCCTCATTTACCACCTGCTTGGTAATCAAAAGTATTACTCTTCCATTCTCAAGTTTGAAAACCCTTTTGCGGTAAAAGATATTCATAAGAATAATATTGATCAAGGGTAACCTTAGTTAAAAAATAACCCTTACAAATTTACCTCCCATCCAAACACAGCCTAGCTTAGAAAAAAGGGTCATGAAGAATCTTAAAAGGCTACGATTTGCGTGATGAGTATGCACGCACTAAGCATGTATTTAACCCACCATTTTGCACTGGAATGTGCTTTCAAATCATCCGCTCTTGACAAAGAAGCTGCTCACAACAGGGTTTCCTTTATTCAATTTTGACCAGTTTGATATTGATAATAAGGTGAGATTTAATATTCTTCAAATTAATAAAGTAATTATTGATATGAGATGTTAACAAAATTAATTTTTATTAAATATATATAATTATAAGTTTAACTTAAATAGAATAGATTGAACGGATAAAGATATTTAAATAAAATTTATCTACAATTAATATCTCCATAAAATTTTATAAGATTAATGGACTCCGTAGAATACCAGTCATTATTAAAACTAACATTAAAAGGATTTTGAAGAACCCTAAACCCTAAATTAAATTACAGAAATTATTAAAGCCACTCATTCAATCAATCATTCCACTAATTCATTCAAGGTCAATAAATTAAAAGGATTTTGAAGAAATTTTACTTTCCAATTTAGTACTCCCTCCATCCCAAACTACTTGTCATATATATATATTTTGAAATTGTCCCAAATTACTTGTTTTATCCTGTTCATTTATTTTCATATTAAATCAAAGCTTTAACCTTCTTGATGAGTTCCAAATCGCATTGACGATCTTCTTTTATAAGTTTTGACTTGTCCAAATGCGGCATTTTGTAGTTATTTTCACATTCGACTCTCATCGTCTCAATCGTGCATTGCTGCATAGTTAGGAAAACATTATTGAGCTTTTGTGGATGAACCTGATCAGTAGTATCTACACAATGACATATCACTTGCACCTTATTTTTTTATATCAAGTTTGTATTGATTCAGAGAATCTATTAATAGACTTTTGACACGCTCAGTGCAAGAACGATAATTAAAAAATAAATTTTTTTCGAAATGGAACAAATATTTTGGGTCAAAGGGAGTAAGTTTGCAAACCGTAATCAAATTGGTCTATGCATTAGTTTTCAGATTTGAAAGAATTAGATGATCCGTTAGCTCAGTTTGGATTGATTGAATTAATAAGCCTTTTTGAATTTTCAAACACTCCCTCATTTTTATATTTAGAGGTTCCTTTTTTCAACGAGGCAAAACTATCAATGCCAACTTGCTACTTCCCTTTCTTATTTTTTCTTCTCCTTCTCCACTGCTCAATTTCATTTGTGATTTTCAAATTTTTCTCTCTTTTTAAACTAAGAAGCTCCAGAGAGGCTAGATTAATATTTATCATCAGTTAAGCATTTCATAGTTAGATGAGATGGCTAGAACAATCTATAACAAAATTCAAGAGAAACTCCTCTATTTAATCATCATGGATTTGTAAAATGGAACATAAAAAATTCATAACTTAGAACAATCAAATTTTAAAGGTTTAAAATCATATGATTAAGATAATAAGATCGAGTTCAAAATTTAACTGTCTCTTGTCCTTGACAATTTCTATATATTCCAACTAAGAATGTGTCGTCCACTAATTTTTTTAGAGGCATCCTCCCTAAACAAAGTACATTTCAATTTTAAAATGAAGTTGTTTACTAAAACGAAACAAATACTTGCATTACTTCTAATTTTTATAATATGTATTATTCTATGAGATTTACTCACCCATTAAATTAGGAAGAATAGATACCAATTATAAGAAATAAATTTCATTCAAATATCTTTATTCATTTACTTTAAGTAGATGAAATGGATGTTTTGATAGTGAGTCCTCCCTTCAGCCGTTTACTTCATTTAATTTAAAGAAAGGGGATATATATATTATTTCTTGGATACGATTTTTGAAGTCCAAAACTATAACATTTTCACTTAAAATCAGTCATGGAGTTCATAAAATTTAGATTAGATGAATTTTGATACCTTATTTGTAAAAATCGGTCGACAAACCGCTTCCCTACCAATTGTAACATTTGCGCGTTTAGCTCGGATTTTCAAACGAGGCAGTTTCTCAACCGATTTATACAAATAAGGTATCAAAATTCATGTACTCTGAATTTATGAACTCCGGAACTGATTTTAAGTGAAAAATGTATAGTTTTGAGCTTAAAAAATCATACCTAGTGTAGAAATCGATCAAGAAAATGTCTCGTTTGGAAATCCCTCGTCACAGCCCACTCGATGCTCGTTCGATTGCATTTTATGTTCGGAAAAAATAAAAGCCCAAAATTGTAATTGTGAAATCCGGTGTCTCCTTTTAGAAAAACATGGTGTCTAAATGGTCACCCTTATCTTAGCCATATGATTTTAGATTTTTAAAATTTGATCCTAATAAGTCATTGATTTTTCATGACCCATTTCACAAAATTATGATGATTAAATGGAGGAGTTTCTCTAAGAGAGTTTATTCTCCCTAACCATTCCATCCAACTATGGATGGCTCAGCACTTCGAGGGGGCTTGTTGAAAACCCATAAATTTTCTCCAAAGTCTAAAATATACAGCGTATTTTTTAAAATATTAAAAAATCCTTGAATTTTCAAAATACTCTCAAACTCTAGATTTAACATTACTTGCAATGTAAAATGTTCAAAATTATAAAATTGGTCCTCTAGACAAAAAAAAAAAAAAATCAAAAAATTATTTATATTTAAGAAAAAAATCTTTACTTATCCTAGGGGTCGAGATATTGGCCGATATCCGATATATATAGCGGATATCGGCCGATATATATCTCCGATATTGGCCGATATTAATATGTTTAAAAAAAATTAAAAGAGAAAAATATCGCCTAACGAGATATCGGTCGATATATCGTATCGGTCGATACCGAATTTTAAACCCTAGTCTTATCCCTTATTTCTTGGTCCCAATACTAATTTTTTAGTGAAAAGGAAACACACCAGATTTTTATTATTTATTTTCTTATTATAATTTGTTATACAATTTTTTGTGGTTCCCTTAAATACTCATGGGATTTTATAAATACTTTTATAGTCATCTCTCACTTTTTTGTTCTTAAGTTCATCCCTCATTTTTTATTTTATTAATATTCATGAAATATATTTATTTTTATGAGAAATTACTTATTATAATATCATCTTTCTTTGTTTTTTTCTTGAGAAAGGCAATTATGTACTCCATATTCATCTTTAGATTTGTCCAGTGGTCTCATCACACCGGACCAAATTGGGTCCTAAATAAAGTATACAATTAAGGATTAAAGATATTTAAAGATTCTAAATAAAGTATGTAATCAAGGATTAAAGATGTTTAAAGATTCAATTTTGAAGAGCTTAAAAGTGTAGCTTTATTGATTCACTGAAAATGATTAATTTTTTTTTTTTAAATCTCATATTCATATAGATCCTTACAATACCAAAGTAAACCCCATAAAAAGTGCAAAAAATTGAAGTATAAAGGTAATTTAAGAAGATCATCAAATTTAAGAGCTTAATATACATTGCTTTATTAATCTAATCAAAGATAATTTTTAATCCCATATCTATACTTATTGTCGGTGGTGATTTGAGTGTTGTGGATTGTGAGGATTCCATTGGTGATTTGAGCCAGGGGTCAAAAAAACGCCCCACTCGATATGCATATCGGCTGCAATATCTGCCGATAATTTTATTTCTCTTCCGATATCGGCCATTTCTCTCTCCTTCAATATCGGAACCGTGTAGAACCGTTAAGAACCGTGAAAAACCATAAAAACTATGAAAAACCACAAAAAACCGTGTAAAACCGTGAAAGCCGTATTGGAAGAACCGTTAAAAACCGCAAAAAACCTCAAAAAACTGTGAAAAACTGTGAAAAAACCGTGAGAAATCGTATCGATTTTTTTTAAAAAAAAAACTTTCAAATACCGATATTTGTACATATCGGCCGATATGGTGACCGATATTGTGGACCAAATATCGGCCATATCGACCGATATTCGTTTTGTACGGCCGATTCAATATGTATCGGCCGATATTTCGGCCCTTGATTTGAGTGTTGTGGATTTTTAATACAAACATTTCTAACATACCCATCAAATTGAACTGAAGTAAATCTTTCCTTATACTGAAAAGCATATCTCATCTTAACATCTAACTCCTTTTTTTTGGGTAGAACAGAGTTTTATTAAAACTTAGGAAGGTCCATACAGCGCCACCGTCCAAGCATCGAAGCAGGGTCATATCACATCGGTCGAAAATCTGAGATATCTCAACCGATACGCAAAAGGTCAACCCCAGTAAACTACAAAACCAATAGAAATCCATAACTAGAGACAGACTATAGCTGAGGAAGGACACACCAAAATCATCTGCAGATGATGAAGACTGATACCTAGGGCCGGTCCTGGATATAGGTGAAGTAGGTGGTCGCCTAGGGCCCCCAAATAAATAGGCCCCCAAGTCCATAAGATCCTTTACTATATGTTAAATAGTTAATAATGTACAATTAAAGCACAAATTCTTTCTTGTCCAGTCAGTTAGAATTGTCCCTCTACAAATCCGAGCTGCGTTAATAATAACAATTTTTTTTATTATGTTATTTAATAATAATAATGAAAAATAACAATAATTTGAATTAATACTACTTGAAATTATTTGACTATTTTTAACTATTTCAAATTTAAAACACTCAAAATTGAAAATTTATATATTGATAATTTTTCTACTCAATTTAAAGCGTAGGTTTCTTAAAAAATTAAAATAATGATAGTAATAATCATAATAATTATTATTATAATCCTTATTTTATTGAGTTCAATAATAATAATAATAATAATAATAATTTTAATTAATAAAAAATCTTTTAAAATATATCTATCATCTAAATAAAGACAGAGAAATCTATATTGAGTTGATAATTTTGAATTAAAAATAATTTAAAGCTTTTAAAATTTGAAGAGATGAAAAACATAGCTTTATTCATTTGATAAATGTAGATTTTATTAGAAGTAATATACAAGTATAAATCATTATAATTAAGATAATTTTTAATTTTTAATTTTTAAAAAATACAAAAAAATTGAAAAATTAAAATAATAATAATATCTTCTTTTCAAATGAGAATTTGCATTTGTGTCACAGTCGAATATGATAAAAAATGCAGTACCAAAAGAATGAATTACCAAATTATATAAAAAAGAATGAATTGTTGTTTTCTAAATATATGAATTGTTTATAAAATAATGTTGATTATATCAGTTACAGTTACCTATATAGAAATAAGTTTTTCAAAGTTAAAACTGATAAAATCTTATCTTCGGTCTATAATGTCACAAGAAAGATTGAACATATTAGCTATCTTATCTATTGAAAAATAAATATTAAAAAAACTTAAATATAGTAATTTAATTAGTAATTTTGCATCTCAAAGTAAGAATAAATTTTAAATAATACTTTGTTATAAATTTGATTATGATATTTATTTAGTTTCACACATTGTAAAAAAAAAAAATTGTATAATTTTATTTTTTGTCAGTATATAAAGGCCCTATCTTAAAAACTCACATAGAGCTTCTGAAATCTGAGTCCAACCTCTGATACCACAGACAAAAGCCGTACAGAGAGCATGACTGACAACATGAAACCAACAAAGGGCCATCACTAAGTCCTATGCATCCATCGCTGGTCTCAAATGACTCCTGTACCTCCAGAACATGTCTTTGAATCCATAAAGCCATGGAGGTTAGCTTTGACCAGGCCAAATCTTGGAGGGCATCCAAATCTCATTGAAGGGGCTTATTTTAAAATGAAGGCTTGGATTACGAGCAATCCACCATTCGACTGTCGTGAAGACTGACAAATAAAAAAATGTGAGTTAGATAAATGGGAGTAGAATTAAAAAGAAAATTGTTCTGGGCGTTCCAAATGTCCCAGCAACTATAAGCCCATAAACATTTTTCAAATATGGAAAGATTTAGATGAAGAGATTGGAGCCAATTTGTTTACGGGCCTTGGTTGAAATCTAGAACTGCCTATTGATAAAATACAATAGTAAAACTTATCTTAACAATCATCTATTAAAGAGAGGGAACTCATATGCTTATAAATTCTATAACACAAAGGTCCATTGGCAATTTGAGACTTCGCTAACACTCTCCCTCAATACTAGGGTTAGAGACACTCGACTCTCCCCCTCTATGTAGGGCTAGAGATACGAACTCGGACCTATCCCTATAGTAGCCTGGATTTAATAAAATGCGAATAGAATTCATCCTTAAAAATCGGCTATTAAGAAGAGAGAACACATGTGCTTATGAACCCCATAATCCAAAGGTCTACTGACGATGTAAAACTTTGCCAACACCTACGATGAATGAAAAAGTGATATACATATTCAACAACTAAATTACATATCACACAAACATGGTTAATTGAGGAGACAATTTGATGCAGACAATTACTAACATGACGCCTATTCCACAAGCACCTCCAGATGAAAAGTTTAATTTGCTACAAACTTTTATTTTCCAAATTTTAGGCCCAAAGTCAAAGGGTCTAGAGAAGTGTAAGCATCATTAACCGTGAGGTCCTTGTTTTGGCTCTAAGCCAGACGTGAGAATCCTTCTCATAGATGAGAAGATTAATAATGGAATTAGCAACTTGTAGTTTCCAAATTGCTCTAATCAACTCCAGTTTCCATCCAGAAGATGTCATAAGTATTGCGTATGGCTCAAATTTGGCCAGGATTTTCTCCTAAAAATCAGTAGCTAGTGGCGTGTGGAGTTGTTGGACGATGGATATGTCATGTATTGACCCAATGTGGGCCCAGGATGCAACTGTTTTTTTTTTAATAAAACCTACTTAACAAAGATCCATAGGCCTTTAAGCGAGCTCAACTAAAGTCCATAAAAATACATGCTCATGTGGACTTGAGGTCAAATAATACCCACTGGGTAAGTGAACCAAGTCTAAACAAATTTGAAAATCAAAGTTCGAAGACAATTTCGAGGGGCTCTTGCTGGGAACAATACAGTACAACAATTGAGCCGAGGGGCTCAAACAAACCTTTGTAATTCGAGGGCCTCGAAGGATCTTGAAGGGCTCAACCTGAGAGTAAAGCAAAAATACAGAGTTGTTTACAGTTATAGGGGCTCGAGAACTCTCGAGGGGCTCAAAAATGAAAGTTGGGAAATTCTTTAGTTTTGAAACTTTTGGGGGCTTAGCCCATTTATCTAGGTGGGTTTTTTGGAGAAAAACTTATAGTACATGTTTGAGTTCCCATAAGACTGGAAGTATTGCATTTTCTATTGTAGACTTTAGATGAGCCTGTTTTAGAGGCCCATATATCATTGTTAAGAGTGGATATTAAAAAAAAAAATTAGTCACGTTTTGGGCCTAAATCGGGTCAGGGCGTAACATATAAGTAGGTGTACACGGTATTAAGGAGAAAATATAGGCATGCGATTAGAAGCTTGCATGGACGTGTGCTACATTGGAGCATAAGGGATATATCACACACGACATTCAAGAGAGGAATGACCACTAGCATTGTGGAATAGAGGAGCATGGTGTAGGCCTCTCGGTCTTGTGTGCCTCTAAGTGCAGCCACATTCATGGGTCTAGACTTCAAGATCAAGAGGTTTAGGCGCATGGATGAATGAGGAAATACACCAGAGAGCGGGTAAGAAGATGTGTCCATTCTTTTGGGATAGAGAGAAAAGAAAGAGAGAGAAAGAAACTTGGAGAACTGGAGAAGCTGGAATACACAGAGTTCTTGTGTTTGGCTTTGTTCTCAGTTAGAGAGGAGGTATTCTCAAGACAAGGGACCAGATTGTATGAGAAGGAAGACAAGGTGTAGCAATCATACTTGCATTGCGGGATTTGTCTACGACTCTCTGAAAATGAATGAATTTTCCTTTTAAACTCATTGATTATCACTCTTTGTAATAAGTGTTCTTATTCTTTTTCTCTGAATAAAACACATGCTCCGTGGACTTAGGCAGGTGTTTACCGAACCACGTAAACCTCTGAGTTAAGATGGTGTGCTTGATTATTGATTTTATTTATCGTGTTGTGATTTATCCATTGGTTTATTTCTGCATATATTATTCCTAACAATACGCTCTAACTAGGCACGACCTCATTTGAGGCAAAATATTGTTCAACTCAAACAAAGCATATGAAGGGCTAAACCGATGCGAATTGTCTTTCCAAATTGAAAGTGAAAAGTCACAACTGACACTCTATGCCATTTCATTCCTCAGATGTTCTCTGCATTGAAGAAGGCGCCATATCTTCGAGCTTCAAGTCTTTGAATGAACAGTGAAAAATAGTGCAAGTTTTCAATATTTCTCTTTCATTAGATGGACCCATAGAGAATCCTCCTGGGTTAAAAATATGCATGCAAGAGCCAAGATAAAACCTTTGTTTAGTTTACCAATATCACGAAAATTAAGACCACCACTTGTTAGAATACATTAGAGATTATATTTAGTTAGGATTTTAAATTTGTGTTAATCTCTAATTAAGAGATGTGTTTGGTTTAGGTTGTGATTAATTGTAAGTCTATATATTTGGATGTATTCTAATGTAAGGCCAACACCTAGTGGGGTATTTGTGTGAGATGTGGAATACATAGAGAGAAAGAGGAGGGTGGTTCCCCAGTGGAAAAAGTCTCACATTGCTTGGGAGGTTGTTTGAATATTGGGATATAAGTAACGCTTTTCCCAAAACCATAAGGGCGTGTGTGCGAGCCTAAAGTGGACAATATCATGCTGGTTGGGGCAAGGTCGTTACAAGATCATATCAGAGCTGAGGACGACTCTAGTCCAGGTGGGGAATTGTGATGGCTAGCACCTCAGTGGGTGGGGAGGAGGGCGGCTCCTCAATGGATAAAGTCCCACATTGTCTAAGAGGTTTCTCGGATCTTGGGATATAAGTAATGCTCTTTTCTTAACTAGCATAAACCTTTTGGGGTGTGCGTATGGACGCACATCTCAATGGAAAACCATGAGCACGTGTGTGCGAGCCCAAAACAGACAATATCATGTTCGTTGGTGTAGGTCATTACAAGATGATATCAAAGCTGAGGACGATTCTAACCTAGGTTGGGAGATTGTGATGGCCAGCACCCTGGTGAGGGGTTTGTGATGGCCAACACCCTGGGGGGCGGGGGGGGGGGGGGGGGGGGGGGGGGGGGAAGGGAATACAGAGAGAGAAAGAAGATAGTGACTCCTCAATGGAAAAAATCCAACATTGCCTGGGAGGTTGTCTAGATCTTGGGATATAAGTAATGCTCTTCCTTCAACTAACATGAGGTCTTTTGGGGGATGTGTATGAGTGCACATTCTAATGAAAACCATGAGGGCGTATGTGTGAGGCCAAAACAGACAATATCATCCTTGTTGGGGCATGGTCGTTACAAGATGATATCAGAATCGAGGACGACTCTAGTCCTAGGTGGGAGGATTGTAATGTCCAGCACCCTTGTGTTGGGTGTGTGTGTGGCATAGAATATATATAGAGAAAGATGAGGGTGACTTCTCAGTGGAAAAATTCCCACATTGCCTGGGAGGTTATCCGGAGGATATAAGTATCGCTCTTCCTTCAACTAGCATGAGGCCTTTTAGAGTGTGTATGAGTGCACATTCCAATGAAAAATCATGAAGCGTGCCTATGAGCCCAAAGCGGACAATATCATGTTGGTTGGGCCAGGGTCGTTACAAGATGATATCAGAGCCGATGACGAATCTAGTCCCAGTGGGAGGATTGTGATGGCCAGCACCTCGGTGGGGGGTGTGTGTGTGTGACATGGAATATAGAGAGAGAAAGAAGAGTGTTGCTCCTTAGTGGAAAAAGTCTCATATTGTTTAGGAGGTTGTCCGGATCTTGGAATATAAGTAACGCTCTTCTTTCAACTAGCATAAGAGCGTTACAGAGAGAGAAAGAAGATAGTGACTCCTCAATGAAAAAAATCCAACATTGCCTGGGAGGTTGTCTAGATCTTGGGATATAAGTAATTCTATTCCTTCAACTAACATGAGGTCTTTTGGGGTGTGTGTATGAGTGCACATTCCAATGAAAACCATGAGGGCGTATGTGTGAGCCCAAAACAGACAATATCATCCTTGTTGGGGCATAGTCATTACAAGATGAAATTAGAATCGAGGACGACTCTAGTCCCAGGTGGGAGAATTGTAATGTCCAGCACCCCTGTGTTGGGTGTGTGTGTGTGGCATAGAATATATAGAGAGAAAGATGAGGCTGGCTTCTCAGTGGAAAAATTCCCACATTGCCTGGGAGGTTGTCCGGAGGATATAAGTATCGCTCTTCCTTCAAATAGCATGAGGCCTTTTAGAGTGTGTATGAGTGTACATTCCAATGAAAAATCATGAGCGCGTGCCTATGAGCCCAAAGAGGACAATATCATGTTGGTTGAGGCAGGGTCGTTATAAGATGACATCAGAGCCGATGACGAATCTAGTCCCAGGTGGGGGGATTGTGATGGCCAGCACCTCGGTGGGGTGTGTGTGTGTGACATGGAATATAGAGAGAGAAAGAGGAGTGTTGCTCCTTAGTGGAAAAAGTCTCACATTGTTTAGAAGGTTGTCCGGATCTTAAAATATAAGTAACGCTCTTCTTTCAACTCGCATAAGGCCTTTTGGGGTGTGTGTATAGGTGCACATCCAATGCAAAACCATGAGGGCATACTTGTGAGCCCAAATTGGACAATATCATACTGGTTAGGGTAGGGTCGTTACATCTAATGAGTTGATTATTCAATTAACAATTTATGAAATTTTACATGGTTTACATAGCCTTCAATGATCCATTCACGTTTTTGTCGTTTCTTTACTCTCTTTGCCGGTGACAATTTTTTGCCAGAAGGAGGAGCTATTCATCTTCTGATTCTTACCTTTTTCATCAGTCAACCACCTTATCCCGTATGGGTTAAAAAATCGTCTCTCTATTCTTGCTAAGCAGTCGAGCATCCCCACTCGATCCTGTGTTTTCGTTTAGAGAGAGAGAGACCATCTTCGATACTTTCCCCGTCTTCCTTTGCTAGTGATGTTGAATAACCTTGGTGGTGATGCTAGCTTCCTTCTTTAGCCATATGATAGACCAGATCTACCCTCAGGCGTCCACTGCTTCTAATATTTTATATATGACCCACCTTATTGAAACCCATATCTGGATTTAAATAAGGACCCACATTTCAAATTAAAGTGTGAAGGTTATGAGAACTATATGAACAATTGCTACTTTGATGGAAAGTAGTACAGTTAATAAAACTGTTTTTGGTCCTCTCTTCTGCCTCTAATGTTTTTCTCTCTGCAAAAAAATCCCATCATAGTAAGAACTGAAAAGCAGAGAAATTAAGAGAAGGAAAGAAGGAGAAATCAAAAGCAACATTTCTTCTACTTGTATTGTGACCGCAGGAAGCAATTAAAAGAACATCAACAAAGTCTAATTAAGAAAGGAACTTTTTATTAGCGATGGATTCATTGGGTATGATTTTACATTATTATAATGTCATTTTCGCATTATGTTAATATTATGATTATGATATTTTTTGTAAAGTATTGATGATTCAAGATCTTGTGATTTTATTATAGAGGATTAAATTATGTTAATAAATGAGTATGAATCAAATAATGAACTAAATTAATTAATTATTAAATTCATACCCAAATTGTCAATCTATAAAGAAAATTATAACAATTGGTATTAGAGCCCTTGGTTCTATGAATCAATGATGCTTTCATTAAAGATAAATGATGAAGAATTTTATTTTCATTAATTAATTAATTATAAAATAATTACCTTGAGAATTTTATTTTCATTATTTAATTAATTATAAAATAATGACCTTGAGGATTTTATTTTCATCAGTCCATCACATTAAGAGCATGTATTTTTTGACACGTGTTGAGCATCTGTTGATAACAAGGAAGCAGAAGACTTTCAAGTATTTAAAATTCAGAGGGAAGATATATACTTTATGATGAAGTATGATGTTAGAAATTCATTATCAAGTATCACATAAAGAAATGAATTTTTGAAATTACATAACAGTCCCAAGTCTGAATAGTATATTATGTTAAGATTATTTGATTTGTCAAAAATTTATGTGAAGTCTCTTGTGAGAGAAACAAATACAACCATGATGAAATTTAAAATATATATATATATATATATATACATATATTATTATAAGAACACCTGATGATATACTTTGTGTTCGATGAATTGAATATAAATAAAATTTGATTCGATTATGATGTGAGGTCATTGTTTTTTACTTAAATTCATATAAAGATACGATTTGGTAGTCACCAAAGTGGCTCAATCGGAATGAGTCGAGTTTCGAGTCTTATAAATAAGATTCAGTACTCCTCCCAAGTATTGGATAATAATGAACTTGCAAAATGCAATCCCTAGTCATAAAGATATTAGATTGGCCCAATTGTGCACCGTTCTAAATGGTTAACGGATTGTGATAGGATAATTAATGGATATTCGTAGTTAATATTTATCCAGACACCTAAAGGTGACGGTGATATTTAATCACCTGTATTTTATTAGTTAATCCTATCGGTGACTGGGAATCACCGTAATGTTTATAAATAATGTACTATTAGATTACCCAAAGGTAGATTACTAGTAACACTATTTGCTAAAGTTATTATTTATGTATTTCAATTTAAGTACAACTTATAGCATTAAGTAGTGATCATGATATTATATGTATCTTGCAGCATCTTCACTGTCACATTGCATACGCAAGCTAACTCTGTCCCCATATTGAATGGGTTAAACTTCTCTGAGTGGAAAGAACAGATTGAGTTTAACTTAGGTATACTTGATCTAGACAAAGCACTAATAGATGACAGGCCTACTATTATTGAAACTAGTACGGCTGCAGAGAAGTCAGCCCATGAGGCATGGGTTAAGTCAAATAGGTTTAGCCTTAAGTTCATGTGTATGACAATAGCCAACAACATTAGGTCTTCTCTACCCACCTCCGAGAATGCAAAAGATTTTCTTAAGAATGTAGAAGATAAGTCCAAATCTGCTGACAAGTCCCTAGCCGGGACTCTTATGGCCACACTCACCACCATAAAGTTTGATGGGAGTCGTAGTATGTCTGAGCATGTGATTGAAATGACCAATATCACTGCTCAATTGAAGAACTTAAATATGACTGTAGATGAATAATTTCTGGTACAGTTCATCCTGAACTCGTTACCTCCTCAGTATGGATCATTCCAAATTAATTATAATACCATGAAAGATAAATGACAGATCACTGAGCTATCTAGCATGTTAATCCAAAAGGAGGTCAGACTTAAACAAATGGGTCATCACTTAATTCATTTAACAACTCAAGGGCCAAGTAAGAAAGAAAAGAAGCCCAAGAAATTCAATAAATTCATGTCAAAGCCACATGAGTCTAGTACGAGCTACAAGACTCATGACAAGGGAAAGGGTGGTGCGAGGTGTCATTTCTGTCGAAAGCAAGGGTACTTCCAGAAGGACTGCCATAAGAGGAAGGTTTGGTTCGAAAAGAAAGGTATTCATTACATTTCAGTATGTTTCGAATCTAATTTAACTGAAGTATCCTCTAACACTTGGTGACTTGATTTTGGAGCAACAACTCATGTTTCTAATACAATGCAGGGATACTTTACAATCCAGACCATCAACCCAACTGAAGTCTCCCTTTACTTGGCAACTGGGAAAAAGTACCTATTGAAGTCATTGGAACCTATCGCCTTTTCCTTGATACCGGTTGTCATTTGGATTTATTTAACTGTCTTTATGTATCTACAGTAACTAGAAACCTTATTTCTGTTTCTAAGTTGGACCTTAATGGCTATCATTGTAAATTTGGTAGTAATGCTTTCAGTTTGTTTAAATCTTCTTCTTTTATTGATTTGGTTTATTATTTGATGGCTTTTATCGTATTAAGCTTTATAATGACTTTGCAAACAATGTCCTAACCCTATATCATAATGTTGGTATTAAACGTGGGTTGATTAATGAAAACTCTTCAAATTTGTGGCATAAACGTTTGAGACACATTTTCCGAGAAAGAATTAAAAGACTGGTTAAAGACGAGACTCTTTCGAATCTCGACTTTACCGACTTAGGAGTGTGTGTGGAATGTATTAAGGGTAAACAGACCAAACACACTAAGAAAGGGGCCACAAGAAATAAAGAGCTACTTGAACTGATCCATACCGATATATGTGGCTCATTTGATGTTTCATCTTTTGGTGGAGAATCCTACTTCATCACTTTTATAGATGATTTTTCACGTTATGGTTATGTATATCTGTTGCACGATAAATCTCAAGCGGTTAACTCCGTAGATATTTTTATCACTGAAGTAGAAAGGCAATTAGATAGAAAAGTGAAAGTCGTTAGATCCGATAGAGGTGGTGAATACTATGGTAGGTATGATGAAACGGGTCAACACCCGAGGCCATTTTCTGGATTAGTAGAAAGTTGCGGTATAGTAGCACAATATACGATGCTAGGTACGCCTTAGCAGAATGGTGTTGCTGAAAGGCGCAACCGTACACTTATGGATATAGTTAGGAGCATGTTATGCAATACTACCGTACCCATTATGTTGTGAATGTATGCCTTAAGAACTGTAGTGTATATTCTTAACAGGGTTCCTAGTAAGCCAGTTCCTAAAACTCTTTATGAACTGTGGACAGGAAGGAAACCTAGTTTGAGACACCTACATGTGTGGGGTTGTCCTGCAGAAACTAGAATCTATAATCCACATGAAAGAAAACTTGATGAGAGGACAATCAGTGGTTATTTTATCGGTTACCCTGAAAAATCAAAAGGGTATAGGTTTTATTGTCTAAACCATAAAATGAGGATAGTTGAGACCGAAAATGTAAAATTCATAGAGAATGGTGAGATTAGTAGGAGTGGTATTATGAGAAGTGTATCTATACAAGAAGTGAGGGTACAAATCCCTATACCCATAACTTCAAGAAGTGTTGTAATTGTTCCTAATGTTATTGAACGACCTAATGATACAACACAACACTTGGATGATCAATCACTCTAATAGGAAGAGACTGTCACCACTGATGAACCGATAGTATAACAACTGCAAGAATTAGCCTTAAGAAGGCCTGCTATTTCGAATGATTATGTTTTATATCTATAAGAGTCGGAATATGATTTAGGGGCTATTAAAGATCAAATCACTTATGAAGAAGCCATAAAATGTGTAAATTCTAATGAATGGATGGATGCCATGAAAGATGAATTGAAATCCATGGACAAGAATGAAGTCTGAGAATTAGTAGAATTGCCCAATGGATAAAAGAAAGTTGGATGTAAATGGGTCTTCAAGACTAAATGAGACTCAAAGGGCAATATCGAACGGTATAAAGCCAGACTTCTAGCCAAAGGATTCACTCAAAAAGATGGCATTGATTATAAAGAGACTTTCTCCCCTGTATCTAGGAAAGACTCTTTCAGAATTATTATGGCTTTGGTGGCTCATTATGACTTAGAGTTATACCAAATGGATGTGAAAACCGTCTTTCTAAATGGTTATCTAGATGAGGATGTATATATGGATTAACCTAAAGGTTTCTTCATAAAGGACAGGGAACATTTGGCTTGCAAACTTAAAAAGTCAATTTATGGTCTTTAGAAAACTTCTCGGCAATGGTAACTTAAGTTCAATGATACCATCATTTACTTCGGATTTAAAGAAAACACTATTAATCGATGTATATATCTGAAGGTCAGTGGGAGCAAATATATCTTATTGATATTGTATGTTGATGACATCTTGCTTGCCACTAATGATCTTGGTTTTATGCATGAAACCAAGAAGTTTCTCTCCGCACAATTTGAAATGAAAGATATGAGAGAGGCATCCTACGTTATTGGAATAAAAATATTCCGTGATATAACGCGCGGGCTATTAAGTTTGTCTCAGAAAGCTTATATAGAGAAAATTTTGCAGAGATTCGGAATGCAAAATTGTTCCCCTCAAGATGCTCCTATTCAGAAAGGAGACAAATTCAATCTTAAGCAATGTCTGCAAAATGAACTAGAACGAAAATAAATGAAGAAAATGCCTTATGATTCAGCAATGGGTAGTCTCATGTATGCACAGACCTATACTAGACCAGACATCAGCTTCGCCGTCGGTATGCTGGGCAAATATCAAAATAACATTGGAATGGATCACTGGAAAGCTACAAAGAAAGTTATGAGATATTTACAGGGTACTAAGGACTTCATGCTCACATTTAGGAAGTCCAAGAATCTCGAAGTCATTGGTTATTCGGATTCGGACTTTGGTGGATGCGTTGATAGCAGAAAGTCAACGTTTGGCTATTTGTTCCTTATAGGTAATGGAACAATCTCATGGAAAAGTGCCAAACATACTATTATTGCAACATCTGCCATGGAGGCGGAATTTGTGGCGTGCTATGAGGCTACTATTCAAAAAATGTGGCTGCGGAACTTTATCTCAGGACTTGGAATTATTGACAGTATTGCCAGGCCACTGAGAATTTATTGTGATAATTCTGCAGCAGTTTTCTTCTCCAAGAATGACAAGTACTTTAGAGGATCGAAACACATGGAATTAAAGTACTTTGTCGTAAAAGAAGAGGTTAAGAAACGAACAGTGTCAATTGAGCATATCAACACACAACTTATGATTGCAGATCCGTTAACAAAGGGGTTGTCTATAAAGACCTTCAAGGAACATGCCAATAGAATGGGTCTTGAATGTAACCCATCATGATGTAATATTTTGGACTGATTTATATATCTATCTGTGGTTTTGACACTTGAGTACTCATGATAACGTTTCTGACATATTATCATGTTTATTATGTTTATATGTATATATTATGTACGATTATTTATCACTAATGGAATAATCTTTGTATTAAGACATTTATGTGGACAATTATGTAAAATTTCTCACTTAAGAGCTGTATTGAGTGGGTCACTTGTGTTGTAGTTGATGGAAGGGACCATATTGGATAAGATGATGTGCAACCGCCATTACCCGTACTTGTGGGTGATTTAGTATTAGCATTATGATGATAATCGTATAATGATTATTTGAATGTGGATTATGTGCGCACTTTATGTTATTTTTGTTTGAATTCTATAATGATAATAATATGGGCCAAATGGGAGGATGTAATATTTTATATATGACCCACTTTATTGAAACCCATATCTGGATTTAAACAAGGACCCACATTTCAAATTAAAGTGTGGCGGTTATGAGAACTATATGAACAATTGCTACTTTGATGGAAAGTAGTACAGTTAATAAAACTGCTCTTGGTCCTCTCTTCTGCCTCTAATGTTTTTCTTTCTGCAAAAAAATCACATCATAGTAAGAACTGAAAAACAGAGAAATTAAGAGAAGGAAAGAAGGAGAAATCAAAAGTAACATTTCTTCTACTTGTATTGTGACCGTAGGAAGCAATTAAGAGAACATCAACAAAGTCTAATTAAGAAAGGAACCTTTTATTAGCGATGGATTCATCGGGTATGATTTTACATTATTATGATGTCATTTCCGCATTATGTTAATATTATGATTATGATATTTTTTGTAAAGCATTGATGATTCAAGATCTTGTGATTTTATTATAGAGGATTGAATTGTGTTAATAAATGGGTATGAATCAAATAATGAACTAAATTAATTAATTATTAAATTCATACCCAAATTGTCAATCCATAAAGAAAATTATAACACTGCTAACTCCAGTCCCATGAGCAACCAGACAATTATGTTTTCTTCTTCTCCCAAATGTGCTTTTGCCCCTGATCTGTTTGCATGTCCTTTATCTACCATTCAACGACAACACCCTTTTGCTTCGTTTGCAGACAACCACTGCAAATCTAATCTCCGATTTGCATGTCTCCAATAAGCGGCCAGATCTGCGTCCATTGCCTGTCCGTGCTTGGACAACATTACTTCCGTCTCTGCTCAGTCGTTTTGAGATTTGGCACCGCCCATCCAGATCGGTTCGCTTGAACATTGTCGGATTTGCTAATTCTCTTTGCCTATTTTTCTTTCACGCAGAAGTCTTATGAATCCCACACTTTGATAATGAGCTCCTTTGATTTCAATTTCCTTACACAACATATACCAGACTCACCCAAGCCGCCATGACCAGATCTTCTCCTCTTGCATGCACACTATGCCTTTCGCTCTTTGCCCAACAGTCTACATTGTTGTCGGTTTGCAGTCCTCTCCAGCATGTGCTTCATCGGTTTGCAATCAGAACCACTAGCGGCCTATTCTTCTCTCTCCCTAGCATCGACCGATGCCCACTTCGTAGATTTCTCTTGTTTCTCTTTCTATTCTCTCTTTCCTCTACACGTCAGCTAACCAACAAACAAACTTCCTTTTCTCGCTAGGCTGGGAGTGGTCGTCGCCTAGTCCTCAGCTACCAACACCCATTTGTTCGTTCCACTACATCAAGCCTGCTGCAGAGCTCTACTATGACCATCGACAGCGTTCACTTGAAACAACTGTGTTGTTCATAGTCTTCACAGTCCCGAGCATCCCAAGCGTGATCCAGGTCTGCCCTCTCTCTGCAGCCGGACCTACTACTACCTGTTGCTCTCAGTTTTGGTCCGCTGCTTGCCCACCTTTGTCTTTTTATTGCATGCCAGCGAATCTTCTCTTCTTTGGCGTCCTGTGCCAATTAGATCTTGCACACCTGGTTCTGCGAACGAGACCTCAACTGCTTCTTATTCTCCAGAAAATCTTGCATCCACATCTTGCACAGTGTTTCTCCAACAATCACCTCTCAACTGTTTCCGTACTGGTCGACTTTCTCAGACTTCGATTTGCATCTTCCCTTTTCAGATTACGATTTGCATCTTCTTCTCAGATTTCGTTTTGCATCTGCTCTTCTCACATTCTCAAATTATGAAGTCATCCCTTTGTTCTCAGATCTCAGCATTTGCACTCGTGAGCCACTCACCCCCTTGTTCACAAAGAAACAACTCTTCACACTTTGCCGCCTTGTTTTCTCTTAATTGCATATGATTAGTACTAAATATCACGAGAAGCACTTGCAACCGAACCTCTCTTTTGCAGCCCTCTCGATTTGTAGTTGGACCAGTAATAGTGTTATAGTCTAGTGTTTGCAGATGAGAGTCCCACGATTGCACTCTCGGACCTCCCTTCAGATTTCATATGCAACCTAGATTGTCACCAAAATCTCTCAGCGTTTTCTATCTCAGTTCTCGCAACCCACTTGCAGTTGATCTCTCTGTGCACCGTCCTCTGTCTTCAAATCTTAGGTTAAATAAGTTTTGTCTGTATTCAATAGCTACAGAAGATATTTTTGCATTTCGATCTCGGTCTCCATTCAATTTTTCTGCTTTTGTCTTCGATCATAGTTCCACCCGTTGAGATCATTCATAATTGTCGATTTGATGGACTAGAATGTTGATATCTGTTTATTTTACTTATCCACAGTTTGTTCAACACACATGGCATGTTGGTTCAGTTTTTGGTTTCATCGGTACGTCTTTACTATTAATCTGTTACCACTCCACCAGATGGCATCACCCGACCGTTGGATTATCTAGCTATCAAGTTTTAGTAAACTCAAGTAGAATTTACTTGAGTTTAAGGGGGGCTGTTAGAATATACTCCCTCCGTCCCATTTTAGTTGTCTCATTTGAAAGATTTGTATTTTTTAAGGAACGCTTTATATAAGGTTAGCACTCCATGTGATCTCATCCATTTTCAGTACATTTTATAGTACTCCAATATAAATGAGACAACTATTTTGGGACAATTTCAAAATCCATATAAGATAACTAATTTGGGACAGAGGGAGTATTAGAGTTCACACTTAGTTGGGATTCTAAGTTTGTATTAATCTCAGATTAAGAGATGTGTTTGGTTTAGGATTACATTAAAATTTGAGTTTATCTGTGATTAATTGTAAGTCTATATATTTGGATGTACTCTAATGAGTTGATTATTCAATTAACAGTTTATAAAATTTTACACACTTACCGTGGGTTGACATAGGTTCATCCAACCTAGTCGAGGAAAAATCCACCCGCCATTTTTGTTGGACCAAAAAAACCTTAGCTGCATATTATTCATCGTTGCACACGCCTTGCTCGATAGCTTAGAAATGGCCAGCCAATGATTAGGAATAGATTGAATGGAGCTTTGCAAAAAAATATCTTGACCTAAAAAGAATAAGCATCGAGCGTTCCATCCAGACATGTTTCCCATCTTCTCCAGAATTCCATGCTCATTCTAATTGTCATTGCAATTAATGCTCAAAGAAACCCCAAGAAATAAAATGGAAGTTTACATTGTTAGATATACAAGAACCTTTTTGATCTTCTGATTGGTGGATAAATTGAGCATTAACAGAAAATACCAATTTAGATTTTGTCTTACTAACCATATGGCTGGCTTTCGTTTCGTCTGGTTTAAATCCAGAGAACATTGGATTTGATAACAAGAACTCTGATTAGCAATAGTGTGTAAAGAGCTTGCTGTACTGTGGGCGTCTGAACGTGGCCTACAACAGCAAATCACACAAAAAATAGAGAAAAAGAGAAGAAAGATAGGGTGGACGACTTTAAGGGCGTCCTGGCCTCCTGTTCCTTGTGTTCAGAGAAATAACCTTGCTTATTTTTTATTCCTTACTGTAAACCGTAAATAAAGAACACTTCCTACAATCTAGGAAGAGGCTACCGAAAACAATGGAAAGGTAAATAAAGGAAAGAAATTAACAACTCATTGAAAGATACTTCCCCGCTCCTAGAGAAGTGTCTTCAACTGCTGCCCTTCTAGAGACTCCTCAACTGCTGCCCTCCTAGAGACGTGTTCGCAATTACCCTCTTCAGCGAGTGAGAAGTTGAGCGGGCACATGACATAGTGAAAAATGTGAGATCATCTGCATGTTGTAATATAGCCAACCGAGAGCCATTAGGAGTCAATTGAATTCCTTTTAACCCTTTAGCGTGCATTTTATGAATCACATATATTGAGAACGCCTATGCACATATTAAGTAGAGATAAAATGTGACGGAACTCTTTAGTATTAAAAGGGATTTGAGGGATTTGATCACATAGAAAGTTTATGGGCATAGTTTACTAGTGATTGAAAGGGACTCAACAAATGCAATAAAATAGGTCAGAGACTAAAGCGTTCTCCTGAAGACTAATTTCCATAGTCAAGGAAATTATAGATTTATCCTTGAGATTAGATGTCTCTTTTGTCCAAATGAGCCTTACAGCAAATGGAGTCACAGATTTCTTCGCTAAAAAAGAGTTGACTATTTAGGGGTTTTCTTTCTTTAAAAGAGGTGATTTAATTTAGTATACATTTTTTATGCCTAATGTTGTCTAACTCTTCTAGACCATTTCTCATATGACGTATTGATCTTTTTTGTATTAACACCTTGTTATTAATAAATCTATTTTGTTACAGCAAAAAAAACATATTACGTAAAGATAACGTGATAAAGGATCACCCTGGCGAACTGAGTAAAGTAAATGATTGAATTGGAGAGCCATTAATAAGGACTCGAGATGAAGGGGAAGTCACACAAGCCATTAAGCGAGTAATGGCCCATTCCTCCAATCCCAAATTTTGAAGATAGGCCCGTAAGAGATCCCATTCTACATTATCATAGGCCTCATGAATGTCTAGTTTGTTGGACACCATTCTTTCTTCTAACAAGATTGATTCATTTGATTAAAAATCTCCTTTGCTATTGCCACATTGTACATTATATTACGACCAAGAACAAAGGCACCTTGAATATGAGAGAGATAAATCTTGGAAGCAAGGGCCCAAGTCTTGTAATAAGAATTTTTGAGAAAATTTTATAGTGTTGCAAAGACTTACAGACCCAAAAATCTTCAAGTGGTGTGGCATTGGGATGTGAAAGTTCTCGGGGGTCCTACAACACGATGCAAGATTGATCCTAGGGGAGGAAGGGTGAATAGGTCAATCACTAAATGTTGGTCCTTTAAAAATTCATTTGATTATAGAAGTGTGTGGTGTGGCTTTTACCTAATATGGATTGGGTCATAGGTCTCTAGAATTACCATACCAATCACTATGTGGTTTACCCAAAATGGATTATTACAATTTTTTATTTTCTTGGGTAACCTTGTCTTGAGATTTCTTAACATTTTTATCTCCAAGACATTTTCCAACTTCATTAAGCTTCAATATTTCACTCTCATAAACTTTTAAAGTTTCTTGAAGCCCATTTTTTTATTCTCTCAACTTCAAAATTTCAACATTTGCATTGTTCAAATTTGTTGAGAGAAGATCATTTTCAATATTAGCACATTGAAGTTGGCAAGAGAGTTTGGCATTCTCAATTTTTGCCTTAATAAGATCCTTATCCAATCTCATACTCTCTAAGTACAATGCATCATAGGATTCTTGGAGGTCATCATCCTCATCAAGATCTTCTTTTCACTATCCACTTTTTCACTTGAGGATTCCTCTTGGGTGTTAACAATGGAGCCAATAAAACATTTCGAATTTGCATCTCTTTCTTGATTCTCCATGGTCACAAGAGGTGGAGCCTTCCATTGAACTATCTAAAGATATATTTTCAATAAATTCATTTTGGATAGAGGACCAATCATCTTCATTATAGGATGCTAACATTTTCTCTATTTTTGTTTTAAAATACACGAAGATAGAGTAAACAAACAATAGAGAATAATGGATAAATTTTCGGGCATCCATAATTATGTTCTAACACGGATCAACTCGAATGGTTAGATCCTTTATAAAAATTTTGAAAGGTTCGACCTACCCCGGTCTACGTCCTTATCCTTCTATTTTTTATGGTGGTTCAAGCTTCCTTGCCTTAGTCCACTTTATAAGATGATTTAGAAAAATCAAACCTAAGAAGCACTTGCATTTTGATAGCTCAAACTTGTAGATGTGTGCTTCTTGAAGATGTCCTTCCCAATGTGATGTTGACGATGTCGAAGATGTTCCTTATGTATGCTCAATTACAATCTATGGGTAAGGTCTCTAGGATTTAAGATACACCAATAATTATCCTAGATAGTTTTCTCTCTCTCTATAATCTCAATCAATATGATTGGATTTCAAATGATTCACCTAAGTATAGTGCATAGAGAGGAGTGTGGAGCTCTGGTTTTGCATTGTGATTTTCCAAGTGGGAGGTCCAACTAAAACACAACAAGATTTGGTGTTTAAATAGGCAAACAAGATTTCAGATCAATTCAAACTACTCGACCGTTGTGCATTAAATGCACTCAAACGATATTGTAATGGGAACAACCGATGGGTCGACAATCCTTATGTTCGACATATCAATCATGTCGATGAGTCGGTCTAGATTATCAGAGAGCAGCATAGAAATACAGAGCATGCTCATCCAGAAGCTTGAAAATATTGACCGACATGTCTGTCCATCGATGGGTCGACCCTGGTACTCTCGATGGGTCGATGACCTCGATGTGTCTGTCTCAGAGCACCCCAAAGTTCTAATTCCAGATCTCAACTCGACCCAGGTCAATATATCGTATTCCCCGACAGGTCGAAACTGATTATCAGAGAGCAGACCAAATTTTTGGTCTGTTCTCTCCAGCGACTGCCCAAATCCAGTCGACACATCGATGACTACGATGGGTCGGTCTTGTGTCACCGAGGGGTTGGTGAACACGATATGCTTGAACTGAGAGTATCCTTAAGTGGCAGTCCTTCCAGTCCAGAACCTTGTCAATCTGGTCCATGTGTCGATGACCTCGATGGGTCTGTCCTGTCTTCACCAATGGGTCTGTGGACCAGATGGGTCGACCTGACAGATTACCAGATTTCCAATGTTTATCCCATTTGGTTCTGTGACCGTCCAGGCGCCACTTAGACTAAGATTAATTTTTACACTAATATGATCCCTAAGTCTAGGCAAGGTCCACTAAGGGTGTGGGTTCCACCTAAAGTCATCTATGACCAATTTACCTTTGTGATTGCCATACACATGGTGACGCTTGATTCTCTAACTTGATTTTCAGTCTTCACCACCACATGAGTCTTCTATTCTTGCTTCAATCTTCCGAGGCAATGCTTCACCTAAGTCATGGAATTGACAAATATGTGACTCGGCAAGCCGGGGCACTAATATGATGCTTAGGTAGCAAAACGATGAAGGTACTGTTAATACCCTCGGGAATATGCCCTAAAGTGAAGAAACTTGAATGTTTTTTTGATGACCAAGGTGTCCAGACCTCTTAGTGCATTCAACTAATCTTCAAAACATGTGCAAGCCTCCTTACCCACATATACCAGGTAAATCTGCAGAGAGTGACCTCTTGGGGTGAAGAAACCTTGAACTGTTGAGACAAATTTATACTTTAAAGGAGGTCAATTTGATTTGAGAAAAAAAAATGGCTGGAAAACCGTGAGGTCCAGGAGCTTTAGAGGAGCCAATTTGCATCAATGATTGAAAAACACCTTCAGATGGAATGTCTGATATGTGCCTACTCTCCTCAATGCTTATAGCATGAGAAAGAAATTGAGGCAGTTTTAGACTAGATGTACGTGTATATCAAGTGCTAATTAACAGCTGCTTATAAAACTGCAAACAGTAGGATTTGATGCAACTGGTTCCTCAAGAGAGATTATTTTCAGTGACAATAGAATCTATTCTCTTGATCGGCGCTGCAGAGCTACAGCATTGGAAGAAATGGGTGTTTTGATCACGAAACTGTAGCCAATCTTAGCGAGCCCAAGATTGGAAAGGATCTTTGATGTTTTTTTTTGGGAAAGATAATCTTTGATGTTTTTCTCTCTGGTACTATGGTAGCATGCAGCGAACGGCTTTGATCTCTTTGCATGCCACTAGCTTTCAATTATATAATTTGAATCATGCATTGAATTGAATCCACTTGGCTGAAGCAAATTAAACTTGATAGAGATTTTTTTTTTTTGGGATTTTATTATGAAAAGAATGTTCTCTTATTTTCTTTGATGTAATTATCTTGAATCTGAAGATATACATACAACATTTTAATTTTATTTTTTTAAGCCAAAACTAGTGCCTGGGGACCATTTACCTATGATGACACCAAACACTCAAACATTGTAAGCTTCCTTACACTTTGGAACTATTACCAATTATGGAGAGATGTAATTAATTTTTTAATAATGAGTATGACTATTCATAAATGTAATTAATTTTTTAATAATATGAGTATGACTATTCATAAAAGAGCTCTTGTCACAACCATAAAGGATGCACGTTCATAGACAAATGGCCTACAAAAACAATGTAGCATGAGTGACATCCTCAAACAGACTCGTATCAGCTTCCACAAATATGATAATTATGATGATTTATAGAAGCTGGTCATATACATATCAGTGTATTGCAAGTCTAGTGAAATATATACTTAGAATACAGGTGCTTGCTATCAAAATAGAGAATTGCTGCACATACAAACCATCAAAAGATACAAGGTGATCAAGTTGATACTGATTGTCTTGCTATTCACATTGGACTACTTCTCACTCTATGACCTGTCCAGCTGATTTGGTTGCTGCTTTTCTTGCCCCAAATTTCCTATTAGTGTCAAAAGGGAAAAGGCAGGGAAGCAACAAATAGCAGAAGGCTTAATTCCATGGCTGCAAACTCTTGAGTAAAACCATCAGTTTGTCATAAAGCTGTGCTTGACGACAACATTCCATCTCCAGCTCTGCATGCTCTTGCTCAGCTTGCTCAATTAGCTCCAGAAGTTCAACCCTCGACAGTTTGAACTGAGCTTCTCTTTCCACAGCAGCCAGTTCTGACAATAATTGTTGCCGTTCACTTGCCAGCCTCTGTAGACCTTCCGTGGTTGTGGCCAACTCTTGCAAAACCTTGATCCGTTTATCAGTTAGGTCATCTTCAGCCTGGTCCACATCATGAAGTCTGCTTCGAATGATTTCAAGCCTTTCCTTTTGGCAGGCTTCTTTGGAATCAATCAAGCTCAGTTGATCTCTTAAAACGTTCGATTGCTACACCTCGCTCAGCCAAAAGGGATCCAACTGCATGGTTTTCTGATGGCAATGCTTCACACTCTTCAATCTGATGGATGATATTCTCTAACTGTGACACAAAGGCAGAGCAGTCCACACCAAAGTTGGAAACCTTTTCAATTGCTTTCTTTAATTGCTTTTTTTTACTGAGAAGAGATGGAACACTGAGACCCTGAATATGTCTAAGGAAATCATTGGCAAAGTGACGGGCTGCACTGAGAAGTATGTCATCAACATAGCTATCATCTCCTTCAATCATGGGACCAGTCAAAGAATCACCACATGATGATCCTAACTGCACATTAAAGTGACTCCCAAAAGTCTCCGTTTCTGGAATCTCTCCCCTGGAAGGCCCTGGTGTCAAAGAAGCGTCCCTTGTTTCCTCCAGTTCACTACATGGAAAGAGAACTCTAGCAACTGAAACCTTCACATTTGTCGCTACTTCATCTTCCTGAAAAGTTTAACAAGGTCCCAGAGTTCAACAGCCTTAATATGCTTTTGGAAGCACCACAGAGCTAATAAATAGGACCAACACAGAAGGGGAAGAGGGTGGAAATTAACACAATATACATTTTATATCCAATATGTAATTAAAGAAAGACATGATAAGAGTTTGGGTCATGACCATCTTGGTTTCCGATAGGGCTTAATGGAGAAATAGAACTTGACAAGCCGATTGGATAATGACTATTGATGATGATGAGGGTCATGTGATTAAATAATGAAAAACTTGAGACCTCTCAGTAAAAAAGGGACAAAAACAAAGGCCATTTTTTAAGTTGTGGGCACCTCAATTCAGAATGGCAAAATAAAGGGTCATTATCCAAAACAAAAGGTTATCCAAACATATGACATAATGACATTCCGCATCACTGTTAAGTAAAATTTGCAACTGGATGTAACAAAATTGCACGTGGTTAAAATATCTGACAATGGATGTCCATTTTAGCAAGTGTGAGAGAGCAAGCATAGAATCATGAAGCAGATGCATGTTAAAATGCTCATGCTCCAAACAATATAAATTGTCAGTAATGCTTTTCAAAATGCATTCCACTCAGAGATGATAAACAGCTTCCAGCAGGAAATTCAGAAAACAAATTAATTTCTAGTTGCCATATCTGATGTTTGATAGAGTGCACATCCACTTTGGGAATTTGGTGGGATATCATTATTTTGCCTTTCCAATATATGATCACTTGGAATTTTACTGGGTTGGGGGCAACAGATAAGCAGGCACATGCATGTGCATACAAGAAGACACATGAACATAATACAATAGATAACCATCTATTTCAGTCAAATTTTCCAGGAAAAACACTTGCAATTGTAGGTAAATCCAAGTGGGAGTAATCCCATCCCAACTGCTTTCACATGTTGTAAATGAATGGTCATGATTGCTGATCAGGAGCTTTGTGAAACTCCATTCACCCAGACATTCTGTGCAAACAGTTCCAATGGCCTAATGGAATTATTCTTACAAGGCATTTTACATTGTTAGCCCTGGAACCTTTTATACCAGTGAAATTGACTGCACACAAAGGCAACCCTAACAATCCCCTCCATTTGAAGGCACTAATTAACTATGTTTGTCCCTCAACTTCCTCTACTCACTACCTTGAAACAGAGCACTTGCATTGGTGACTTGCCCATCTATTGCTGCTACATCTCAACAGCTCAACAGAAATAACTCCGTTTTTTTTTTTAAATGGCAACTGATATAGTATTAAATAAAAGCGAAGGTGCAAATGAAGCTGTACAATGTGAAGTAGCCCCTTAAACTAAAAGCCCAAGCAACCAAAAAGTGGAAGCCCAATAAACTAAACTAAAGAATCAGAATACACTCTTTCCATGCATGCATGATGTCTGTCATAGATATGTGTTGAAAATCCGCAAGAGAAGACGCCCAGGCTGTACATTGCCAAAATCTAGTTGAAAATAAGATGCGGATTTTCTGCACAGTTTTTGAAAACTCTATCCTTGCGCTCCCACCAAATGCCCCATAGGGTGGCGAAAAGGGGAAGTGCCACAACACCAAGCATTCAGAGGAAACATTAGAAAGCTTCCAGGTGAAGGAAAGAGAAATGACCTCCTTTTCTTTATTTTATTTTTTTGAATGAGATGATCAGTGCATATTTGGCCCAAATCCAGTTGGAAACAAGTTGCAGATTTTCTGCACAATTTCTGAAAACTCTATCATTGTGCTCCCACCAAATGCGCCACGGGGTGGCGAAAAGGGGAAAGTGTCACAACACTGAGCATTTAGAGGAAACATTAAAGAGCTTCCAGCCGAAGGAAAGAGAAATGATCTTTTTTTTTTTTTTTTGGAATGAGATGATCATAAATAGTTAACATTCAAAGAATATGTAGGGTTAAAGCAAAATGCATAAATCTAAAGTGAAGCCATATCTATTCAATAGGCTTTGTTTTATTTTTATTTTTTATGACCAAGGTTGACCACTTAGAGCACCTGACTAATCTTCGAGGCATGTGCAAGCCTCACTACCTACACACATTGGGTAACTCTATTGGGAGTGGCCCTTTGGGGTGGAGTGGGAATCAAACTCAGAATTCCCGCTTCCTGAGGCGGGTTCCTGGCCATCACTCCAACCCCTTTAGGTTTTCACTAGCCTTCGTTACCACCAGATAACTGAATTTATCTAAACTATATTTGAATTATTATAACACTAAGCAGCAGTCCAGCATATGCCGTTGAGGAAGAATTAATGCAAGTTGTAGTTCAAGATGATGATTTGAGAAAAAAAAAATGCATTCTATAGTTTGCTTGAGGTAGCATGGAAATCAGAAAGTGTATTGGTGGGATCTTGTTATTTTGCCTTCCTGACCAATAATGTCATCAGATAGGAAATTCATAAAAGCAATAGCCACATAAAGCGCTCTCCATTTCCATGCTACTCCCAACACGGGGACACAGTGATGACATTAAAGAACTGACAACCACATGCCCCACTCAAATAGATATGACACTTGCACTTTGAAGCACATCAAAAGACATCCAAAATAAACAAATGCATGTGACCCTTGTATACCATTGACTGCACACCAAAATGAACCCCCGAAGGCTCTCTGTCTGGAGTCACTCCCTCAGAGGGCCCTGATAGAGGATATGTGAACCTTGACTCCCTCTGTTCACTATGCTGCAAGGAATCTCCTTTGTCAGGAACCTGCACTTCTATCACTGTTTCATCTCTTTTGCAGCCCTCTCCTGGAAGATCAAGAAACTGGCTGAAAGTACAAGCTCCCTGACCCTGGATAAGTATTACAACCTTAAAATTTCCTTTTCAACAGATGAAGAAGATCTAGATTCAACAAACAGAAACAGAAAGTGGAAGTGTGTAATGACACAAAATTCAAAGCTAGACTTGCATCAATAGACAATTTTTTTAGACAGTAACAGAAGGGTCTTATTAATCATAAAAAAGATACAGCATGTACACGATTGGTGAATATACAAAAATACAAAAAAAAAGAGACCCAAAGCAATTATAAAGGTGATTGATCTTTCCACACACCTTGCCAGAAAATTTGCTACTTCATTAGCCAAACATTTGACATGTCAAAAAATAACCTCCATCTGTCTCACCATCCTCTTGATGTCCTTGTCCACCAACACTAACTTCTAGAATGGTGTTTTCTTACCACTGCCCCAACCTATCACATTAGTTGAATTCCTTTTCACCAATAACCTACCACTTCCCCTCTCCACCTACAGCTCCGAAGCCCTCGTGATAGCTGAAAGTCAACCTCACTAGATTCCACAAGGATCTGAGATTTTTTTTTTAATATTCCTCCACTAATCATGCATCACACCCTAATAGCAAACATGCTAGCTTACCCCTAGCTACTCCATCCACATTACATTTCATCCAACCTTCAAGATGGACCTCCACTTCTGGACTATCCTACTCTTCCTAACACTCCCCTTCAAACACACCTCCGAATTTCTAAGGAAGTCATCCACCACATACTAATTAAAGCCCTTACAAACTCTCAACTAATTTTGTCAAACTCGAATCGTGTCATGAATCGGTCTAAGGGTGTGAATCGTGAATCGGAAATCGTTGAATCGTAAGATTCATTAATGTTTTTTCTAAAATTGTTCTATAAACTATAAATATACTAAACATCCATCATTAAATTATTTTAAAATGATTCTATAAACTACAAAAAATCGGTCAAGCAATTGTCATCCCCAATTTAACATTTATCATCCATCGTAAATAACCATAAAAAAGACAAAAATATATTAATATGAGATTTAAATATAAATATTACGTATTGATAAATTTAAGAAATCAACAAATAAATCAAATGCATTTAAATAAATCTAAATAGCATTCATCAAATAAAAAATTTCTAAAAATAAAAAATCATTTTTTAGATTTTATTTTTTAAAAATAGATACACAAGATTGAAAAAAATAAAAGAGAGGTTTTTAATAAGAATAAAAAAAAGATGGAAAAAAAATAAAACAGAGAAAAATAAACATGTGAAAAACAAGAGAAAAAATATTTAATTAAAAAGATAAATAATAAAGAAAGACGGGAGAACATCACTCAAAAAAAAAAAAAATACAAAAATGTCATGAAAGCCACAAGAAATGCCACGTGAAATACGAAACTTAATAACTAAAAGGTCACATGAAAGTCATGTGAAATAAGTCCATAACATGCTGCCGCAAGAATGAAAGCACGAAAACCCTAAGTATACAGTCCATAACATGTTGACGCAAGAATGAAAGCATGAAAACCCTAAGTATGCAAGAGCTGCAGCACGAAAAAGAGGAAAGCGACGAAAACCCTGCACCTAAACACGAAGAAAAAGAAGAGAAAACACAAAACAAAGGGCTGCTGAGACGAAAAAGATATGTCTTCTTCGCTTCTTTCTTCTCTTTCTCGCCCTTTCTTTTTCATTTTTTCCTCTTCTTTCACCTCTTTCTCTTTTTAGATGAATCACACGAGTTTCTAATTCATGGGGGTGACTCGTACGATTTGCGAGTCACCCCCAGAATCACACGATTTTCTTCTCTTCAGATTTTCATTGCGATTTGACTCGTTAGAGCACCCGATTCGATTCGAATCGCACAATTTGGAACATGACTCATGCGATTTTAACAATATTGCTCTCAACCACCCAATAAGCCTCAACCTAGCTAATTCCAAAACCTCCTCTGAGTTTTCATTAAAATCTTAAGTTTCTATACTAACCACAACACTACAATCAAAATGGAATGGAAAGCCATGTCTCTTTCCATCTATCCTTACCAGGGCCTCTATATCCCAACTAGATAAAATTCCCCAATGTCTCTATTTAGAACTCAACTGCAACCCATAAAATTCAAAAACCTATTCCATATACCCCTCACCCAATCCTTCACTGAACATTCACCAAATAAGTTACCTTTTTTCAAACCCTCCTATCCTCCTTATCACAACAAATATTCACATCACTTAGAATACTAAGCAAGCTCTCACTCTCCCTTAAACCTTTTCAATTTAAGCTTTATAGCATTGTCCTTGTAATCTAAGATATCATAACATAAAGCCACTGACATCCCCTTGTCTACCATTACCTGAAATTATTGTTGTTAAAATCTTACAATACATGATTCGTATTTTGCGATTCATATGATATGATAAGAGGAACAATTCGTATCTATTAGCAAATCTTACGATTCCTATAAATAATAGAATTACGAGGTTATAAATCATTACTGTTAAGGAGATCAGAGATTTGGTTGTAGGGATGGATATTTCTTTTATCCAGATCGGGGGAACAACAAATGGCGTGGCAGACTACTTCGCCAAACTTGGAGTTTTGGACTAGTTGTTGAGATATATTTAGGTTATTGTCTTTACTAAATTTAGGGCTTTCCCTTTTTATTTTATTTTACCTTCCATATTTGTATTCTGTTTTCTCTATAAATATAATCATAGGGTCTCTCCTTGATTAAGGAAGACACACCATATTCTCAGTGTGTTATTCTACACCAGTCTCTAGGCGTTTTCTTTTTATGAGTTTTGTTTGTTCTTTATTGTAGTTTTTTCCTTGTTTGCCTTTTTCCTTATTCTTGTTTTCTCCTTTTTTAAGGTCAAATTAGACCCTTCTCATCTTCTTGTATTTGTTTTGTTTTATTTGAATGAAATCTCTTTGTTACTGCTCAAAAAAGAATTACGAGGTTATTTGGATTATGATAGTATGAAGCCTTTTGCTTTGATGGTTTTTAAAGCTTGAGCTATTGGGCATTTAAGACTTTTAGATTTTTCGAGGGCTTTTTAGTTCATTATTGACTTTTCATAGGATACTTAGATTATATATCGGTCGCATACTTTTGGGAGTTGGAACATTGAAATTTGAGTTCCAATGAACTAATTATATAATATTCACTTAATACTAACTGAAAGTTGAAAAATGACTCACGTTATTATATTCTAGATATATTTTATGTTATTGCATATACTAAATACTTTTGGGGGAAAATGCTTATGAATCGTACGATTTTATGGTTTACGATACTCGATTTGCGGTTAAAGATATATAATGATTTTATGATATGATTCGATTTTTCACAATATTGCCGGCTTAAATAGCCTTTCTAGTATTTGCACAAGTGTTTACATTCCCAAAAAGAAACAAAAAGAACTTTCAAGCAAATGATAAAATATATTTGAGAAGTGAGCATTACCTTTTTGACAGGGCAAGCAAAGAACTTCCGACCAGCATTGCTTCCGTTTTCCTCAGTAAGAAGGATGCACTTTCCAGCACCACAAGGGCACGTCGGATAGGAAGTCTCCATAACATTAGGGCTCAAATGAAAGCTCAATGTATCACACCATTTGAAAAATGAACAATCACGAGGACTCCGCTATAAACATTCATAGAATACAAATGTTTATATAAAATCACAACTAAATAAAAAATTCATACTTTCAAAACAAAAATCGCACATGAAAAAAAAAAATGCAGCTGTTCGTATTATGGAATTTCACTGCAAAACATAAAGAAATTCAATCACAAAATCCAAAAGAAGTACTACTACAGGTGGAAACAGTTTTTCAATGCATGCAACTGGATTAGAACTTTTGACTTCTCCTAGAGTAGAAGCTTTATTTATCTATTTACTCATTGAGAGAAAGAGTAGAAGAGTTAAGCCCGTTAAGGAATATAATTCCAATAAACCTTAATTTCCATTCATGAAGAAACTATTCATAAAAATACACAAATAAGAATATTAGAAAAACTCAGACTGTAACAAATGTATCTTTATCTCTGTCTCCTAATCCTAATAACGGCCTCACACTCAAGCTTATCCACTTGAGTTTGAATTAATTCAAGTTTATCCAGTTGGAGTTTAAATTTATTTAACTGAATAATCCAATGGTCACAAGATGCCATCTAGTGGAGTTGGAGTAGATCATTGGCAAAGATGTGTGAGAATGAAAATAAGAAAAGGAAAGAAAGTAATGGAAGAAAAAAGGGAAGAATTTTCTATGTTGTATTGCTTGTTTCTAATAAAGGAGGATACATGTATATATAAAGAGTACATGGAACCAATCAAGATGAAGAAAAAGGAAAAAAAAAAAATCTGCTACAATCATTTAAAATCAATGATATTTAACAATATCTAAAAGCCAACCTACATGTGTAAATTATGACACACCAAATCCTACAACACTTCCCCTTAAGCTGGTGCAAAGATATCAATCAACCTGAGCTTTTTGAAAGCATCACAAATTGAGAGCAAGAGATAGCTTCTATCATCATATCTGCTAATTGATCCTTGGACTTCAAATATGGAGTGACAATATTTCCAAAGGATACATGATGTCGAAAAAAATGGCAATCAATCTTTATATGCTTTGTACGCTCATGAAAAACTAGATTGAAAGCAATATTAATTGCAGTTTGATTGTCACAGCACATGATAAGTGCCTCTGAGGAATGAAAGCCCAAGTCATCAAGAAACTGTTTGAACCACAGTAATTCACATGTGTTGGTTATGACCTTGTATTCCACCTCTACACTGGAACGAGCAACAACAATTTGTTTCTTACTTCGCCAAGAAACCAAATGCGATCCTAAAATAATAATAACCCGAGGTAGATCATCGATCATCAGGAGAACTAGCCCAATCAATGCCAAAGTACATGTGAATATCAAACGTAGACTGATTCCTATAAAAGAGTCCACAGCTAGGGTGGGCCTTGAGATAACATAAAATGCGAAAGACCACATGAAGGTGTGCATCCATAGGAGCACTGACAACACAGGCCAAGACAGGCTGGGTGATAGTAAAATAAATGAGCTTGTCTACCAACTATTTATAAAAGCGAGGATTAGGAAGAGGAGTCCCATTAGATGCAAAAAAAAATTGAATTAACATCAAAGGGTATCTCAGTAGGCTTGCATCCAAAATATCCAACGAAAGCATATTTCCGTTGGAAAAGAACAAGTCCTATAGAGGATCGAGCAACTTAAATTACCAAAAAATAATGAAGCCAAGATCCTTAATAGCAAAAGACTGTTGCGGATAAACTTTCAAAGTACTGATAGATGACTCATTATTCCCTATTACGACTATATCGTCCATATAAACTACAAGAAGTATAACATTTTTAGCATGATACACAAACCGGAATGATCTAATTGACATCGTGTAAAACCATAATTTAACAAGGTTATGATAAATTTATCAAATCACGCCCAAAGAGATTGTTTGTGACCATATATTGTGTTTTTTTTTTAATGGAGACAGGAAATATTTTATTAATTAAAAAGTGAGGTACAAGAGCATGAAGGACTATGTATATAAGAGTTATACATATCCCTCAAATGAGAAAATACAAAAGCAGTATGAGTAGAAAAAGAAAGATACTACATTGGTTACAACAATAAAGCCCTAATCTCTTACAACCCAAGAGAGCCTGAACGAGATGGTCCGAGGGGAGATACTCAACCCAACCCTAATCTTATCCTTGTGATTTTGATCATTTTTTTGACAACAGATTATTTTCAGCCTATCATAGGGTATCATACAACACAACTACTGCTAAAATAATGAGATGAGGTGAAATTTCACCTTGTCCTCCACCCAACCCCAGGACAGCTGCCTATTAAGGATTGAAACTGACGTCAAATATAATAGTGCATTTCTATGCAATAACAAATCAACATCATCAACACACCCATCAACCATCTTCTAACATAAACAGATTAAACATAAGAACTTTGGAAATTTATGTGAAAAGTTACCGTATATGGGCACCGATAGAATTTCCGGTCAGGATTTGATGGTTTCTTGGAAACAAGGATAAGACAGCGGCCAGCCCCACAAGGGCATTGAATCTCCGGAAGATCTGCATCGTTGATGGCGCCCGAAGAGGACGATGGAGACAATTTCTGTAGTTTGGAAGGGCAAGCTGCAGCCCAGTGTCCCTTGCCTTTACAAGAAAAACAGGTATCGTTTTCGATGCTCCTTTTCCCAAGCACAGACCTAAGAGGGGTAATTTCGTGATTTTGGGCGTGTTCCTGGTTACGGTAAGATGGTGGAGAGACAGGAGAAATCGAAGCCATGATTTCAACTCATTCAGTTGTTTCTAGTTGTTGGAATATTGGGTCACCATCCGCAGGAATAAAAAAATCTATCTTGAAATGGGAATTCCATTGTTAGTCTTCCCTAACTCTGGAATTTAATAAATTAGGCCTCTTTACGTACGCGCAGATGAACGAATAAGAGGAGGTTGAGCTCTTTCTAGACCTTGTAGAAGTGGGTTATTTCAAAGAAAAGAAAAATAGCCGTTGCACCGGTGTAAAAAGAAGAGCCAGTCCTCCCCATCCATCTCTTCTTCCACTTCTCTGCATTGCAAAAGGCTTTCAGGGGTGGTTTTCCGATCATCAACTCTGCAATCACTCGGAAACTGATGTACCTTTTCTTTGTGCATTTGGGAAGGTAATTTTTGAAAAAGAAATAAAGAAAAAGAAAAAGAAATAAAGAAGAAGAAAAAGAAAAGTTCTCTTTCATTAAACTAAACAACGGTCAAGAGGCAAATGAGAGTTTAAAACAGGATGGAAATGATAATCGTCAACTTAGATTGTTGTCATGAGTCCGAAGAAATGAGTTCGGCTAACGGGAAGACTCAGTTAAGACATATCAAAAAATAGATTACTGAGTCCCGTATAACTGTCTTTCTAACATACAATTACATGGATATCAAGTTTACAAAAATTCACGGTGAATTAATAATTTAAGTTATATAATTTTATATTTTAAATTTTTTATGAGTATAAATTATTAATTTTAAAAGTTCAAAATTAAAAGTTAAAATATATCTGATAAAAGTGAGATTTCATAAATAATATATTCACATAATCTTCCTTATGTAACATTTAACTATAAAAATTTCAAAATTCATTTGAAGGAAAGTGTTGTTAAAGAGTGTTGATAGAGTTTTTAAAAATATTAATGTGTCAATGTTTGCATAGTGTTAAGAGCCAAATCTTTGTTTTTTTATATTTAATTTGAGGTATTATTTTTAATCTAATTTATATTTTGACTTTCTCTCTAATTCATCTGAAACTCAATTCATTTTTAATTTAAGTCAACCAATTCAAGTCGGGTTAAACTGTTACATAATTGAATCTATATATTTTAAGCAAAGATACATCATAAAAAAAAAATCTCTACTACTAAAATATAATTAATATAAAGAAAAATATCAAACAATAATATGAAAAATAGAGGAGTGAAGCCTTAAAACTTGTGAAATGATCAGACGGTTGCCTGTCATTATCCTACTCCTACACATTTTGACATGAAACTCGTTAAATAAAATGATAATAGATATATCAAAAATGTTTTATTGAATATGTACCTCACAAAAGGCCATCTTAACTAAATCAATTAAGTCACGTTTTTAAGTTTTTACAAATTTATTAATTTACTATTTGAAAAATATAACTTAATTAATTTAATTAAAATATTTTCAATAAATACATTTTCAATAGGCTCATTGCAACCATATTTTATGAGCCTTATATCTAAATGCGCCAAGTTATCATCTTTATTTTATTTTTACACTTAGGTATTGCATTCAAATGTATTTAGCTTCTCTTCTTTATTTTTATATCCAAATACGTGGGTTGCTTAAGTTAAGATATTCTCATACGTATTTCCTTGCATTTCGAAAACAGAACTATCCACTAATTTATCTAAACCGTTTGCAAAGAATTATAAAATGGAAAGCAGACCAACGATGAGTCTTTCTCTGTCTATTTACTGTTTTGCCTTTTCTTTTTCTTTCTTTTTTTTGAGATGGTTAAGCATGACAATGGGTCCTTACATCTCAATTAATAAAATTTTAAATAAAAAATATTAAAATAATAATAATGCATCTGTTGCTCAACGCACGTTGGTGACACGTCTCTGCCGCTGACTTTCAGATAAAATAGAATTAGGAGAATTATCATATGCTAATGAATCAACTATAATTTCGTGTAGACTCTACTTTTATGAATTTAATTTTTTTACCAATCATTTCTGAAAATTAGTGTATAAACCACCAACAAAAGGGGAATTGATTTGGGTGATTTGGGTATCATGGATTTTACTAAGTGAAATGATCACCTACATACATGTCTGAATATTATTCTGAACACTTTTTTACAGAATCCATTAAATAGAATAGTAATAAATGCGTCACAAAAAAGTCATTTGAACATGTGGTATATCATAAATCAATTTGCTTAAATAAATATAATTATAGAAAAACTAAAATTTAAATATTAAAAAATAATTTTAACTAATCAAATTTTAAAGATGTAGCTTAATTAATTCAGTCAAAGTGATTTGTAGTGGGTCAAATATTTAAAGGATGACTTTTCCAATGCACCCATCCACTCTATTTTATGGGTCCTATAGCTAAGTACTTATTGTAATATGCTGCACACAAGTGTGTACGACATGTCTATGCACAAGATTTGTTTATTTTTTTTCTATTGTAACCTTCACCAATAATTACAAAGATGTCATTTCTTTTTCTTCTTAAATTCTAATTTTCATCTATGCAACGGCTTTCTCTCTCTATTCTCTTGGCAAAGAACAAAGGAATTTTTTTTATATGAAAATACCTCAAAATTCATGAATTCTGGTGGCAGTACCTCTATTTTTTTTCTAGAATGCCTCGTAATAAATTTAGGACGAAAATGCCTTTAATTGTGAACCAAGTTTTTTCAAACATATGAAACATAGCTGCCCGAACTACTTGCATTAGCGCCAATTGAAAGTAAACAAGATTTAGCATTTTGTGCTAAACGTTTTGCGTAGAACTATGTGTTTTTGTCGAGCGTAGTGCAAAGACTTGCATTCTTTTCTTAGTCTTCCGTTCTCTTATTTTTCCCTTCTTCGTTTGTTATTAGTTTCTATATTAATGTCCACTGCTAAAAGATGTGTTTTGTTATTAGTTTCTATATTAATGTCCACTACCAAAAAGAAAAGATGTGTTTTGTTATTAGTTTCCACATTAATGTCCACTACCAAAAAGAATGTGAAGATCTGACTGGTCTTCAGGCCGAAACACTTAATTCCACATCCTTTGAGCGTTTGCTATTGCCATAAACAACACGGGTGATGCCATCGTCATCCTTGACACAACTAGATTTCTACCATTCTGTTACTGTAAAGCGATCGATCGTCGGGAATGGTACTCAAATTTCTTCCCAAGTGAAAAGGGAAATTCTTGAGGGTTTGGAACTTGGTTCTAATGATTCTATGTCAAAAATATTTGAGATGGGTTTTGAAGATGCAATGCCAATAACGACTATGATAAAAGAGGAAGAATGTGAAGAGGATTATGGAGATGTGAAGTCAAAGATAGGAGTAAAGGAAGAGTCTGATTTAGTTTTGCAGATTTGAAGCTAAAGCTTGAAGTGAAAAAAGAAAAAAATTGATCTTGGTTTTAAAGGGCATTTTATGTAAAAAATGACGTATCATGGCAGAAGGGTATTTTCATCTTAAATTTAGCATGGGGCATTTTGAGCTAAAAAAAATATATATAGGCATTGCCACCAAAATTCACAAATTTTGAGGTATTTTCACCAAAAAAATGTAAGAACAAATGTGCATTTTATATTCGGCAAGGAAGTGAATAAAGTTTTTGTGACGGCCCAACCCTACCCGAACACGATATTGTCCTCTTTGTGCCCCACGTGGCTGTCCTCATGGTTTTACTTTGGGCCTAACCCACTAAGCTAGGCCCAAAAGGCCTTATTATAGGAAGGGATGCCCCCTCTCTTATAACCCCACATCACCCCAGCTGGCTGGGCGATGTGGGACTTTTCCCACATGCCCAGCAACTTGGTTGGGTGGTTGGGCGTTACAATTCATCCCCTTAGACCAGAGCAGTCGCCGGCTCTGTCATGCCACACTGACAGGAGTCCACACACAAAGGCAGGCAAGTCACACAAGTAGAGAGCCCCCACAGTCTGAGTGTTGAACCGTGCTCTGATACCACTTGTGACGACCCGACCCTACCCTATCACGATATCGTCTTCTTTAGGCCCCACCTAGCTGCTCGAACGGTTTTTCTTTGGACTAGTGACATGGCTTAACCTAGGTGTGCCCGATCCAACTCAACTCGGCCCAGCACAACATTGCCCGCTATGGGCCCACACGGGGGCTCGCACTACTTTACATTAGGCCTGGCTTAACTGCAGGACCAAAACGAGTTATGCTAGGTGAAAGGAGTGTTGCCTCTTCTAAACCCCCTCAACATTCATCTCCTAGGCAATGCAAGACTTTTTCTACACCCACTTGCCCAACGACGACTGTAATACCTTGACCCAGATTAGGAGTGTTTTAGCTTAATAATCTTATTTCGACCGGTTAATCTTAAGGATTAAGGTTAGGGCTTTGAGGGAAGCCAGGTGTGGCCCAATCCGAGCTCGTGAGCTCAGTGATCCAGCTCGTCCAGCTGGAGGGGCATTTTGGTAATTTACCGCTTCTTGTTATTATTTTTATAAATTGTTTTGTTATGTGATTATTATTGGATGATAATGTTATCCTTAATAAAGAATTTGTATTTCTGATTTTAAAATAATTTTATTTTTAGAAAATGGTATTTTTAATCTGCCCGTCAAAACCCCGAAAGGGAGTAATAATTATTTTAAATGATTTTAGAAATGAGATAAAAATTCAAAACTAGTATTTTGTGTTAGACCACTTTAAGAATGGTCTAGTTATTCCTTTACACCCCAAAATGAGGTTTCTAAATTATTTTATTTAACATTTGTTTAATTAAGTAAATAGTGTTAAATTGTGGTTTTTATTTAAATCAATGGTTTTTAGTGAGAGTTAAATTCCAAAATTTTTATGGTGGTTAAAGTTTTCAAAACCCAACTTATCTGCAATGTTGGATTAAAATTTTTAGTTTTTAATATCATTCTTATAGTTTAAAATCAGATTTTATAAAAAATAGGGACTTATTTGCAAACCACAGATTCTGCAAGGGCTGATCTGCAACCAGCCGAAACAGTGCGGGTACTGTTTAGAACGTAAGCAGGCACTGCATGCAGCCGCATGCAGTGCCTGTTCGGCCAGATTTCTATAAATCTGAGCCTCAGTTCAGGTTTTAAACTCCCACATTTTCTATCATCTTCCTCAGACTCTCAGCTGCTGTTTGAAAACCCAGCCGACCCTCTGCCTTAGCCTTTGTTTCTTTCCCCCGTTTCTGTCACCCGTAACTTAGAGGGAAAGATTTTCAAAGATAAAGTTTTTAGCCCAGGAACTTCAGTGAAGGTAACCACTGTGTTCCTCTTTCAATTCCAGTCGGGTTAGAATAAAGAAAAACCAGTTTTGGCCCTATTTTGAGTGAGTAAAACCATTTCAAAGTCTAAGAAAAAACCATGAGTTTCTTCTACCCGTGAGCTTTCAGTATTAAAATCGGATGGCCCAGTGAGCTTCAAAGCTCCAAACCATTCCCTATGGAAAGAGGACTCCCAGAGGAGTCCATCGGACCAGGTAGGTGTGGAAACTGAATCCGAGAAACCCACTGTTTCCTGATACGTATTTCGCATTATCTCTGTCATCACTGTCTGCACCAGCAGACAGTGAGGAAGATGACTCTCAGACGGTTCGAGAGTCGATCTTCGGACGGTCCAAGGGTCAGACCTTTCGACCGTCCGAGCAGAACCCCTCGGACGCTCTGAGCTTCACCCGAAGCCCAGAAACGCCCCAGACAGGCTTGACTCTCCCGGATGTTCCGAGCCGAGTTCGGAAGGACCGAACCCCAATCGGATGTTTCGAGCCCTACATTGGACGTTCCGAGACTTACAGACCCACCGAGACCTGTTTTCCGATTTTTAATCGGTTCGGAAGGACTTCGGAAGATCCGAGACCCAATCTTCGGACTATCCGAAGTCAAACCCATGATCCGAAATCAGTGACTAATTTAAGTGTGGTTTGGATGATCTGAAGCCATAGAACCTGGTTCCGAGGGACCCAATTTTTGAAGTGTAAAATGATCTTGTTTGATCATTATTGATTACATGTGATGATAATACCTCCTTGTTAATCTAAAATTATACTAACCCTTCTCTCTTATTACTATAGTGTATATACTATTGTATTCACTTCTAACCCGACTCTATTGGTCGGGCACTAAGTGATCTCACTTCCAGGCCAACGCTATATTTTTCGGGCACTGAGTGATCTCGAGGCCTAACTCAACCTGTCAGATCTGGTCCTATTCAGAAGACAACCGAGAAGTGACCCGAGAATCTAGACCTAACTTAATAAGTCAATCTGGTCAATGTCCAGAAGACAATATGAGTTTTGGACTGAGCACCCCTTTTTATTATATTATCTTGTGGATTATTATAACTTAAAAATGATAGAAACCAAGTAGGAGACTCAATTCCATGTACCTTTGATATTTTGGGAAAAATCAGTATGATTTCGAAATACTGCTTGTATGTGTGCATACTATATATATTTATATTGATATGATATTGATTGTGCACTTGTCTGTTTGTTTGAAAAGAGACCGCGAAACCACACATATACGGTGAGGGAGCTTGACTTTGCAATAGATGTAAACAGGTTTTGTTATTTGAGATGGATTTTGAAGCAATGAGTGGTTTCAAGTTGATGAACCCATTTATGTGTCTAGACATGATGCACTATAGTAAGAGTGCTTATGATGATGGTGAATATTATGATATTGATCATATGAGATATGATACTGCTTCCACGTATCTTTTACTATTGAACCATCGATGAGCTGAGGTGTCGGTTACGTCTACTGGACCAGGTGGGTCTACAGTGACTGGCAAGGTGTGTCAGTACCGATTTGAGGTGTATACCGGAGATGTACTTGCGAGGATGTATTTTGACCGTGTCGGGACTTAATACTATTGGTGTCAAGATAGTATATAGGGGTTGCGGTGGATGACAACAGTATTGGAAAAGAAATGATGAATTATGAGACTGATGATGATATTATGTTTATTTGATATCAAGCATGAAATATTATGTTGTAACTGTTGATTATTGCTAACATTTTGTTTACTTTAAAACTGCACTGTTATATTTCCTTCACTAGGCTAATTAACTCACCCTAGTCATCTTTCAGGAGATGAACCCGAGGAGAAGAACCCTCTTTTTCAAGCTTAGAGTGGATAAGCTGCGGCGGTGTTTTGGGATTCCCACTGAGAGGAATACCCTTATCTTTGTTTTCTGGTTTTTGGAACCATTTGCTTTTATTAAGTACCGGGTGTGGTACTTAATTTGTATTATCGTGATGTATTAAACTACTATGCTTCTTTAGTTAATCTGATGATGTTTTGTAATGATAATTCCGTGTTGGATTTATATGATCATCTTATGTGTCGTTGTTGTGCTTTTTTTGGTATCAGACCTATGGTATGTGTTTGACTCCACATGTTGGAATCATGTGTGACCTTTGGGCATAATTGTTGAGCCGGCCCAGTTAGCATGCTTGAGTTAGTTAAATTTTTTTTTTTTAAAAAAAAAACCACTCGCGTTCTGGGCCTACCCTTCGGGTCGGGGCGTGATAGTTTGGTATCAGAGCGTTGACTCAAATTCTAGGACTGTGATGGGTTACAACCTAGTTAGACTTGTTTTTGACTTAGTACTGCAATTGTTTTTGACATTCTCCTGTTTTGTGGTACAGATATGTAGAGCAATGTAGAGTACTCTGAGTTCAGGGGGACCCCTAGCAACCCGATCGACCTGGTTTCTTCAGATGATTCTAGTGTTTCAAACTTCGCTAATGAAGTTGCACCTGAAGAGGAAGTAGAAGTAGCTTCACCCGAGAATCATGTTGGGGCTGATCCAGAAGAGGAAGAGGGAGATATCCCAATCCTAGAGGAATTAGTAGGGGAGAATGGCTCGCCCGAATATACTCCGACTACTCCACCCTTGGATGAGTATTCGGATTATATGTGCAAATTATGCAATAAGGAGGGGCACAATTGTACCTATTGCCCCTATCCCATCGATGTCATTTGCCCTGTTTGCGGACTTCGCGGGCATGGGAGTGCAAGGACTAATTGTCCTTATGTTGGAGGACCAGGGATCATACCCTGTTTGACTTGCGGAGTGTTTGGTCATAAGTCAGCGACTTGTCCGGACAACTTCTTTTATTTTGGTGATGAGGCAGGATCTTCTTCGGAAGATTAGATTAGGGTTTATCGGGGAGAGTTTGTTTTGTAAGGGTTGAGTATTGTTTTGTTGTTTGGAAGGGTTTTCATACCCTACTAACCCTTGTACTTGTAATGCAAATTTGAATGATTTTAATGAACTTTGCAAACTTATTTGATTTGCCTTAAGCTTCTTAAAATGGTTAATGATGTTTACAAGTGTAAATAACAGATGTCAGGACCCAACGCAAACGGAACCAATTACCATGGGAGGAGGACAGGTCTTCCACCCCATGACCTACCCAATTAGGCCATTCGAGCGGCGGTTGAAGCATTTCAGCAGATAGCTGAAAACATGCGACGCCAACCAATCCGAACGCCAGAGGAGAGAGCCACTTTGGCTCTCAAGGAATTCAAGCGGCTGAACCCGACGAGTTTCTCGGGGACAGAAGACCCTAGTGCTGTGAGGAACTAGCTGACTCAGATTAGCCGGATCCTCAACACCCTGGCTATCGCCGATGACTTACGAGTGACCTTGGCGGCGTGCCAGCTTGAAGGAAACGCCTACGAGTGGTGGGAAACGAAGAATTTGTTTCTTAACCACGAGCCAATGTCGTGGGAAGAGTTCTCTGCAGCCTTTCTGGCCCGTTACTTTCCGAAGACCGTGTAGGAGGCGAGGAAGAGGGAATTCCTCAACATCCAACAAGGTTCAAACTCTGTGGCACAGTATGTCATGCTCTTCATCGACTTGATGCAGTTCGTACCGTGAATCTCAGCGAACGAAGAGGAGAAGGTCAAGCACTTTGAGAATGGACTCCGACCGTTTTTGCAGCGACAAGTGGCCGGCCTAGTTTTCGACACTTGGAGGAGATCATCAAGCGAGCTTCAAAGGTGGAAGCGATGGACGCCATCAACCGGAGTGCTAACGGCTCCCAGAAACCTTCTTCCAACAAGAAGTCCAAGTTTAACCAGCAGAAGCCGCCCTTCAAGAAGAGCCAGCCTAGCGCAGGGCAGTTGAATCGGTCTGACTCCCTGCAATTTGTGTGCTACACCTGCAGCCAGCCAGGGCATACGTCTAAGTTTTGCCCGGCAGGAAAGGAAAAGGCGTGTCATCATTGCAAGCAGATCGGGCACCTCCTTAGAGAATGCTCTTATCTTGGTAAAGCGGCACCTTCGCAAGGCGCAGGAGTTTCTTTCTCTGTAGTGCAGCCGTCTGTCGGTCGAGGTTCTCAGCAGACCTCCAGAGGCTCAATGGCACCGAGGAACGGACCACCTCGGAACGGTCAGGGGAGAAGACAAGGACGTCCTCAGGGGAGAGTCTACTCGATTGGGACTCAGAAGAAAGAGCTGGTGGAGAACACTATGTTGGAAGGTACCCTTAATCTTTTTAGCCTTTTGGCTCGAGTGCTTTTTGATACAGATGCTTCGCATTCCTTTATTTCTAGAACTTGTTGTGATAGATTGGGTTTGAAACCGGTAGAAGTAGTTAACTCGCTAATGATAGTATCACCTTTAGGTAAAAAAACTTTGGTAGACCAGATGTGTAGTTCTTGCGTTTTGAAGATTAGTGGAGTAGTGTTGTCCTATGATTTTCTGGTTCTGGAAATGACGGACTTTGACATCATCCTTGGTATGAATAGTTTTTGAGGTCTTGATAGATTGTTCTCAGAGGAGAATTCGTAGGGTCTCCTCAACCGGTAAGAGGTTTATGGAGAAGTTGGTACCATATGAGAAGATGAGAGTCACTTTCTCTAGCATTAGGGCGTATCCTGGTAGTCTGGTGGCAAGCATGGGTTGGGAAGATGTAGGTGGTGTAAGGTCTGTTACTCCTCGGGTGGTGTGTGAGTTTATGGATATGTTTCCTAACCAGTTGGCTGGGCTACCTCCACGCCGAGAGATAGAGTTTATTATAGACCTATAGCCAGGAGCATCTCCAATTTCCATGGCACCTTATCGGATGGCGTCGGCAGAGCAGAGAGTGCTAGCTACGCAGGTAGATGAGCTTCTTAGACTTGGTTTTATCCGTCAGAGCAACTCGCCGTGGGGCGCACCTGATTTCTTTGTGAAAAAGAAGGATGGATCAATGAGGATGTGTTTAGATTACTGGCGGCATAACCAGGTAACTATTAAGAAAAAATATCTGTTACCTAGAATAGACGGCCTCTTTGATCTTTTGAGGGGATCGAAGTGCTTTTTGAAAATCGATTTGAGGTCGGGTTACCATCAGTTGCGGATTCGAGAGGAAGACATTCCTAAGACTGCTTTCCGGACGCAATATGGCTTGTATGAGTTTGTGGTGATGCCTTTCGGTTTGACGAACGCGCCATCCATGTTTATAAATTTGATGAATCGCGTGCTTCGACCGTATCTGCGGGAGTTGGTGATAGTCTTCATCGAAGATATCTTGATCTTTTCATCATCAGAGGAGGAACACGAGCATCATCTGCGGATTGTTCTTCAGACTCTTCGAGAGCATCAGCTGTTCGCTAAGCTGAGCAAGTGTGAGTTTTGGTTGACTCAAGTGTAGTTTCTGAGACATGTGGTGTCTCCAAGAGGAATCTCGATGGATCCAGCAAAGGTGGAACCAGTGAAGACTTGGGAAAGTCCCAAGAACGTGTTCCAGATCCGGAGCTTTCTAGGATTAGCGAAATATTATCGAAAGTTTATCCCACATTTCTCTCAGATCGCGGTGCCGATGACTCAGCTGACAAGGAAGAACGTGAAGTTCGAGTGGGGCAAAGCTTGTGAAAGTGCATTCCAGGAGCAGAAGGAGAAGTTGACTACGTCTCCAGTTTTGGTGATACCTGAGCAAGGACGAGGTTACGATGTTTATTGCAACGCGTCCAAGTTTGGTTCGGGTTGTGTGTTGATGCAAGAGGGGAAGGTAGTAGCTTATGGTTCCAGGCAATTGAAGGGACATGAGCAGAACTACCCGACTCATGATTTGGAGTTAGCAGCCGTTGTATTCTCGTTAAAGTTGTGGAGACATTACTTATATGGTGAGAAGTTCAATGTATTTTCTGACCACCATAGTCTCAAGTATATCTTCACTCAGAAAGACTTGAATATGAGGCAGCGAAGATGGATGGAGTACTTGGGAGATTACGACTTCAGTCTCTCTTATCACCTAGGGAAGGCCAACGTGGTGGCCAATGCCTTGAGTAGGAAGTCTCACAGCAGCGTGGCGAGGATGGCATCCTTGCAGTGGAAGATGCTAGAAGTTCTGTCTGAGTATGATCTGGAGCTGATCGAAGGAAGCGGGTCAACGAGAATCCATAGTCTGGTTCTGCAACCCGAGGTAATTAGTTTGGTGTTGGAAGGACAACAGAGCGACCCAGAAGTAAAGGAGTTGGCGACTCAGCTTTCAGGAGGAACGACTCTAGAAGATTGGAAGATCAAGGCGGACGGAAGTCTTACTTTCAAATATAGACTTTTTGTGCCAAAGTTGGACGAGTACAGGAGAAAGGTGCTTGATCACTTTCATCGTTATCGCTTTGCGGTGCATCCTGGTTGTACTAAGATGTATCATGACTTGTGGCGACTTTTCTGGTGGAAAGGTATGAAGCCAGAGGTTGCAGATTTCGTGTCAAAGTGCGAAACTTGTCAACAAGTGAAAGCGGAACATCAGCGACCTGGTAGAAAGATGCAACCTTTAGAAGAGGCTGAATGGAAATGGGAGCATATCACGATGGATTTTTTTAACTGGATTCTCGAAGTCTCCTAAGAAGAACGACGTTATTTGGGTAATAGTTGATCGATTAAAGAAGTCAGCTCACTTTCTGCCAATCAAGAAGACAGATTCTTTGGCTACTTTAAGCAGATTATATTTGAAGGAGGTAGTCAGATTGCATGGAGTGCCTGTATCCATTGTATCTGATAGAGATCCGAGATTTGTATCAAGATTTTGGCAAGGATTGCAAGAGGAGTTGAGGACTCGGCTGTGCTTCAGTACTGCTTTTCACCCTCAGACGGATGGTCAATCAAAGAGAACCATTCAAACCTTAGAGGATATGCTAAGAGCTTGTATGATGGACATGTAGGGAAGTTGGGAAGATCACTTACCTTTGATCGAGTCTGTCTACAACAACAGTTATCACTCCAGTATGCAGATGGCACCCTACGAGGCTCTGTATGACAGACCTTGCAGATCACCTCTTTGTTAGATAGAGGTAGGAGACAAAGTACTACTAGGACCTGATCTATGCGTGAGACGTCAGAGCAAGTTGAAGTGATCCGACAGCGTCTCAAGACAGCCCAGAGCAGACAAAAGAGTTATGCTGACAAAAGACGGCGACCTTTGGAGTTTATAGTTGGTAACCGAGTTTTCCTACGTGTTATGCTAGGTGAAAGGAGTGTTGCCTCTTTTAAACCCCCTCAACATTCATCTCCTAGGCAATGCAAGACTTTTTCTACACCCACTTGCCCAACGGCGACAATAATACCCTGACCCAGATTAGGAGTGTTTTAGCTTAATAATCTTGTTTCGACCGGTTAATCTTGAGGATTAAGGTTAGGGCTTTGAGGGAAGCCAGGTGTGGCCCAATCCGAGCTCGTGAGCTCAGTGATCCAGCTCGTCCAGCTGGAGGGGCATTTTGGTAATTTACCGCTTCTTGTTATTATTTTTATAAATTGTTTTGTTATGTGATTATTATTGGATGATAATGTTCTTCTTAATAAAGGATTTGTATTTCTGATTTTAAAATAATTTTATTTTTAGAAAATGATATTTTTAATCTGCCCGTCAAAATCCCGAAAGGGAATAATAATTATTTTAAATGATTTTGAAAATGAGATAAAAATTCAAAACTAGTATTTTGTGTTAGACCATTTTAAGAATGGTCTAATTATTCCTTTACACCCCAAAATGAGGTCTCTAAATTGTTTTATTTAACATTTGTTTAATTAAGTAAATAGTCTTAAATTGTGGTTTTTATTTAAATCAATGGTTTTTAGTGAGAGTTAAATTCCAAAATTTTTATGGTAGTCAAGGTTTTCAAAACCCAACTTATCTGTAAGGTTGGATTAAAATTTTTAGTTTTTAAAATCATGCTTTTAGTTTAAAATCAGGTTTTATAAAAAAAAAGGAACTTATTTGCAAACCAGAGATTCTGCAAGGGCTGATCTACAACCAGCCGAAACAGTGCAGGTACTGTTTCGAACATAAGCAGGCATTGCATGCAGCGCTGTCCGGCCAGTTTTCCCGGCCAGATTTCTATAAATCTGAGCCTCAGTTCGGGTTTCAAACTCCCACATTTTCTATCATCTTCCTCAGCCTCTCAACTGCTTTTTGAAAACCCAACCGACCCTCTGCCTTAGCCTCTGTTTCTTTCCCCCGTTTCTGTCACCCGTAACTTAGAGGGAAAGATTTTCAAAGATCAAGTTTTTAACCCAGGAACTTCAGTGAAGGTAACCACTGTGTTCCTCTTTCAATTCCAGTCGGGTTAGAATCAAGAAAAACCAGTTTTGGCCCTATTTTGAGTGAGTAAAACCATTTCAAAGTCTAAGGAAAAACCATGGATTTTTTCTTCCCGTGAGCTTTCAGTGTTAAAATCGGATGGCCCAGTGAGCTTCAAAGCTCCAAACCATTCCATATGGAAAGAGGACTCCCAGAAGAGTCCATCGGATCGGTTAGGTGTGGAAACTGAATCCAAGAAATCCACTGTTTTCGGATTTGTATTTCGTATTATCTCTGCCGTCACTGTCTACTGGTGCAGACAGTGAGGAAGACGACTCTCAGACGGTCCGAGAGTCGATCCTCGGACGGTCCGAGGGTCAGACCTTCGGACCTTCCGAGCAATACCCCTCGGACGTTCCGAGCAGTACCCCTCGGACGTTCCGAGCTTCACCCGAAGCCCAGAAACGCCTCAGACAGACTTGACTCTCCCGGATGTTCCGAGGCGAGCTCGGAAGGACCAAACCCCACTCGGATGTTTCGAGCCCTACATTGGACGTTCCGAGACTTATAGACCCACCGAGATCTGTTTTAGGATTTTTAATCGGTTCGGAAGGATTTCGGATGATCAAAGACCCAATCTTCGGACGATCCGAAGTCAGACCCATGATCCGAGGTCAGTGGCTAATTTAGGTGTGATTTGGATGATCTGAAGCCACAGAATTTGGTTCCGAGGCATGTTCTGAGGGACCCAGTTTTTGAAGTGTAAAATGATCTTGTTTGATCATTATTGATTACATGTGATGATAGTACCTCCTTGTTAATCTAAAATTATACTAACTCTCCTCTCTTATTACTATAGTGTATATACTATTGTATTCACTTCTAACCCGACTCTATTGGTCGGGCACTGAGTGATCTCACTTCCAGGCAAACGCTATATTTTTCGGGCACTGAGTGATCTCGATGCCTAACTCAACATGTCAGATCTGGTCCTATTCAGAAGACAACCAAGAAGTGACCCGAGAATCTAGACCTAACTCAATAAGTCAATCTGGTCAATGTCTAGAAGACAATATGAGTTTTGGACTGAGCACCCCTTTTTATTATATTATCTTGTGGATTATTATAACTTAAAAATGATAGAAACCAAGTAGGAGACTCAATTCCATGTACCTTGGATATTTTGGAAAAAACCAGTATGATTTCGAAATACTGCTTGTATGTGTGCATACTATATATATATATATATTGATATGATATTGATTGTGCACTTGTCTGTTTGTTTGAACAGAGACCGCGAAACCACACATATACGGTGAGGGAGCTTGATTTTGCAATAGATGTAAACAAGTTTTGTTATTTGAGATGGATTTTGGAGCAATGAGTGGTTTCAAGTTGATGAACCCACTCATGTGCCTAGACATGATGCACTATGGTAAGAGTGTTTATGATGATGGTGAATATTATGATATTGATCATATGAGATGTGATACTACTTCCACGTATCTTTTACTATTGAACCATCGCCGAGCTGAGGTGTCGGTTATGTCTACTGGACCAGGTGGGTATACAGTGACTGGTAAGGTGTGTTAGTACCGGTTTGAGGTGTATACCGGAGATGTACTTGAAAGGATGTATTTTGACTATGTCGGGACTTAATACTATTGGTGTCAGGATAGTATCTAGGGTTGCGGTGGATGACAACAGTAGTGGAAAAGAAATGATGAATTATGGGACTGATGATGATATTATGCTTATTTGTTATCAAGCATGAAATATTATGTTGCAACTGTTGATTATTGCTAACTTGTTATTTACTTTAAAAGTGCACTGTTATATTTCCTTCACTGGGCTAGTTAGCTCACCCCACTCACCTTTCAGGAGATGAACCCGAGGAGGAGAACCCTCTTTTTCAAGCTTAGAGTGGATAAGCTGTGGCGGTGTTTTGGGATTCCCACTGAGAGGAATACCCTTATCTTTGCTTTCTAGTTCTTGGAATCATTTGCTTTTATTAAGTACCGGGTGTTGTACTTAATTTGTATTATCGTGATGTATTAAACTACTATGCTTCTGTAATTACTTTGATGATGTTTTGTAATGATAATTCAGTGTTGGATTTATGTGATCATGTTATGTGTCGTTGTTGTGCTTTTTTTGGTATCAGACTTATGGTATTTGTTTGAGTCCACATGTTGGAATCATGTGTGACCTTTGGGCCTAACTGTTGATCCGGCCCAGTTAGCACGCTTGAGTTAGTTAAATTTAAAAAAATAAAAAAATAAAATAAAATCAGTCGCATTCCGGGCCCACCCTTCGTGTCGGGGCGTGACAGCGACCTATCACCAATGGCGAGGCATTGCGGACGTCTTTGGGCCTCTAGGCTGGGGCCATTACAATCAACTCATCATAAGCCCAGAGTCGTCCTCGGCTAGACTTGGCCGTCTAGGGGAAAGCCCCATTTTTGGTTGGGCTCGATAACTATTAGGGGAAAGGCCCACACAATCCGAGTGTTGAACTTGGTCTCTGATACCATTTTGTCACGGCCCAATTCGGGCGTGCCCGATCCAACTCAACTCGGCCCAACACAATATTGTTCGCTCTGGGCCATCACGACTTTGCATTGGGTCTGGCTCAACTAAATGCTCAAAACGCGTTGTGCTAGGTGAAGGGAGTGTGGCCTCTTATAAACCCCCTCAACATTCATTTCCCAGGCGATGTGGGACTTTTTCCAACCCACTCACCCAACGGAGACCCTTCGCCACTGACGAGGCATTGCAGACGTCTTTGGGCCTCTAGGTTGGGGCCATTACAGCCTAGCCCATCAAGCTAGGCTAAAAGGCCTCATGATGGGAAATGTTGCCCCCTCTCTTATAACCCCACATCACCCTAGCTGCCAGTAGCTTGGCTGGGTGGCTGGGCATTACAGTTTTCTCTTTGTTGTAGAGTGTGTATTTTTATTTTATTTTTAAAAAAGATTGGTACACTATATTAAAAGAAAAGTTGTATTAGTAAATTTTTTGTTAAATTTTACGATCATTACTATTTAAAATTAGAGCTGAGTTATATTATAGATGTGTGGAAAAAACAAATATAGAATGTAAATGAATTTTTATTTTCAATTGATTATTTTAAATTTATGATTTTGACTTTCAAATTTTGATAACTATGGGCTAAAAGATTTGAAAATTTGAAAACAAAGTTTGCTCAAAACTTTTTATTTAAAGTGATTTATTGTGGGTCTCGCTCATTTTTAAAATTAATAAAAGTTAAAAACGTTAAATTAAAAAATACTTTAGAGTAACTAAATTTTAAGGTACTTAAAAATATTTTTATTTTCATTGAGCCTCATTTTCTTATATGGAGCTTACTATTAAACTGTGATACCCTTGCAGTCCCACATTGACCAGATGGTGATGTGGGAGGAGCTTATTTGAGGGAAGCCCCCTCCCTCTTGTGTGAGACCTTTTGGGCATGGTTTGGTGGGCTAGGTCCAGAAACAAAACCATGCGGGTAGAGTAGATCCAAAGCGGACAATATCATACTCAAGAAGTTAGGGTCAGGTCGGGTCGCTACAAAGTGGTATCAGAGCACGGTTAAACACTTGGACTATGTGGGCTATCTACTTGTGTAGCCTTATCTGCCTGGGTGGACCCTCTCTGTATGACGTGACAGAGCAGGGAACGGCTCTGGTGTCAAGGGGGGTGGATTGTAATACCCCTGCAGTCCCACATGGCCAAGATGGTTAAGTGGGAGGGGGCTTATTTGAAGAAAGTCTCCTCTCCCTTGTGTGAGGCCTTCTGGGCCTGGCCTACTCAAGTTCAGAAACAAAACTATGCGGCAGAGTAGGCCCAACGAGCACAATATCACACTCGGGAAGTTAGGGTCGGATCGTTACATAAACCCATTACTTGAGTTACAAATTTCAACTGGATTTTTTTTGTTAGAGTGTCAATCCAAATATGAAAATTTAACAAATTTTGACTAAAACTTCCAAATATCAGCATGAAAATTTCTCTTGATTAAAATATGAATTTATCATATGGGGCCCAAATGAGGCCTATGTTGAATTAAAAATCTCAAGGATTATTAATTAATTTAAAGGCATCAATAGCTTAGAAAACATGACTCGACTAATCTAATCAAAATATTCTTTTTGTTACAAATTTTCGAGTCACAACTCTTATATATTTTACTCTTATATATTTTATGTTACTAACCTTAACGTCCTTTCAGACAAAGGGTTTCAAAAACGTTGGAGATACATTCGGCATATACAACAAATCATTGGTACTACGGGTGGCAATTGATCGGGTCAAGTTCAAGGTAGGTTGGCTATTTTTAATAACAATTTTTTGTCTAAACCAATCCAAATTAAGCCAAAGTTTTGAATTATTAATCTAACCTAAATTTTGTTTTATTTAATCTGACTTGACTCCACTTGAATTAATGTAAACATTTTTATTAATTTTATATAGAAATTTAGGTACAGCGAACTAAGAGAAGAGAGAGAGGTTGCAGACCTAACGGAAAAAAAAATTGGCATTTTTGAAATTACTAGCTGAAAATTAGAATAAGAATAAAAAAAACCCTTGTACATTCGGTTCTACATTTAGTAAAATCCATCGTGCCCACATTAATTCCCAAACAAGAGAGGGTGATACTGTCTCATTACTTTTAAATCGAAACTTTGACGTGACAATAGATCTTAAGTTCTGATCACCGATTATGAAAAGGCCCAAGCGCTATATAGTGATGGAAAAAAAGATATATAAGAGGTTTTATGGTTTAAGAAGTTAAATGAGTGTTAACTTCTCAGTATTAGGAGGGTTTTGACTATATAGAATTAGTGGTGATTGAGGGAGACTCGGCAAACGCTATTGTTGAGCATTGAAATATTACATTTTTACTTCTAATTATTGGACTAGTTAGCCATAATTTTGTATATATCACATACATTTAATGTTATTTTCTAGTTTTGTAGATAAAAATGAAAATTTCAACAAAACAATTTCAAATCAATGGATAATTGCAAGTTTAAAGCTTAATTTGGAAGTCCTAGAATTTTTATAATTAATTTCATTACACTTTTAGGGTTTTCATATAAATTGGTTAGTATAAATCCATCTATGAGATCTAGATTAAATCAATATTTTAGATTTTAAAGTGGTGAAGTGAATTATTAAATTCTGGAAGAAAGAACATGCAATTCAAGAGGCAAATGCTGAAATTTAAGATCCATGGGCCAGAGATCCACTTCAATTGGGCGAAGCTAAGCTTCACAAGCCAACATTGGGCTATGCCAAGCAGTCCATACACATATTTCAACAATGGGGCAGGCCAATGTGCACCTCAAAGTCCAACAGAAGCCCAAGTCCTCAAGCTCAAAGTCCAAGATCTACTGAAGGCCCATGTGCTCATTTATAGATTAAAAACCAAAGCCCATAACCCATTCACACGCCCAAAGCCTTGTCCATCTCCTTGTCAATCCACACCATTTATTCTTCATCTTAAATCCAGACCATTCATCCCATGCATCAAAATTAGGTAAAACCTAGAGCTTTCATTCCATGTCCATTACATGCATTCATCATCTTAGATCTAGGCCATTCAATTCACCCGTCATCATGATCAACCTTTCAATCTCAAACCTCCATTAGGAAACTTAGCTTTTATAGAATTTATTTTAACCACATTACCTTAGAGCCATTAGATCTAGATCCCATCCAATCTTAGCCATTCATCCATTAAATCCTAGATCTAGAACAACTTGGGACCCAAGCAACTCCAATCCAATCCATGCACATATGCCATGTCATGTACACATCACACACCCAATCCACAACACTTCACACAATTTTCTCACTAAAAATTCTCCATGCACTTAGACCAAAACCCATCCAGATACATTCCCAAAATCCAAAACACCTCATCATCCAAATTTCCCAACCATACACGATTCCTGTACACCTCGTTCGAAATCCCTATGTAGTCAACCCTCCACATCACAACTTATCATCTCATCTATTCATTCACTCTAACTTCATATCACATCCATTCATTGCATTGCATTGCATTAAAACCCTAAACACATGCAAAATTCGCCCATGCCCTATCTTCTCTCCTAAATCCCAATTTTCTCTCATCCTTCACTTAACCACCAAGCCAACCTCAATCCCAAGCAACCCAAATTCGTGTCTGCCCTATAAACCCTAAGTTTTCAACTTCAAATCTCATCCATCCACCTTTAAGTGAGATCCAATCTTAGCCCTCTATTAATAACTTAAACCCATATTTAATCCAACCATCCATTCATTCTTAGAGCCTATAAATAGATGCATTCGGCTAAGGTAGAATTCAAATTTGACCTGGAGCTCAAGAGTACCAAAGGCTAGAGAAAAAAGACAAGAAGACAGGAGCACCATTCAAATTTACAAGTGAGAGTTGTAATTTTTTATTTTTATATTGTCTTTCTTGTATGTAATTTATAATTGGCTGTACTGAATTTTTCCATGAAATAAATACAAAATATTCCTTTAGAACCCTGAAACATCCAATTTTCAAATTTCATTGATGATTGTTTCGATTTGATTTTAAGTTTATAATCCTTGTTTATTTAATTGGACATGAAAAAGTTAGGACTTAGGTTGTAAGTGTTGAATCTAAGTTACTAAGGCCCGATTTCTTAAATTAAAGTTGAAATTGAGTTGATGAAAGAACTTGAATTGAGATTTGGATTTTTAAGCGAATTTCAGATATAGATTTTGTATTTATTTACACATTTTGAACGATGAACGGTCTATTCCAACAACCACCCTTTACATTCTGCACCTTTAAATTCTTTCATTTACTTTACTTGCAATTTTATTTTCAATATTTTATTATGTTAGTTCCTTTGTTTGTTTGTTGTATTTTAAATGTTCAATTTATTTTCATGTTTTTATTTCAAGTCTTGTATGTTCATGTATTTATTCTTTAATTCTTTTTATCCAAAAATTCTCTCTTTCAAGATTCACCTAACTAAGGTATATGATATTTTGATATTAAAATATGTGATTTTAAATTAAGATGAGACTACATATTAATGTTTCACCAATTTAATAAAAAGAAATGGATTTGATTCTCGACTTGTTAAATTCATAAGTTAGATAATAGTGGTGTGAATTTTGGTTTTCTAAGACCTAAACTAAAATTATAATTCTATGTATTAGATTTCTTATAATCATATATTTTTAAAGGTACCAATTTAATTTTAAGCATATATTTTGTGAATTTCCTTTGGGTTTGAGCTCGCACTCATACTACTATATTATAAATGGTTCATGCGCTTGCGAGATTTATAAATGTAAAATTTGCACATCAACAGCTATCAAATGGCTAAGGGAATGAAGTGACCCCCCTGAATTGATTCCCATAGTGAGGGAAATTAGGGAGTTGTCTTCCAGAATGGACATCTCCTTTGCCCCAAGTGGGTCATTTAGTAAACGAGGTTGCGGATTTCTTTGCTAAACATAGAGTAAACAATTTTCTATCAAGGGTGTTCTTTCTTTGAAAAGGGTGATTCTTGGGGATTGAGATTCTTCTTAGTGTTTTCAGTTTTGCAGCTGTGTTAATTTTTTTTCTCTTCCCTTCTTTTCTTTTCCTTTTTGTTCTATTTCTCCTAGATTATTTTCTTCGGTTGTTTTGACTATTTTGTAAATGTTTTTTCAATTAGTGAAATTATTTTGTTACTGTTCCAAAAAAAGTTTGAATTGGAAATGTAGTCAAGTTACTTCAGTAAGTTTTTATTTTAGTATTATAAAAATTAATAAAAATCTCTAACCTTCAAAAGTAAAATTTTAATGGTAGCCCTAGGAAGACTGGTGTATGAAGCAAAAAGGTGTTGAGGAAAACACCAAGTAATTTTGAGGAAAGGATCAGGAAAATGACTAATTTGTTACTCAATGATCTTTGAGGTCTCATCTTCCTCAAGGAAGCTAGAACATAGTATAAATTTCTAAAATATAGACATGTATAGATGTATAGAAGATTTTATTGTTAGAAAGTCGTTGAAAAAACATTTTATTATGAAAAATGATACTAACATTCTCTTGTACTATCCAATGATACGAGAGCTAATGTCCCAACATCAAGGCCTCTCTCTTGCCATGTGCCGCCAGATTAAAAGCTCCTACTCATTATCAATAGTGACCTTTACCAGTAACAGATGATAATGACATTTCATTCCTGAGGCTTGAGAGTGAATTGAGATTTGCAGCTCTTAAGGGTGTACAAGGTGTAAGGGATTTTTTTGTCTTTCAAACAAGTGTTGTAATACTTGAATATGATGAGTGGAAGCAGGCTTGGGTTTTTTGCTTTCATTTGATCTTGTCTATATCTTCTTCATTGCATACTTTAGCACATGCACTTGAAAGCATTTTTTATTTTGTAAGTCCGTGTTCATTTGTCTCAGATCAATCTTTTTGACATAAACAGGAAACAGCCATTGGAACTCAAACCTAAAAATCGTATCTCATCACATTCATTAACCCAAGCCTCATATCTCCCTGACCAATGGGATCCCGCTAGGGATCTTGTCCATTCCAACAACACTAAACTGAGCGAACCCTCAATGGACCTCACAATTTGGTGACTCCACTGGGGGACTCCTTTAGGTCCCATTTTGTGATGTCCTTCTTCAAGAACACTAGTTGAACTAGGTTCTGATCCCCTCTAAACCATCATCTGTTTCTGACCTCGTCTAAAAGAATTCCTCGTCGATTTTGGACTTTGCACCATAACCCTTTATCTCACTCTAGGTAGGAAGAATATCCAGGCAAAATCACACGGGATCATACTCCCCGTGATAATTACGATCAAGGGCAAAACAATCCATGTCGACATCCACGTTGGTGAGAATCACCTCTCAGAGGCCGCTTCAGAGAAGGTAGACAGAATTCACCTCCTAGAGGTGCCTCAAGGGAGATTCATGTGGAGTCACCTCCTTCGCAACGAGATTGCAAGCAAGCCATTCTCGTGATTGACAATCTCGTGTCAGCAGGTATACTCATGAGAGTAGGCATTCACAACAAGCATGTGAGAGTAGACATTCCCATGCTTGAAAGCATTCTTACATCTCTCATGAGACAAAGAACACATGCCAATGGCTCAAATAATTGGAAGATGTTTGCTGAGTTCACAGTTTGATCTCAACTCTCTACTTCATCGTATATGAGCTTGAGGTTGCAAGGAGATCATCACCTCCGCTAACACTCCCAGGAAGAAAGCTATGTGCAAAGTCCTCAAAGAAGGCACCAGAATCGACAATCTCCTTCACAAGATTCATCTGCATCAAGTCCTCATCCAACATGGGCCTTTAAGCCTCATTCTCGAGAGAATCAAGTACCTTGGCAACCAGCTCAACTTCCTTTTAATGATATTGCTCAGCGACCTCCCAAACATCCCACATTTGCTTCATGTCCACCAGCTTCAAATGCCATGGTAACCTTTCAACCTCCTTTGTAACCTCACCAAATTAATCCTTTCCAAAAATCACTTTACGTGACGACCCGACCCACTCCATCATGATATTGTCCGCTTTGGGCCCTACTCGACTCTCACAGTTTTGCTTTGGGCTCTAGCCTATATGGCTAGGCCAAAAGGCCTCACAATGGAGAGGGTTGCCCCCTCAATAAGGACACCTAAAATTCCAAAACTTCCTATTGCTAGGCCCGGAAGTGGAGTGACCATTAGATAACCTATCCCTTCTAGCCAACCTGAAGTGGAAGAAGAATCAGAGGAAGAAGAGGACAATGTGGGAGAAGAGAGTATTGATGAGGAAGATGGAGGAGATGAGGAAGCCCAAGAGGAAAATCAAGGAGGAGATCAAGTTGATCAAGGAGAAGAGGAAGGAGATGAAGGAGAAGAAAAAGGAAATGAAGTAGAAGAAGAAGAAGAGGATGATGATGCACCCATTCTCATGCCTCTTAAGCCGTATGAGGCATTTGCCAAACTCAACATTGAGAGGACTGCTGATGCAAAGACCCTTGACAAATTCAATGTTCTTCGTCATATCAAGAAGGCAGGTTGGCTAAAACTTCTGGAGTGAGGTGGGGCAATAAACCCAAGAGTAGCCAAGCGAATGTTTTGTTCCATCAAAAGCCATGAGAGGAAAAATTGGTTTTACATTTACTTCCAGAATGTAGAGCATGTAGTGGAGAACCCTTAGTTGGTTTTTGAATTGATTGGCATTCCCATCTTTAACAATAAATATCTGTTTGTTGTCCCTGATGAGTTTGTGATGAAGGACAAGGCCAAGTATGCCAAAAAATTATGTGGCAAAGGGAAGCAAGGAGAATGGAGAAAAGAAATATGGTTGAAGGGTGGAGACATGCTTCCAGAGTACAAGCTTTTGTACTTGTCCTTTTGTGCTAATGTGTACCCTCAATATGGAAACATAGGTGATTTGAATTAGTTCATGCTTATTCACATGTATGTTGTAGTGACTGGAAAGAGGTTTTGCCTTCCTACCCTCATGTGCAAGACCATTCTCAAGTATGCGGATTCAGCAATGACCAGTCATCCTCCATTTTGTTATCTCATGTACAGATTAGCATTGCATTTTGGAGTGAAACCCTCTAAGGGAGATGTGCCCAAGTCAGTAAGACCTCTCAATGCCAATGCTATTAGGAAGTCTCTTGGTAAAGACTTGTATGAAAGACTTATTGGCATAGCATCCACTTCTTCTCACCCCTCATCATCTTCAGACTTGTATGAAAGACTTATTGGCATAGCATCCACTTCTTCTCACCCCTCATCATCTTCAGTTCCTGTGATGGAAGAAGAAGAAGCTACTCAAACTGAATTCGACTATGCCAGTCGAAGGTTCATTGAGGAGCGCTTTCAAGTTTTTGAAGCTAGGCAAAATGAGAGACACATCGCCTTGGAAAACAAATTTGATGCCTTGGCAAACTTCATGAAGAATTTCATTCAGAGCATGATCTCCGCCATCTCGAGCAGGAAAGACGACTCAGTCCCTCGCTGTCTATCACCTACTCCACCTCCTCCTCCAGTTGGCATTGCTTATGTTTCATGTTTTATTTGATGTTTTGAAAAAACCTATATTTGGCAGGTATTACTCAATGTGCAAATCTCTTTCTGCAAGGAATGAATATGTTTATCAATGCTATGGTTTGTATGTGATATTTTTGAAGCCATGTGTATGTTGCCAATGGTTGTATATATCTCTCTCTCCTTGATACATGTTTGCCATGGTGTATCTTGTGATTGTTTCATGTTTATTGAATGGATTATTTCAATATGGATGCATGAATGATTTGTTGACATGTTTTGGAATGTTGGCTTTCGAAGTTTGGGGGAGCACAAAATATGTGCTCATGAGCCTTGAAGACAAAATGATGGATAGCTTTGTCAATTGATGACAAAATAGGGGAGAAAATGTAGAAGTTTGAAATAAAGCTTGAAGTGTGGGGGGGGAGAAAATAAAAGCTTAAGCTTGACCTATGGGGAAGTAGCTTTGGAGGTTGAGAAATCCAACTCAATGTTTATGGGGAAACTTGTAGCTTGGAAAGCTTGGTGATAAGCTTGAGCTATGGGTGAGATCCTTTTTTATTTTTATTTGAACTAACATACTAATGCAACTCTAGCTTCAATGTAACTTGCTTGAGATGTGTGTTCTATAGGTATATTTTAACATTGGAGCAAGCTAAGCAAAAATTTGAAGCATGCATAGAGTTCATGTGTCATTTGATATGTGTTGTAAAATATGTAATATTTTATATTGGGACTTTGGGCTATCTTTGAGTCTGTAATTCATAGCTTTTAGGTTTTGTTACGAATTGATAAAGGGGGAGATTGTTAGTGCCTCGGTTTACCGAGTCACCTATTTGTCAATTCCGTGACTTAGGTGAAGCATTGCCTTAAAGGTTGAAGCTCAACAATCAAGACTCAAGTGTTGGTTGAAGATTTAAGATTCAACGGATCAACAAGTGTTTGACAATCACGGAAGGTAATTGGCCATAGATGACTTTAGGGTGAACCCCATACCTTAGGATGACAATGCATATACTTAGTAATCACATTTGGATAATTAATCACGCCTAGTGAGTGTTTGACACCAAATCAGAACCAATGGACTTAATGCTCAAACCATTGAATTTGTTGTCAGAACGACATATTTTGTCGGCGACCTATCGCAATGACAAAGGACGATCATTCGTGGTGTAGCGATCAATGTTTATCAGAACTGGACCGTCTAACGAACCGTCTTCGAGGCATTTTGGGTTCAATTGGGTTCAGCTGCATGCAAATCCTGTCAAGCAGTAATATAATATAAATATTATATATAACATTAAGTAAGACACCTTTTACCAATAACATTAATATAAATATTAAAAATAACATTCAAATTCTGAGGAATATATTAAAACATTGAATGATATGAGATAGAAATAGTAATAAACATTTATATTTCAAATATACACATTTTTTAATATTAATTTTTTACATTTTGAAGGGGAAAATTTAAAAAAAATTCAAATTTTGTGAGTCGCGGTTTACGACTCATGGTTTCTGGGTCAAAATTGCAGAAAACCGCGGTTCTGACCGGTTTTCTGCGGTTTTGACACAGAAGTGACTTTTTGTCAGGACCGAACCGCAGTCGCCGCGGTTTCGGTCGAAGCACCAGTTAGACTACGGTTCGGTTCGGTTTTGATAACATTGGTAGCGATGCATCGTCTTGAAAATCGAAGGTTCTGGTCTCAGGACGATACTATGGTCATGACTATCCATCGTCTGAGACAGGACTGATCAATCGGGGACACGATCAATCGGCTGTACTTAACAAAGTTCTGGTTTGAACTTAGGCCTATAAAAATAGTCTGCTCTCAGGAAGATACAATCATCAGGCGACAACCCTTCTTGAGGAACCTATCACGATCTATTGAGCGCATGGTCAATCGCCAGAGATAGGGCCGACACATCGGGACCACAACCAGTCACCCTGGGAAATGTTTAAGGTTTGTCTTGATTAGCACCATTAAGTAATGATAGCCTCAGGCCAATTCAATTGTCAACCCACGATCCATTGCCTATGGATGTTCACGATCAATCGTGTGGCACGATTATTCGTGCGTGACCGTTTTTGTGCCGTCACTGTGCATTTAATGCCCAACGGTCGGGTTGGTTGAAAGCAATTTTAAACATAGAAGATTGATCTCCAGTACACAATTAATCGTGTGTTACTGTGTTTCGAAAATTCTTTTTGCCTCTATAAATACTCAATTATTTGGAGAGTTTAAGGATCCCTTGGAGAGCATTTATTAGAGCCTCATCTACTAGTTTTAAACTCTAAAAAACACTAAAGGAAAAATCAGTGATTCTTCTCTCTTGGCATTACACATGCAAATCATTCAAGTAACCAATCTTTTTTAATGAGATTAAGAGAGAAGGAAAAACCATTTTCTAGGATAGATATTGGACCTTCAATTTCCTAGATACCATTCCAAGGATTGTGATTGCTCTTACACGGCACATCTACGTTAACGAATGAGATCACATTGGGAAGGCTACATCGGAAGCACATCTACATTGGGAAAGCTTCTAAGGTAAGTGCTTCTAGTTTGATTTTATTTTAAAATCATCTTGTATAATGGACTAGATCGTCGGATCGAACCACTCTAAAAATAGAGGGATATGAATTAGACCGGGAAGGTTGAACCTTTTAAAATTTAGGGATTTGGTGAAATTCTCAGTCAATTGGATAGGTGTAAGTCCTCTTTTATTTGTGAGGGTGTAATTCTCCACTTAATGAATTTGGGATAGCCCAAGGTTGAGTGAGTCCATCAGTGGATATAGGTTTGTTTTAAACTGAACCACTATACATCTTGTGTTCATGGTGTTAGAGCTTTTTGTGTGAAATTTGTTATTTGAGCTATATCTTGTTCATACACACCTCACTTGATTAATATTGTTAATTCCACACTATTCATAGATATTAATCAAGAAAGTTTGAAAATGCCTCTAATTTGGAGATTATCGTATTCACCCTCCTCTAGGGATAATCGGGTTCTAGCATAAGCAAATTTTCAAACTTCACTTTTCTTCTAAACTCCTTCATACATTCCTCCCAAGAAGATAAAAAGATTTGTGAGTCTCAGTCCCCTAAACTCATTGCTTGAAAGAAGCCACACAAATTCTTCATCTCATTTTTTGGAGGAGTTCATTCGTTTCTGCTAATCTGTCTTCAAAAACTTTGGAGTTTCTTTCATTCCAAATGGTCGACAGGATGGTTGCTGGGACAATATTCCATGCAAAGTCCTTGGAGGAGAAGGGCGAGCGAGCACTGTCACTGCTAGGGGAGGTCTCGAGTCCACGGGACAGACGGAAGGAGAGAGAAGAGGAAGACGAATGAGGAGAGAGGGCCGAGACTCCACCCGAGAGGAGGATAGTCTCAAACAAGATTTTCATTAAATCATAATCATTAATCTCAAATACAGACAAGGAAATAATTAAAAATGAAAATACAAATAAGAAAATAAAAAAACAAAATAATCGGGTTTCTTCAATTTTCCTTTGAAATCGGCGGGGCCCGTGTTTCTGATTTGGAGTCAGGTCGGACTCTGTCCTACATCAGTTTGTGCCTTATTTCTCTGATAAGTAGCCAGTAGTTTCTTTGCATTGACACCATGTCATTCATAACTAGGTTATGCATCATAAAGGTAGACATACACGAGCAAGCAGAAGTACAAAACTGTTTTCATATATAAAAGATAGAAATCTTGTCTCAAGCCTCGTAGATGCTATCCAATTCATTTAGAAGAGCATTTACATTTGAAGACAGACATAAATGCTTCCTCAAAGGAGAGGATTTTGGATCTCTCTGAGGAAAATCTTTCTTTCTTCTGTAGATGTGCAATGATTCATTGGGAGTTGGCAGCAAGGAGCTCTCTAACCTTCTCAAGTTCAAAAAGCCCCAAACTGTTACATTCTAAACTTGGCTTCGTCAAGTTCATGATCCATTGCTGCCAAGGGAGTATCCAGTTACTTCACCCTCACCTGGAAGATCTTTCTGTTTTCTTCCTTTGCTGCATCTAGGTGCCCGAGGAAGTGGGGTGAGAACGTTGCACATAGGATCAAGGTACTGGCATGGAAAGTTTAGGCCTTCAGCTTGTCTATTTGCTGCTTTGAAGATAAACTGCCTTTGGTGCAAGGCTTCACAGAAGTTCAGAGTCTTCCTACGCAGCAATCTTCCTATAAGTGACGGAGAGCTCGGCAAAGGATTCCAACATATAACGTACCACAGCCCTCTTATCAAATTCTAGGAAGGCCTTGATCCAATGAATTTGGAGTTTGAGTCTTGAACATAGCATAAACCAGATAGTGGCCAAGGCTAGCTATGGAATCAATATCCTCAGGAGAACTTTCTCCAGATAACCTTCCAGCTTTGTAAAGTTCCCCTAGCTCTCTGCAGGACTTCAGATCTTCGTAACTGGCACAACAGCAGGGAGTGTAAGACTCACCTTGTACATCTTGAAGACTGGTGCAGCGGGAGCAAATGAACTTGTGCCTGAACCAGTCTCAGGGTGGGCAAGCTCTTCAGGCTCACCAGACCCTTGAATGTTTTAAGGTTGAATCAATGGGCCTTGGTAGATGTGACCCCTCGATGTTTTCAGTAGAGGCGTGGCTTTCAAAATGACTAGTAGAGTGGTGGTTTGAAAATGCTCCTCCCTTTCCTTGGCGTGCTCCTCATGGTGTGCAGATCCTGCCCCTTCCCCGCCTTGAAATTGTTCAGGAACGACATGCTCGGGAGTAGGACCTCTTTCAAATTGATGGGAATGACATCATCTCCTCCTTGCCTTTCTCCTTCCTGCCCGTCTCTTCCTTGCCCTCAGCATCACCATGTTCTTCACTTCTCTCCTCCAAGGTGATAGCTTCGGTGACCCCAACAAAAATCTCCGACGTTCAACATGCTCAGAGATGACATTGGCAATGGCAGAATCAGAACCTCTTTCCCCTGCCTTATGCAAATGCCTTCTCTTGATTCTAAGAGGAGAGGAGGATTGAGAATCTGGTCCTGCAGTTGTGGGGTCAGGAACAGCAGCGAGAGCGACCTTATCCTTTGGAGGAGGTGGAGGAATCACAGAAATGTCTTCAGGGCTCGGACTAGTGGCTGCAAGAGAAATAGCAATGTCAGCAAGCGAATGAAGAAGAAAACAAGAATGGTGGAAAGAAGCCTTGTTTGAGATGATGGTCGATTTAGTTGGTTGAGAGGGACCAGGCATAGTAGAAGAAATATCCTCCCTTGAGCCTCCTACATAATCGGCTTGGCTCCTTCAAGTAGATGACTTGGAAGATTTCTTTGAAGACGATTGAGGAGGGGAATGGGCTTGAGAACCTCATTGCAGCCTGATCTCCTCATCTGTAACTGTATCTTAAGAGGACTTAACGCCAGAGGCTATGAATGGGATCTCCTCCTTTCCTCGAGGTTTCCTCACTACAGTGGTCTTTTGAGAGAGCTTTCTCTAGTGTTTTGGCCTCAAGGGGACTCAGACTCATCACCACTCTTCCATCTCAATGAGGATGTTGCTAGCTTCTCCTCAACTAGGCTCCTTGGTTTCCTTCTCCCTAGTCTTTTTCTTCATGGGAGCAGGGGAAGGTTCCTCCTCGGCATCTTTTTCCTCGCCCCTGAAGCCTAGTAAGTGTTGATTCGAGTTACTTTTGTAATTTTTTAATTAAAAGAAATTAATAAAAATATCTCAACTTTAAAAGAGAAAATTTAAGGGCAATTGTAGGGAGACTAGAGTACCCATCTTCAACGGGGAGACTACACTTATAGATTAGGTCACACACAATTAGGTGGGACAGATAAGACTTCACAAGGGAACTAGAACTGAACTTCCATCACCAATAATCCCCACAAGAGCAACTCCCATCTTTAAAATGATGGAAACGATTTGAATCCCTCACAATTATCTCCCTCTTGGTAATCACAGAAATATATTTTGTAGCATTGTGGCAATCACCACACACCCGCAAGTTCTTGAATATGTGTATGGTAGTTCGAGGTTTTGTGCTTAGAATACCAAATGTGATGGCCAACCTCTCACTATGACTCGTGAGGATATGTTCCTTTTCATCTTCCTCCACATCTTGTAACACAAAACTATAGTCAGGCACATAACCAAGGCTCTTCATTTGAGCCAACAAGACTCCAAGCTCTTCATAAATATCTTCACTTTGAGGGTGTGATTGGTTCCCAGTAAAGAAAACGTTGACCCTATTGTTTACAACAATTGAACTCCATCCAGGTGTCTTCCTCAACCCTCTCTCTCTTGCCAAAGATCTCACCTTGTCGACTCCCTCCCACTCACCAAATTTTGCATATATATTTGACAGCAAAACATAGTAGCCAACATTCTCTGAATCAATCTCAAATAAACGATCTGAAGCTAATGCACCCAATTCAACATTTCCATGAATTCTACAAGCACCAAGAAGTGCACCCCAGACACTAGCATCAGGTGTTACTGGCATTCTCTTTATAAATTCAAATGCAGTATCCAATTGCCCAGCTCGACCAAGCAAATCCACCATACAAGCATAGTGCTTCAAATTAGGCTCAATTCCAAATTCACTGCACATCAGTTGAAAACATTGTTCACCTTGATCAACTAAACCTGAATGGCTACAAGCAGACAACAAAGAAACAAAGGTCACATGGTCTGGTTTAACCCCCTCTTCTTGCATTGCAGAAAAGAGCTCTAGTGCTTTCTCACCATATCCATGGATACCATGACCAGATATGATTGCATTCCAAGGAACAGAACTACTCCTTGGAGCTTGGTCGAATAGGAGCATTGCATCAACTAGCCTCCCACATTTTGCATACATATCTATAAGACATGTACACACAAATACATCCATGTGCAAACCAATTCGAATGGAAAGGCCATGGATTCTCTTCCCTTGTTGCAAGGCTCCTACATGGGATAAAGCAGGTAAAACACTCACCACTGTCCCTTGATCTGCTGCCAGTCCCTCACAGTTTTCCATCATTTGATAAAGCTCAATTGCCTCATTTGCAAGCCCATTTTGAGCATAACCTGTAATCAATGTATTCCAAGAAATTACATCTTTAACATCCATTCTATCAAATACCATTTGTGCATAATCTATCTGACCTAATTTTGTATACATGTCCACAATGGCATTGCCAACAAAGATATCCTCTAGAATCCATCCCTTTCTCATGGAAAATCCATGTACAGATCGTCCCTTATGACAACTTCCAATTTGAGCAACAACAGAAGCCAAGCTCACGAGAGTCAACACATCGGGCTGAAAACCATTCTGTTTCATATCTTCAAAAAACCAAAGAGCAGAATTTGGTTTGCCTATCTGTTCATATGCAGCGATTATGGAGTTCCATGACACAAAATCCCTAACCACAATTCCGTCAAAGATCTGTTGTGCATCCTCAATGCAACCTGATCTTGCATACATGTTGATCAAAGCATTTGACACAAAAACATCATAGCCCAACGCATTCTTTATCACATACACATGGATCAACCTCCCTGTCGAAAGATCATTCAAGGGTGCACAAACAGGAAGAACACTGGAGATAGTAACTGGGTCAATCCTGACTCCATTCAACCTCATATCTTCAAACAAAGCTAACGCCTCAACTGCATTCCCATTTTGACAATACCCAGAAATCATTGCATTCCAAGAACCCAAATCTCTACAAGGAATTTCGTCAAACACCTGGCGAGCATCAATGACCAACCCAAATCTTGCATACATGTGAATCAAAGAGGCAACCACAAATAAATCCAATTCAAAACCCAACTTTAAGACCCAACAATGAATCTTTCTTCCATCAACAATATCCAGACAAGATTTCAACGCAACAGGAAAAGTAAAAAAGTCAGGTCGAATGCTCGAATATGCCAACAAACGATGGTAACATTCATTAGCTTCACGATAAAAAGATTTTCGGACATAGCTGGAGATCATAGAATTCCAGGCAAAAATGTTCTTCTTCGGAATTTGTTCAAACACAAGGCGCGAGAGGAAGAGATCGCCGAGGTCGGCATAGAGGTTGACGAGCTTGGTGGCGAAGAAGACGTTTTGAGCACGACCAGACGTGGTGAGGATGGAGTGGAGGCACTTGGCGAGGTGGGTTTTGGTGCACCAGAGAAAGAGAAGGTTGAAATCCATGTTGTTGTTCTCGCTGTTTCTACGGTGATTGGGTAACAAGAATCTGGATTATATGGAGGCGAGAGTCAAGAACATTCCTGGTGCAATCACTACCAGAACGACTCAAAGATTCTCCGTCCCTCATTCGTCATTTTGTCAGCTTCTCTCTCCCCCTGAGATTCTCCACAAAATCTCCGTCTTCACCAAATTAATGATTTCTCTTTTCAGCTTTGACCTTTGGAGATTCAAACTTCAAAGTGCTAACAGACGGAAGGATGATGATCAGTTAAAAATTGAAACCAAGTAATCGCATTTGATAGATTTTGAGATTCAAGAACAACTTTAATATAGAAATGTGAACTGAAGATTATAGATAGAGATCGATGAGTGAGAAGACAGACACTTCTGTTACGTGACAATTTCATTTTAAAGATATTTTTCTATTTTTTTAGCCTTTTTTTTTGAGATTTTTTATGAAAATATATTATATTTATTTTATTAGAATTTATAAATTTTCTTTTGATTAGTATGTCTCGTACTACCATGTTGTCGTGTCAAACAATGAAGCTACCTTTGAAGTAAAATGTTTTTACAGCATTGTAGGGTACCACAACTTAAATTGCAATACTAAAACAGAATTAATTTATATAACATTTTTTTAAGATTTAAATCTGAATATTTGAAGTGGGTATTTTGTTTTTTTTCTTTTTCACATGATTTGAAGTGGGTATTTTGTTATATTTACACGATTAGAATATTTATCAACAAAGGTAAAATGTGATTTATAGCAACAAGTTTCTATGTATTCATCCATGCGGGTCTTATTAATTGGCTACTTGCTTTAAATTAAATAAACAAATTGTTGAACCAGAGCTATTTATCAACTATCTATTTTATTTGTTCAAATTAAATAATTAAAATATTTAAATGAAACTTGTTTATTATAATTAGTACATCGACAATATCTACTTTAATTGAGTAAGGTCAATGTGTCCCATAAAGTACTTATATATCATTGAAATCAAAATTGAGTCATGATAACTTGTTACTAAATTCTATTATATTAGAGTTTAATCACTTTTATTAGGTGAAAATATTTGCATTGGTTAAATACTTATTGGGTGTTGGCTGGGTCTCTATTGCATCATCTTCAGAGTTACAGTTCTAAGAATTTAATGAAAAGGGAAGGATTCTTGGGAGAATCATCTGGTTTGTGACGATGTAGATGGTGTGGTTGGAGAGGAATAATAGATGTTTCAAAAGTAAATTCACCTCCCTAAGGGAATTATCTCAGCTGGTCAAATGGAGTAGTGCTCCGTGGGCATCGATATGGCCCGAATTCAAATCTTATTTTGCTGAATGATATCCTATCATTTTCCTCTCAAATTCGACTCTCTTGGGTTTTTTTTTGTTACTATTCAACCTTCCTAGATTTTAAATAAAACATCATCATCATTCAAATTAAAAAAAAAAAAAAAAAAAAGAGAGAGAGAGAAAGGGGATAGGTTGCATGTAATTGAGATGTTCTGCCAAGGGCATAGACCAAATGGAAAGTTTAATAAAGTGTTACATTTTTATCTTACATGACTTTTTTTATCTTAAATTTCAAGTATAAACAAGGAGGATATTATTCTTCAACATAGGAGCCTCCTACGTAATATGCTATAGGAAAACAATGAAGAGTATTTGGAAAACTATTGCAATGGAATGTTTCATCGTTAGGTCCTTATATGTGATGATAACTTTTGAAGGATCTCCTGACATAACTTCAAGGAATATTGAAGCAACCAAATGAAAGTTTTTGTGTTCTCATTGTGCAATAAGGCTTGCTAAAAAGCAATGTTTTTGACATTTTTCAAAGAATTTTGAATTGCCAATGCCTGATAACTCTCTTTTTTTCTATACTTTATTTTTTTTCTGCAACTAGATTAACTTCTAGCCTCTTAGTGCTATCATTCTCCTTACGTCACTCGTTACTCATATGAGAAGTGCGATTCGTGGGCTTTATTTCTTCCATTGTTCCCTTCTTGTGGATTCTCTCTCACTGCCACTCTATGCATTTCTGTTCATGAGTCCTTGTTTCTCATTCTCCTCTTTTTTTTTCGTCAGCTTCTACATCCTTCTCTGCATCTCAATTTTTTGTTTTTAGAACGACACACGACATACTATCTTCCCTTCTTACCATTCTCTCTCTTATAGTGCTCCTCTTCTTCATCTTCGTTCACAATCTCTTCCTCAATTCTCAAAAACTCTTTCGATCTTTAGGTTTTCATTGTTAGTCATTATCAAACTTCCTGCCCTCCAAACACGAGTTTGAGGCCCGTTCATCAGACTCTTTGACAAGACAAATCGTATCTCCATAATGTGTCTCAGTTTTTCCTTTCTCTGACAATTTGGAAGGAGGATGATAATCATCCAAACCCTTAATTGTGCACTCTCGATCTCTCTACTTATTCTCCCAAATATTTCTCGAAGTTTGGTGTTACTGGCTATAATGAACTTCTTATACATTACCTTCACAGTCATGTTGCCGCCGAACAAATTGATTGTCTTGATCATGGGAATGAACATACATGGTCATGTGAAAAGTGCAAACAAAAGGACCCTAAAGTGGCCAAGAAATTGGCTTACAAGGAACACAACGTTCATTGTTGGGTTTAGCTCAAAAGGCCAACATTAAGTTGGGCTCAATAGGCCCAAGTCTTCTTGTAAGCTCAAATTTATAAGGGTTATTTTTTCTAGGGTTTTCTCTATGCTAGGGGTTTTTTCTCTGAGAGAGAAGAGAGGAAAGACTATGGAGATCATTGTAGCACCTTGTTTATCTTCTTCATAGTGGATTGAGCATATTGCTCCATGGACGCAGCCTTCGGGTGAACCACGTAAAATCCTTTGTGTCTCTTGTGATTTGATTCTTGTGTGTGATTTGCATCTCATCTATTTGCATAACATTCATATCACCTGAGAAACAGCCAAGAGGATGGGCATTGTTGTGTGGGAATTGCGGCTCCCCGTCTCAAAGAATACCCAAGTTGTATTGGGAGAAATAACCAAAACTCCCTCCTCTCCGACTTTTGAAGTCAGTGATAAAAGGTCTAGAAAAATCAACAAAGAAAGGGTTGTCGGAGGAAAGACAGCAAGGATGAGTGTCAAGCTACCGACTGTGAAGTTTGAATTCTCTTACAGTTCGGATGAAGATGTAAAGGACATTATTTGCTACATGGACTCTCCCCACAACTCTCTACATTATGGATGGTGATAACGCCCTAGAAGACATTTCTTCTTCTACCAATCCCAATCTTTGGACTCTTGTTTGCTACCCCTTTCCTTTCTAACCTCTCTTTCATACTTTGTATATCCCATCTATTTCTTTTCACCTCTTCTTCTTTGATTTTTTATTCAATATCTAGAGAGCTTGACTCACACTTTCTCTCTTTGTTTCTACCTGAAACCCCATGTCAACTGCTCCAAGTTGGCCTGACGACACCGTCTACTTCTTTTTTGTCATCAACTTTGCATTTTCTCAAGACTTAAAAAGGATCCTACTAGGTTTTTTTTATCCCTCTAATTTAGAATTCAAGAATGATTTGTCTTGACCACTTTTGTTTTCCGTCTCTCTATTCATGCAGAAGTTCTTTACCTGCACACTTGCAGATTTTGAGAATTATCTCTATTTTCCTCTATACCTTCTCTTTTTCAAAATATGCTGGTATGACATTTGTTGCCTCTTCTTGTAGTGACCCGACCCTGAATAATGGGTCAATAGGAATGGGTAGAACTAGTTTAGAAATGAATATTCTTTACACTTGTGTGTTATTCTGCTTTATTTACTAAATTTATTTTAGGAAACACATTGAAACTTAGAAAATAAATTGATTAGTTCCCCAAGTGCACACACATTTCCCTCAATTAGAAATCTACACATTTATTTCCTTCAAGTTGAAATTAAGTGAATGAAAAAATTTAATTAGCAAATTAGATTTTAATTCCAAGAGTTAGAATTTCAATTAGAATTATTCAATTAAAATTTAAAATTTGAAATTGTATTACTTTACTTAGTTAAAATATTTAATATCTTTAAAGACATGACTAGTTACCAATTTACTTACCTTACTTGGTTAAAGTTACTAGTAATTTAAAAGAACTCATCTATTTCATGAATAAGGTTTCATTGTCTTATTAACATCAAGTTGGATTAAGCATAGTTTGGCAGTATATAGACTCAAGACCTTCACTTTAAGCCTTTGACCTTAAATTGCCTTAGATGGGGTAGCTGGATATGATCCTTAACTATTTAAACAAAAGTAGTTTAAAGAGAATTAACAAACACCAGTTTTTATTTTCTTAGAACATTTAAATTAATTTGCAGCAACTTTGGAGTGAAGACTTGTTTACAAAGCTTTGGACTCTGTGGTAGCACAGTGCACTTCACAACTTCTACGTGAGAGAAAACAATACACTATTTCATTGTGCATGGTATTCTCTATTTCATTGATGTGATTGAGCATTAGAAAATATTGCATGATGAGTTGTATTTTGGAATGTAATATTGGACCTATAAAATAAACTGGGTAAATGTTGGAACAGTGGCTGTAATCCGATGCTTACTCATAGTAGTGTAACGGAATTGGCTAAGTATTCTAATAGCCGTGAGGAGATTCATTCCACCCAGATAGTTGGAAATCAATAATTAGTTTTGTTGAAAGGTCTAACAATTATATTCAACGTTGAATGAATGTTTTGTGTATTGTAGTGGTATTGTAGTGTATGATTGAAATGGGTTTTTGATATTGTGTTGCGGGTTTTTGATATTGTGTTGCCATGATAATAATGTTGCGATATGATTCATGATTATGCATGTGGGATATTATTGATGTTGGATTTGATATTTTAGAACATGAATATGATGTTTACGCTAATTTGAGATCATATAATCATGTTTGGACTATATTGTTGATGATGAGATTCATGGCATGTTAATATGATTCATAACATGAGACATGATGATAAAAATAATGCATGAAAGACATGGCATTGAGCATGGCATCTTCATATTCATGGGATGGGTATGGAGGTGTGAGTCGTGATCTTTCATGTAGACCACGATGGTGATAGTGTATGACCTCGCTTTTAGCGAGTAGTACCACACATTTGGTAGGTTTGGATTGTTGAGCCATTAAACGACACGTAGATTGTTATTTGGTGGTGGTGTTAGCCTCGCTTTGGCGGGTATGCCACTTCATATGGTGTTGTGATAGCCTCGCTTCGGCAGGTAGGCCACTTCATGTGGTGTTGTGTTAGCCTCGTTTCGGTGGGTACGCCACCAAATACAGTAGGTGTTGTTGTGGATGGATGAGGTAATGAGCATGTGCATTGCATGGCATAAAGCATGGTCAATAAATGCATATTCATTTAATTCTGGTTTTATACTGTATTTATTATGTTAAATTGAGAATATTGAAGATATCATGTTTTGGATGTGTGCTATTATATTTCTTCATTGGGCTTGGAGCTCATACCCTTACATTACAGGTAATCCTCTGGACTTAGGCTTGAAGGAGAATGCTGCTAACTAGAAGTGGTCATGGATGGATAATTAAATTTCTTTTAGATGGGTGTTGGACTATGTTGATTGAGTTTAGTCATTTGATGTTAGTTATTATATGAGACTCGATTTGTTAATTTGAGCAGTTTGAGAATATGGAGATTATTAGTTGATTTTATTTTAGTTTATGGAATGGGTTGTGAGCAGACTTGTGAGATTAGATTTAATGTTGTTAGTAGATGTTATTCATTTTATTTTGTGGATGATATTAGAAAATATGGGATGTGTTAAGTTTGGGCATGAACGATTTTGTGGCTTTATTTATTTTATCTATAATTTTTTTTTTTTTAAATATGTTCATTTCCCCCAACCACAAATCTGTGATGTAAGACCTATTAGATGTGTTGATGCATTGGATCGCGCCCCGTTTAGGTTGTAAAAAGAGCAGGGTGTGACAAATTGGTATCAAAACTTGGGTTCAACCAGCGAAGTGTGAGTACGAGGTTGGGCCTGAGATTAGAGACAAGTTAGACCCCTTTCTATCTTAGGTGAGTGAGGGTAGAAACTATAAGAGGGTAGGATTATTGGCTCTTAGAATTTGATGTCTTAACTTGTGATTAGCATGTTAGCTATTGAGCATGTTTGTTGGTGGAAAAGAATGTTGGTGTTCGATTGCTTTAAAACTTTGCCTACTAGTGAAACAGATGTATTTCTTTTGGTTTTACTAGAATGGCTAGAAAGGGCAATCGCCGAGGAAGGAGAGGATGTAATGCTAGATCTGCAAATCAGGAGACTAACAAAAGAACTTTTGTTGAGGGTGTAGTGGAGAGTACTGCTTCAGAAGGGTCTCAGAGACATCCTTCACCTCCATCTCCACCACCTCCACCTCCTCCTCCTCAAGTGAATGCGGATCCGAATGTTGTGCTGAGGGTAGCACAGGAAGTTTTGACAGTAGTGTAGCAAACTTATGGCACAAACCGTGCTCCTCAGGAAATCAGAGAAATAGTGGCAATTCGAGAATTCAAGCGCCAGCATCCCCCCATGTTCAACGGAGATATGGAACCGGTAGTTGCGGAACATTGGTTAAAGAAAATGGAACGGATTATGGATAACATTGGTGTAGAAGAGGATAGTCTACGTATTATTTTGGCTACTATGTAGTTGAGTGATGCAGTAGAAGAATGGTGGGCCGATTTGCAAAATCTGGATGAAGAAGTTGATACTTGGGAGGCTTTCGCTAAAGCCTTTCTGGCTGAGTACTTCTCTCCACAGTTCCGTCAATCATAATTTTCAAAATTCTTCGACTTGAAGCAAGGGAATGATACTATGGTTCAGTATGGAGCCAAATTCAAGGAGCTGGCACGCTATGCTGCAGATTTAATTACTACAGAGGAGATGAAGGTTAGGAGATTTGAACAGGGACTTCATCTCTTGATCAAAATTTTTATGATTGGGTCAGGACTTTCCACTTTTGCAGATGTGTTCTATAGGCCATCGAGATTAAGGAGGCAACATCAGAAGCCTTCCAGAATTCAAATCATAGACCTGAGATCTGATGATCGGAGTGTCAAAAGGTGAAAACCTGATACTCCGATGAATCAAAAGACTTTATGGACAGCGGTAGTCATCAGGTGGGCAAAAACATGTGCAGTGTTACAATTGTAATCAGTGGGGATATATGACTAATAGATGTCGCCAACCTCCAAAGTAAATTCAACAATCTCGAGGACTAGTACAGTGCTATGTTTGTAAGGAGATGGGCCATATCTCCACATATTGTCAGCAGAGGACTGAATCTTCTCAGCCGTTTTCGGTTGTCCAACCAATTCCAGTAGCACCGGTAGTACAGATAGGTGGCCAACAACAAAATCCAGGACATGGACGTCCCGCAGCTCAGGGTCGCATCTATGTTATGGCTCCCGTGGAAGATGAGACTACAGAACCCCCAGTGATGCAATGTATGCTATTATTGTTCAGTGAATGATCTAGAGTAACTTTTTTATTCAAGAGCTTCTCACTCCTCTATATTTAGTCTTTTGATTGGTCGTCTGGATTTGTGCACGGATGATTTAGAAGAACTTGTGAATATTAAAACCCCCAAAATGGAGATATACTAGAGTAATCAAAACTTGTAGGTCATGTTTATTAACAATTGGAGGTGTGGAGTTAGTATTTGAGCTACTTGTGTTGGGTATGAATGAATTTGAAGTTGTACTAGGAATGAATTGGTTGGCGGCTCATAATGTTACTTTGGATTGTGCTTTAAGGAGTGTATCTGGGTGTTCACCTTCAGGAGTTGTGTAGAGTTGAGCGATTCCCCCGGACCATGTGTGGCAAAGACTAAAAACTGGTCATATAGCCAGTATGGGTTGCGAGAATGCAGAGTTGTCAGGATTAGAAATGCCTAAGGTGGTGCATGACTTCCTAGACTTGTTTTCGGATGAGTTGACGCAGTTACCTCCAGAAAGAGAAGTTAAATTCTCCATAGGCCTACTCCCGAGAACTTCGCCTATTTCTATGCCACCATATAGAATGGCACCAACAGAGTTGGTAGAGTTAGAGCGTCCGTTGGCAGAATTGACCAAGGTTGGTTTCATTCGCCGGAGTGCATCTCCATGGGGTGCTCCAACATTATTTGTGAAAAAGAAGGATGACTCAATGAAGATATGTATAGACTACAGGAAATTGAATAAGGTAACCATTAAAAACAAGTACCCGCTCCTTTGAATCGATGACTTGTTTGATCAGTTACTAGGATCTAAGTGGTTTTCTAAGATAGATCTTTAATCTGGATATCATCAGGTGCGAGTGAGAGAATCATAGTAAAGGCAACTTTTTGTACTAGATTTGGTCAGTATGAATTAGTGGTTATGTCTTTTGGTGTGACCAATGCACCAACAATATTTATGGATTTAATGAATAGAATCTTTAGGCCATATTTAGACCATTTTTTAGAAGTGTTCATCGATGACATCTTAATATACTCAAGATCCGAAGAAGCGCATGAGCATTATTTGAGAACAGTCTTACAACTATTAAGGGATCATCAATTATATGCTAAATTGAGTAAGTGTGAGTTCTGGTTGGAAGAAGTGCAATTCTTAGGCCATGTGGTTTTAGTAGATGGAGTGGCCATGGACCCAACTAAGGTCGAAGCAGTATTGAAATGGGAGAGACCTCGTTGTGTATTTGAAATTCGTAATTTCTTGGGCTTGACTAGATATTACCAGCGTTTCATTCCGAATTTCTCTAAGATAGCAGTTCCTATGACTAAATTGACAAGAAAGGAAGCCAAGTTCATATGGAGTGAGACTTGTGAAACAGTTTTTACAGAGTTGAAGAAAAGACTGACTACTTCCCCAGTTTTGATTATTCCAAAGAGAGGTCGGGGATATGTGGTCTATTGTGCTGCTTCCCATGATGGGTAGGGTTGCGTTTTGATGCAGAACAGTCAAGTGGTGGCTCATGGGTCTCGGCAACTAAAAATGCATGAGCAAGATTATCCAACTCATGATCTTGAGCTAGCATCAGTGGCGTTTGCGCTAAAGATTTGGAGACACTATTTGTTTGGTGAGCACTTTGAAGTATTTTCCAATCACCGTAGTCTCAAGTACCTGCTCACCCAGAAGGACTTGAACATAAGACAACGCAGATGGTTAGAATATTTGAGTGACTTCGACTTCGAGATTTCTTATCACCCAAGAAAGACCAATGTAGTGACCGATGCCCTGAGCAAGAAATCTCAATGCGTGATTGCTAGTCTAGTGGGAGAACATGGTCTGGAGAAGCTGGGCAACCCAATATGTCATCCAACTATGGTGGATTGGGTCTTGACAGCCCAGAGAACAGACGGGGTGGCAGCCAAGATTCGCAAATCGATCAGAGATGGTCATGGCCTAACAAGTTGGATAGTGAGAATTGATGGTGGTTTGACTTATCAAAGAAGATTTTACGTGCCACTAGTAGAACAGTGTCAAGAAAAGATTCTCAAACACTTTCATCATACTCAATTTGCAGTTCACCATAGAAGAACAAAAATGTATTGGAATTTGCGACAACAGTTTTGGTGGAGCAGTATGAAAAGAGAAGTAACAGAATATGTGGCTCGATGTTTAACATGCCGACATGTGAAGATTGAGCATTAAAGACGAGCAGGAAAGTTGCAACCTCTTGATGTACCCGAGTGGAAATGGGATCATGTCGCCATGGACTTTGTGACCGGATTACCAAGATCGCTGAAAGGGCATGATGCAGTGTGGGTTGCGGTTGATAGATTGACCAAATCAGCTCATTTAATTGCAATGAAGATGATAGATTCTATGGAGACCTTAGGTAAATTGTATCTGGATCTAGTCGTCAAGCTATATGGAATACCAGTTTCCATTGTATACGACAGAGATTCTAAATTCCTATCCAAATTCTGGCAGAGCTTTCAGGAGCAGTTGGGTATGCAACTTTATTTCAGTACTGCGTTTCAACCTCAGACGGATAGATAGTCTGAGCGAACTATACAGATTTTAGAAGAAATGTTTCACTTGTGTTTTGGATTCTAAAGGAAGTTGGGAGCATTATTTTCTTGTGTTGAGTTTGCCTACAACAACAGTTACCAGTTTAGCATCAAGATGGCACCATTTGAAGCGTTGTATGGCAGACCATGCAGATCACCCTTGTGTTGGATAGAGCCGAGTGATAAAGTGGAATTGGAACCAGATATAATCAGGGAAACAACAGAGAAAGTGAAGTTGGTCCTCCACAGACTGCTAACAGCTCAGAGTCGTCAGAAAACCTATGCATACCGTAGGCGTAGGTGTAACGCCCCGCCCCTTTTTACAACCTAAACGGGTCGTGGCCCACTTAACTGCAGGCTGAACAGGTGTTAACCAACACATTACGCATCTAACGGGTCTTACATCACAGATTTGTGGCGAGAGAAATGAACGTATATATATATATTTTTTTTAAAGATTGTGAATGAAATAACGAAGCCATCAAATCCTTCAAGTCCAAATTTACACATCGTATAAATCATAATGTCATCGATAATATGAAATGAATAACATCTGTTATCAACATCACATTTAATCTCACTACTCACATCCCATTCTATAAAATAAAACAAATTCAATATCCTCAAAGTTCTCAATTATTTTAAACTAACAAATTAAATCTGTCAAAATACTTAATATCAAATAAAATAAATCCAATCACACGAATCCACAACTATACTAAGAAATTAAATATTCATCCTTAACAGTCTCTAGACATCAGTGGTCTCCTCCAATCTTATGTCCAGAGGATTACCTGCAATGTAAGGGGTGTGAGCTCCAAGCCCATTGAAAGAATACAATAAATGATACCCAACATAATATCTCTATAAATATAAACTTAAAACATGATTAAATAATATGCTTCTAATATCCATGCATTATGCCATGCAATGCACAATGCTCAATGCAATGCTCAGTGTCTCATTCCTCCACTACATACTCACTGTATTTGGTGGCCATTCTACCAAAGCGAGGTCTATAACTTAGCACAGAGTGGTACTTCCCATATCAAATGGGGCCTATATAACTCAACTACCACCAAATATCAGTCTTCGTGATCTTTCATGGCCTAACAAACCAAACTTATAACATGTGTAGTACTTCTCCTAAAAGCGAGGCCTCCAACTACCACCGTTGTGGTCATCATGAAGGATCACGGCCTACACTTCCATACACATCCCATGAATATGAAGATGCCATGCTTACCATGCATTATCTCTACCATTATCTCATGTTATGAGCCATATTAACATGCCATAAGTAAAATCATTGCCATCATACTCCAAACATGATTATAATTTCAATTTAACATAAACATCATGTATATATTTTAAGCATCAAAACTAACTCCAATAATATCACATGTACAAAGGAATTAATTATATTACAACATTATCATTATAGTAACAATATTATAAATCAACCTCAAGAACATCACTTATCACATCACAATAGTTAACATAACATTCGACCAATTCGAACATAATTATTGGATCTTTCAATAAGGCTAATAGTTGATTTCCATTTATCCGTGCAAACTGAGTCCCCTCACGGTCATTAGAACACTTAGCCAAATCCCTTATATTACTATGAGTGAGCACCGGACTACATCTACTATTCTAAAATATAGCTCAGTCTATTTCCTAGATCCAATATTACATTCCAAATACATGCCATACAATATTCTTTTCTATTGCTCAATCATACAAATAATATAGAGAATTTTCATGTTCAGTAAAGGTATAAGGTATTATTTTCCCTCACCTAGAATTGTGTAACGTGTATGGGAGATGAAGTTGATAACTTGAATGAAGATGGTGACTTAAACGAAGTAGGAAATAAGTCAACAAAACTTTAAAGGTTTGAAGTTTTAAATACATCCACCATGTTTATTACTTAGAAAAGAATGTTAAATAAGGTTAGGCAAGTGGTTACTAAAAGTTCCCTAGAGAGGAAAGAAATACCCAAAGTAGTGGTCTTGTGCCAACAATCTGTGCACAGCTGTGTGCACTGACGGTGGAGCATGAAAACTAAAGAAGGTTCAGCAATAGAGATAAGAAAAAGTTGGGAAAGATATCTTTAAGAAAATATAACATGTATATTATTGTTATTATTATTTTCTGCCATCAAAATTGGTGTTCAAGTAATAAAATAAATAAATAGATAACTAGATCTAAATCTTAAAACATCAAGTTATTTTAAACAATTAAAATCAAGGACCAAAACCCAATTTAATAAAGCGGACTAAAATAAATAGTTAAAAAATAGGCTAAGTAAGAAATTATTCTTTGAAGCAAAGAGGGGTTTAATCATCAAAGTGTAACACCTTGGAATTTTATATTACTTATATTTATGAAATTTGCCATTTATTGGATAAGGTTACAATTGGAACAATTGGGTAAAATATATTCAATTGGGTCAAATTTGCTAATTGGGTCAAAATGTCAAATTGGGACCCATTGGGGCGTGTTTGACTTGGTTGACCACCAAGTGAGTTGAGCTAAATTAAATGAATCGATACGTATGGTTTGTATTTCAAATTCAAATTCAAATAAACGAGACGTACGGTATATATCTCAAATTCAAATTCAAACGACGGGACGTATGATTGATATTTCAAATCCAAATTCAAACAAAAGAAAGACGGTTTACATTTTGAATGTAAAGGGATGGACGGCTCCATGTTTAAAATTTAAATGAAGGAGATGGACTCAATATTTGAAATTCAAGTAAAGGGATTATGCTTAAAAATTAAAATAAAGGGAGTGGACAGTTTCATGTTTGAATTTCAAACAAATAAGATGGAGGAAGCTATGTTTAAATTCAAATTAATGGTACACGATGGAGAGATGGAAGGATATAGGTTTGTTTCAAATTCAAAGGCAATGGATACACGTTGGAAAGATGAGGGAGGTTTAAAGTTTAAATTGAAACAAATGAGTTGTGTTTAATATTTGAATTTCAAACAAATAAAATACGTTTGAAATTCAAATGGGATGGACGGTTTTTAATATTAGAGATTCAAACAAAAGAAATGGAAGAGCTAGAATTGATACACGTAGGAGCTGGTTGTAGAATTTGAAATTCAAAACAAATGGAGATGTTTATGGATTGGCTTATTTCAAAATCAAGACAAGGATGCTCATGGAGGGATAATGAGATTCTTTTCACATTTAAAATATTCAAATTTTGAATGGCTCACACGTTGGAGTCTTTAGAATTTTATCTCATGAGGAGATAGGAAAGATAATCCCTCTTGACCATCTCTCCCTCACACTCTACCTAGGACGGCCAGCAATCTAAGAGGAAAGATCAAACACTTGGAGAAATTCTCATTCCATTTTCTTGCTCTCTTGGACGTCCCCCTCAAAGACTTGGAGTAATTTTTACCATCTCAAGGTTTCCTATCTCTCAAATCTATACCCTAGCCGAACCACCTCAAGGATTGCAACAAGTTCAATCTCAGTTAAAGGAAAAGGAAGGAAGGACTAAGAAAGGAAGGGAAGAGCAAACCGGAGCAAAGACCAAATCGGTGGAGTTGCGGAAACGGTAAGTGTTCTACAATTTTTAGTTAGTAAGATAACCAAAGAAGCTTGATCAGTTCCTTGAACATCCAAATCTTAAAAAGGGATGTACAAAACCATTGAGCATGAAAAGGAGGTGATTAGGTTTGGTCATAAGGATTGGCCAAACCCATCAAAGAATATGATCATGGCTAGGATGTCCAAAGGAAGAGGTAAAGGAACCATAGGGTTCGGCCATGACTATGGCCGAACCCATGGAAGAAAATGAATGGTTAATGTTGTTTAAAAGGAGTAGGAATTGGGTCATAGGGTTCGGCCACCTTGGATGGCCGAACCCCATGAAAGAATATGGAACTTTTTATGGTTTTTGAAGGATAAAAACTATACTAAGTTTTGGAGGTTTAAAGGGTTTTTAAAGGGAGTTAAGTTTACTGTTTTGGACCAGTTATTATATGGCTAAAACATGTGGTTATCATGGCCAAGTTGCTGGTCATAGACCATGGAAAAATAATGGAGTAATTGGGTTAAGAGAACCATAGGGTTCGGCCATGTGTATGGCCGAACCCCATGGAATGTTTTTATGGGTTAAGTTAAAATAAGAACATGGTTGAAATTTATGGACTATGATGTGCTTTGCTTAAGAATTATACATGTTGATTTATGGACTTAGTATAGGTAATTAATCAGCCATCATGGATGATGGAAAGTGGAACAAAAACCGGTTTGGTGAGGTTCGGCCATGAAGTATGGCCGAACCCCACTAATGGTTATTAGTGGCATAATGGTAAATATAGATGAAATGACCAAAGGATTGGAAATATGGGCTGAAACCAAAGTGGTAAGGTTTGGCCATGTTGTATGGTCGAACCCTACTAAGGTTCTTTGGGAAGTTTGAGTTAATTGAATGGTTTTAGTTAAATAAAAAGAGAGACCAAAAAGTTAAGTGGGTGAGGTTCAGCCATGGGGTATGGTCGAACCCCACAAAGTGGATTTTTGGGATTTAGACTAAGTTGGAATCACATGGTTAAGAGGTTGATTTACTGTTATAAAAATAGGGCCACGGGACTTGCTTGAACGGCGTACAAGTTGTAAACGGGAGACAGTTCAAAAGAAGGGTCAAACTAAGTGAACATTAAGTAGGTTTTCCTACCTCTTTATAACCATTCTCATATGTGATGTTTATCATGATTTTTATGAGTAGTTTATGTTAATGTATTATGTTCAAAATGGGATTATGAAATGCTAGAATATATTTTCAAATGGTATGTATTATGTATTCATTGACATCTCATGCATGGCATGGGGTGGTGGTTATACAGCCGGAGGGTCCACATTCCGTCGAGGCGTCCGAAAAACCTATGTGGTGGTATCTTGATAATAAGAATTCCCATCAAGGGAAACCGGAGGATCCACACTCCGTCGGGGAGTCCGAAAAACCAATGTGGAGGGAGGCTGTGTATATTTGTGATGGGTGAGACTCATTACATTTGCATCACTTACATAGCAATATTTTTGTAAGATTTTGATGATATGTACCTTTATATTATTCGCATGTTTTATACTCTAACCTTGTGGTAGCCCTAATCGGAAACACCTACTGGGCGTGTTGGTCTAACGCCCTATTTCTATCCTTAGTGAATGATGTAGGAAAAGGGAAGGACGAGGATAATGAAGGAACCTAAGCATAGGAGCTTGGGCTTTTGAAAGGATTAATTATGGATTGATATATGGACCTTTTATTTATGTTTATTGGACAATGTAATTTGACAGTTTGATGACTTTGGGTATGTAATAATTAGTTAAATAATTGCTATGGTTTGGATTGATGATTATGCTAAGGTAACTATGGAAAAATGACAATGTACCATGCCATCTAATAAAATGGTGTAGTCATAGGTTCCATTATAATTTGCAGTTAGATTAAGTGTTATTCCGCTATGGTTATACTTTATTATGTGAGAACCATTCTCATGGACTTAGTCCATGCTCACGTATGTTTGGTCAGTTAAGGGTCAGACTTTAGAAGTCCGGACTTAACTCGCGTTGTGACATTCCGCCCTAATCACTTATCTATTTATTTAAAAAAAAAAATTTACTCTGATTTTAGAGTGAAAAGGGCGGGGTGTTACACAAAGCATCTGAACCAATACTTTAAAATACATATATTAAAAGAAACAGGGAGGGAATTATTTTGATAGAAGTCGGGTTCAAGCTAAAACATATAAATATTTATGTACGTATAATTATATTTGTATATGTATTATATGTTTTAAACTCACACTTACTTTTAATGAAGAATCTTAATAAATTTTTACAAGTGTAAAAAGGATCATAAATCATTTAATCAAACCAAAGGGATACAGCATATTAGTGAGGGTCAGATTTGGGGTTTTTCAAGATTTGATGAAGAATGCTGCAAGGCTGACTGCTCACGGTTGAGGGACAACCATATCTGGCGAGATAGGGAAGGTGGAAACATGGAAGAGAAGAGGAAAAGGAAGAAAGGTGAGACAGAGGTATACATGGAAGATCTGGGCAAGAATCTGATGAAGATGTCGTCGGAAAGACTCAAGTAGTGAGGAAGAGGGGATGATGGATTCGCTTGGTGGAGAGCGAGATTAAGAGAGACGAAAATAGTGAGATGGGATCGTATAGTTGATATAGAGGAAGGGGGTCAGTGAAGGAAACAAATGGGGGCTTATTACTGTTTTTGGGGGAGGAGAGGAGAAGAAGGAATTGAATTAGGAAAGAAAATCCTTGTGAAATATGGTTGTGAATATTTGGGTCTTTCTAACTTAGAAATTGTGAGGGGCAATAACGTGTGGGGGTTGTATTTCAAGGACTTTCTGACAAAATAAGAGAAAATAAAGGATGAGGCTTGGATACGGGTAATCCTCTTAATAACATAGATTAATTTCTAATAATAAAAATTTAGACCATAAATTCGACTAAGACATGGATACACTTGTCCCTTTTTTTTTTTAAATGCAAACACTAAATTATTTTATTTAATATAACCTATTTAAATTTTGATCCATTTACGATTTATTTTATTTATCAATTTTATATAACAGATTACTTGGTCGTATTTCCAATGTATTCTCAAAGTTAGGGAGATTTATATTATCTTTTTAATTTCACTAATTGAATTCTTGATTATATTTTATTATAATAATAATAATTATTATTATTATTATTATTTTATAAAAGAAAATAACACAATTTTACACAAGTACATTCAAAAGAGTTATTTACCATTCTAGTTCTACCCGATTCGATTGACCCGCGACTACGGGTCAGGTCATCACATCTTACCCCTCTTAAAATAAATTTCGTCATTGAAATTTAGGTAAAGTACGAACCTTGCTCATCGAATAAGTTTGGATATGTCAATTGTATTGTCGACTCTCCCTCTCATATATTTCGTACATCTATATTACTCAAACAAAGTATCTCGAGATTACATAACTACCGTAATCCTACGGCCTACCACACACTTCACCTTACTTATACCTTTTTGATAAACTTGTATCTAGTAATGCTCAATCCATTGTTTAACACTGACTCGATCCATATTGGTCATCCAAATAAATAAGCTTACACTATAACCTAAGTCCTTGAGACAAAATCTAAAGGAGAAAGTCATCTTTTCTACAAACTCAATTCCTACAAGTGAATAACTGAGTACCTACACCCGCAACTAGTCTAAGAGCTTCGTTAGGTAGATTACCCATCCATGTCTAAACTACTTCGAACCTCGGTATGTCTGGTACCAACAAATCAAACTTAGTCATATTTTTCCTTTTTGTGAACCTCCGAGGGTAAAGACACAAGATCTATAGATCTAACCTACTCTAGGTGCTTGTCTCATTAGTGACCCCATAAAAAATGATATATTTGCTATCTCAACTCTAAATTCAAATTAAGAGGAAAATTAAAGGAGTAAACAAATATGAGGCTCTAACATTAACTGACATACTAACAAATCAACTGTAAACTAATGTACCTTCCCTCAGGGTTGGATTTAATGCCTCCTTGGTCTGAGGTGTGATAGCATTGACATGACCCTGACTCGTAGGATGTCCACACTCCCCTGCACCTGCACTGGTTTTCTTTGGGCAATACATAGAGATATGGCCAAACTCATTGCAAATGTAACATTGTGTTGGTCCTCTCTAGTGTTGGGGTTGCTTTTGAGGCTGATGACATTCTTTGGCTACATGTCCCCACCGTTTGCAATTATAACACTGCACGTGACTCTTTCTACTGGAAGATTGTCGCTGCCCAGAAGGAACTCGTTGACTAGACTGAGCATCTAGGTTTTTCCTTTTCTTAATGGGGCAACTTCGATGCTTATTGCCATCCAAAGGTATCTGTTCGGAAGCTTGAAAGGTCTCCACCGATGTCGCCTCTATTAATGCGGCCTTGCGCACAACCTCTATCACTGTAGGGAGTCCAAAGTCTGTTATTGCGATATGGAGATAAGGATTAAGTCCTTGCTTAAACCGGTCAGCCTTCACCCTTTCATCTTTCATCAGATCTCGAGCATAATTGGATAATTTTCTGAACTTAGCTTCGTACTGGGCCACAGTGTCATTACCTTATTGTAAAGTTAAAAATTCTGAGATCTTTGCCCAATGAACTTGAGGAGAGAAGAACTTATCCAAAAAAGCCTAAGAGAAGTTATCCCAAGTTTCCACTCCATCTTTATCAACCTTTAGCATGTTCACCCACCACTATTGAGCTTCTCAATCCAATTGCATAGTCGCCAATGTAATATGGAGATCATCTTCTTGAACACCAATATTATCCATAATCCTGATAATTTGCCTTAACTAACGTTCTGAAGCCTCTGGCCCTATGTCTCCATTAAAGAACGGGGGAAACTGGTGCTCAAAATCTCGAATAGCTTTTACCTCTCTTGTTTCTTGGGGAGCAGGGTTTACATTCCTGGCTTGTTGGTTCAAAGTATTCTGGCATACTACGTTCAAAACCACTTGTGCTGCCTTATCACATCCTCGGGGCCCACATGCACTGGGGAACAAGGATTCTTTGAAGGTTCTCCAAAAGTAGCACTACTTATGAGTCGTTCCACACACACTTCCTGCTCAACCTCATGGTTTGTTACATTAGCACTGACTCCTTCCTTGCCCCGAGGTTATTCGTTCCAGCCATTCTAGTATTATCAAGAGAAATACATCAGTTTCACTATTAGGCAAAAATAGGAAGAAATCGAACACCTACATTCCTTTCCACCAACAACCATGCTTATTAGCTAACATGCTAATCACCAATTAAGACATCATATTCTTCTACCAAAATCTACTCTCGTAAAGTTTCTGCCGTCACTCACCTATGATAGAAAAGGGTTCTAACTTGTCTCTAATCTCAGGCTCAACCTCGTACTTACAGTCTGCGAGTTGAACCCAAGCTCTAATACCAACTGTAATGCCTCGCCCCTTTCTACGGTCTAAACGGGTCGTGGCCCGCTTAACTGCAGGCTGAACGGGTGTTAACCAACGCATTACGCATCTAACGGGTCTTACATCACAGATTTGTGGCTGGGGAAATAAACATATATATATATATTTAAAATTGTGAATGAAATAACGAAACAATCAAATCCTTCAAGCCCAAATTTACACATCGCATAAATCATAATGTCATATAATATGAAATGAATAACATCTGTTATCAAAATCACATTTAATCTCACTACTCACATCCCATTCCATAAAATAAAATAAATTAAATATCCTCAAAGTTCTCAATTATTTCAATCTAACTAATTAAATCTCTCAAAATACATAATATCAAATAAAATAAATCCAATCACACGAATCCACAACTATAATAAGAAATTAAATATTCATCCATGACAATCTCTAAACATCAGTGGTCTCCTTCAATCCTATGTCTACAGGATTACCTGCAATGTAAGGGGTGTGAGCTCCAAGCCCATTGAAGGAATACAATAAATGATACCCAACATAATATCTCTATTATTCTCTATAAATATGAACTTAAAATATAATTAAATAATATGCTTTTAATATCTATGCATTATGCCATGCAATGCACAATGCTTAATGCAATGCTCAGTGTCTCATTCCTCCACTATATACCCACTGTATTTGGTGGTCATCCTACCAAAGTGAGGCATATAACTTACCACAGAGTGATACTTCCCATATCAAATGGGCCTATACAATGCAACTACCACCAAATATCAATCTTCGTGATCTTTCATGGCCTAACAAACCAAACCTACAACATATGTGGTACTTCTCTCTAAAAGCGAGGCCTCCAACTACCACCGTCGTGGTCATCATGAAGGATCACGGCCTACACCTCCATACCCATCCCATGAATATGAAGATGCCATGCTTACCATGCATTATCTCTACCATTATGTCATGTTATGAACCATATTAACATGCCATAAGTAAAATCATTGCCATCATACTCCAAACATGAATATAATCTCAATTTAACATAAACATCATGCATATATTTTAAGCATCAAAACTAACTCCAATAATATCACATGTACAAAGGAATAAATTATATTACAACATTATCATTTTGGTCATAATATTATAAATCAACCTCAAGAACATCACTTATCACATCATAATAATTAACATAACATTCAACCAATTTGAACATAATTATTGGATCTTTCAATAAGGCTAGTAGCTGATTTCCATTTATCCGGGCAAACTGAGTCCCCTCACGGCCATTAGAACACTTAGCCAAATTCCTTACATTACTATGAGTGAGCACCGGACTACAACTACTATTCTAAAATATAGCTCAGTCTATTTCCTAGATCCAATATTACATTCCAAATACATGCCATACAATATTCTTTTCTATTGCTCAATCATACAAATAACATAGAGAATTTTCATGTTCAGTAAAGGTACAAAGTATTATTTTCCCTCACTTAGAATTGTGTAACGTGTATGGTGATGAATCCAACGCTTTCCAACTTGTTGTCAAGTAGTAAGAAATTCAGGATGTATTGCACATTTATTTAAAGGGGTCCCGAATATTATCAATGTCATTTCCAACTTTAACTAAACCATTGTATAGAAATTATTAAACATAGGTGATAGGTGCTATCTCATCTTCAAATACTAGAGGGTCCAATGTTAAAGACTAGGCAAGAGATGATTTTACTTTCCAGGAGGGTGATACATTGTTAGTTTGGATCAAGTACTTTAGAATTTTAAAAGTATGAGGAATGTCACAAGTAATTGTAAATAAAATGGCCTATAGAAAGAGTAATCAGTGGAGATGAAGTTGATAACTTGAATGAAGATGGTGACTTTAAACGAAGTAGGAAAATAAGTCAACAAAACTTTAAAGGTTTGAAGCTTTAATCACATCCACCATGTTTATCACTTAGAGAAGAATGTTAAATAAGGTTAGGCAAGTGGTTACTAAAAGTTCCCTAGAGAGGAAAGAAATACCCAAAGTAGTGGTCTTGTGCCAACAATCTGTGCACAACTGTGTGCACTGATGGTGGAGCAGAAAAACTAAAGAAGGTTCAGCAATAGAGATAAGATGAAGTTGGGAAAGATATCTTTAAGAAAATATAACATGTATATTATTGTTATTATTATTTTCTGCCATCAAAATTGGTGTTTAAGTTATAAAATAAATAAATAGATAACTAGATCTAAATCTTAAAACATCAAGTTATTTTAAACAATTAAAATCAAGGACCAAAATCCAATTTAATAAAGTGGACTAAAATAAACCGTTAGAAAATAGACTAAGTAAGAAATTATTCTTTGAAGCAAAGAGGGGTTTAATCATCAAAGCATCTGAACCAATACTTTAAAATACATAAATTAAAAGAAACAGGGAGGGAATTATTTTGATAGAAGTCGGGTTCAAGCTAAAACATATAAATATTTATGTCCGTATAATTATATTTATATATGTATTATATGTTTTAAACTCACACTTTACTTTTCATGAAGAATCTTAATAAATTTTTACAAGTCTAAAAAGGATCATAAATCATTTAATCAAACCAAAGGATATAGCATATTAGTGAAGTTTAGATTTGGGGCTTTTCAAGATTTGGTGAAGAAGGTTGCAAGGCTGACCACTCACAGTTGAGGGACAGCCATATCTGGCGAGAAAGGGAAGGTAGAAACATGGAAGAGAAGAGAAAAAAGAAAAAAGGTGAGACAGAGGCATACCTGGAAGATGTGGGCAAGAATCTGATGAAGATGTCGTCGGAAAGACTCGAATAGTGAGGGAAGAGATGATGGATTCGCTTGTTGGGGAGCGATTGAGAGAGACGAAAATAGTGAGATGGGATGCATAGTTGATATAGAGGAAGGGGGTTGGTGAAGGAAAGAATGGGGGCTTATTGCCGTTTTTGGGGGAGGAGAGGGGAAGAATGAATCGAATTACGAAGGAAAATCTTGTGAAACATGGTTGTGAATATTTGGGTCTTTCTAACTTAGAAATTGTGAGGGCCAACAACGTGTGGGGGATGTATTTCAAGACTTTCTCACAAAACACGAGAAAATAAAGGGTGAGGCTTGGATACAGGTAATCCTCTTAATAACATAGATTAATTTCTGATAATAAAAATTTAGACCATAAATTGACTAAGATATGGATACACTTGTCCCTTTTTTTTTAAATGCAAACACTAAATTATTTTATTTAATATAACCTATTTAAATTTTGATCCATTTACGATTTATTTTATTTATCAATTTATATAACAGATTACTTGATCGTATTTCCAATGTATTCTCAAAGTTAGGGAGATTTATGTTATCTTTCTAATTTCACTAATTGAATTCTTGATTATATTTTATTTTATTATTATTATTATTATTATTTTATAAAAGAAAATAACGCAATTTCACACGAGTACATTCAAAAGAGCTATTTACCATTCTAGTTCTACCCGATTTGATTGACCGGCTACTCCGGGTCAGGTCATCATAGTAGCCATTTAGGGTTTTCAGTTGGTGATCAGTCTTTCTCAGAATTTCACATCGGAGAGGCATTCAACGGTTTGGGAGCGAAGGGAAGCTATCTCCTAGTTCATTGGACCGTTTGCAATCTTGGACAGGGTTGGAAAGGTGGCTTATAGGCTCGTACTTCCACCTCAGCTCCGTAAAGTTTATAATATTTCCCATGTATCAATGCTGAGAAAGTACAAAGCAGACTTTCTCATTTCTCGAACTGGGAAGATGTAGAGGTCAGTGAAGATGCAACTTATGAAGTGAAGTCGATGAAGATTCTGGATACCAAGGATCAGGTATTGTGCACAAAGACCATTCTTTTGGTGAGAGTCCTTTGGCAGCATCATGGAGTGGAAGATTCGACTTGGGATGGAAAGGAGGCGATGCAACAGTTACACCCAGATTTATTCAACGAGCAAGGTTCGTAAGGTAACAAATTTTTTAGGGTGAAAATTCTTTAAGGGGGGTAGGATATAATTACCTAACCCAGAATAGCGGGTCAGTAGAAATGGGTAGAACTAGTTTAGAAATGAATATTGTTTACACTGGTGTGTTATTCTGTTTTGTGTACTAAATTATTTTAGAAACACACTGAAAATTAGAAAATAAATTGGATTAGCTCCCCAAGTACACACACATTTCCCTCAATTAGAAATCTACAAATCCCCTTTGAGTTGAAATTAAGTGAATGGAAATTTTAAATAGCAAATTAGATTTTAATTCCAAGAGTTAGAATTATTCAATTAAATTTAAAATATTTATTTTACTTAGTTAAAGTATCTAATATCTTTAAAGTCATGATTCTAGTTACCAATTTACTTACCTTACTTGGTTAAAGTTGCCAGTAACTTAAAAGAACTCATCTATTTCATGAATAAGGTTTCATTGCCTTATTAGCATCAAGTTGGATTAAGCATGATTTGGCAGTGCATAGACTCAAGATCTTCATTTTAAGCCTTTGACCCTAAATTACCTTACATGGGGCTGCATGATATGATCCTTAACTATTTAAACAAAAGTAGTTTTAAGAGAATTAACAAACAACAGTTTTTATTTGCTTAGAACATTTAAATTAATTTGCAGCAACTTTGGAGTGAGGATTTGTTTATAATAGTGTAAGGGAATTGGCTAAGTATTCTAATGGCCGTGAGGAGACTCAGTCCACCCGAATAGTTGGAAATCAGCCATTAGTCTTGTTGAAATGTCTAACAATTATATTCGATGTTGAATGAATATTTTGTGTATTATAGTGGTATTGTGGTGTATGATTGAGATGGATATTTGATATTGTATTGCCATGATAATAATGCTGCGATATGATTTATGATTATGCATTTGGGATATTATTGATGTTGGATTTGATATTTTAGAACATGAATATGATGTTTACGTTAATTTGAGATCATATAATCATGTATGGACTATGTTGTTGATGATGAGATTCATGGCATATTAATATGATTCATAACATGTGACATGATGATAGAGATAACGCATGAAAGACATGGCATTTAGCATGGCATCTTCATATTCATGGGATGGGTATGGAGGTGTGAGCCGTGATCTTTCATGTAGGCCACGACGGTGGTAGTGTATGACCTCTTTTTTAGTGAGTAGTACCTCTCATTCATTTATTTCTAAATCTTATTGTGATAAATTGAACTTGCAACCGGTAGAAGTAAGTAATCCATTGATGATAGTGTCACCTTTGGGTAAAAAGGCGTTAGTAAACAAAAAATACAAGTCATGCATTTTAAGGATTTGTGGTGTAGATTTGTCATATGACTTTCTAATCTTAGAAATGACGGACTTTGGCATCATCCTAGGCATGGATTGATTGTCAGTTTATCAAATTTTGATTGGTTGTTCTCAAAGGAGAATTTTTGGTCTCTTCAACCAATGAAGGGTTCATAGAGAAGTTAATACCCTATGAAAGGATGAGAAATAATTTTTCTGGCCTTGGAGCGTATCCTGTTAGTGTGGTGGCTAGCATTAGATGGGCTACCTCCACGCCGAGAGATAGAATTTGTTATTGATCTACAGCGAGGAACATCTCTTATTTCCATGACACCTTATCGGATGGCACCAGCTGAACAGAGAGAGGTAGCTATAAGGTAGACGAGCTTCTCAAACTTGGTTTTATTCGCCATGGGGGGCACCGCTCTCTTTTGAAAAAGAAAGACGGATCGATGAGAATGTGTATAGATTATCGACGACTCAATCAGGTAAATATAAAGAACAAGTATCATTTTCCTAGGATGGATGATCTCTTTGATTTATTGAGATGATCAAAATGTTTTTTTAAGATCGATTTGAGGTCGGGATATCATCAGTTGCGGATTCGAGAAGAAGATATTGCTAAGACTGCTTTCCGAACGCAGTATGGTTTGTATGAGTTTTTGGTGATGCCATTTGGGTTAACCAATGCACCAGCCATGTTTATGGATCTAATGAATCGTGTTTTCTGACTGTCTGAGGGAATTTGTGATAGTCTTTATAGGTGATATTTTGATATATTCATCATCTGAGGAAGAACATGAGCGTCATCTACGCATTATTCTTCAGACCCTTAGAGATCACCAATTGTACGCTAAGCTGAACAAGTGTGAGTTTTGGTTAACTAGGTGCAATTTCTTTGATACGTAATGTCTACAGAAGGAATTCGGTAGATCCAAAAAAGGTAGAAACCATGAAGAATTAGAAAAGTCCCAAGAATGTGTTTGAAATCCGAAGCTTTTTGGGATTAGCCGGATACTATAGGAAATTTATCCCACATTTTTCCCAGATAGCACTACCAATGACCCGATTGACGATGAAGAATGTCAAGCTCGAATGGAGTAATACTTGTGAAAGGGCATTTCAGGGATTGAAAGAGAAATTGACCACATCTCGTGCTAATAGTACCTGAACAAGAACGAGGATATGATGTATATTATGATGCATCTAAATTTGGACTGAGATGTGTTTTAATGCAGAAAGAAATGTAGTAGCTTACGGTTCCAGACAACTGAAGGAACATGAGCAAAATTATCTAACTCATTATTTGGAACTAGTTGCTGTTGTCTTCTCATTAAAACTCTGGATGCATTACTTGTATGGTGAGAAATTTAATGTTTTCTGATCACCATAGTTTCAAATATTTGTTTACTCAGAAGGATCTGAATATGAGACAGCAAAGATGATGGAATATCTAGGAAATTACGATTTAGTCTCTCCTACCATCCAAGAAAGGCTAATGTGGTGGCAGACGCCTTAAGTAGAAGTCATATGACAACATAGCATGTATGGTATCCTTCTAGTGGAAAATGTTGAAAATCTCATTTGACTATGATCTGGAGCTGATCGAAGGAAACGAGCCAGCAAGAATTCAAAACTTGGTTCTACAGCCCGAAATAGTCGGATTAGTGATAGAAGGACAGTAGAATGATTCAGAAGCAAAATAGTTGATGACTCAGCTTTCAGAGGACGAATTTGAAGATTGGAAATTAGGGCTGATGGAGGTCTGACTTTTAAGGACAGACTTTTTGTGCCAAAATCTGATGAATGCGTAGAAAGGTATTTGATCACAGTACATCCTAGTGGTATAAAGATATATCACGATCTGCGACGACTATTCTGGTGGAAAGGTATGAAATAGGAAGTAAAAGATTTTGTATTAAATGTCTGACCTATCAACAAGTTAAGGCAGAACATCAACGACCTAGTGGAAAGACGCAACCTCTTGAAGTGGCTAAATGGAAATGAGAGCACATCACTATGGACTTTGTGACTGGGTTTCCCGAAGTCTTCTAAAAAAAACGATGCTATTTGGCTAATAGTTGATCGACTAACAAAATCAGCCAATTTCCTGTCTATTAAAAAGAATGATTATTTGATTACCCTGAGTAGATTGTATCTAAATGATATAATTAGACTACATGGGATACCTGTGTCAATTGTATCTGATAGAGACCCTAGATTTGTGTCAACATTTTTGGCAAGGACTACAGGGAGAAATGGGGACTAAGTTATGCTTCAGCACTGCTTTTCACCTTTAGAGTGATGGTTAATCAGAGAGAACCATTCAAACGTTGGAGGATATGCTAAGGGCATGTGTCATGGATATACAGGGAAGTTGGGGAGACCATTTAGCATTAATTGAATTTGTATACAACAACAGTTATCATGCTAGTATACAAATGACACCCTATGAAGCCCTATATGGTAGACCCTGCAAGTCACCTCTATGTTGGACAAAAGTAGGGACAAAGCACTGTTGGGTCCAGACTTGGTACGCGAGACTTCTGAACAAGTTGAAATAATAAGACAACGTCTCAAGACAGCCCAAAGCAACAAAAGAGTTATGCTGATAAAAGGAGAAACTTTTGGAGTTTGTAGTCAGTGATCGAGTATTCCTACGTGTGATACCACGTCATGGAGTACAACAGTTTGGTTATAAGGGAAAACTATCACTTAGATATGTTGGACCCTTTGAAATTTTGAAGAGAATTGGAGAAGTAGCCTATCAACTAGATCTCCCTCAGATTATGGAAAGAGAACATAGTACATTTCATGTATCTATGTTAAAAAAGTACGAGCCTAATCCATCCCATGTGTTGAGTTACAAGGACATTGAAGTCTCAGAAGATCTGACATTTAAAGAAGTACCAATAGAGATACGAGGATCTTGGATTCAAGTACTTAGAAGAAAGTCCATTCTACTAGTGCAAGTGTTGTGGCAACATCGTGACGTAGGAACCGGAGTCAACAATGCGGAGGTTGTACCTAGTCTGTTAAAGAATGAAAAGGTACGAGATTTATTTTAAATTTCAGGACGAAATTTATTTAAGGAGGGTAAGATGTAATACCCTGACCCGAATTAGGCTTAATTAATATGATTTATTTTAATAAATCATATTTAACCTATTAATCATGAAGATTATAGTTAGGGCTTTGTGAAAAGGTCAAGTTTGGCCCAATCAAAGCTCGATAGCTTATTGATCTAACTCATGTAAGTTGGAAGGGCAAAATGGTAATTTACCATTGACAGTGTTATTTTATTGTTTATTTAGTTGTTTGGTTATTGTTTGAGTTACATTGATTTCCTTTATTAAGGATTTAAATTCTGAAATTTATAACTATTTATTATATTTTTTTCAGAAAATGTTATTAAAAACTGCCCAAAAAGATCCCGAAAGTTAGGAAATAATTATTTTTAAACAATTTTAGAAGTAAGAAAATTTCAAGAAAAAAATGTGTTTTAGATTTTGTTTTAACTCATTTTTTTATGTTTCAAATTTTGAAAATAAAGGTTTTAAACTCTTTAAATAAATACAAATTGAATTAAGGGAATAGTGATAAAATGTGATTTTTGTTTAAATCAATAAAATTTTGATAAAATATAAATCTCCAAAATTTATGATATTTAGAGTTTATGAAACCCAACATTTTGGTTAAGATGGATTAAACTAATTAAGTTAAATAAATATTATAATTATTTAAAAATTTAAAATGAAATAAACTAGACTTATATGCAAATAAACTTGAAGGACTAAAATGCGTATTTTTTTCAAATTATTGAACCACTTACGTGGCCACTGAAGCTGCTGCTTGGGCATCGACTCATGCAAGCTACGAACATAGTTTGCAGATCAATGTGTTCTTCCCATGGCCTTGCATGAAGGCCTACCACCCAACCATCCTTTGGCTATAAATTTAGGTCATATTCCACTAGAATTCTCCACTAAATTCTCAAAGAGAAAACCACTGCTCCTCTGTTTGTTTTTCACTGTTGGTTTAAAGTGGAAGCTTTACTAATTGTTAAATTTCAACCCAAGAACTAAACGAAGGTAATATTTAAATATAGTTTCAAATTCTAACCAGTTTAGGATCAAATAGAACTAAATTTGGTTGAGATTTGAGTGTCAAAATTTATTTTGAAGTTTAATGGAAAACATGAACTTTCATGTGTTTCATTAATTTTTCTGTTAAAATCTGATGTTTTTAATCAGTATCAATGGTCCAATTGATTCCCAATGTAAAGAGGACTCATTGAAGAGTCCATCTGACTAGAAGGGTGTGAAAAATGAATACAGAAAATCCACTGTTTCTGAATTCGTAATTTACACAGTCCTTCCCGTCACTGCTCTGTTGCAGGTGATAGAGGAAGAAGACGACTCTCAGAAGATCAGAGAATCGGCCTTCGGAAGTTCCGAATGTGAGACTTCGGAAGTTCCTAACTTCTGTTCGGGGTTCCGAAACGCTCAGAGGCAGAATATTTTTTTCTGCCTCAGTTGTTCAAACCCTGAGGTTCTGGGACCCACTGAGACCTACTGATTTTCCTATTTTCTTTACTTTGTTCGAAAACAGACTCAGAAGTTTTGAGACCTGAACTTCGGAAGTTCCAAAGGACAGAACCCAAGTTCCGAAGGCTTTGTAAAGCCCAGATTTTAGGCAGTGGCTCTGAAGTTCCGAAGTCACAGTACCTGTTTTCGAGGCATGTTCCGAGGAACTAGAACAGGTTTTTGAAACTTAGTCTAAGTTAGAATTCTCTGTTAAAACTTAGAGTCAAGGTTTGATGTATGTTTATACAATTTTGATAATTAAAAGTGATACTAACCCCTCTTTTTGGTACTATTATGTAAGCCTATATTATGTATTCACTTCCGGGCCTATACTCTTTATCTGTGGCGCAACGGAAATGCAGCCCAGTAGCTATCAGTAGTTGTGCTATTAAATTCACGCTTAGTAGAAAAGAAGGTTCGGGCATTGAGTGATCTCTAGGCCTAACTCGCTATATGAGTAATGGCCTGAGCATATTATATCTCTAGGCCTAACTCAATATGTCTACATGGTCATTTCCAGAAGACAATATGAGACTCAAATCCATTCCCTTAGAGTTTTTCTGGAAAATATGATAGAAGGATTTGAAATACTATGAATATGTATTGTATTGTTCTGTGTATTATGTTTGATTAATGATTGTATAATTCATTATATCATTGTTTGTATGTTTGACAGATACTTCGATACTCCACATTTTCAGTGAGGAGACTTAACATTGCAGTATGAGTAAATTAGGTTAAGAGGATCTAGTGCAATGAGTGGTTTCAAGGATCAGACTTAATGAACCCACTTATGCCTAGACAGGATGCACTATTATAAAATGTGCTTATTGCTTCGAACGATATTTATCGTATATTGTGATTATTGATGAGTTTGATAATTATGATGATATTGATATTGCATCCACGTACCCTCAACTATTGAACTATTATCAACCCAGGTGTGTCGATTACCGGCCAAGTGTGTCGGTTTACATTTATTGGCCCAGGTGTGTCAATATCGGCCCAAGAGTGTCGGAGATGTTCTTGTAAGATTATGCATTTTGACAGTATCGAGACTTAATGTTTTTTAGTCAGTATAGTACCAAGGTGTTACGTTGGATCTCGGCAGTAACGGGGATGACTTGATAGATATATTGGCATGATAAACCAATTATGATGATGATGTTGATTTATCTAAGCTGATTTTTATTGCACTGTATTGTTATGCTCTTTTCACTGAGTTGGTTAGCTCACATCACTCACCTTTCAGGAGATGCACTTGAGGGAGGGACCTCCATTTCAAGTTTAGGATAAATAAAGTTGTTGTAGTTGCTTATGATTCCCACAGACGTGAGTTTCCTATTATTTTTTATTGTTGGTTCTTATGAACCATGTTTTGTATTAATTACCGCATGTGGTACTTATTATATTTTAATCATGTATGAATACCTAAATTACCGTTAGCAACTCTGGATGATATGAATGATATTACCTTTTGTGATAGAATATTTGTTGTATGATATGTGCTTGTAAACGGGTATACATATGGTACATGTTTGAGTCCACATGTAAAAAGCATGTGTGACATTTATTTTGAGTCTAACTATTGATCCAGCTCGGTTAGGGGTTATTAAGGATGTAAAAAAAAAGTAGCATTTCAGGCCCACCTTCGGGTCGGGGCGTTACATTGTTAGTAGATGTTATTCATTTTTTTTTGGTGGATAGCATTAGAAATTATGGGATGTGTTAAGTTTGGGCATGAAAGATTTGGTGGTTTTATTTATTTTATCTATAATTTTTTTTTTTAAATATGTTCATTTCCCCAACCACAAATATGTGATGTAAGACCCATTAGATGTCTTGATGCATTGGATCGTGCCCCATTTAGATTGTAACAGGAGCGGAGTGTGATACTTCTCTCACCCGAGTTTCTAATTTTACAAAGCTGAAATTCAGTGAGACTTGCACCCCTCATTTGTTTTCTTTTTCCATTTCCTTTGCTTATCACATTTTCTTCAACCAACTGTTGCTCCAGTGACCAATGTCTTCTTCAAAACTTGATTTCAACTTCTATAAGACGAGCTTTCTACGCTGGCTAGCCCATCAACTCAGGGGGTGTATTGATGTTAGTGATGATTGGGATCAGATTTAGTAATTGTTTGTAACTATCTTGTGTCACCACTTTATTCTCTTAAAAATATAAAACTCACAATCATGTGCCATTCGATGGTGAGAAACTATTTCAAAAGTAGAAAGGATAAGGGATTTTGGATTTTTAATGCTTTCATGTTTCATACTTGTAAAGCTAATTTGTTATATTTTTTCATTGATGAATCGAATTGAGCTGAGACTATTTGCATTTGTCTTTGTTTTCTTCTTTTGTGTGCTACCACCAATTCTGGTCCTGAGATGCCTTGAAATCTCAAGGGCCTTAGGCAAAGTGTAGGCCCTGAGATTTCAGGGGTCTAAGATTGTGAGTAAAGTCATTGATCGCATTGGTACAGTCCTTAGGTAGCCCTGGCTATAGAGAATATGCAGTGCATTTTTTTCCTATTTCATTTTCTATTCTTAGGGGAAGATCGTTGGAATTTAAAGAACCCAATATATTCTTAAGATGATCATAAATTTATAAACTTTGATTTTACTTTGTTTTTATGGCAACTCCATTTCTTAGTTCTTAGTCACCAAAAACCACTAAAATTGATTTTAGTTACAGCTTGGGTCATGGCTTGGGACTTTGGGCTATCATCATCCTCATCAAATTCAATCTGCCTATGCTGAGTAGAATTGAAATCATGTTGTTCATCATCACTTTCGAACTTACAATAGAGAAAAAAACTTGCCTTTTATTGATATTTCTAAGGCAAATTTTAGTGGATATGAACATAAATCCTACTACACAAACCATATTTTACAAACTCAATGAATTTAGATTAGTTTAAATGCTTTTTATTCCTAAACTCTTATGGCCGTGATAAACATTTGGGCTCAATAAAATACACTTTAATAAAAATGGATTATGTTTAAATATAGGATATACTGAATATCATTTTGATCAAATCAATTTAGTCACAATTTTTAAAATCTAATATTTTTTTTAAATTTTTGTGGTCATTAAAAGCATGAATACCAACGAATAATCATCTTGATTGCAAAAGGTATATGAAAAAAAAAAAAATTATCACAATCATATCAATCAAATCAAAATTTTTAAGACCGTTAACTGTAATCACTAGTGATTTTTAAGGAAATTACATCCAAACGTCGTTTCAGCATTTTCAAGGAATTCACGATAAATATATTTCATTGTAATAGCTAAAAATAAATATATTGTATTTTGGTTGAATTCACTAAATCCAAAGGATTTCTATATATTTTATTGATCAATACAACTATACTAGTGTTACATGGACATTATAGAAGATTGCCAATTAAAAAAAAAAAAACTTAATAAAAAACTCTACGCTTAAATAAGAGTGACAAAAAGTATTCTTTATCGTATCAATTAAGCCATATCTTTAGCCATCAAATTTTGTTCCCTTATTCTCTGATTTTTTTACTCATTAAAAAAAAATTGGGCAAAGAAACCTTCCTGAATGAAAAAAACTATGCTTGAATAATAGGGTCATTAATGATCTGATCGTTAGGTCATGCATTTTTAAGCTATCTTATATAGAATGATATTAATGTCATTTTAGTTTAAGATTTTGATTTTTTTATAATGAATTGATAATTATGAATACGATAGTAATGAACCAATGATTTTTTTAAAATTTTTATGTTGAGCAGAGTATTAAAAAAAATTAATGAATCGATAATAATAAAGTATTTTTACCCATATGTGAAGCTCAACTGGTTGTCTCCCGTTTCAGGAAGCTGGAGGTTGTGGGTTAGGGGTAATGACTCACCCGTGGAGGTTTTACGTTGGGTATCTTACAGTTTTCCACACGTAAATTAAAAAAAAAAAAGTTTTTTTTTTAAATTTACCTGCGAAAACCATTCTGATTTTCTTTTATACCTACTAAGCATGTGGCAAAGATAAAGGAGCCATAGCCGAGGATGATATAAGCATTGAAAATACTAGAATAGAAAAAAGATTTTTAGTGCAATATGACAGTTAGGCTATACTCGATTATGTTCATGTTTTCTTATTTTTAAATTTCTAATAAAAATATAACCAGTGAGATTCAAAATTCAAAATTCAACATGTGGATCAAATTTTAGCAAAAAATTTAATCATAATCACTTGATTATAGTGGTCAAATATCACTAGGCATCCTTGCTTGACACATATTGATTTTGATCACAAGATCAAATGACTAAAATTTGATTTTTCAATTGAAAATAAGTGTTCATTTGTTCGAACCCGGTTTGAGTCTGACATAAATCAACGGCTTGAACAATTTTTTTGCCTGAAAGGAACGCCTTTTACTTAAAGCCCATCGAGACCCGTTTATTATATATTATATTTTTATTTTTAAATAGAAAATATAACCATACAGATTGAAAGAAATTTAAAGATTGACATCTCTTAAAATTTCATCATTTTTTAAATAGAAAATATATAACTGTACACATTGAAAAAAAATTAAAGATTGACTATCTCTTAAAATTTCATCTAAAAAAATCAATTTCCAGACATTCGATCTTAACGGTCAAAATCACTAGGCATCATCTTTTTAAGGACATCCGTCAACTTTGACTATCAAGATTAAGGGACTAAAAATTGATCTTTGGATTAAAATTTTAAGTGGTTGTAGGTATATAAGTATATTCAGTTTGGGCAATTAAATTTTAAAGATACTAAAAAAAAAAAAATGGTGCCAAATACAAAATAAACAAAATGACAGTCTCAAACTTTGACATTAAAATCCTAACGGGCTTCGAACATGATCAGACTCTTTTTGACACAGCCCCAACTGAACCCAACCCGTGAACGAGCCTAGTTGGAAAATGGTCCACATGCCGAGCTAAAATATTTTTTTAATCCCACTGGATAATTTTCTTTTTAAGATTCATAATTATTCTAAAAACATAAAGAAAAAGACCTTATATACAATTTATATAGTCTTACTGGATTCTCAACATAAACAATTTAAATCAACAATCTTCAAGGAGATATTAGAGAGTAGAAGTTCTCTTAACTTTTAGTGCCCCAAGAAGAGAATTTTCTTACTTTAAATTTGCCTCATCCAAACATAGGCTAAAAATCTCTTTTGAGTCTCTCTATTTAGGGAGGCTGCTCTTAAACTTTTGAAATGACTATATATTTTCTGATGGAATATGTAGAGAATGACGACATTCGTTGTGTAAAATTTAAATATCATCTCATCACATTAGCTACTTGAACTTAAAATCACTGATTTTTCATAATCCATCTCGTAAAGTTACTATGATGATTGAAAAGTTTTCCTTGATTTATAACATCTGTGAAATCCCACTCAAACCATTTAAGTCTCATTCAGTATATGGTCTTCCCATTAAAAATGGGAGTTCAGTCTCGCTAGAGCTGTCCTTTTCATAAGCTTAAGTTTATGGAATGAGTAGGCCTTCGCGAAAACTAAACCCTCAGATAATTGGGCTTTTGGGCAAATCCAAATCTTTTTGTTAACATTTTGAACACAGACAGCAGCGGGTGGGCTTCAGACTGTTTGACAGAGCCTAGCCCTCAATTAAAAGATGTAAAAATTCCAAAATCCATAGACCATGCTCGAACCACATTGTGAGATATTCAGACATCCAGTGCATACCTACCTTAGCATGTGGATTTTCATTTATCTTGGGTCTGACCCAGAAGATCAAACTTTAATACTTGATATGATCTTCATGAGTATAGATCAAGAAAATTCACAGTTCCAAAACTTATTAAAAGAAGAAAAATTGCATAAGTTGACTCAACTGGATGGTATATGTCGAATCTAGTGAGTCTAGTTTTAACGTTTTTTCAGAAAAAGAGAAGAAAAACTTGCCAATTTACCAGACCCATGGGTTTTTGAAATATGGAAGAAAATCTATTGGATATGGACCTCTAAGGTTCAGTCCGTTACCATCCAATATTGGATCTGGCCATTCTATGAAATCATTGGAAAACAAAGCATCGATATCTACATTCCAACAAAGCCTATCTTATTAAGTGGGTTGGGGGGTGAGAGAGAGATGCACCTGAAGAGATATTTCATTAATCAGATTTCTCCAGCTTTACACAAGTCTTATCCATATTTTCACAAGTGCGAATAACGGAGAGAAGCTTTTTGAGCAAATGAGGATTTCACTAAGGCAAGTTTTTTCGCATATTCTTGCTCAGCTTGCTCCAGCTGCTCTTGCAACTCAGCCCTCAGTCGTTGGGACCGAGCAACTTCTTCATCCACAGCAGCCAATTCAGAATTCAACTGTTGGTGCTCACTCTCCACCCTTTGCAGCTCTTCAGTTATTGTGGCCAACGTCTTCAAAACCTCAGTGCGCTCTGCAACTAGTGCGTCTTCAGCCTGGACCAGAATCAAAAGTCTGCCTTGAACATCATTGAGCCTTTCTCGCTGACAAGTATTCTCAGAATCAATCAATCTCAGTTGATCTTTGACCTGTTGAATTGTTGCAACTTGTTCAGCTAAAAGGGATCCATTTGTACTGCTTCCTGACAATGCTTCAAACTCATCCATCTGATTTATTAGATTTTGTATCTGTGACACGAAAGCAGAGCAGTCTACACCAAAGTCAGAAATCCGACGGGCTGCTTCCACCAGTTGGCTCCGCTGGCCAAGAAGAGACTGAATACTAAGTCCTTGAACATGTTGAAGGAAACGGTTAGCGAAATGGTGGGCTGTGCTTGACAGTATATCACTCATATAGTCTTCATCACCTTCAAGGCAGGGGGGGGACATAGCAGAGCTAGCCAAAGAATCAGCATCCAGTGGCCCTGACTGCATGCCTAAGTGATCTGCAGGAGCTTCTCTGTCCCTTGTCTCTCCCTTGGAAACTGGTTTCGGTGAAGATATGTCTCTTGACTCCATCTGTTCACTAGAGTGTGAGAGAGCACCTGTGTTGAAAACCAGCAAATCTCTTGTTCCTCCATCCCCTTGAGAGTCCTTATTAATAGAACAATACAAATACTCAGCAGGAGAGGAATGGTGTAAACAAAAAAAGACTGAGAAAAGGGAACTGTCGAGATGTACAGTTCATACAATATTACCGCAAAATACAAGTTGTACTTAAATATGTAATTAAATGATAAAAAGAACTCCAGGTTATTTGAGCATAGACCAGCATGAGATTTTAGGAGAATGATATATTTTTTCCACCAAAATTAGTAAAACAATAAAGTTCTACTATAGATTCTTGGATAAAACAAAAATTCATTCTGCAATTTTAGCCCACATGGAAATCAATTTGGGTCTCTTTTGTACTGCCTTTCCTGATACATAAATGGGAAATCATCATCATTAAAGTCTTCGGTCTTCCTGCATGTCTAGGATCGACTTTTCAAGTTCACCTTTTCCACTTAATCATATCAAATAGCATAAACGGACAAATCTCCTTTTGAACTTCCATGGCCACCATGAATGCAACAGAAACTACATTCAACTAGCAATCTGCTTCCAAAATCCTTTTGCTCCATAACAACATACTGGATATACATGCCATTCAAACACTCAAAGAACCTTGCAATTTGGACAGAATGCAAAATCCAAATTGAGGCAAAAAATCATGTGTTGTTTCTTCGCAAGAATATTACATATGTATATATGGTATAAACCTGGATGAAAAATAATTGAAAATATAGAAAATGGATAGAGATTTCAATTTGAGGACAAATCAAGCCTCTAATATTGGTTTCAATGAGAGGAGAAACCAACCACTGAGCTGAAGCTAATTTGGGGAAAATTCTCTGCTGATTTCATTATTCAACTTAGCTAGCCTATAAATAGGCATTCAATACAACTCAAATGGAAAGTATAGATAAGGAAATATATAAATTTAACAACTTACTATTTAGCATTGATAAAATGTCCATAATTTTATTTTTTTTACTAGGATCCTATCATTCCCACCTCCATGGAGACGAACCTTATTCTCAAGATTTGGAAAACTTTCCATGTTGAAATATTTGGAATTAAATTCTTCCAATGGAGTAAAATGTCCATGGAGAATGGAGACTTGCATCGACTCTCAATGCAAATTCGAAAACTCAGAAGGCGTTGATTGCAGACTATGGGCATCAAGGTGGAAACTTGGTGCCTGCCACTGATTGGTGTCCGCAAAATGAATCGAGTCAAACTCAGTGAGATGGGTTTGAATTTCGCCCTCTCAAGAACGAATATCATCACATTTAATTTCTAAGTTAGAACTTTCTTCAATGTCTCCTCCCCTGGTCGAAGTGCATCATCACCATCATATTTTTACCACTAGCAATAGTTCGATGCAATCACACCATCAGTGGTAGTACGTGCACCACTATCTATTGCTGATTTGTGAGTTTTTTTTTAAACAGTAACAAAAGATTAATATATTAAAGGATAAAAAGGCACTATAGATACAAGGTGAAGGGTCTAAGAGTCTTAAACCCAAGATGAAATGACAAAAAGAAGTACACATCCATCATAGAAACCCAAAAAAACATAAATACAAATCTCCCTAAAACTTATCAAAGAAGCTCAAAGAAAGAAAACGCCCGCGATCGTGGAGTACACCCCATTCTTTACAAGGAAATCGGCCACTTCGTTGGCTGATCTTTTGACTAGCTCAAAAGATATCTTGTGACCTGAACACAATGCCCTTATTTCCCTAACAACTATGATTAGTTTCTGGAAGCCGAGTCAACCCCTTTAGCCCACTCGATCACATTTGTGGAGTCCCCTTCAATAATTAATTTTCACTACCCATAGGAAATCTACAAGGTCAAAGCTCTCCTAATACCAAGAAATTCTGCCTCATTTGAATCTCTCTGGTCTATAAGCTCAGAAAAAAACATGAACGATGTAAAGTGGAGTCACGGAGAATGCCTTCTATTAGAGTCGGCCCAGGTTTACCCCTCACTGCTCCATAAACATTAAATTTATTCACTCCCGACGGGGGAGTAGACCAAATCAAACTAATTTTATTCTTTCTAGGGCCCTCGCTCATGCAACCTTCCCAAGAGCTATAAAAGTCCCTCAATTTATGACCCCTAATTCCTTTCCTGCCAAAATCCAAGCACAAAGTCTATTTAGTATTTTGGAAAATCCCACTTTCCTCAGAAGCTTTATTTTTGAAGGCACTAGAATTCCTTTTCTTCCAAATAGACCAAAAGATCACCGCTGGAATGGTATTCCAGGAAGCCTTCATCTTAGGGCCGAAGCGTGAGAGTACTCAGGTACTCTGCATGTCCTACCGAATACCCATGGGACGCCCATCAGATTAACAAAATTTGTCCAAAGTTATCTTGTTGCTGAACACCTTGCAACGTGTTCAGCATAGATCATCATTCGATCTAAGCATTCCTCTTCTATTGAGTGCCACCACGCTTTCAACCCTTTTGTGTGTGTCTGTGTGTTGGTGGTGGTTGGGGGGTTGGGACCGCTGAATTAAGCCATGTTGCAAAGGATAAAGAGGCCTCATCATTAGGTTGTTGAAGGGATAGATCAACCATTGCCTTAACTGAAAAGGCCCTTGAAGAGCTCCAGTCCAAATTAGCTTATCCTCCTCTTCCCTAGAGATAGGAAAGTCTCTTAAAATAGCTTTCATCTCTTCGAAGCTCTCTTGCTTAAAATCCCTCAAATTTCTTCTAAAATTGAACTCCCAAGTTATAAGGCCCTCTTCCACCTTGTAGCAACCCTGAACTTTGGCTTGTCTATTCCTAGCTATCCTATAGAGTCTAGGATAAACATCTTTTATAGGTCTTTCCCTAATCCAAAGATCTGTCCAAAAGAGGCTCGTCTACTTTTCCTACAATAAGGCTTAGTTTTTCTTTAAAGATGCTACCCACCCGGCCTTCTACCCTTACCACACCTTAATTAGCTGTGATCCTAACTTTTCAACATTTTCCCTGAAGTATCATTTTAATTAGCTGTGATCCTTTATTTGCGAGCTTTTCTTGGAAGAACCTTCGTTGCCATGTGATCAATGTGTAGCTTGATAGCGGCCATTGACTCTTTTAGGTCCTTTAAGATGCTGAACATGTCACAAACAACCACCTCAAGTTTCTCAATTTGTAGTGTCTCTATTGCCATAGTAAGGATGCCAATAGAAATAGGCGTAAAAGTTTTTTTTTTCCTTTTTCTTTTTGGAAATATAAGGGTGTGTTTGAAAAAAGAAAATGGGTGAATTTTTTTTTTTTTTTTTAAATAAAGGTGAAACAGGTTTTAAGGAGGTTAAAAAATGTGGAAAGGGGTCTACAAAAGGTACAGTTAAAAAAGACTTAAAGTTAAAACATGTGGAAGAGGGTGGGGTTTGCTTAAAAAGAAAAAGGAAGAGAAGAGAAATGGGCTTAAAGAATAAATATATATTTTTTAATTAAAGGGTAGGGTGGGGTTCTGTAGGGAAAACAAAGTAAAGAAGGGCGACTAAGCATTAAAGTAGTAGCGAATCACGATGCGTACTACAGAACGACATAGATCTCGGCATAGATTGTGGCAGGAAATAGCGAGCCTCACGATGTGTGTTGAGAAGCAGCAGTAGCAGGGTCGTGGGAGGATGGAAACCAAGGTGGAAGTGGATCTTGGCTGGTGAGGGTGTAGGCGAAGAAGCGCAAGAGGGTCGATAAGGGTAGAGGAAATGGATTGAGGGGAGGCGATGAAGGGAAAAGGAGGTCACAAAAGGACAACACAAGTAATGGTGCAAGCAGCGGCAACAAAGAAAATGCCAGAAGCCTTGGCGAGTAGTGCTGACAACTTTTGTGCTTCTATTCTTGATGCAGGACAACTAATAGGGTGACCCTAAATGCCTAATGTGGTCCCTAAAAATTAAAAGGAATGAAAATAATACACTCTAAAACTAACATAGGCTAAAATTAAATTTCAATTAATAAATGCAATTAATTAATATAAACTAGCCATAAATAATCATGTAAATATGGAGAATTTAATGTGTGAATGGAAAGGATGGACTCAAAGTATTAAATGAATCAAATGGGCAAAGGGGTTAATAACTTAAATTAGGCACATGCGAAATTTGACTTAAAAAGGGTAAAGGGGAATACGAATGGCAATAAGGAATCGAAATAAGGTTTTTTTGTCACTGGGAAGGGTTTCTGGAAGCTACGGAAGGAAGGGAAGAGGATGGAAGGTCATGGGAATGGGTATTATGAAGGGGCGAAGGCTGCGGAGAGGTTTTTGTGTCACTGGCGAAACCAGAGAGGGGATTTGGGGATGGCGAAAAGGTAGATCTTGTTAGGAAATGGGGACGAAGGTGAAGACGGGGAAAAGAGAAGAAGAGAAGAGAGGTAGAAGGGGAAGAGAAGTACCTGAAGCAAAAGTAGGGTCTCTCGCCAAGCCTCACGCTAAGGAATCACTCCCAATCTAAAAATCGCACTTGCAAAGGTATTTTGCGAAAATCTCACTCTTTATTTCATTCAATCATTTTTTTTTCATCAAGCTACAAGAGGAGCTTTTATAAGCTTGTCTTACGCCCAAATAAGGAAACTAAAATTACATAATTATTCTCATCTAAAAATAAACTAACAAAAGAAAGAAAGAAAATAAAGAATAACAAAAATAGCAGAGACACGGAAATAGCAAAATAAAAGGGACTGGTATTATGCTCCGCATCAATTCTTCTTCTTTTTCTTCTTTTTGAAAAGGCCGGAAGGCAACAACAACAACAACAACAATAGCGGAAGTAGCAATGATAGTAGTCGTGATGGCTACCAACTCAAATGGAATGTCCAAGTAAGGAAATAAATCCCATTTAACAACTTACTATTTATAATCACTGACAAAATATCCATAAAATATTTTATTTAACAATGATCCTATCAATATACCACATTGTCAAGACTGAAACCATGCAGGTGCCACTTAGCCTCATTGCATACAATAGTGGCCCAAAATCCATTCTATCAGAATGTCTTCCTTTTCTCAAAGATTACCAATACCGTTCACTAATAAAAGATAGGAACAAAATGCTTTGCATTTTAGATGAATGCTTGACCTTGACACAAGATTCTAAAAGTTAAACCAGTGTCAAACCATTAAAAAGTCCAAATACAGCCTTCCTCTAGGAACTACACTTTTTGCCAAGAAATCTGCAACCACTTCTACATATCATCTTACGTGCAAAAGAAAACATCGTCAAAGATCTAGATAAATCTCTGATTTCTTTTCCTATTGGAATCATCTTCCATGGGACTCTCCTTTTCTACCAAGAGTCTTCCTTGAAAGCCTTGATGACAAGGTGTTGCTGTTATCTTTACACTATAATGAGAGATAGGACTTCAGATTCACAAGGATAAATATTCATGATTCTTCATCTAATTATTGAAGGGGTTTTTTTTTAAAAAATTTTAACTCAAGCCATAACTATGAAGGTGATAACTGTTGGGATATATTACGAACTGTATATGTTTAATATTGGATTCTCTCAAATTAGGTAGATTATCACCTATTAGGGTTTATTGGAACTATCAAGATATGATTGTATTCTTGAAGATTCTCACAATGTATGATGTATCTTATATACTTTATTTGATTAGTATAATAATATAAGATTCTAGTCTATTTCATTATCTATCATGGTATAATGCTAGGTTTTTGTTATTTGGCGGCGCTGGTACAAGGCAAGAACCTACTCCTTTGTGGGACAATGTCGTTCTCTGTACTTCAGCTTCAAGAGGTCTGAGACAGGGTGACCCATTATCTCCTTTCATCTTCACCTTGGTCGGAGAAAGTTTACATAGACCAGTGGTGAAAGCCAAGGAATTGGGGATAGTAAAGGGTTTTAACAACTCATCGGATGGTCCAGTTGTCACCCATCTCTAGTTCGGGGATGATACTTTATTCTTCTGTGAACCAAATAGGGATGAAGCAATGTAACGACCTGAGAATTCGATCCCGATGCCCGATGCCCGATGTCTTTTCTGGATGTATTTTGAAATGAATTTGGAATTTTACGTCCAAATTGGTAATCGTTGAAAATTGATGTGAATTATGGTGTTAAGTAATGGCATTGTGATGATTAGAAAGTGAATAAAGTCAATAATCAAGTTATGTGGGAATTTTGGGTATTAAATGGAATTATTGAGATTTATGAGAACCATTGATATTTAATTAAGAATTTTAATAATTAGAGGAATAACATTGAATTAATTAAAATATTGGTGTTTAATGAAGTTAATCTAATTTTGTACACCTCAGCTCGTGAGGTGTCAAGTGGGTCCCATTTGTGGTGACACAACTTGCCACATGGCAAGTGGGTCCCTTGAGTTAGGTAAACCCATGTGCAATGAAATGCACTAGCGACCCAGTTAAAGATGTGATTGCCCATACCCCCTTACGCGCTAGATTAAGATGGGAAAACCCATGAGTTGCACTGATGTGATATGGAGGGCACCGAAAGATCAAAACAAGATCCCTTCTTTGCGCTGAAAACAGGATGGAAAGCTTGTTGTTTGTGCTGAAGGCAGAGAGGGAACCCATTATGCGATTCCTTCTTATTCCTACAACTCCACTCGATCCTCTCTTCTTCCTCTCCTTCACTTCCTTAACTCTCAAACATCTAAGCTGAGTCTTACCAGTGAAGATGAGAAAGGAAACAACAGCTCTACACATCTTCTTCTTCTCCATCTTCTACTTCCCAAGTAAGCCACCCCATTAGGTTAATTTGATAATTGTAAATGGGTTGATTTAAAAATTGATGGTATTAAATTCTTTTATTTCAAAATTAAAAAAAGAAAGGAAGACAGAGAGAAGACTCAGTAATTTTTCCTCCTCTCTCTTTTCTCTCCTCTATTTTTTTTCCTCAGGTGCTGCTTGTAGGCAGCCAACGCCCATAGCAGCTAGCAGCCACCCTTTTGTGGTTTTAAAAAAAAAAAAAAAGAAGAGAAGAGAAGAGAAAGATCAGAGAGAGACCCAAGTGTTGGTGGCCATCGTCCCACCCTCTCTGGATTCCCAGATTTGATTTGTTTTTATGAAATGAAAAATAAGAAGGGTTCAGTAGATAGACTTTTCTCTCCCTCATTTATCTTCTCTTTCCTCATTTAATTTCATAAACTATTCTACATGGCCAAGGTGCTACATGCACATGCAGCCAAGCACCCCAACCGATTGAGTTTTTCATCAAATTGTTGCATGGTATGTCCATGTAGTCAAAGGCCACTGAATTGGGTTGATTCACACATAACATTATTTGTTTTACTTTAATTATTAATTATTTATATGGGTGTTTGGTAATATTTTTTTTTTTTTTTTAAAAAGGAGAGCTTATAAATGAATCTCTCATCTCCTCCCCTGTACTTGCCCACCCACTGTTTGATAAAATGCTAATAAGAGATGATGACCTACCTTTGGCTGATTTCCAATTTCATTTAATACATCCACTTCACATGGATGCACATTTATCCCTCTTTATCAGCCGAACGTGTGTGAGCATATGTAAATGAGTTTCTAATTTATATTTATTTTCTCCTTACCTGTTGCTGTCTCAAAAACCAGCCATGTAGGGCTGCTTTTCTGTCTCAAAAACCAGCCATGGAATCACTTTACCACTCCTAGGGTGTAGCTGTATTTTTATGTAAGATTTTCCTCACCTACCTTCTTAATCAGTGAGTATCTTATTTGAGTCTAGCATGTAAGTTAAGCCAATAACACTACTTAAACCGATTTAAATGAATGGGTCTTGCTGTCCATGGGCAAACTCAGTTGGACTTAACTAAGTCCAAAAATCTTATGTGTTTCTGTTGGAAATTCCATTCATAGTTCCTATTGATTCGGCCAAATTTAAATAGACCTATGCTTTAAGTTAAACTAGAATGCAGGACTGTTTTAGCTGTCCTTAACACCCACCAACCACATTTTTGTTACATATCAGGTCCAGTTTTTGGACAGCTCCTAAACTAAGATTTATATCCACTATAGACAACATAGGGGCTGAATTTCATAGGCTGATACACTTAGTTTTAATCACTTAATAACTAACTCTGAACTTTGAACAAGACCTCATTGATGGAAGTAACAACATTAGATCTAGAAACTAAGGGCAATTGATTTAATTAAGTTTAATAATAGTGTTGTGATGTTTTGTCATACATGAAAATGACCGAAGGATTCGAGGATGATTTAGGTGTTCTACGTGCCGTTTCGTAAACCATCCCTTCACTGATTTTCGTCAATCAAGTATGTGTTCCTACATTATTGAATGCACTAGAGTGATATTATGTGTAGTTCCTCTATTATTATGAATGGCCAATGGATATACTTTAAAAATTATGAATTGCAATGAAATCCTTGAAATTGTATGAGTAGATTCTTCTATGTTATTGAAGCATACTGAATAATGATTTGGATGATGAGTATATTTTATGAAATGATGGCATGTGGAATATGTGAAATACTGATTTACTTTGAAAGAACTTGACTGATATGATGAGTTATGGTTAAATGTGATACTTGGGAATGTAGAATATTATGTACTATTGATGTATTAATAAGTGAGATCATGCAAATGGAATGTGATTTTGATTTAATTACCTTTGAACATATGATATATGTTTTGGAAAGAATTGAGGATGTATAAATGAAATGAAAATGGCACCTACATTCATATACCTCATGCATGTGACATGGCACCTACATTCATATACCTCATGCATGTGACATGGGGTAAGATTTGCATTAGTTGGAACCAAGCTTTGGACTTGGGTATGAAAAAATGATAATAATGATGAAATTGAACAAATTGTTGTATATTGGCCGCGTCCACTGTTTCATAAAATATGGGTGTTGATTTGGACCATAAGAGCTCCAGGGTCAGAAGAAGTCCCGAAACAAGCACAGGCGTATGGGAGATTGACACTCCCCTAGTTAGTCCCGGTTAAATGTCAGTATAGGGTACAACACCCTGTCCGTTGCCCCTGGAAATGCCTCGGACACATGTTTGGCCAGAATATAAACCATTGATGTGACAGGAACTGTGGTTGAGAATGGAAGATGGAGATGATTGCATTGATCATGACATTCATGGCATGACATACATGTTTATGATGATTTGAGTATGAAATGTCTAATTTTCGTAATTGAACATGAGTACGAGTTGTCAATATTGATTAAGAATTAAGAATTGCACCATTGTATATAATGTGGACTTATAACCATGGAAAATGCATGAATATGTGTATATGATATCTAAGTTATAACACTCATCTGTGCAACCCCCCCTTCCCCTTGATCGGAATTACCTACTGGCGCGTTGACTAAGCCCATAATTCCCCCCTCTAGATGAAGGTGCAACACAAGGAAACGGAGCAGAACCAAGTGGCAGTAGAGCGTGAGAAGTTGGATAAGAAAAAATGATATTTTGATCTGGTTTATTTTGATCAAAGATGAGATGTATTTTGTAGGAGAAATATTTTGGGAATGTAATAATTATAACTCCTAGACTCATTTACTTTGTTGTTGGTTTGACATGTTGACTCATGAGAGACTCCATACTTTGCTATTCATATAGATCTTGGATAAATATGATGTAATTTCCACTGATTGTTCTAAGTAAGTGTGTAAAGATTATCATATACAAAAGTTTATGCACACATTGTGTTGGGCCAGTCGAGGTCCGAGTCTTTGAATTCGGGATTGACTCGCGTCGTGGCAACCCCGTCCCTTTTTCTTTATGTTCAATATTTAAAAAAAAAAAATACTATGATTTTAAGCGTTGGGAAAAGGGCGGGGCGCCACAAGCAAGAGGATTTAAGGCTATTCTGAGATGCTTCGAGGTGGTATCGGGACTGAGAATCAATATCAGGAAGAGCACTGTGATTGGTATTAATGTAGATGAAGACATTCTCAAGGGTTTAGCAGAGGAGATTGGGTGTAGCACTAGAAGGTTACCCCTTATCTATCGTGGATTACCAGTTGGTGGGAATCCAAGACTAAAGCAATTTTGGGCTCCAGTCATAGAAAGATTGAGAGGAGATTAGTAGGATGGGGAAGAGATATCTATCCCTTGGTGGGCATCTTACTCTAATCAAATCAATGTTGACGAATTCCCCAACTTACTCTCTCTCCTTGTTTGAGATGCCGATAGGGATATTGAGGAAAATTAAACAACTCTTTAGAAGCTTCCTTTGGGGAGAAAAGGACTCGAATAGGAAGGTAAACCTTGTGTCTTGGGAAGAAGCAACCAAATCAAATAGAGAGAAGCTTTGTGGACCCGGGTGTTGACAACAAGATATGGGTTGGAAGATAGGAATGGGTAGGCGCTAAGTGATAATGTTGAGAAATGTGGGTCACCGATTGTCAAGGCCTGATGGGGACTATGCCAAGGTAGACCAGATTCAAGAAGGTTATTCAAGGATAATGTTAGAAGATTGGTTGGTAGAGGGGATAGGACTTTTTTCTGGTTAGATATTTGGTTGGGTGATAGGCCCCTCAAGGAGGTGTTTCCTAGATTATACTGAATTTCTCAAAACAAGAATGCCCTAGTACAGGATTACTATAAGATTGAGGGTCAAAATATCTCTTGGAACCTGGACTTCAGACGTGAATTAAGATCCTTTGAGATGAGGAGTTGGGAGGACCACTTAACCCAATTGAAGGAATTCCCTGTATCCCTTCAAGAGGAGGATGAACTTCTTTGGACATGAGACTTTTCTAGCACATTTTCAATGAAACAAATGGTAGAGTTAAGCCTGGGGGAACAACACATTGAAAAATCATCCTCTAGGTTACCTTGGAATGGTTCGGCTCCCCCCAAGGGTTCAAGCTCTTGTGTGGTGTACACTAATGGGTAAGATACTTACGAGATTGGAACTCAAGAGAAGGGGTTTGCTGAGGGATGGGGATGATCTTAGTTGCCCCCTATGTCACCACCTGGAGGAAAACACTGATCACCTATTCGTTAGGTGCCTTATCGCTAGGAGCCGGTGGGTAAAATTTGCAAATCTCTAAGGTCTCTTGGGTTTTTGGCTCGAACTGCATAGGGATTGTGGAGTCTTGGGTATTATATAACTTAGCACAAGGAAGAAGGTAGCATGGCTCACGGTTCCGGCTGCAATATTGTGGACTCTATGGAAAGAGAGAAATGCAAGAATTTTTTAAGGAAAGTCAAGTGAGATCAACGACCTCTTCCAAAGGGCTAAGTGGAGGCTTTGTGTTTGGCTCCTTTCTGGAATAGGCTTCAAGGGTCTTAAGCCAATGGATTTCATCTCGTCTTGGGAGGAGTGCATGAGTTGAAATTCCAAATGTCTGAAGAGAACCGTTAATTGAGATCCTCCTCCTCATGGTGCAAAGAAATTTAACGTGGATGGAGCTGCTAGGGGTAAACCGTGGACAGCAGGCATAGGTGGAGTTCTTAGGGATTATAGGGGGGAAACTGAACTTGTTTTCACAGAAGATGTGGAGATTAAAGACTCAAATGAGGCAGAACAGCTTAGTATTAGGAGGGTTTTGACTATCTGGAGAGTTTATGGGCAAGGTCCACTTGTCATAGAAGGGGACTCGGCAAATGCAATTAAATGGGCTAAGGGACTTAAGCGTTCTCTATGGAAGTTGATTATCATAGCTAGGGAAATTAAGGGTTTAGCCGTGGGAATGGAGGTCTCTTTTGTTCTAGTGAGTTGCATAGCAAATGGGGTTGCGGATTTCTTCTTTAGATTTGGAGTCAACAACTCAGACTCTGGGGTCTTCCTACTTTGAGCTTGGGGAGTTTTGTATAGAGTTCTTATTTTGTTGTTGTTTGGGGTTTCTCTCTTGTTTTTGTTGTGTCCCTTTGTGGTTGGTTTTCTTATTTAATGAAATCTTTTTATACCGCTAAAAAAAGCATTTTCCGATCGAACTTCCTCCCCCTTTGCGGATCTTGACAAGGGGTGCATTCACAGTATTTCATGTCGCAAGGTGGGAAGTTGTTGGCAGCAGCTGAATCATTGATAACTACCTGATGATGGGCTTGGAAATCTAGAGACACAGCTGATGGTAGACGGGAGTGGGAATTGGTTTTTGGCGAACTGGCATCACAAGCAACCTTGTTGATAATTTCAGAATGCTCAGATGCAGAAGGACTAGCATTTTCCCAGTCCCCCAGTGCATAGAAGAGAACACAGAGAATGCCAACGCCAAGGAGCCAGGTGAGACACTTCCCTTTCGGTTCCATCTGATGATGTTTGGGAGATCCACTGTATTCTTTCACCATAACCTGCACAAGTGCACATAGATAAGCATAGAGGAAACTTCAAATTTTCAAGTAAGCGTCCGGATGTTACCCAAATTTCAAGTAGTTAGAATATTTAGGTAAAACAGAAAGATTATTATCCATTCTACTAACAGTTCTGGAGAAGTACAACCCAAAAGAGGACGCCAAGTGCATTTTCACCCCAAATAAATATCAGAGATGGTAATTATCATGACAGTTGGTGGAAATTTCAGGGAAAAAAAGTCATATTGAACGAGGAATCCAAATTTTACAGCGGCACAATGCACAGTAAAAGTGTATGTATCCATGAACCAAAATGTTCATGCCACTTGCAACTTACAGGAATTCAAACGAAATGTCAGTTTGGATGCAAGGAAATGAAAGTATTTTTTTGAAAAAATAACCATCTAAAAAAAGGGTTAATTGGAAATGTAATCAGATGAAATGGAGGAGATAAAAACGTAACAATTCACATAGATCGTGAACAGAGAGAGAGAGAGAGAGAGAGAATGAATCAGAGGATGTAAACATGGAAGATGGTTATATCCAGTAGAAGCAAATCAGAGACCCAACAGTGTTATGTTTAATCACTTACAATACAACCGCTACAAAATAGAGTAAGAACGACAAAACCAAGAACAGTACAGAAAGGCTGAGTCTTCGTGAATGGATTTCAAGAGAGTAATACAGAAAGAGAGTTCCTTGAATTGACATGTAGTCAAAAAATTCCAGAACCAGATGCATGACTCCTCTTTATCTCATCCAGCCTTGACATTTTCTGTGTCCCATGTAATTCAACCCACAACCCCGACTTCATCACTCAACCACCCAAGCCATAACGACCAACTACTTTAGCCATTAATCCAACAGAATAACTTCCCTCTAAACTTGCCAAGCTAACCCCAGCCAGCCCTTGCCAACACCACTGCTAGCTCAGCCTCTCCAAAGTCAGAATTGTTCCCACCCTGTACACACCCATCATGTTTTTTGCACCACCTAATGTCCAACCCTCACAGCCCTTCATCCCCCACATTTGCAGTCACGCTTAATGCTGCTTAGATTTGCCCCTTCTTGTTAGAGCCCCTGTTTATCCGTGTCTCCTCGTTGTCAATTCCGTGAACATATCTAAGACCTTGCCTTGGATGTTCATATTGGAGGATCGCTTGAAGACCATGAAAGATATGTTGATCGCTAAGGATCTCTCCGATGTTGTGGCAACCAAACAGGTAAATCAGACTATAAGTGACTTTAGGTTGGGTTCAAAATGTCAAATCTTAAATGTTAAAAATTAATCTAGATAACCTAAAGACCTTATGTTGAATAGGCACTAAAATCCAAAGCAGTCAAAATCTAAAGAGTGTAGGTTTGACTGGTCGAGCAGATTCAACCAGTCGAAAGGCTTATCGAATTCTTTGTGGACTTTGTGCCGTTTTGGATTTGACCAGTCGACTCGAATGACCTATGTTAAGTTCCAATGTGAATTCGACAAGTCGACCATGTTCGACTGGTCGAAAGTCATGTTTTATTCTTTTTATCCTTTGTGTTTGATGACTCTCTCGGGATCGACCAGTCGACCATATTTGACTGGTTGAGCAGACTTCTTGGAAAACTTATTTTCGACCCTTCGAAAATCTTCGACCCATCGAGACCATCAACTTTTAACAACCTGCCAACGTGTGTTTTTGACATGTCGAGAAACTCACCCTTCAGTGCCTCGACACGTCGAGGAGCATTGTTTGATCCGTTGATTACTAGCCATTGTAACTTTTCTTATAAATACAGATCAAGTGTAATTGGAGATTAAGGAGTGAATTAAGAAGAAAAATTGTGAGATTAAGAGAGAGACCTAACTCAAAAAACTCTAGATCTGAAAAATCTTCCCCTTCTTTAGTCTATGAAATGAAACAGTCAAATCATTTGTGAAAAGGGTTGCTGGAGATGTTTGTAGTACCATGCCCAGGTATAATTGTTGATTGCACATATCTGGAGCCAACGTGTGTTTTTGACATGTCGAGAAACTCACCCTTTAGTGCCTCGACACGTCGAGGAGCATTGTTTGATCCGTTGATTACTAGCCGTTGTAACTTTTCTTATAAATACAGATCAAGTGTAATTGGAGATTAAGGAGTGAATTAAGAAGAAAAATTGTGAGATTAAGAGAGAGTCCTAACTCAAAAAACTCTAGATCTGAAAAATCTTCCCCTTCTTTAGTCTATGAAATGAAACAGTCAAATCATTTGTGAAAAGGGTTGCTGGAGATGTTTGTAGTACCATGCCCAGGTATAATTGTTGATTGCACATATCTGGAGATCTGAAGCCTCAACCACTAAGCATGCAACACACAACATTGAAGAACACATCCAAAACATTGATCAAGACCCAAAGGCAAGTGCTCTTCCCTCCTTTTTATTCATTTAATCTTGTAAGGTAGATTAGACCTCTGCGATCGAACCACCATAAAAAAAAATGGTGTCAAGGAGTAGACCTCGGTGGTCGAACGTTTCAAAATTTAGGTGTGTATTGATAGGATATTTTTACCCTTCCATAGTGTGTTTCAGATAACCCAAAGTTGGGTGAGTCCATGAGTGGATGTAGGTTTAGGTGAACCGAACCCCTATAAATCTTTGTGCATCTGTGGTTTGCTTTAATGGTTTGATTTGTTTATTATTTGCACACACATTTGATTATTTCGCTGCACAGATTGTTAAATTGATTTACTTTAAAAAGGTTAATATAAATTGGTATTGGTCCTATTCACCCTCCCTCTAGGACCCGTGCATTGGTCTAGCCCGGACTTACAAGTGGCATCAAGAGCAAGGTTCCTCTATTAAGACTTAATCGTCTAGAGATGATCCCTGCGCTAGAGCAATGCAAAGGGGAGATAGGCAGGCGGTTACCAAACCTCCATATTTTGATGGTACAAACTATGCCTACTAGAAGGCTCGCATGACAACGTTTATTGTAACCACTGATGGAACCGTCTGGGAATCTGTTCTAAGAGTTTGGGTTCATCCAGTTGAAGAAGTAATTGATACAACTACAAAAGGGAAATCTGAAACTTCAACCAGTACTAAGTTGGTCAAACCTAAAGACTTCTTTTGTTGGACTGATACTGAAACATCATTATACAGTGCAAATGGAAAAGCTTTAAATGCTATAAATTACGTTGTTTCACCAGACGAATTTAAGAGAATCATGACCTGTGAAACAGCTAAAGAAGCCTGGGATATTCTCGAGAGAACCCCGAAAGGACAAACTTGGTCAAAAGATCTAAACTCCAAATACTGAGCTCAAAATTGAAAAGTATCCGTATGCAAGAAAGTGAGACATTCACAGAGTTTTATTCTATATTAAATGACATTGTAAACACTATGTGGGCTCTCGGAGAAAGGATACCCGATAAAATCATCTGTACAAAAATTTTAAGATCCCTACCTGAGTAATCCCAAAGTCGTCGTTATTGAAGAATTTAGGGATGTGGCTAAAATGGTAGTAGATGACCTTGTGGGATCCTTACAAACCTTCGAACTTCACTTTGATAAATCAAAGAAGAAACCAATTTCCCGAAGTTCATCTATGAAATCTGAAACTAAAGATGATAAAAATTCTGAATCCGATAATGATTCAAATGAAGATGTGGTTGTGCTAGCCAAGAAATTTCTAAAAAAATTTAACAAAAAAAAAAAATTTAAAAACTTTAAAAGGGATGATTTCAAAGAAAGATCTAAAGGAAACTCAAGCTCATCCAAAGATAAATCAAGAGAAAATTCAAAAGAAAAGTCAAAAGAAAAATCCAAAAAACTCCAATGTTTTAACTGTGATGGCTATGGGCACTTTGCCGATGAATGTCCATCTAAAAGGAGATCAAATAAGAAAGCAATGACCACTGTTTATGAGACACATCTCAATCTGAAAATGAATCAGATGACTCATCCGAAGAAAAAACCAAAAATTTGAAAGGTCTCTTAGTTACCATTACATCTTATCCTCAAAATACTCAAAATGTTGAAACTAATAGTGAAGGGTCGGATAATGAGGATGATCTTCAAGAGGCTTACGATGCCTTATTTTTAGAAAGCAATAACTTGGCTAAAAAGCTAAATAAGTCTAAGAATGAAAATATTAGATTGGTCACTGAAAAAGAAAATTTTGAAATGGATTTGAAAACGGCTCAAGAAGAGATCTCTAGGCTTAAACAAGTTGAAGTTGAACTGCAAGAAAGTTTAAGGCTGGCCCAAAAAGAAATTGAAAATCTTAAAGAAGTTGAATCGAATGTGAATTTTGAAAACATAAAACTGCAGATTGAGCTAAATAATTTAAAGAGCCATAAAATGAAATTTGAAGAAAAAATTACAAAAGGGGAACAAAAGTTGGAAAAATTGTTGAATATTGGAAAACAGTTTGGGGATAAAACGGGTCTCGATTTTAATAAAAAAATATGAGAAGACCCAACAACTCAACTATGTAAAATGCTTTTATTGTGACAAAATGGGTCATCTTAAGTTTGAGTGCAATCTTAGAAAGAAGCATCATAAAGAAAAAATTTATAAGACTCAGCCTAATGTGAATCACCGTGGAGATAATCATGTGACTCATAAAGAAAGAATTATCCCTCATTCATTAGCCCAAAGTTTAAATTGCTGGTTGATGAGATGTTCAATCTAAATAATATAAGCAATAAGAAAAGAGATGATTGCAAACAAATTAGGCCTATCCACAGACCTTTTGACACTACAAAATGGGTACCTAAAGATAGAGGATTGGTTTAGGCCTTGTACTTTGGCCTTAAACTACTTTCAGATCCTTGTTTTTATTGTTGCATTTCTTTTGAGGATTTGTTAAAATTATTGGACTGTATAGTTTGAAATATTTTTAAAAAAAATATTGAATGGATGTTTGAATGCTATGAGAAAAATGTTGATTTCAATGTTATATATGTATTTTTTGCGTATTGTTCTTCATGGGTTTTCTTGTAGCATCCCTTGTCAATTTATGACAAAAAGGGGGAGAAATACATTATAGGGAGACTTATAGTGATTTTTTTTTCTGGACTAATATTAAGGGGGACACTGAAAGATCCCACCAGATTTGCCATGTTTTGTGCAGGAAAATATTTGTTTGCAAGCATATTTTCAGGGGGAGAAAATTGAAGATTAAAGATGTCATGTCTGTATTGAGTCTGTTATTGAGTCATAAAAGTTGTAATGTTTTTCTTTTGGCATGTAATAATTCACTATTGAAAGAGTTGTATTTTTTTTAGTCTAGGCTTTGTCACGAAATTGACAAAGGGGGAGATTGTTAGAGCCCTGGTTTATCCGTGTCTCCTCGTTTTCAATTCCGTGAACATGTCTAAGACCTTACCTTGGATGCTCGTATTGGAGGATCGCTTGAAGACCATGAAAGATATGTTGATCGCTAAGGATCTCTCCGATGTGGTGGCAACCAAACAGGTAAATCAGACCATAAGTGACTTTAGGTTGGGTTTAAAATGTTAAATCTTAAATGTTAAAAATTAATCTAGATAACCTAAAGACCTTATGTTGAAAAGGCCCTAAAATCCAAAGCCCAGTCAAAATCTAAAGAGTGTAGGTTCGACTGGTCGAGCAGATTCAACCAGTCAAAAGGCATATCGAATTCTTTGTGGACTTTGTGCCGTTTTGGATTTGACCAATCGACTCGAAAATCTTGTTGATGACAGGAAAATCTTGTTGAGGCTAGGCAAGGAGACAACTATACAAAAGAAGATGGACATGCACTCCAGTGGCTATTTGGCGATATAATGAGGGAGGAGGAAGACAGGGCTGCCCCAAACTAGGATCCAGCAGAGAAGATCTTGAGGAGACGTGGCTACTCAGAGGTAGACAGAGAGGAAATTCTGAAAATTGGGAGGGCCTTAGGGATTCAATTCAACTCAGAGAAGGAGGCTGAGAGAGCATTGAGACAAATAGAGGATAGGGATAGGTCCTCCTGAAGGAAATCCTCTAGGTCCTCCTGAAGGAAATCCTCCAGGTCCTCCAAAAAATCCACAGCAGCATCTCTTCTGATGGGAAGGAGTATATTCTTAAAAATCTTTTACAGCAGAAGAAACAGGTTACAAAAACGAAAGGGGACACAAGTCGAAGCTCAATGAAGATCTTGACCTGGAATGTAAGAGGCTTGGGAATGCAGGAGAAAAGGGGAGCAATCAGAAGACTCATTAGAAAGTACAAGGTTGGCATCTTGCTAATTCAAGAATCAAAGAGGGAAGAATCTCGGTCTCGGACACATTGTTGTGACAGATATGAAGCAGTGCTAAGTGCATTTGGATAAACCTCAAATGGCAAGTGCTTTGAATAATCACTCTGTTGTATGGTTGTGGCATCATGAGAATCAGAAACAGCATTTGGTAGGACACTGTTGTTGTACCTTTCCTGGTCCAAACTGAGTGGGAATTATGCAAGAATCCCACATAATTTATTTTCAAATTGATGTGGCACTCCACACACAATATAATAGATAGTATAGGATACCTATTTGTTTCTATATGGGTGTTCTGAAAAACTTGTGGTCTAGACTCTAGAGTATGTAAAAATCCATCCAGAGTATGTAACTCCGAGCTCTGAGAAGGAAGGGATTGATTGAGGCAAGGTGGTCTCGAAATGGCCCAGCCCACAAGTTGTTATTTGAGTACCAGTGTCTACGGGGTCATGGTTATATATTATGCAAATCTCCAAAGCACCAGTGCTCAAGTAATAATCTGCTCACCCCTATTTGGGGCCACCTAGGCCCATGTGGATGCATGGATGGTCTTGCTGGAATAGGATGCCTATAAAATGATCACCGTGATTGGACAAGTGAAGTCATTTTTTAGGGGCTCAAAGATTTAATTTTATCCAATCAAGGAAATTCACAAGGTTATATATAACTCAGATTGGAGTCAAATTGGGAAAGACATGATTCATGAGGGGTAGGTGAGTGTGAGGGGAAATAGTGTGATTGGGACCATGGTGGAACCCACATGCCTAGAGCCATAAGTTGTTATCCCAGCTTGCAGTCTGGAGTACGTCCAAATACATTCAGAATATTAAATATAAATAAACACATACATATATATATATATATCATATAAGCATAAAAATTATACCACTGAGCCTGACTTTACATCAAGATCACCCTGGGCTTGTATATCTCCTTTGCCTCGATCATCTAAAACCCGTAAATCTCGTATTGCTTCATCAAATTTGCAGTCCTTAGATAAAATTAAAAATAAATCAGCAATAAGGAAGTGAACAGAAGCAAAGAAAAGTTAACAATGTTACATAGTAAAGTAATTGTTCTATTACATAAGAGGAATGGTTTTTGCAGTAAGTATATCAATCAAAAGAGTTTCAGCAAATGCTATCTCAAGATTGGGGACCTGGAGCAGTGCAAAGGATTGCATCGGGATTAACACCTACTTGCAAGTGCTTTGAATATTTGACCAATGTATATCCATTATGCACTACGAGGAAGCACAGAAATCAAAATCCACATAGGTGTGATATTATTGTAGCACCTTTCCTGGTCCATACTATTGCTAGCGGGAAATCCATAAAACATTTCGCATCTTATGTACTTTCCACTTTCCATACTGCTCCAGATATAAAAGAAACTAGAAGTGGAAATGTCAGAAAGAATTCCATTGGTTATGCTTTCTAATTGGCATACTGCTCCAAGCACAAACTATTTCTGTTTAAATATAGAAAGCTGGCAGTCTGGAGTATGCCCAAATTCATCCAAGAAGATAGTGTTCACTAGAACTTATACCACTGAGCCAGACTGCACATTGAAGTCACCCTGGTCTGGAGACTCTCCCTCAAAAAGCATTGATGATGAAGATGTGCCCTTTAACTCCATTGGTTCACTAAATTGAGAGAGCGTTTCTGCATTACAAACCGATAAACCTCCAATTGCTACATCTACTCTGCAGTCCTTTTCAATGGAAAAACATATAAAATCAGTGATGAAAGAAAAAAAAAAAAAAAGGGATTTTCCTAAAAGGGCCCCTACCCTTTTGAGTTTATTTGAAAAAAAAAAGTCCACAAGTTTTCCATAATTCTGATAAAAAAACTTAACTTTTGATAAGAATTTTAAAAAGGCCCCTTGACTATGTTGATTAAAGGTCAACTTACTTTTGTAAATTATTTTTTCTTATAGCACATAGTTTATACCGTGTGAAGTATTAAATTAAGTCCTCATGAGATAGTTTTTTTCACCCATTTCCCTTTTTTACATTAATTATAAGTAAAGCACTTGGTATACTTCTAATTTGATCATAATCAGAGCTAATCTAACCATTGGATTGAAAATGTGATTGTTTGTAATCGTTGGTTTTTTAGCCTTAAAAGCTAATACTCTTGATTGCCTAATTTAGTTGATTTTTGAGATGCTAGTAATCCATAAAAAAACTATTTTTTAATCAACTTGCTCAATAAATCGAATTGACAACCAAGTGAGCCCTACATCATGAACCTAAAAAAAATCTCAAAGAAAAAATAAATTTCTTATCAATGAACTAAGGTGAAGGGGATTTTTTATAATTTTTATCTAAATATAGGGGCCTTTTTAGAACTATGGAAAGCTCAGGGGATTTTTTCAAATAAACTCAAAATATGGGTGCCCTTTAAGAAAAAACGCAAAAAAAAAAAAAATTGAACAAACAAGCAAAAGATGCAGTTGCATTATAAACTAGTTGTTTAATTGTGCAAAATGCAAATGCTATCACAAGATCCTGAAGCAATGTCAGGGAGTTGGATCCAGATAAACCCTTAGTTTAATTGTCCATCTGTTTTACGTTGAGGCAGCACAGAAATCAGAAACCACATTGGGCAGGACATTATTATTGTACCTTTCCTCGTCCAGACTACTAGAAGCAGGAAATTCAAAAAACAATACCTATGCAATCTGGTTTCCACATTCCATACCACACCAAATACAGCTGAAACTACTGCAAAAAGGAAACTAAGAAAGAATACCAGCCAACTTGATTTCCAATTAGAATGGATGGTTCTGTTTCTGTTTAATTGTATAGGTATTGTTTTCCACATTCCACACCACACCAAATACAGCAGAAACTACTGCAAAAAAAGAAAATAAGAAAGAATACCAGCCAACTTGATTTCCAATTAGAATGGATGGTTCTGTTTCTGTTCAGATAGAAAGATACAGTCTAGAAGTTAATTCAAATGCATCTAGAAAAAGAAATATATGCTTGATTGACACTAAAACCTATACTACTGAATCCAACTCTATACGACAGTCACCATGGTCTAGAATCTATCCATCTAAACTCCACCTGTTTGCTATACTGAGCAAGAGATTCCTCATTGAAATCTGTAAATCTCTCATTGCTTAATCTATTTCACAGTCCTTATCAACTGATAGACAGAAAACAGTCAGCAACAAAGAAACAATTTAGTTGAACAAAAGTGAGAAATAGATGAAAGTATGTCCCTTTATGCATTGGTGTTCTAGTACATAAGATGAATGATTTTTTTTCCTAACAACTTTAGTTCTATGAAATAATTGCATATACATTAGATGTTCTATTACACACCCGCAGATTTTTCTAAGAAGCAATTCTATCAAATAATTGCAGCAAATGCTGCCTCAAGATTATGTAGCAGTGAAAACTAAGAGCTTGTAGAGCTGTTGTGGAGAAACCATTAGTTGGATGGTTGAAGCTTAATGTCAATGGTGCACATAGGGAGAAGCCTGGGCTGGCTGGGGTGGGAGGACTGTAACATGATCATGGTGGAGAGGAGATGGGAATTTTAACTGATTGGAAGCAAGAGACATATGAGGCAGAGCAGTGGGCAATCAGGAGGACTTTTGAGTTGCAGAGAGAAAGAGGGGAAGGTAAGCTAATTGTGGAGGGGAACTTGGCCAATGCAATTGATTTGGGCCAAGAGGAGGAAGCCCCCTTGGAAACTCACAGGGATGTCAGATATTAGGAGACTGGTAATAAGGAGGGATAGAGAGGAAGGTAAGCTTAATTGTGGAAGGGGAGTGAGCCAATGCAATTGATTGGGCTAAGGGGAAGAAAAAGCTCCATTGGAAATTGATGAAGACCATTAGAGACATTAGGAGACTACTACAGTAGAAATTTGGAGTAGCGGAGAGATAAAGGGGAAGGTAACTTAATAGAGAAAGTGGACTCAGCCAATGCAAAGACATGTGAAGCACCCTTGGAAATTGATGGGAATCATCAAAGACATTGGGAGACTAGTAAGGGGTTTGGAAGTTTCAATCGTACATGTGAAGAACTTGGCAGACAGGAATGCAGATTTATTGACTAAAGTGGGGTTGGAAAGAGCAGATTCTTTTGTTGGTTTTCTGTAATGTTCTTTTGGTTTTATACTCATACATGTTTTATAGTATGTCCCTCTTATACTGTATGCATAACCTCTTTGGATTTCTTGGATTGATACAAAGGTTAATCTTTCAGGGGAAAAAAGAAAGCAAAATTTTGCATTCGTATACACCAATAATTCCAAGTGCCTATGAATATTTTAACAGACCTTGTTGCTGCTCTAGATTTGAAGCAGCATGGAAAACAAAAGCCACACAGGACAGGATAATGTTATTGCAACTTTCCTTGCCCAAAATATTAGCAGTGGGAAATTCAGAAAACAGGGCCTATCTAAACTGTTTTTAACTTTATGTGCTGTTCCCAAGAAAACAGAAACTCAGCAGGGAAATTCAGGAAAAATGTACCCCCTAATTTGCTTTCCAGTTCCAGTGCCACTCCAAACAGACTGAAGTGGGACCATGTATTCTTTCAAATATTCAAAATGCACGCATTCTGTATTACTCTAAAGGGGCACAAACTTCACCTCGATAACATCATAACACAAAAACAACTGAGTCTAACTACAACAAATTGTCATCAAGCTAATATATGTCAAAGTTCTACCTCAGAAGGCCCTGATAACAAGGTTGTATGTCTCAATTCCCCTTGTTCATTATGTTCAGAAAGCTCTCTTGTGTCAGAAACCTCCAGATCTCCAACAGCTTGATAGAAATCACAAGCTCCTTGACCCTGGAGGAGATTCATAAAACAGGAGTAAAACAGAGTGGAAAAAAGAAAAGTAAAAGAGAATGGAAGCAAGGGATATCTACATGAAAGCATCACAGTATTACTACAAGATGCATCATTTATTTAATAGTGTGGTTCACCTGCGTGACATTGCACAAGTGCAACATCGCGCAGGGGGGCCTGTGGAGCCCACCTGGGTGGGGTCCACGGGTTGGAATTGAGTCCATTGGAAAGGTATTTTCTGGATGATGTTTCTCATAAAAGATCAATCTATTGGATTTCAGTACCCATGATTTCCAAGGATCCAAAAATCAAAGGTAAAAGAGATGAAAAATTTGCATGGATTTCAATTTAGGGGTGAGATCAACTCAAAATGGGTTCAAATTGGATATAGATCCAATTCACAGGGTAGGGTAGAGTGTGAGGGGGGTTTAGACCTAGGTCTCTCAAAGTAAATGCGATGAGTTCTATTTTAGTACCTTGCTGTCCTTTAGTTTTACCCTACCCTTTCTAACGGTAGCAATCCAAAACCCTTTTTCTTGAGCGATAACAAATGAGAAATATATTAATAGACAGAGAATGTACAATAGGTCTACAAGGATTAAAAACTAAGTATCAATCTATTTTATTTTGAATATTCGGAATAAAATTTTCATATTCTAAATCTTGGCCATTTCAAAAATTAAGAAATCTGATACAATGATTTGAAACAGTTATAATGAATATGGTTGTTGCCTAAGGGACTTTTTCCCCATTATGCTGTTGCCTAGGGGAATATATCTGCAGAGGCATAATCCACATAGTTCTTTTTTTATATGATGTAAAATGAGTAAATAAAAAGCAATGGAGGCACAATTTTCTAATTGTAGTCAAATCAAACTGTTTAGCCCCATATCAGATCATTGCTCGGTGATGCTAGATACAGAGGAGATAGACTGGGGTCCAAACCCATTTCGCTTCAGTAATGTATGGTTGGAAGACCCAAGGTTCACAACTTTGGTGATGCAGTGGTGGCAAGAGCTTTCAGAGGATGGTTGGGTTGGCTTTGCCTTAGCAAGGAAGTTGGTGCTACTTAAATCAAATGTTAAAGAGTGGATAAAATCAAATGGAGGACCTGTAGCGGATAGAAAAGATGCTTTTTTGTGGGATCTTGAAAGTTGGAACAGAGTTGATGAGAGAGATTTGGGAGATGAGGAAATGTTATTGAGACGGAACTGCAAAGCAATTCTATGGAATTGTATCAGAATGGAGGAAGTAGAGTGGAGGCAAAGATCGAGAGCCTTATGGCTCAAGGATGGGACAAGAATACGTCCTTCTTTCATAAGAAGGCAAATGCACGACAAGTCTACATTGGTATAAAATCTATAGTGGTGGGTGGAAGGAGAGTGACGGATAAGGATAGTATTCGGAAGGCGGTGAGATGAGACACTTCGAGGACATTTTCCAACATGCTTTGAGTCAGCAATAAATGGCTATCCTTCCAGAACCGGCCCCTCCGCCTTCCCTCCCCCTTCCTTCGAGTTCGCCTGCGACTCTCTCTATGTGGTACTCTCTCTCCAACTAATCTCTTCCCTTCTTCTTGCCTATATTTCCTTTGTGTAGACACAGTGCTTTGCTATTTGATGCAGTGTTTCAGGTGTTAGGTGTTAGTTCGAATTTGGTAGTCGCAGAATCTTCAGCTGTCTTCCATGGTGGCAGCCATTGCTTCGTTTAGTCGATTTGGTAGTTCGAATTTAGACACAGTGCTTTGTTTAGTCGATTTGCTCTTGAGTCAGGAGCTGTCTCTTCCATGGTGGCAGCCATTGCTTCGGATTTCTGACCCTTCTTTGTCGAGCCTATCTAGGGTAGGGGAGTAAAGCACCGGACCCCTTTCAGCATTGCTCGAGTCACCCTGTGTGCGCAGGATGTTGAGTGGAGCTCTTTTGTCTTCGACATCAGGACTCATCTCCTTGTCACCTCAACTGCTCTCTTGTGCAATCCTACAGCAATGGTTATGGCACTCTCATCCACTTCGTCTTCCTTAGCTTCGTTTCATGCAGTAGTTGGCTCTTCGGGTGCATCTTCTATTTTCCCAGTACTATCTTTCCTGGACTCCCACTTGTTTTCTCCCCTTCACCCTCTTTTGAACTATTGTCGGACCCTAGGTTGGTTTCCCTCTTTATTGTTGACCCTAGGCCAAGCTTCTCCTTTTACTAGTTTAAGTTCTGCCTCGTTGGGGGAGGGAGGGGCATCCCGACCAACTTTTGCAGGGGATCGATTTTAAAAGGATTAGTGAGGATAGTGCACATTGGTTGGAAAGGAATTCACAGTGACGGAGGTTCTGGCGGCACTAGACAACATTGAGGGGGACAAAGCCCCGAACCCAGATGGCTTTAATTTTAGATTCATCAAAACTTGTTGGGACACGGTTGGCCCGGATTTCCTCAAAGTATTTCGGGAACTTCATAACACTGGAGTGATTAATAAGGGGTATGAAGAATTCCTTTGTCACTCTCATACCAAAAAGAGAAGGACCATCTGACTTCTCACACATTAGACCCATTAGCCTTATTGGATGTGTATACAAGTTAGTGGCGAAGGTCCTAGCTGAAAGACTGAAGGAAGCCCTCCCAGAGATAGTTAGAAAATCGCAAGGGGCGTTTGTAGAGGATCGTCAAATATTGGATGGGGTTTTAATTGCAAACGAATTCGTTCATATGCAACAAAAGGAAAGAAAATCGGGGATTTTGTTGAAAATAGATTTGGAGAAACATGTGATTTTGTGGAGTGGGCTTTTGTAGGCTACATGTTCGATAGGGTGGGTTTTGGCCCTAGATGGAGAACGTGGATGAAAGCCTGCATCAAGGATACCTCCTATTCAATCCTTGTCAATGGATCTCCAACTCCACCAATAGCAGCAACCAGAGGCCTTAGACAAGGAGACCCATTGTCACCAGTCATATTCACATTACTAGGAGAAGCTTTGAATAAATTGGTGGAAAATTCTAGGGAGTTGGAGATCATTAAAGGCTTTAAAGTGCCTAGACAAGGCCCAACAATTACGCACCTTCAATTTGCAGACGACACTTGGTTTTTCTGGGAACCAAAAAGGAGCGAAATTTTAAGCTTTAAAGCGGTTCTTAGATGCTTTGAACTGGTGTCAAGGCTAAGAGTGAACTTGGGAAAAAGTACCCTTATTGGTGTGGAAGCTTGAATATTCACATTACTAGGGGACGCTTTGAATAAATTGGTGGAAAAGGCTAGGGAGTTGGAGATCATTAAAGGCTTTAAAGGGTCTAGACAAGGCTCAACAATTACGCACCTTCAATTTGCAGACGACACTTTGTTTTTTTGGTAAACCAAACAGGAGCAAAATTTTAGGCTTTAAAGCGGTTCTTAGATGTTTTGAACTGGTGTCAAGGCTAAAAGTGAACCTGGGAAAAAGTACCCTTATTGGTGTGGGCTTGGAGGAACCCATCTTGAGATCTATCGCAGCAGAAATAGGATGCACAACGGGAAAACTACCTTTTACATATCTCGGCCTACCGTGTTGTAGGACCAAATGGGACCCGACTATGCCTATTTTGGCAAGTCAACTGTATAGGTGTAAAATTATGTGTAGATAAATACTGATTGTACTTTCCTTTTTTGGACACCTTAATTGGCTCTCTTTCTCTTATTTATACTTGTACCTTCTAAGAGGAAATAAGATCAATACAACTCTGAGAATCATTATTCTCTGATCTTCATCTCTTTCTTCCTTCCTTTTTTCCTTTGATAAAAACAACATGGTATCAAAGCCAAGGAAGATTCTATTCTTTGATTTTTTTTAGTCCCTTTCAGTTTACGGACCCTTTTTTTTTGCAATCCTTTTTTCCGGCAAAGATCACTATTCCGGCGAACGTACTGTCGGCGGGGACCCATCTTCCCCTACCGTTTTGACAGAGCTATCCATCTATAAGGGTGGATTCCTGTTTTGGACTGGTTTACTAGGGTTTATCTCCGATCTCTCTCCCATCGATTTTTGAGATCCGGCAGCCCAGATATGCAGTTTTTTGCTTAGATCCGATAGATCTGAGCTCAGTTTCCAACCAAATCTCCTCCACTATTGTCGCCCCTGGCCCACCTCACACCTCAGGTGAACGCCCACTTTCGATCAACAGGGCCCCTTGTGTGCCCTTTTCTTCTACTGCTGCTGTACTTTCTGCAACATTTTTTTTCTGGACTTCTTCTGTTCAGATCTGCTGCTTGGAATCCTGTTACTCCCCTTCTGGTGCCTCCTACTTTCGCCCCTACCTCTAGATCACATCAAACTTGGGTATCCCACCTTTCCTCTTTGGTGGACCCCAATTTTCTTGTTTTCTGTGCTGCTGTTTGGAGGACTGCAACCAATTTTTTTGGGATTTGCTGCCAGTTACTGCATCTTTCAATTCCTTTGAAGGTTTTTTGGCAAAGAACTGTGTGATTCTTGCCTTGTTGGTTCATCGGCTCAGCTTCTCCGACTGCTCTTCTGCTGCTTTGCTGCCTTTGGCCTCTCTGTTGTTCTTATCTTTGCATTTCTCCTGCTCGAAGGTTTCTTCTTGGGATAATGGCCGCATCTACGGACCCACTGAAGACCTCTGGAGAATCTTCTTACACTCATATGACTTCTTCTGGCACTCCGCATATTGGCAAGATAACCACTGTGTTATTGCATGAGGCCAATTACGTCCCATGGTCTCACTCGGCTAAAATGTTTCTTACTGCCAAACAGATATCTGCTTTTATTGATGGTACGTATGTGTCTATGGATGTCACCTTCTTCGAGACAGTCCCTTACTTCTCTTCACCATCTGTCTCATCTCCAGTTCTTCCTCTCCTACCTCCTGTTCTGAGTCCTACTAGCTCTGATGTGAGTCCCCCTAGCATTGACAAGCCAACTCCGGTATATCACTGCAGGCAGAACAGGCCTCCGCTCCACGAGAACACTACCACATCATCTGTTCCTGGCCCAAATCCTTCCCTTACTGATGCATTTGATCATCCCATTGCCATTCAAAAAGGAAAACGTACTTGTACCTCTCATCCCCTTGACCATTTTGTGTCTTATCATGCTGTCCCTCTTGCCTATCACACTTTTCTTGCAGCTTTAGACAGCGTTAAGATACCCAAGCGGATTGACACCGCTTTCTTTGATCCCTTGTGGAAGGCAGCCATGGAAGAGGAACTCACGGCCCTTGAGAAGAATCACACATGGGACCTGGTTCCCCTGCCTCAAGAAAAAACTCCAGTAGGGTGTAAATGGGTTTTTGCTTTAAAACATAATCTGGATGGCTCCATCGCCTGGTATAAAGCTCGTCTCGTTGCCAAAGGATTCACACAAACTTACGGGGTAGATTATCAGGAAACCTTCTCCCCCGTGGCCAAGATTACTTCTGTTCGCATCTTGATTTCCATTGCCACTACTTATGACTGGCCGCTGCATCAGTTAGATGTGAAGAATGCCTTTCTTCATGGTGATCTCCATGATGAAATTTATATGCTCCCACCACCAGGGTTTGTTAATCTGAGGGAGCCTCATTCTGTGTGCAAACTCCGAAAAGCTCTGTATGGCCTCAAACAGTCTCCACGGGCGTGGTTTGAGAAGTTCAGCAGTGCACTGTTGCCTTATGGTTTCTCTAGCTGTCAGATGGATCACGCAGTTTTTATCTACCGTCTTCACTCTATGGTCATGATTCTAGTGGTGTATGTTGATGACATTATCCTCACCGGTAATGACGTTGTTGCCATATCTACCTTCAAGGAATATCTATAGCGCACATTTGATATTAAAGATCTGGGGCCATTGTGTTATTTTTTTGGGTATTGAAGTCGCTCATTCTTCTCGATGTCTACATTTATCTCAGCGCAAGTATGCTCTTGACCCCCTTTAGATGTTTGATACTCTGGGTGCAAACCTACTGACACTCCATTAGATGTCAATACGAAGCTCTCTGCCACAGACCGGGACTCCTCTTGATAGTCCTTCTTTCTATCAAAAGTTGGTAAGGAAATTGATTTATCTCACTATCACACGATCAGATCTTTCATATGCAGTTGGTGTGGTTAGTCAGTTCATGCACAATCCACAGGATACCCATCTTCATGCTGTCTTCCGCATACTTCGCTATCTTAAAGCTCATCCTGGCAGGGGTTTGTTTATTACACGACAGTCTTCCCTCTCTGTTCGTGGATATTCCGATGCTGATTGGGCCGACTCTCCTGATGATCGCCGCTCAACAACTGGCTACTGTGTCTTTTTGGGTTCTCATCTCTTCGGTTGGCGTAGTAAGAAACAATCTGTTATTGCTCGCTCAAGTGCTGAAGCCGAGTATCGTGCAATGACCAATACTACGGCATCATATTTCTTCAGGGATGGGGTTTTGCTCCACGTGAACCACTCATCATATTTTGTGACAATCAGGCGGCTATCAACATCGCCTCCAATCCGGTCTTTCATGAGCGGACCAAGTACATTGAGGTTGATTGTCACTTCCTACGACAACACATTTCTGAAGGCCAACTTGTTACTCCACATGTGAAATCTAAGGACCGATTGGCGAATATCCTGACGAAGTCTACTCCTCGTCACCAACTTACTTCGGTTATTGACAAGCTGGGTTCGAGCCAGCTTGAGGGGGAGTGTTGTGAAACCAAATCGGACCCGACTATGCCTATTTTGGCAAGTCAACTGTAAGGTGTAAAATTATGTGTAGATAAGTACTGATTGTACTTTCCGTTTTTGGCCACCTTAATTGGCTCTCTTTCTCTTATTTATACTTGTACCCTCTTAGAGGAAAATAAGATCAATACAACTCTAAGAATCATTATTCTCTTATCTTCATCTCTTTCTTCCTTTCTTTCTTTTTTCGTTTGATAAAAACAACATACCGGTTGGTGGGAACCCAAGATCAAAGACATTCTGGGCGCCGGTGGTGGAACGAATTGAAAGAAGACAGAACGGATTGGGGGAAAGATATCTATCAATCGGAGGAAGGCTCACCCTCATTAAGGCGGTTCGGTCCAACCTCCCCACTTATTACATGTCCATTTTCCAAATTCTCAATGGGGTAAAGGACCAGATGGAAAAGTTGTTCAAGAGATTCTTGTGGGGGGGCAAAGTGGACAGAAGAAGGATACATTTGGTTAGCTGATCAGAAGTGGCGAAACCGAAAGATAAGGGAGGATTAGGCATAGAACCGCTAGACATTAAAAATCAAGCTCTGTTATGTAAATGAAATTGGAGATTCGGAAGAGAGAAGAAAGCACTCTGGGTTAAAGTATTAGCAGCTAGATACGGATACCAAGATGCTGGACGACGGAAATTGGGGGAGAAGGTGGAAAGGTTTGGTTCACCGATAGTAAGAGCATGGTCGAATGTAGGCAGAGGAGGTAGTTATTTGGGGCGTGTCTTTCAAGACAACTTTAGACTGATGGTGGGAAATGGGAATAGAACTCGATTCTAATTGGATTTATGGTTGGGAGATAGGTGTTTGAAGGATGTTTATCCCAGACTCTTCAGCGTAGTGAGGGATGGACAAGCCTTAGTAAACAATTGCTACAGATGAACGCATAACACGATCTCTTGGCAACTAAACTTTAGCCAAAATTTGAGAGTTCTAGAACAAGAGAGTTTTGAGGAATTAAATCAAAGGCTGAAAGCATTCCCCTTAGCAATTGAAGAAGAGGATGATTTGCTTTGGGTGGGTGACTCCTCGGGTGTGTTCTCTATGAAGGCGTTAGTCCACTCAACCCTACATCAACACAACGAGGAGGAGCTTACTGCGGACCTAGCCTGGAGGGGCCTTGCCCCCCCAAGAGTACAGACCTTCATGTGGTGTGTTCTTAAAGGCAAAGTATTGACAAGGGCAGCACTCAACAGAGAGGGTTACTTGGGGCGGATAACAACCTCTAATTGCATATTTTGTGGCCACAGGGGGGAGGATATAGATCACTTGTTCGCTAATTGCCATGTGGCTGGGAAGTTGTGGGCAAGCCTCATAGATATGGTGGGGCTATCGTGGGTGTTGGATCGAACATGTGCAAATCATGGAATATTCGGCATTCTAATGCCAAGATAAAAAAAGGTGATTTGGAATACCATTCCATCAGTTGTGCTATTGACGGTGTGGAAGGAAAGGAATGCTAGAAATTCGAACTAAAGGAAATAGAGGAGAATGATCTTATTCAAAAGGCTAAGTGGAGGCTTTACACATGGCTACTGTCTAGAGTAGAATTCAAAGGGTTCAGAGGGGTAGACTTCCTCACTTCTTAGGAAGGTTGCCTTAGCAAGGGGACAAAGAAACACAGATTCCAAACTCCATGGCACCCCCCTCAAGCATGACAAAGAAACACACATGGGATATTCCTACGGAGGGCATTGATTCCATAGAGAATTGGACCCATATTTAGAGTATTGTCCTCGATAAGGGATGTACTTATGTTTGGGTATAGGTCCCATGGTTGAAGTTTATCCCATGTGTGACATTGACTCCATGGTTGATGATGTTCCCATGGTTGGTATAGACCCGTGGTTGGCTAGACCCGTGATAAATAAGATCTATTCTACTGATGAGGCTCACGATTGGGTAATTAGAATATCTTGATGTGACATCATGAATATCACGGGGTTAGTGCCATGAAATTAATGAATTGAGAACTACGCAAGATCTGATCTCCATTGGAGTACGTAGGCAGCTGATAATTCAGTTCGATCAAATCAAGGATCCAATAAGTCCTAGGATTCATAGGGATCTCGCAACACGTGTAGGTGTCACATGTTTGGAATATAAGTTGTGCATACTTCAGAGTAAAAAAAAAATATTATTGTTTTTCACGTGTCCGTTGGGTCGGGGCGTAACTTTGTCTAAAATACTATGCACTATACATATGAACCATATTAAAAAAAAGGGACCAGCTTCATGATCTAAAAATGCCCAAATAGGATACCATCGTGTAGGACATAAAATTAGCTTTCCAATGCAAAAAATAGTGCCATATCAAAGTTCAGATGTGGAAAAGAAGGGAGAAAAGAAGGGAGAAAACACGTGAGAGAAAATACTAATTTGTAGTTTCACATAACCATAACCGCATGCATGGTGCTCCCTTATTTTCATCTCTTTCAGCCCTTCTCAAGGCTCCTTCTGTCACCTCTTTGCCAATCCTTTGCACTATAAATAACCCATAATTAGGGGCATTTTGGAAGGCTTCTGAAACTTTGGAGAGTTTCAAAAGCATACAAAATAATAATTTAACTCTTAAAGCACATGACTTCTCAAGAAAGTTTTGAAACATTGGAAAAGAAGATTTTAGTAGCCACCATATTTGTAGAGTAGAGTTCCAAAGGTAAATGGAGCTGTGGTAGAGATTCCAAAAGGTTGGTAATGGCAAGAGACAAAGGAAGGGAAACAATATACCTGGAGAGAGGGGCCGGTGGTCGATGGGGCCAACAGAGGGGTCAGCGAGGGGACCAGGGCGACTGCAATGAGGGAGGATGGATACAAGTGACTGGAAGGTGACAACGTGCATCTGAGAGCAATGCTTCGATCACAATATTTGTAGCAAATCTGCCTCAATTGACGACAATCAGGCTGTTCAAATAACAGGGAACAGTGATGAAGCAATGAGGGAGGATGGATACAAGGTGACCGGTAGGTGACAACGTGCATCTGAGGGCAATGCTTCGATCACAATATTTGTAGCAAATCTGCCACAATTGACGACGATCGGGCTGTTCAGATAACGGTGAACAGTGAGGGATGTTTTCATCCCCAGGAAGAAGGACTCGGCAAGGAGAGAGAATGGTGAATGGAATGCAGGCAGAGAGGGCCATCAAGGGTCTCAACGAGGAAGATGACTCCTTGATCCCAGGAGGAAGATGACGTGGAATACAATTCCCGTAGCAATCCTATGGACTATTTGGAAGGAGAGGAATGCAAGAATTTTTCAATCAAGAGAGTTGGAGGCTGTCGACTTATTCCAAAAGGCCAAACGGAGATTGTGCACTTGGCTTCTATCAGGGAAAGACTTCATAGGATCCAAGATAAAGGATTTCTATCAATCATGGGAGGGTTCTATGTTGGGAGTCCCTAAAAAGACAAAGAAACTGACCACATGGACACCACCACAACAAAGGTTCTTCAAGTTTAATGTGGATGGGGCAACTAGGGGAAAACCGGACCCTGTAGGAATTAGTGGAGTCCTGCACGATCACACTGGGAAGCCCGTGGTTGTATTCCTAGAGTTTTTTTTTTTTTTTTTGAATAGTGGTTGTATTCCTAGAGTTGATAGGGAGGAGAAAATCGAATGAGTCAGAACTTTTCAGCATTAGGAAAGCCTTGACTATTTGGAAATCCTTGGGATTCGGCAAACTATTTATCGAAAGCAACTCGGCAAATGCAGTCAAATGGGCATCGGGAGTAAAGAAACCCACGTGGAAACTGGTAACAGCGGTTAGAGAGATTAAGGCTTTACTTTCGGGCAGAGAAATTTCGTTCACTCAAGTTAATAGGTCGAACAACGGAGATGCAGACTTCTTCGCAAAATGGGGAGTAGATTCAACAATCTAGGGTGTCTACCATCTATGACTCACAAGGATAGGTTTTTTGGGATGGGTTATCTTTCTCTTGCAATGATGACTTTTGGTTTTCTTGATTTTTGTGTTTATGAGGGACGAGTAGCTCTGTACATCTATCTTCTTTTCTTTCCATGGGTTTACACCTCCTGAACCCATGATTGGTCTATTCCATTTATACTCCTATGTATCTTTGCACTATTTTAATGAAATTTTTCTTATTACTGCTCAAAAAATAAATAAAGACCCTGCTAGAAGGTAGGCGACTAGAAGTTAACCCGGCCTACTTCGGAAGAAAGGAAAAACCTCACACTCAAAGTAGTAGAGGAGAAGGAAACAAGAACTTCAAAATCCAACCCAAAATAAAATGAAAGAAGTGAAGGTAAAAGCTGGGTAGACATAGTTGGGAAGTCATCAACTAAAAGGGAAAGGGAGACATCTGAAGATCTACTCCAATATGGATAGTAGAGTCATAGCGTTGATGGCAGATTAGGAAGATGAAAAAGTGATCAAGGATTGGCTCTCAAAAGCAAGGGTGATTTCACCGGTGGGGCGCCTCTCTCAAGGTGAGATTTCTCACCTTTTGATCAGGGAGGGCTTCTATGACCCCAAACTTGCCTGATAGGGGACAACTGTTTTTTGGTGATCTTGAGGATTGAGGAGGAGATGCAAAGGCCAGAGAAACCACCTCAAGACTTCAGCAGGCCTCGGATCATTGGAAGATGGTGTGCCAACAACCTCTTTGAGAACTTGAGGAGGACTTGGCTCTACTGCTATGGCTACACTATCTAGGGGTGGACGGAGAAATTGATTACGAATTGCATCAGATACCGTCGACAACCACCCTTTTCCTTGAATAGTGAGTCTTCCACTATCTTGATCAAGGAACTAACGCAAGAAACCACTTCGCCGACGAATTCATGGTCGGATTCCTCGTGGAAGGCCAAACTCCTCCGTCAGAGAGAGAGAGAGGCGAGTCGACCGTTGGAGCTAGAGACAAGTGGCAGCCCTGCACATGTTGAGTTACCAAGGATGGCTATAGAAGCCAATAATGTGTCAGCGACGAAGGAAGAGGAAGAGAGTTTGACTACTTTCATGACTCCATCAAGAGCTCTAAATTTCTCTCAAAAGGGGAAACAACTACAGTACTACGGACGCATACGGAAGCTGATAAGTGTCTCTTTGGGACTAGATCATGGGCTAGCCCGTCAGGTATGGGCCAAGGTGTGAGGACAGTCAAATGTGCTAGGCCTTAGGATTCCAAGATGGTACCCAAAATCAGGCTAGCTTCATTGGGACCACTAGGCCAACTTAACCAAAGCCAAGTGGAAACATCATATTCCTCTGGCCTAGGTAGAGCTCGGGGAAAACAGATGAAGAACAACAAGGAAGAGGAGGAAAGTTTCGTTGGTCAGGGAGTAGTCACCAACAGTGACTTGGGACTAAGTGACCTCCAGTCAACCTTTGCCAAGTGTCAGCAGCTTCTGTAGGGAAAATTGAGTCTCTGCTAGTGAAATCAAATCGAGACAATGATAATAGGGCCGAAGTTTGCCAAACGGTGGGGGTCAAGGAAGGTGTTGGAGCGCCACCGGACTTGCAGGCGAAAGAGATGATCACCATCAATCCATAGCAGTCAAGGAAACCGAGAAGGCTGTTGTAGACTATAAATGTTTGAGGGAGGAAGAAAAAAATGCCCAAAGAGAAAAATGGTCTTGGCGGTGACAACCCTGACAGCTGCAAGAAATGCCCAACCGACACTTTGTCACACCCCGTCCTTCGACCAACTCAACGGGGCATGATCTGCTACAACTATAACGGGTCTTACATTACAAATTCGTGGCTCATTTTCTTTCATCAAATAAGCATAAGCAATTGCAGATCCAGTGAATTCCTCATGCCCACATCCTAATAAGTTACATAAAATTTCTAAACATCATTCCACATAACTTAGAAGGATTAAAACAATCTAGCATATGAATGTTTCTAAACTCACAAGTTTGCTCACATTCCCAAACCAACAAATAACATAAAGTTCTCAAATTTATTCAATACTTGAATTTATTGTTCAAGTTTCACAAACCAAATAAATAAATGAATAAATTCCTCAAAGAGTCTCAAACCATAAATCAAATATGTAGTCGAGCTTTCAATAAACTATAAAATTCTAATTTTCTCCAAATAGCTTATTGTCCTCTAAGCCTGATTTTGACCCTCAGTGAGTGAGATCTAGAGACACTAGAGAGAGTAATAGACCTAGACACCCTTCTCCTCTATCCTTGGTTGTGCAATGTGATTGGCGAATCTATTGCAACAAGGACAGTGCTTGTGGAGGAAGAAGTTGTTGTGGAACGACCACTGAAAGAGCTCGAGATTGGCACATCTACAAACTCATTAAGGTACTTTGTGTTTTTGGTTGAGAGTTCTGAAATACTCTCTGATTGAATTGTTGTAGTGACTCCTGGTGCTTCGAGTCAAGTGGTGACTCAGTGTGAGTCGAGTTGTGGAGACTCGTGTGAGTCTTGTTGAGGTGACTCAGTGATGAGTCAAGATTGAGTTGTAGACTCCGTGGGAGTCAAAGAGATTTGATTAGTGAGTTGTCAGATATCCCGAGTTTGGAAGAGTATGAAAAAGTGGATGTAGGTCAAGTGGACCGAACCATTATAAATCCCGTGTTGTGGTGATCTCTTCATTTGTGGTGCTTTATCTTGATGTTGCTTGCTGAGTTGATTTCTTGAATACTTATATTGTGCATGTTATCTTCATCATCTACATACTCTGATAATATTGAGCATTCATCTGTGATCTACTACGATACTCTGATGCTCTGATTAGTATTGATATTTAGTATGATCATTGATTGCTTCCGTTGAATCAACCTTGTTAATAATCTAAGATAAAAGTGGTTCTTGATTTGTAATTTTGATTTTGTGATTAAAGAATTTAAGTTGGTTAGGATCATTAAATTGGATAATCATTTGGACCAACTTATATTGTGCATGTTATCTTGATCATCTACATACTTTGATAATATTGTGCATTCATTTGTGATCTACTACGATACTCTGATGCTCTGATTAATATTGATAATTAGTATTGATATTGATGGCTTCCATTGAATCAACCATGTTAATAATCTAAGATAAAAGTGGTTCTTGATTTGTATTATTGATTTTGTGATTAAAGAACTTAAGTTGGTTAGGATCATTAAATTGGATAATCATTTGGACCAACTTAGTTAAGAAGGACCAATTAGTTTAAGCTTCCGCAAATTAAGCTTGGCTGTCCTCCTCCCCCTCCTCCTCCTCCTCTAGGACCTTTTGGGGACACTTGTCACTCTATCCTTAACCGGACAGGTCACTTTCAAAACACTAAAACACTCAAAAGAAAGGATTCACTCTTCTCTCACAAAAAAAAAAAAAAGAATCCCTCCAAAAAAGTTCCCTTCTCTCTCCCAACACGAGGTATTTATAGGCTTCCAAGAAAGAAAGGAAAATAAAAAAAAAAAGGGAGAAGAAGAAGGCCCATCAACCAAGAGAGACGAATGTTGGCAGTTATCCCCAACTCTTACCTCTTTCTTTTTCTTGATCATCTACATACTCTGATAATATTGTGCATTCATCTGTGATCTACTACGATACTCTGATGCTCTGATTAATATTGATATTTAGTATTGATTATTGATTGCTTCCGTTGAATCGACCATGTTAATAATTTAAGATAAAAGTGGTTCTTGATTTGTAATATTGATTTTGTGATTAAAGAACTTAAGTTGGTTAGGATCATTAAATTGGATAATCATTTGGACCAACTTAGTTAAGAAGGACCAATTAGTTTAAGCTTCCGCAAATTAAGCTTGACTGTCCTATTCCCCGTTCCACACCCCCCCCCCCCCCCCCCCCCCCCCCCCCCCCCCTCCTCTCCTCTGCTAGACCTTCTGGGGACGCTCGTCACTCTATCCTTAACCGGCACTCGTCACTCTATACTTAACCGGACCAATTAGTTTAAGCTTCCACAAACTAAGCTTGATTGTCCTTCCCCCCTCCTCCTCCTCCTCCTCTAGGACCTTCTGGGGACACTTGTCACTCTATCCTTACCCAACATGAGGTATTTATAGGTCTCCAAGAAAGAAGGGAAATTAAAAAAATAAAAAAAAGGGAGAAGAAGAAGGCCCATCAACCAAGAGAGACGAATATTGGCAGTTATCCCCAACTCATACCTCTTTATTTTTCTTTTCTTTCCTCAATTGTTTCTCTTTCCAAAGCATTCCTTTGCCTTTGTCCTTTGCCATCCTATAGCACATGCTGCTTCAACAACATCTATCCACTTGTTCTTCGTCGCTTATCTTCAATATATTTAGTATTGATTATTGTTTAATATTATTTTATTCCTTGTTCCTATTTTGTCCTCTCCTTCATTTGAAGCATGAAAGATATAATTCCTTTCAATGGAGGGATGTGAGTGTTCTAAATGATGAAATCTTGGACACTATTTATAAGTGATTCCCACACGATCATGATGTTAATTTTATGCAAACAAACAATCTATAGCATTTTAAAGATAACTCTCTCCGTTGACCTCAGATTTTGGAACCATAAGTAGCACTGGAAACCTAACTGAAGGATTGTCAACATGGCACTGAAATCACGATCATTTTGTCATCTTAAATGGACCCCAACTTAAATCTTTAATCCACCTGTCTGATCGCCAATCCATAAGCTGCGATTGAGATCTAACACATGGGTCTTGCAAACAAAATTGAACTTATGATTGTCGGGCCATCAAAAATGGACCGCATCTTATATGTTTCAATCCACACATCCGATTCTCGACCCATAAGTTGGGACGAAGATCTATTATAAAGAACTTATGCATGGAAAGGTGGTCTCGATCATCAGACTATCATAGGTGAACTACACATGGCATATCTTGATCCATGGGATCCCAACAAAGATCAATGAGTTGCAGAGCACTCCTTGGACTATGATATGTCGCCAATCAAATATTAGTACTTTCTTCGATCCACCAGTAGCCCTCTGTTGATCAATCAAACCATAGAAGATCTAGATTGACTTAATCCTTCATGAATTTCACTTTCTTTCACTAGATTGTGTTATATCTTGTTTTCTCAACCCATTGAGGGTCAAGTTCGTGATTGGAGAGAATTTTTTAAAAGAACTTTTTGGTATCAACACCTGTAGAGTTCATCTCTTGGATTGCTCCTTTGCTGGAGGCTGCTCCGGGTAACCACGTCATCCACTTGTGGCCCAGTTGTCTTCCAGTCAGGATGACGGTGCTTCTCTCAATAACTAGGTACATTTGATCCCGCTACCCCCTTCTTTTCCTTTCTTGGGTAATACTTCTGGGTGGTTAGTGGCTGCATCTTTACCGGGTTTTTTTCCACATTTGCCTCTTGCCCTTCCTAGTTTGCTTAGTGTCCAGACTTCCAGGGGTCCAAGCTCTCCCTTTACTGAGTTATGTTCTGCCTCTTTGATTGAGAGTAGGTTTTCTAGACCAACGATGGAGGGGGTCCAGTTTTCTAGGATTAGCAAGGAGAGGGCTAAATGATTAGAGAGTTTTCCTTAGAAGAGATTAAAGAAGCTTTAGGGAGCTTGGAAGGGGATAAAGCCCCAGGTCCAGATGGTTTCAACTTTTCTTTCTTTAAACTTGTTGGGATACCGACGGACCACATTTTGTTAGGGTGTTTAAGGAAATTTCATAGAAATGGAATTATAAACGGAAGATTGAAAAATTCCTTCATCACCCTCATTCCAAAGAAGGAAGGCCCGGTTGAATTAGTGCACTATAGACCGATTACTCTTGTTCGCAACAAGCTTGTTCAAACTTTCTCCTACTAGAGTAAAGATGAAAGGGAACAATGGATCTCCTTGTCTCAATCCTCTTGTGGGCACTATAGGTGCGGTGGGAGATCCATTAGTGCACTATAGACCGATTACTCTTGTTGGCATTATTTATAAACTTATTGCCAAGGTATTGGTTGATAGGTTAAAAAAGCTATTGCCAGAGATTATAGGTGAATTACAAGGGGCCTTTGTAGAAGATAGGCAAATTCAAGATGGCGTCTTAATTGCCAATGAACTAGTACACATGAGGAGGGATAAGAAACTGGATTTGTTGTTCAAAATTGATATGGAAAAGGCTTATGATTTCATGGATTGGTCTTTCGTAGGATCTCTTTTTGATAGGATGGGTTTTGGGCAGCGGCGGGGACAGTGGATGAAAGTGTGTATTGAGGATACAATGTACTATGTACTAGTAAATGGATCTCCCACCGCACCTATAGTGCCCACAAGAGGATTGAGACAAGGAGATCCATTGTTCCCTTTCATCTTTACTCTAGTAGGAGAAAGTTTGAACAAGCTTGTTGCGAAAGCTAGAGAACTAGGGATAATTAAAGGTTTTGTCTCAGCACCAAATGGACCCACCATTACACACCTTCAATTTGCAGATGATATCTTTCCTTTTGTGAACCCAATAGAGACGAGGTTAGGGATTTCAGAGAAATCTTGAGATGTTTTGAGTTGGCGCCTGGCCTTGGGATTAACATTGGGAAAAGCACTCTTATTGGCATTGTTGTGGAAGATAACCAACTCAAAGAAATGGCGGAGGAAATTGGTTGTGGTACTGGGAGGTTCCCTTCATTTATCTTGGTTTACCGGTAGGTCGAAACCCATGGCTTAAATGTTTCTCGGCACCTATTGTGGAAAAAATATAAAGGAGATTAGATAGGTGGGGGGGCGCTCAACCCTAATCAAGTTTGTGCTAATGAAACTCCTCATTTATTACATATCCCATTTTGAAATGCCAAAAGGGATTGTGAAGAAAGTAGAAGAGATGTTTAGGAGATTCCTATGGGGCGATAAGGAGGCAACAAGGAAGATTCATTTGGTCGCATGAAGATTGGATTAGGTATTGATCCTCTGCAAGTCAGAAATCATGTCCTTCTAAGTAAGTGGGGTTGGAGCTTTGGGAGGGAGAGGGAAGCTTTGTGGAATAGAGTGTTGACCGCCAAATATGGTTTGGAGAACAAAGGTGGGTGGGCTTTAGGAGAAAATGTTGAAAAGTTTGATTCTCCGATAGCGAAGGCATGGTGGAGGATTAGTCAAGGAACATCTATGATTGGGAGCTGATACAAAGGCAATATTAGATCACTAGTTGGGAGAGGAGATATGTAACGACCCGTCCCGCTAGCACAATATTGTCCGCTTTGAGTCCACACGCTAGCCCGCACGGCTTTGTATTGGCGAGCGAACCCAAGAATTGCTCCCAAAACGCCTTGTGCTCGGGAGGGGTGCTCCCTCTTTTAAGCCTCAACCCCTCCAAGTCTCTGGGCGGTACGGGACCTTTTTCCCTCCCATGCCACCCCTCATACTTAGTCCACCCACATGGGGCGGGGGCATTACAATCTACCCCCTCTTTAAGACTAGAGTCATCCCTAGCTCTGTCACAACACACAGGCAGAGGGTTGAACCGTGGCTCTAATACCATTTGTAACGACATGTCCTGCTAGCACAATATTGTCCGCTTTAGATCCACACGCTAGCTCGCACGGCCTTGCATTAGCGAGCCAACCCAAGGATTGCTCCCAAAAGACCTTGTGCTAGATAGGAAGGGTGCTCCCTCTTTTAAACCTCAACCCCTCTAAGTCTCTAGGCAGTATGGGACCTTTTCCCCTCCCATGCCTCCCATTTGTAACGACATGTCCTGCTAGCACAATATTGTCCGCTTTGGATCCACACGCTAGCTCGCACGGCCTTGCATTGGCGAGCCAACCCAAGGATTGCTCCCAAAAGACCTTGTGCTAGATAGGAAGGGTGCTCCCTCTTTTAAACCTCAACCCCTCTAAGTCTCTAGGCAGTATGGGACCTTTTCCCCTCCCATGCCTCCCATACTGCCCCTCATACTCAACCCACCCCGCCCCAACCCACCCCCAATGTGGCAGGAGCATTACAAGATAAGACCTTTTTTAGGAAGGATCTATGGTTGGGGAATAGGCCTTTGAAGGAATTGTTTCATAGACTCTTCAAAATAGCTAGGAACAAGTCCGCCTTGGTGCAAGAGTGCTATAGAATAGACGGTAATCACGTTTCTTGGGTTTTGGATTTTAGGCGATAATTAAGATCCTTTGACATTGGGAGTAGAGATGATCTAGTGACCCAATTGGGAGAATTCTCACTATCCTTAGGAGATGCAGATGAACTTGTGTGGTTGGGGGATGCTTTGGGTATCTACTCTGTCAAGTCAATGGTGGAACTATCCCTCCATCAACAATGGCATGTGTACTCTTTGCCAATCTTTGCTTGGAAGGGGCCAGCTCCACCGAGGGTTTAGACTTTTATGTGGTGCGCACTGAAAGGAAAGGTTCTAACCAGAATGGATCTCAAGAGGAGGGGTTTGTTGTGATCAGAGGAGATTTCTAGTTGTCCCCTTTGTGGCCACTTGGAGGAGGATGTTGATCGTCTTTTTGTCAATTGCCCGATCGCTAGACATTTGTGTCCAAGTTTTGCGAACCTGTTCGACGTTCCTTGGGGTTTTGATAGGACGTGTTGGGGTAGTAGGGTCATGGTTTCTCCCGAGACGTGGCTCTAGGCAGAAGATCGCTTGGAATATCGTTCCAGCAGCAGTCTTTTGGACTATTTGGAAGGAGAGGAATTCTAGGCTTTTTGAAGGAAAGTCATCTAAGGTTAGCGATCTTTTTCAAAGGGTGAAATGGAGGTTGTGTATGTGGTCGTTATCAAGTCAGGAGTTTAAGGGGCTTAAACCAGCTGATTTCTTAGCGTCATGGGAGGATTGTCTAAGTGGAGGTTGTAGGATTGTTAGACCTTTTGTTTCATGGTGTCGTCCTCAACAAGATGTGATAAAATTTAATGTTGATGGAGCATTAAGGGGAAATCAGGTTCAGCAGGGACTGGCGGAGTCATTAGAACTATAGAAGTCTAACTTCGGTGGTCTTCACAAAGTTGGTTCGAGTTATGGACTCAAATGAGGCAGAACTCCTTAGCATTAGGAGAGCATTGACCATCTGGAAAGCCTAAAGGCAGGGCCCATCAATGATTGAAGGGGACTCGTCAAACACAATTAAATGGGCCAAAGGGTTAAAGCAACCTCCCTAGAGAATGATTAGGAAATTAGGGCTTTAGCATCAGAATTGGATGTCTCATTTGTTCAAGTTAGCTGAACAGCAAATGACGTGGCAGACTTCTTTGCCAAAAATGGAATCAATAACGTAGCCTCAGGGTGTTCTTTATTTAAAGGAGTCTCTTGAATTGATTATTTTTTATGTAGTATATCTGTGTACAATTTGTGTTGTTTTTTGGTCTAGCTCTTCTAGACCTCCTTTTTGATGTTTTTAGTTCGTTATATCTATTCTTGTATTTCTTCTCTTTATTAATGAAATTTAACTTGTTGCGTCTCAAAAAAGGGCCATCTCTCGGTCAACAATTAGAGTATAAATACTGAATAGGTGTAATCTTAAGAATAGGGGTGTCATTTTAGAGGAGGTAGATTTTATCATGCATTATGTGCAGATTAAGGGAGGAAGAGGTGGATTGTTAGGAGCGAATCCATGAATTTTATGTGGGGGACCAATGGAAATGTTATATGTTTTTGGTTGGTCAAGCAAAGGCTTGAAAAACATCAAAGTTGAACAGATGTAACGCCAAAATCTGACCCCTTAATGCAAAAAATTGCTACATTCAATTGCAAGTGCTAAAATATAAATAATAAATAAAGAGGACAAATGACTTTGATAAATAATAACTATCAGCATTCACATAATTAAAAATGCATCACATCAAATTATTTACTCACAAGTGAGGTAATGGCCACAAATTAATCAATCAACAAAATCACAATCTTATCAAAATAATTATTTATAAATGATCATAAATTAATAAACAATAACTTAATCAAAATAGTTTGTCAATTATTTTTATGTTATTCACATGTATGACATTATTTATTCACCATTAGAATAGATTGGTATATGAAATAACATTAATTTGTCATTTAGAAACATGATTCAATATCTAATAATTTCTTTTACAAGAAAAATAATAAACCCAGCGATGGCCAGGAACCCCCCTCAGGAAGCGGGTGTCCTGAATTCGATTCTCACTCCACCCCAAAGGGCCACTCCCCATAGAGTTACGTGATGTGTGTGGGTAGGGAGGCTTGCACATGCCTCGAGGATTAGTCGGATGCTCTAAGAGGCCTCATCAAAAACAAGAAGAAGAAGAAAAGTGATTTAAATTCATATTAAAAAGGAAAAAATCACTAAATTTTTTCTCTTCGTTTTTCATCGACCACTTCTTGCTTGTATGAAGATGTAAACAGAAAAAAGAAAGAGAGACAGAAGAGTAGCGTCAGTAGAGAGATTAGGAGAGAATATAGGAATGGAATAAAAGAGAGAGATTTAGCTTCTTTTTTAAAAAAGATTAGCAATTTGAGATATATATTATAAGAATTATAAAAGGATTAAGAATACTAACTATTTTTTCCTCACTTGATTGGTAAGAAAGGAAACATCAAATTAGGGAGAGGGGTCATTTAGAATTTTCCAAATTTTGTGGTTGAACCAAAAATCAAATTTTCAACCAAAAGAGAAAAAATTTGGGTGGTTGTTTTAATGGGTTGTTCATGGGTGGGTTGAGTTCTTAGAAGGAAAAATGGGGGATGGGAAAAATTTGGGTTGTTCCTTTACAGGTAATGATTGTCTATCGGCAACAGCCTTTTGTTATTAAGGATCTTGACTTCGTAATTCCTTAGGAATTGAAGTTGCTCGATCCTCTAAAGAACTTATTCTTTCCCAACGAAAATATGCTTTAGATCTTCATGATGTTGGATATTCTGAATGCAAGCCTACAGAGACAACACTTGATGTTAATTCAATATTTTCTGCATCTAATGAGACTCGTCTTCCTGATCCTCGCTTTTAGCAGCAGTTGGTAGGCTTATCTTACCATCACCCGGCCTGACTTATCCTATGTTGGTGGGAGTAGTCAGTCAATTTATGCATGCCCCAAGGCTTCATGCGGTATTTCGAATTCTTCACTATCTTAGGTCTCATCCTAGAAAAGATTTGTTTTATAAACATCAGCCTCAACTGGTTAATCGAGGTTACTCAGATGTTGATAGGGCTTGTTTTTCGAATGACTGTTGCTCAACTACAAGATATTGCATTTTTTAAGATCTCAATGAGTCTCTTCGCATAGCAAGAAATAGACGGTTGTTGCTCGTTCCAGTGCAGAAGCTGAATATCATGGCATGGCTGATACTGCCTATGAATTTCTCTTTGCTTTGTTTGAACCCTTATTGATGTTCTGCATAATCAGGCTACAATTCACATTGTGTCCAATCTCGTATTCTATGAGCGGAGAAAGTATATTGAAGTTGATTGTGTAACGACCCATCCCGCTAGCACAATATTGTCCGCTTTGGGCCTACACACGGACCCGCACAGCTTTGTTTTGGCGAGCCAACCCACTATTGCTCCCAAAAGGCCTTGTGCTAGAAGGAGGAAGGCTACTACTTATATACCAGGGAATTTCCAATGCCACTAGCAATGTGGGACTTTTTTGAAGCAGGGTATTACAGATTGCCACTTTCTTCGCTAACACGTTACTGCAAGTCATATTTTCACTCCTTATTTGCAACCCAATGATCAACTTGTTGATATGCTCACCAAGGCTATCTCTCAGTCACAACTTGATGACGTCTTAAGCAAGCTCGGTTTACTCGATATTTTCGCACCAACTTGTAGAGGAGTGTTGTAGCATATGGTGTAATTTCACATTTTACATTTGTGTTTGACTTTTAGATATCATTGATTGTAAATGATTGTAACCGATCTTTCTTTCCTTTTTCATCACCTTGATTGGCTCCCTATATTCTATATAGACGTATTCTTTCTCTTGTAAAAACAAGTAATACAACACAGAGAATTTTCTCCCTTTTCTTCCTTTTTTCCCTATTTTCATTCTAATAATCACTCCATATTTGAAATCTAAGGATCAATTAGCAAACATGATGATGAAGATACTTCTCGCTTTCAACTTAATGATGCTTTCAGCAAGTTAGGCTTGATATATATCTTTGCACCAGCTTGAGGGGAGTGTTGTAAATGTGAATATAATTTTATTTCACATTTTACATGTGCTTTTTTTTTATAGTTGACTTGTGGTTGGCATGGATGATAACATATTCTCTTTCCTTTTCTGTCACTTTGCTTGGCTCCTTGTACTCTATATATTCATCTATCATCTCTTATTGGAAAAACAAGCAATACATTACATAGAGAATTATCTCTCCCCTTTCTTCCCTTTTTCCTCCATTACTTTCTTTCTTTTTCCCTATTTTCATTCTAACAGTTAGATTATTTCCTTTGTCCTAATTTTACCAAATGACATCCTTATCCACCTATAAAGTGAAGCCCTGATTAGCAACAAATCTTAAATTCTTGACAAATTACAAGGAGTAAAATAAAAAAGCATCCAAAAATCTATACAAATGCATAAAAGATTCAACTAATGACCATTACCTTTTTCACAGGGCAAATAAAGTACTTACGACCAGCGTTTATCCCATTTTTTTCGATCAGAAGTTTAGACTTTCCGGCACCACAGGAGCACTCTGGGTAGGGAGAATTGTCAAGGTTAGGACTCCGATCAGAAGTCAATGTGTCACGCCATTTGAAAAAACTGCACTTTCCACTACCCTATAATACATTCATAGAATTATTAAATTAAAAAACAACTAAAACAATGAAAAGATATATAAATTATGAGAAGAACATGTTGATTCACTAAAAAAAGGAAAAAGGAAAAACACAATTGTCAAAACCATATAATGTCTACATGTCATTGGCAACAGAAATGAAATGAATATTTGAGAAAATAAATAAGAAGAACATAAAAACATAAAACAAGTAAGAATGCAAACTAAAATTAATAGCTGAAACATACCCAAAAAAAATGTAATCTAAATGAAAGTTGTAACCTTAAGTAAATTTAGAGAGGGAAACAATCTAATATCACCCAGCTCCATCCCAAATCACAAATTTGGGCCCAACCATAATTTGGCACCTTGACTTACATCCAAGTATGAATTTTGATTGTTGATACTAGGACAAGGAGACCATTAAAGAAGTGGCTTGAGGTCGTAAGACATAATATGATAGTGTGTAAAGTGATAGAGAGCATGATTTTTTTTCAAAACGGTAATGGTAATAAGATCAATAATAGCACCAGAGGTGTGCAAAAGAAAGAATACAAGGCAAAGAGAGAAAAACATTAAAAAAAAACCCTAAAACCATTACACCCAAAAGGTCGAGACACCAAAGAATGAAACCAAGCAACCAAGAAAAGATAAAGGACTGATCTTTAAAGAAGCTCTATACATTCTTTCAAGGCCCGCAAAATGTCAGCCATGGAAACATGATGAAAATTTGCAAAAGAAGTCGCCCATGCAGCACATTTGCTCAAAATTGAATTGGAAACGTGTTACAAGCTTGCCACTTGGTTTCTGAAAACTCACTTTGTCCTGCATTAAATTTGGTATCAGAGATTCTCCTGCGTTAATCCCATTACATAGTTAAAAAATCAAGATCAAGACCATGATGAGGACGGGGACAATTATAGGGTCGGGTTAACCAAGAGACTCATTGAGTCAACCAAGTGAGTTAGTTCTTAGTTTTACCAAAACTTGGTACATTATCAGCTTGGTTCAACAAGGTGACTTGGTGAGTCAACCAAGTGACCCAGTTCAATCTTATATAACCATTTTTATTATCTATATAGATTTATCTAGCAAAAATATAGAAGTTGCTAAAAGTATAATTAATAAACACAAAAATGAAGTCATTGTTAATAAATAATTGTAAAGCTTATAATATAATCAAAATAAAAATAACCATACGTCATGCATCATCCATAACTACATATTTAAAGACTTAATATATTAAATAAACTTCGTCAACTTGGGTCAAATGGTAGGTATTAAGTCTATTAGTAAATTGGTTTAATCAAATTAAAACCCAATTCCACCTGGTTTAAACCTACCCGGACCGAGTATATAATCGGGTTGGGTCAATTCAGTGAGTCAACCAATAACTCGGTCTAGTTAGTTCAAAACTTGGTCTACCCAATTTGACCAAGTCATAGGTTGCTGAGTCGACCAGGAACTTGACCAGTTGAGAAACTATATTAAACTAAAGTTAGGTCAGCATCTGTCAGGACGGCAGTTACAACTTACAACATACACATTCTTCTTACCAACGTGATAACCATCAATTGAAGGACAGGGAGAATTTTTTTTTTTTTTAAAAAAAAAAAGGAACTTACTGATATGGGGCAGCTATAGAATTGACGATTAGGATTCTTTTCCGTCCTTGACGTCAGGATTGAGCAAGCACCAGCCCCACAACGGCACTGGATCTCTGGATAATCGCAGCCGTTGACCTCACGTGAAACGGAAGGCTGGGATTTTGATCCAGATGTTTTAGCGGGGCAATCTTTGACCCAATGCCCCGTCTTCTTACAGGAAAAACAAAGGCCTCTCTCAACGCTCCTTGTCGGAGAGAGGCCAGGGGCAGTTTCCGGAGTTTTGATAGGTTCCCGATTTTGATGGGAAATAGCAGAAGTCGACCCCACGCTCTCGGGGTAGCCGTTCATGACTTCGATCAAAACCATAGTAGATGGCCGGGCCTATTAAATGTGGATTCTGAAATTATAAGGAAGAAGAAGAAGATTTCAGGGATTTTGAAGAGAATGGGAAGAGGAGTTTTGGGTTTTGAATTCTTTTTCTTGTTTTTCTTTTCTTTTCTAAACTCTAAATATGTAAGTGATTAAATATTCAAAGGAAAGAAAAAAAAAAAGTACAGATAGAGAGTAAAAAACTACCAACAATGAGAAGCTGAACTGAAAGCAGAAGGATTGAAGGCAGAGATCTCCTCCGGCTGGAAGTTAAAATGCAGTTGGTCTGGTTCCTTCGCAAGCAAGGAGAGGAAAAGCAAAGGCGATCTTTCCATAGTCTACAAAAGTAGGGGAATCTTACTGGTGCGTACGGCCACATGGATTTCAGGATTTTCCTTTCTTAAATTTTTTTTGAATTCATAAAAGCACCAACGGTTATAAACGTATAATCAATATAATGTTAAAATTTAATATAATAAAAAAATTACACCTAGGCACGACCTGGATGCCTATGATCGACACATAAAAGTCTAAAACCATAGCCTCTCCTTCTGTCATTCATGGCTGTCAGGGCTTTCTTAGTAGCCAATAATCACTCGCCATCATGGTCCTTTGTGAAAAGATATTTGACCGAACTGGCGTTTAGATAGAGGTAAAGGGGAGTCCCTTATTTGGTAATTGAGGAGGTTTTCGTAAAAATATCAAAATTTTATCTTTCCCACTTCTTTTATGGATACCTTTGGAGCACGCGAGTTTTGACGAAATCTTTTTTTACCCCTTCATCTCCTTTATCACTCTTTATATTTATGTAGAAAAATATTTTAAAATATATTTTAATTAATAAATATTATTTATTAATCATATTTTATAAAATTTTATTTTTATTTTTTATATTTATAAATTTAATAAAAAAATATTAATATATTATCCTCTGTACCCCTTCTTTGCATCTATGGACTAAAAATATTTTTAATTGATGAATATTATTTAATAATTATGTTTAGTAATTTTTTTATTTTTTATTATATAAATTTAGTAAAAATTACTATTTCTAATAAACCCTCTTTACCCTTCTTTACCTCGTTAAACTCTCTAAACCCTTCTTTACCCCTCTTTACCCTCATTTATCTCTTTTTGCACATATTATCTTTCTTTACTCCTCTTTTCACCTATTACTCTTCTTTACCTTTCTTTATCCCTCACTATCCCTTCACCCTTCTTTGCACGTATGAAATAAAAATATTTTAAATTTTTTTTAATTGAAAAATATTATTTATTAATTATGTTTCATAAAATTTTATTTTTATTTTTATATTTATGAATTTAATAAAAATGTTAATATATTATCCTCCATACCCCTTCTTTACACCTATGGAGTAAAAATATTTTAAAATATTTTTAATTGATGAATATTATTTAATAATTATATTTAATAATTTTCTTATTTTTTATTATATAAATTTAGTAAAAAATATTAATTCTAATAAACCCTCTTTAATCTTCTTTACCCCTCTAAACCCTTTTTACCCTTCTTTACCCCTCTTTACCCTCATTTTCCCCTCTTTGCACCTATTACCTTTCTTTACCCCTCTAAACCCATTTACCCCTCGTTGCACCTATTACTCTTCTTTACCCTCTTTACCCTTCTTTACTCCTCTTTACCCCCCTTTTACCCCTCTTTGCACCTATTATCCTTCTTTACCTCTCTAAATTCTATTTACCCCTCTTTACACGTATTACCCTTTTTTACCCCTCTAAACCCTTTTTACCCTTCTTTACCCATCTTTACCTCTATTTTCACCTATTACCCTTCTTTATACCTCTTTATCCCCTTTTACCCCTCTTTGCAATTATTACCCTTCTTTATAAGGCTGAAATAGAGCCAGGTCAGGTCGGGTTTTTTAAAACCCAACTCGGCCCGAGTTACTAATATATGGAACCCGACCCCACCCCACCCCACCCAACCCGAACTTTTGACTCTAGACGTCTTGACCTGTCCCGACCTGAATTATAACTCGATTCAACCCAAAACCCGACCCGACCTGCATTTTGAACCTACTTTAGCCTACTTTTTACCGGGTCTGGTCAGGTTAACTTAAAAATCTCTCAACCCAACCTGACCAGAATTCAATGTGAGTTTCTGACTTCTCAACCTGACCAGACCAGCTGAGTTGATTTTTATAACCCGACCCGCATGATTTTTGGGTCAGATCACCCCTACTTCATTACCCCTCTTTACCCCTATTTACACATATTACCCTTCTTTACCCCTCTAAACCCCTCTTTACTCTTCTTTACCCCTCCTTACCCCCCTTTACCTATCTTTTCACATATTACCCTTCTTTACCCCTCTTTGCACTTATAGAGCAAAAATATTTTAAAATATTTTTTAATTGATGAATATTATTTAATAATTATTTATTATTATTTTTTATATTATATGAATTTAATAAAATTATCTATTCTAATAAAGTTGCTAATATATTACCCCACTTTGCACATATGGAGCAAAAATATTTTAAAATATTTTTTAATTGATGAATATTATTTAGTAATCATGTTTTATTATTTTTTATATTATATGAATTTAATAAAATTGTTAATATATTACCCCTCTTTGCACCTATAGAGCAAAAATCTTTAAAATATTTTTTAATTGATGAATATTATTTAATAAATATGTTTTATAAAAAATTATTTTTATTTTTTTCTTATATTGAATTTAATAAAAAATATTAATTCTAATAAAATTATTAATATATCAGGTTACCTCTGCTTATAGTTACCAAAAAAGAATTTTTACCCTTAGGTTCGTGAAACGCCCCGAACCCAAATGTGGGCCCGGAACGCGACTAAATTTTTTTTTTTTTACAATAAACTCTAATCACCCAACGTTATAACTGGACTAGATCTTTAAGTTTACCAAAATCCGATCATATAAATTCACACATTGACTCAAACATTTATCATATGTCCACATATACAAACCCATATCACACAACGAATATTTTCATTTGTCTAATCAGTGTTACGAACGAAAACATAGTGGATATAATGTATATGACATTAAAACTTACAGACATAAGTTTCTTATGCCACATGAGGCATATTTATCACAAACACTCAAACATATTCAAGCCGGTAAATGGTTTCCACATGCGGAAAACCTTAGAAACTTCTAAGTTTCAACTTTCAACGAGGCACCACTAGTCCCTCCAATCCCTCCTTTGGTTCATATCCTGCATTGTAAGGGACGTGAGTAACAGCCCAGTGGGGAGAACTCACCATAAAATCCAATGATTGTAATGCAACAATGCATAAGCAATGCATGTTATAAAAACGCATATAATTAGCATATCTTATTTTCACCCTACGATCACCTTCTAAGGTTTTTATTTAGCTTGTATTGTTAACACCGAGATCGGTCCCCAGCCATGTTACAACGCCGGGGTCAACCCCCATTTGATGTTCCAACCAAAACTAATATTAATTTATCCACGAAATTAATATAGCAACTTGCAAGTGCATAAGGTCTCCACGACCCGGTCTACTAGCCCATCCAACACCAATGGTTGATGGCGGTCGACCACAGCCTACTAACCCGTCCAATCCAATGATTCGCAAACGGTGTTCGGCTAATCTCAGCAATTATAGCCCAACGGCAAATATCAAACTTTACAAAGTTATTATCTTCCACAGATTTAACTTATGAACATAATTATCACATGCAAATATCAAATGCATGATTTCTAGTACCCTCCTTACAAAGGGACTTATTCTAAGAGAATCACCATATTTCAGTCTTACCATTTAGTGTACCCAATACCAATATATAATGATCAATAAAGAAACAATATTCACACAAATATATAAACTGAATTTAATAACACGAATGCCTTTACCCAGTTTTTACCTGACAATTCTCAGACACTCCATGGATCCATATTGCGTTAAAGGCTAGAAGTCATCGGCTCCCCGACACCATTTTAACGCCTACGTTCTAAACAGTTAGAACATTTACATTCCTTACATGTAAGCAGTGTCAGGTCTAGTATTCTGGACCTATATAGCCTTTTCCATCTTTAATTGACCATGGGTCCCATTTCAGTCTGGTGTTAGTAGGTTTAACATGTAACACAATACAAGTGTTGGTTCAACTCTCCTCACCTTCTCCGATTGAGTTTTTCACAGAAAATCTGTAAGATAGAGTAAAATGTATAAATTTTCTATTTATCAGTATATACACATAATAATTTCCCAAACCCCGTGCTATTTTTCAAAAAAAAATATGATATGTGTAATGAGTCACCTAGGCTCTTTCTACTCCTTTAAATTATATCAGAAAGTTAGTTGTCAGCCATCCAAAATATCACAATAAAATGAAAAATGTAAAATACTCAGTGCCTTCTCTCGTATTGTCTTCTTGAGGAAGGACCATAGAGACGTATTGAGAATAGTCAGTTGGGGTTAATCTTTTCCCCGATTTTACTTAGGGTCAAAAATTATATTTTAAACGTAATAATACAAATCTTGGGGGTGAAATTTAAATTTTAAGAGGAAATCTATTTTTCCTCTATTTAAAAAAAATCTCATTTTTTTGAACCCTAATATTAAGTTATTCTACTCGTAACTTGCTATGGAGTTAATAAAAATAAGAATAGAATTATTTTAATACCTTGAGTGCAAAATTTCGTGTAAGATTGACTAAATTTGAAAACCCTTAAAAGAATGCGAAAAATCGAACGTTCGGCTGTTTGAGTGCAAAATTCGGCTACTACTGATACGGCCAAAGCAAGAGAAAGAAGAGGAAAAAAAAAATAGGAGGGAGAGTGCTTGCTCTTTTGAAAGAGGTAGAAAGACTTTAAGGGGTTTTTTTTTTTTTCTTTTTACCTTCTTGCTTCCTCTCCGATTACTCTTATTTATAAGCAACCGTATGAATTTTTTAACCATACACGTTGCCTAAGCTATTCATTAGCTTTATAGGATTTTGATAACTATACATTTATTATTATATATATTTTAATTATTATTACAACTACCACACAGTGACATAGACATTTGATGGTGTTGTAATCTTCCAGCACAACTAAAAGCTACAACCGTAGCTTTGAAACTTATCTTACATCTGTTTTCTATTATTATTTTATAATATAATATTAGTTTATTTTTTTTACTATTTACATCTATGTCCTTTCTTTTATCTGGGTATTTCAGGGTCTCACTAAATTGATACAATTGGTTCAGTAAGTCAGGTATTAAAAACTAAGCATAGTATTAAAATTTGGAGTGAAATCTATCTCAAAAACCCAGTGTTTTTGCCAAAAATCACTGTTTTAAAAAAATCTCACAATCTTCAAGATTCTTTTTGAAAGCATCCAACCTTATAGTTTAATAGAGTAAATTTGTCTGATAAAAACATTCTAAAGTTTCAAAATATTTGAAGTTAAAAACCACATTTTCCAAGTGAAAGAATATTCAACGGCCCATATTTCATGGCTTGAAATAAATATCAAAAACTCACTATTTTAGAGTGTAAATAAATAAAGAGCTTAGTTATAATACAGATTGAGTACTGACTCTCTCTGTATATTTTTAGGACTTCCTCTACCCTGTCAAATTGGTGTTTTACCACTTTAAAACTTATAGGTAAAATAAATTAGAGAAATTATAACGAGATTGGTTTGTCATTAGGTCCGGAATTTAAAAATAATGCATAATCTAAAATTTGAATTTCAAACTAAGTCAAATGACTGAGTTTCTATCGCAACTAAGGTTTAAGCCTAAAATAATATTATTATTATATTCATAACTTGTCCATATACCTTTGAAACTTAATTAAAAGAGTTATCGGATTCGGATCGAGTCAAACTCAGATTCGTTGAAGAAATTATTGGATACTCTTTACAATTAGAGGAAAATAATTTATAATTAACGGATAAAAATATTTAATTAATCACGATTAATTATAATTAACTCCTAAATTGGGATGGGATATTACAATTCGGTTCTTACTTTACCACTGTAATTACCAAACAATATAAAGGTAACCCATATTCAAGGGTGACCCCTACTCGAACCCTACTCAGGGGTAACCCCTTTAAAATTTACCCCTCATCCAAACGTAGCTTTATCCAACTAAACTATAAAATATTTTTTTAATAAAACAGAAGTTTTAAATTTAATTATCTATGTATATATCTTCATAGGCTAAACCATAGGTTAAAATCTTGGGTCGATCGATATCATTCTCTCTCATATATTTTTTTTCAAATATCTGGCACTTTTTCTTTTAACTTTTTTAATTTAAAAAATTAAAAAACAGAAAAATGGCATTTTTTATGAAAATAAATAATTCTGGAAATAAAAAAAATAATGTCGACCGATATCATCGCTGATATTTGACCGATATTAGCCGATATAACAGTAGTGCAAAACACCGATATTCAATTTTTTTTTTTAAAGAAATATTGATATTTATATTTAGCCGATAATATCGTCAATATATCGGTTGATATTAATGTTGTACGTCCGATATTTTACACCTTAGGCTAAGCTACTAGTGGTCTAGCGAGTGTGACCTCTAGGGTGTATATACCTCTAGGCTAAATTTTCTTTTTTAAATTTAAATCTAACCTTATTTAATGTCTATCTAATTTTTCATCATCATTAATTTAATCATGATAGAAAAAAAAAATTATGGTGATTTGCAAAAAACTCTACCTCAATTGCAAAACTATTCTAAGTTTCAATAATTGCGAAAGGTACTCCTATCTTTTGTATCAATTTTGAAATTCCCTCCATAACATTTTATTTGTCTAAAATGTCCTCGAATGTTTAAAGTGTTATAATAATAAAAATATTTTCTAAAAGATAATCTAACATGATAACTTATAAAAAGTACTCAAATCCATACCACCGCATCAAATGTGCAAAAATTATATAAATGAAAACTGGAAAAAATTATACTTTTATCAAGTTATTCTATCTCTAGAAGATGAGCTATGAAAAAATACAAAGCTTATTAAAGATAAAATTTCAACAACATGAATTGATGCATGTGAAATGTTATCCATCTCTTGTTCATTCGTGTGGTCTTCAATATATTTCATCTAATCATATTAGTCTATTTATTTGTTATGAAGTGATTACAAATATATGTCACTAAAGGATTTCATTATTACAACTCTTTAATTAATAAATATACTTTGGACATTTAATTTGTTATAACGAGGTTTTTGCAATTGAATCCAAAAGATGATGGTAGTTTTTGTAATTATTGAAATTATATGTTTAGTTTTTGCAATTGAAGCAAAAGAGAGAGGTTTGCAAATTACCCAAAAAATTTTCTAGTTGTTTTTATTTTACAAAATAAGTGTTTAAGACAATTTAATGGATCATATTTTGAATAATGTGGTATACTCCGCGATAATTTTTTCATCTATTTTTTTTAAACTAAGGTGTCCAGGCATTGTAGGGCAATAATATGGGGATTGGCGCTTTTGTGATGAAAGTGATTGATCCCAAGACCTCCCGCATCTCAAGCGGGTTCTTGACTACCACGCCAACCCTAATAGGATGATAATTTATTCATCTATTCATTCAACTTTTTGTTACAGGGCAAGACTCACCTTCTAAAATAGTTTGTCAAAACACTTGAATTTTCTAGCATGAATTTTGTTATGACAATTTAATATTATCGCACCCTGACCCAAAACATAGGCACGTGACGTAGAAATAATTTTACTTTCTCGAATATTACACGTAGGAAACACACGTGTACTCACAACTCAAACTCAAAATCCAAATTATCTTAAATATCATTAACATCTTAAAGGGGATATAAATTCTCTACAATAAATGTGATCAAACATTCTATAATTTATTACAACAAACCCTCAAAGAATAAAATAGTAATAGCAACATCACCAACTGAAATCAAATAAATTAATAAAATAATCAAATCAAATATGTAGGGCGTCTAAAGCAACATAGTAACTAAGCTCTTCCTCGGGCCCTTGGACCCATTCGTACAACATTACCTGAAATTGTAAGGACATGAGTATAAGCAATACTCAGTGAGGAAATATGCATGCTATACACTCACGCACCCATATAATAATAATAATCTATGAAATGGAATATAACTAAGGCTATGCTATTATTCTCATCAATGTGGACACATTGTTCACCCTAGGATACCTCTATCTCATCAACGTAAACACAATGTCCACCCAAAGATACCAATCTCATCAATGTGAACACATTGTCCACCCAAGGACACCTCTATGGAATAGATTGTTAAAAATCATGATCCCTTGAGGGACATAGGCTACGACTTACAAGTGGGAGATCTCCATACATGTAATACCCCAGCCCAATTTAGGGGTTAATTATAATTAATTGCGATTAATTAAATAATTTTTAGCCATTAATTATGAATTATTTTCCTCTAATCATGAAGATTATCAAAAGAGTTTTCCAACGAATCTGAGTTTGACTTGATCCGAATTCGATGGCTCTTTTAATTAATCTCAAAGGTATAAAGACAAGTTATGAATATAATAATAATAATAATATTTTAGGTTTAAACTTTGGCTGCTATAGACACTCAATCATTTGACTTAGTTTAAACTTCAAATTTTAGAATAGTAAATATTTTTAAATTTTGGACTTAATGACATGCCAATGTCGTTATAATTTCCCTAATTTATTTTACCCCCAAATTTTTAAGTAGTAAAACCCCAATTTGATAAGGTAGAGAAAGTCTTAAAAATATACGGAGAGCGTCAATACTCAATCTGTATTATAATTAAGCTATTTATTTCTTTATACTCCAAAATAGTGAGTTTTTTATATTTACTTTAAGCCATGAAGTGTGGGCCGTCGAATATTCTTTCACTTAGAAATGGTGGTTTTTGACTTCGAAACACTTTGGAACTTTAGAATATTTTTATCAGACAAATTTATTCTATCAACCTATAAAGTTGGATCTTTTCAAAGTGATTCTTCAAAATTAGGAGATCTTGTTAAAACGGTGATTTTTAGCAAAAACATTTAGTTTTTTATATAGATTTCACTCCAAATTTTAATATTATGCTTAGTTTTTAATAGCTGACCTAGTGGACCAATTGTATTAGTTTACTGGGATCCTGAAATTCTCAAATGAGAGATGAGATATAGAAGTAATTAGTAAAAAGAATATAATAATAAAATATTATAAAATATCTTAAGAAGATAAGTGTTAAACCTACCTGAAGCTACAAATGTGTAGCTTTACAGATATATTAATAAAACAATAAAACATTTACTGTATGTTTATCAAAATGCTACAAGCTACCTTTGTAGCTTGTAACGTGGCCGGTTGGGGTTTACCGTGGCTGTTTATTTAAGGAATGGAAGTGAAGGAAGATTGAATACGAAGTAAAAAAAAAACTCTTTTAAACTCTTTTCTTTCTCCATCGTCTTTTTCTTTCTTTTTTCTTCTTTTCTGGCTTTCTCCGTTTCAAACGACGGCAGACGCTCGGGTTTCCCGTGTTCCTTCGAGGGTTTTCAAACTTAACCAATCTTAGACGGAATTTTGCATCTATGGTATCAAAATGATCCTATTCTTATTTTTATTAACTCCAGAGCAAGTTAGGAGTAGAATTGCTTAGTATTGGAATTTAAAAATGAGATTTTCTAAATAGAGGGGAAAATGGGTTTCCTCTTAAAAATTAAATTTCATCCTCAAAATTTGTATTATTTTACGACCCTAAGTAAAATCAGGGAAAAGATTAACCCCAGTTGATTATTGTGTGTTTATTTTCCCGCTTTATTGTTTAAATTCCTGTACTGTACCTCTAGGCTGAATTTTCAATATGTCTCCATGGTCCTTCCAGAAGGCAATGCGGGGATAGGGCACTGATTATTTTTATTTACATTACTGTCTCTGTAACCTCTGGGCCTCTCAAAATACGTCTCCATGGTTTTTCTAGAAGATAATACGAGAGAAGGCATTGAATACTTTATATTTTTCATTTTATTGTAATGTTTTTTATGGTTGACAACTAACTTTCTGACATAATATAAAGGAGTAGAAAGAGTCTAAGTGCCTTATTACATATCATGTTTTCTGGAAAATAGCACGGGATTTGGGAAATTATTATGTGTATATACTGATAAATAGAAAATTTATACGTTTTACTCTATTTTATAGATTTTCTGTGAAAAACTTAACCAGGTGAGGAGACTCGAACCAATACTATATTGTATTGTATGTTAAACCCACTAACACCATACTAAAATGGGACCCATGGACATTTAAGATGGAAAATGCTATATAGGTCTATAATACGAGACCTGACATTGCCTATATGTAGGGGATGTAAAATGTTCTAACTGTGTAGAACGTAAGCGTTAAAAATGGTGTCGGGGAGTCGAGGACTTTTATCCTCTAATGCAGAATAGACCCATGGAGTGTCTGGGAATTGTTGAGAAAAAACTGGGTGAAGGCACTCGTATTATTAAATCCAGTTTTATATGTTTGTATGAATATTGATTATTATTGATTGCAAGACTGCTGACATGAATATTTTAAGTAGTAAGATCAAAACTCATTGGGTTCTGTTGGGGTAAGTCCCTATATAAGAAGGGCACTAAGAGTCATGCATGGTTTTGCATTGTCATGCATTTGCACAGAATGAGTATGATATTAGGTTAAGTCTGTTAAAGATAATAACCTTGAAAATTTTATATTGGCCACTAGGCCATAACTACTAATGTTGGCTGAGCGTCATCTTAAACTACTGGGTTGGATGTGTTAGTAAGGGGGTCATGGAGATCTTATGTACTTGCAAGTTGCTACATTATTTCCGTGGAAGATTTAATGTTAGTTCTGTTAGAACCTCAAATGGGAGCTGACCCTTCGGTGTTGTTGACACGGCTGGGGATCGACCCCGGTGTTAGCAATACGTACAAACCTGCTTAAATACCTTAGAGAATGTACCTATGGTGAAAATGAGATATGCTGATAAGACACATTTATATTTCTGAGGCATGGACCGCTTAGTCATTGTTGCATTATATCCATTTGTTTTTAAGGTGAGTTCTCCCCTCTGGGCTGTTGCTCATGTCCTTTATAATTCAGAGTTTGAACTAGATGATGAATTTGAGGGACCAATGGTGCCTCGTTGAAATTCAACACTTAAAAGCTCCTAAGGTTTTCCGCATGTGGAAACCATTTGCCTATTTTGAATGTATTGATGTATTTGTAATAAATATGCCTTATATGACATAAGAACCTATGTTTGTAAGTTTTGACTTATTTATGTATATTACAGTAGTATATTGATATGTTTATCATCTCTCACGTGGTTTAAGTGTAAAACCGGATGGAAAGTCAATAGAGACAAACTGAACAAACAACACTTGTTGTTGCTAGAACGATACATCGACACGGGTGATATATCGCCGGACGTGTTCGACGACATGTCGCAACCAACGATATGTCGACAATGGTAGGTTAGTTGTGTCGGCCAAAATGAGGACGACTAAGTTAAGATTAGAAGTGTTGACAAGATGTTAGGACACATGTGTGATACATGTGTGTGGGGGAGATCTCTTTTAAAAAGATTAACGGGTTAGTGTTGTTTCAAAAAAAAAGAAAAAAATTAAGTCTCGTTCAGGGCCTACATCTGGGTTCGGGGAGTGACAAGGTGGTATCAGAGCTTAGGTTCAAACTCTCGGACTGTGATGAGTAGTACGTAGTTAGATATTTGTATTGAGTTTAAACATAGTTGGATTTTTTATGAAAATTCCATTATGTCACCGACTCTGTTGTGTTGTTTTGGACAAACATGTCTAACAACAGGATACACGACATAATTAAGAGAAGAGGTACCAGGAGAAGTCCTATCATTATTGAAGCATCTACTGGTGACTCAGGGATGGAAATATGGTCACCTGATTCAGAACCCACTGAGACTATCATAATCTCATCTTCTACTGACCCACATACCCCTTCACCTCATTATTCACCTAACTCTGTACTTGAAGAACCCCAACCCCATGTACCTCAGCTAGTTAATCAACCTGTATAAGAAGTAGCTCCAGTTTCTCCTTTAGTGGCGGTACAACCACCTATTTGCTTCTTATGCAGACAGATTGGACACACCTATGAGCAATGTCCTTTGCGATACCTACCTATCTGTCTTGTTGTGTGCGACTGGGCATGTGAGAATTGACTGTTTTTATATAAGAATGGGAATCACTGTTCAATATACAGACTGCAATGAGTATGGACATCTTCATAGAGCTTGCCCTCACTATATTGACAACAGTTCTGATGCACTGTCTTCTTCTGAAAACTGATCAGGATGTAGGACTTGAAAAGAAGGAGAAAAGTGAAAAGGAATGTTGTAAAAATATATATATGTAAACATGTGAAAATGTATAAATGTGAGAGTGATCGTAGATTGTAAGAGAGTACTAGTATGGGAACCTAGAAAGGGTATGTGAAAAGTGTGTGTGAATATATTTATGCATTGATGTATAAGGACTATGTATCTCCTTTTGAATGTAATATATAAGTATGTTTTATTACTGTGTGATGTGATAAAGTTTTTATTTTGAAATTCTGTTATTGATATCTATGATCCTCAGGATGTCAGGATCACAGGGAGATTCTGGAAACCAGGGGGAGAATGCAGTACCACCACCAGGGAATCAACCTAAATCCTTAGACCCGGTGCGTATCACTGTGGAAGCTTTCCAAAGGGTTGTAGATGATCTTCGCCGACCAAGGAAGAGGACTCCCGAGGGAAGAGCTACTTCAGCTCTGAAAAATTTCAAACAATTGAACCTGCCGACTTTCTCGGGAAATGCGGAGTCAACTAAGGCTGAAAACTGGGTTAACCAGATTGGTCGAATCTTCGACACTTTACACATATGCTTTGTTCTTGCAATATGTTCAACCCGTTTTATGGTGGTTTAACATCCTAAATCCAATCACCCCTTTTCACCAGATAAATCCAATTAAATTCAAAAATAAGTCATCTCAGCTATTCACAAGAGTCTCCAACAATTATCAAAAATTTCTATCATCATGGCAAGATAATAGACATGATACAAATCACATAATAGGGAATTTATAATATCTCATGCATAACATAGGTCACATCCATCTTATTTATCATGCATTTAACATACCGATAACACAACATGTTCCTTAAATCAATGTAATAGCATACAAACATACATACAGTGTGTGTAACAATCCTTACCTCGAAAGTTACGATATTTCGGGTTGATCTTCGAGTCGTACCTCGACGGGTTTGAGGTTCAAAGGCTTTAATCAGTCAAAGAGAACATAATACATCCTATTAGTTCATAGATTAAGCCAAATCAAAGCTTAGGAGCAAAACCCCCAATTTCGACCCAAGATTTATCCCTAATTTAGATTAATCCCTTCATTCTAAGGGAAATCCCCAAATCTCCTTCCAAGAATCATCTCCAAAATCATGCATATATGTAACGCCCCGCCCTCTTCGAGAATTTCAGAGTCTAATTTTTTTTTTTAAATAAACATCGGAAGAGAGCGGGCGGCGTCACGGCGCGAGTTAAGTTCAGACTACCCAAGTCTGAACCTTAACTGGCCACCCATGTGTACATGGAATAGACCATGATAGTGAATCACACATGGAACTAACATCAACATGCGGAATAATCTAGATAATTGCGGAATAGAAAGACGAGATAGCAAGTAACAGTCTTAAATATTAAATAACATAGATCAACCATCCACATGTTATTATCCTAATCAAACCATAGCAAATAACTAATTATTACATGTCCAACAATAGTATTCAAATGACAATAATATAACGTAATCCAAAATCCATCATTAAAGCACTTAGGCTCAGCTCCCCTCCCGGTCAATGACCTTTCCTTTCCCCTTGCTTGTACCTGCAATCTCCTCTGAGGATAGAATTAGGGCGTTAGATCAACGCGCCCAGTAGGTTCCCGAATCAGAGCTACCACATGTTAGCATATAAAACATGCATATACATATCATAATACATGATCATCAAAACAGGTAAAAACAATGCTATGAAATATGTACATGCAATGAGCATCCCCCATCATGTACTTTCATAGCCATCACTTGACGTGCCTTTCACCAACATGGTAAATTACAACACACCTTCATCTCTTCTATAAGCGATGTACATGTAATGAGCAACCCCCATTATGTACCATCGTAGCCATCACTTGAGGTGCCTTGCACCGACAAGGTAAATTACAACAACATTCATCTCTTCTATACAATATGTACATGCAATGGGCAACCCCCATCATGTACAATCGTAGCCATCACTGTAGAACTTCATTCATTATCCCATGACTATGCATGAGATGCCAATGCCTGTATGCCATTTGTTAATGCATAATATATCATTTGAAACACATATATTAAAACAAGAGTATCATAAGAAAACTGGGTAAAAACCGTGGTTACAAGTAGGTAGGAAACCTACTGAAGAATCACTTCAGCGTTCGTTCTTTCTTAGGCTTTAACCGGTTACGACTCGTTCGTCGTTCAACTTTCGGTACCTTATTACGCAACAATAAGTAAATCATAATCTTATTTACATGTCCATTCACATATGAGACCTAAAACATCTTATAAGTACTTTTGATCAATCTCTTCATTTGGCTTGTATTCACAGATTTGCCATTGCCACCAATACCTTAATTAAATTCTACAACCTTAACCGTAACCTTAACATGGTTCAGTCATGTTTTGGACAACCAAAACAGCAAACATGATTCCATTTTTAATCACACATACATCCATAAAATGGCCCATGAAAACAGTCCATGGGGTTCGGCCATACTCATGGCCGAACCCTTATGGTTCTTTGCTCAATGATGTCCTTTGTTTAAATACTAATTGGCTCTACCCCTTAGCCATATTAAGCCCATGATTTAGCCATCCCATGGCCAACCCAAAATCAGTAACCTTATTACATAAAGACCTCCCAAAAACAGTCCACAAAGGTCTATGGTTTCCATGTTTTCCAACATGAAAACCAACCCTCTTTTACATGGGGTTCGGCCCTCCATGTTGGCCGAACCCAATGGTCATTCTTACTCTATTTAAACCTCCAATAATCATGTATAAACAGTATATTAATATCAGGTTTTAACTCTTAAAGAAACCATCCAAAACAGTCCATAAAAAGTCTATGGTTTACATGTTTTTCCAACATGAAACCAACATTCTTTTACATGGGGTTCGGCCCTCCATGGTGGCCGAACCCAATGGCTATGTTTACTGTTTTTAAACCTCAGATAAACATGTATAAAAAGTATATTAACATCAGGTTTTAACTTTAAAAGAAAGCATCCAAAAACCAACATCATATCATGGGATTCGGCCATCCAAGATGGCCAATCCCCATGGTCCATCTTTTCCAATTTTAATCTACTGATTTAGACTACATAACTTCAGCCTTTTCTGATATCCAAACCCATGTTTTAACTCTCTTTAAACATGCATTTTAAATCTATTACAACCATCTAACATCAGTCCTAACTTATATGGTTTTAACTTCTAAAAAAATATCAAAAACAACCATTTGTTTCCATGGGGTTCGGCCATGCTAAGTGGCTGAACCCAATGGTCCATTTCCATCTTTTAATCCACTGATTTAGACCATATAAATTTCAGTCCCTATGTCATTCAGATCCATGGTTTTTAACCATTCTAAAACATTTATTTAAATCTTAATTCAAAACCCAAAACAGTCCACAAAATCCATGGTTTTCATGTTTCAAAACATGAAACCAAGCCATCTCTTTACATGGGGTTCGGCCCTTCATGGTGGCCGAACCCAATGGTTATTTTTTTACCATTTTAAATCCTCCACTAATCAAGGTTAAAACCTTGGTGTATTCGGCCATAACCATGGCCAATACACACCCCATTTGCTCCATGTTATTATACCAAAATAACAAATAAATACTTACCAAACTTCCAATCTTTCTCTTTGCCTTTGGTCCTTGGTTTCTCCCTTTTATTTATTCCTTTCTTTTGCTGTTTTGTGCTTGATCTACTGGTGCAAACACCTCTGCTATTCCAGCTAGGAAAAACGAATTTGAGAGAGGGAGAGAGAGAGAGAGATGGAAATTCTTGGATTTCCAATGTGAAAAATGGCCAACCTTGTGTGCTTATTGTTTTTGTAGTTCAGCCCCCAAAACTCCTCCACTCCCTCATAACTTCTTGCACAAACCAATGGGTATTGGGTGCCATCCAAGGCACCCCTTCACAGCTACCTATGCAGCCATTCAAATCCCCAAGCATCTCATCACAATCCCATGTATTCCCATTTAATACATCATGGAAATCACCCCAAACAAGTCCCCAACGTGTGGGACTTGTTTGGGTGGTTAAAGCTGGGCCAACCTCTTCAAATTCCCATTAGACTCAATGATTTACAGTCCCTTGAATTTCCATTTTGACTCACCCAACTCAAGGTATTTTTATTCCAACCCAACTCATCACATTTAATGCATTTCATTTAATGCACATGAGTTAACTCACCTTTTGATTTAATTCCAACTCACCTCAGTCCCACTCAACTGATTTGACTCGTGTTTGAGCTCCCTTGAGGGTTCACACGGTCAACAATAGTCAAGTCGACCCGTTGGGTCCACTTTTAGCTCCTTGACCCGTTTTGACAACATGACCCATTTATGGTATTTTGGTCATTTCTAATTAGTTTTTACATATGGATCAAGCCTACCCATTTTTCCTCCACTTGATTTCCAATCAAATAGGCTTAACCCCATTTAATTTAAAATCACAAAATAATTAATTTAACAACGCAGGGGCATTTTGGTAATTTTTCACTTCATTGAGAAATTGGGGTGTTACAATATACCCTTTTTTTCCCAAATTTATTTCCCTCCCTATGGTTCCAAGCTCAAAATCAAATCAGATCTACACCAATCAAAGTTTTATAACAAAATCCCTAATTTCTTTCATGGATTCCTCTCCTAAAAAGATTTGTTATTCATTAAAACTCCATTCTCAACCCATCCCATTCAAATCTCATAAAAGAAGAAGAAAGACGAGAGAAAGATCACAAATCTTACCTTTAGAGGAGAAGGAACCGTGCAAAGGGGTGCTCAAAGCGTAGGAAATCTGAATCCAGAACCTTTAGTTGGTGAAAATCAATAGAGGGAAGGTAGAAGAGACAAGGGTTTGTTGTTAGGGAAGAAGGGTTTGCTATTAGGGAAAAGGAAGGAGGTGAAATAAGCCTAATTTCGTGCAAACACGGACTAATATACGAACTTAATATTTTAATATATTTTTTTTAGAGCCGGGCCATTGCAAATATTCTATATATATATATATTTTTTAATTTATACTTATTAATTCTATTTAAAAGTATACACTTATTAATTAACACCGCAACTTTGATGTATATAGTTCTATAAATTTATTATTTTAAATAATTCAGTACAGATGATGAACATAATAACGTATCTTGAAATTTGCATTTATATTCATTTAGCTAATCAAAAGATTTAAATAGACTTGTGTTTGAGACAAACATATGACTGGCCTAGGTCAAAATCTCAGCCATCCCATACGTGCCCCGATGCAGTCATATCGGTTCAACCGATACATTTCTCTCTTTTGATTTTTTTCAAAAAAATTAAAAAAATTACAGAAAATCTAGAACTTCTTAGCTTCAGTTCTATGTATTTTTTTTTTCATTATTTCGCTGTCGTCTAGATATTAAATATAATTTTAAAATTATGAAATCAGAATTTTAAAATATTTTAAAAAAAATGTAGAGTGAATCTAAAAATTTCCAGAAATATAGAAAATAAAGTATACTAATGTTTCTGCTAATTTTCTCTTGAAGATTGACCATTTTCAGTATTCTATCAATTTTTTTTTTTTTGAATTTTGACTCTTAAATAATCTAAAATTCAATAATAAAATGTAATGCTTCGACCCGAAGGTGGGCTCAAAACGCTACTAATTTTTTTTTTTATATATAATCTTTAATCAGAATAACTCCTAACTGCGCTGGATCAATAGTTAGGCCCATAAATAAATGTCACACATGCTTTTACATGTGGAATCAAACATGTACCATATGTCTACCCGTTTAAAAGTTCATATCATAGAAACAAATATTTCCATCACAAAAAGATAATCTTATTTTTATGAGAGTTACTAACAGTAATATGGTGGTTCGATACATGATCAAATAATTAAGTATTAGATGAGGTACTTTATACAAAACATGATTCTAAAGAACCAACAGTCAAAATAGAGTGTAATTCCCGTCTGTGGGAATCACAAGCAACCTTAATAACTTTTATTATCCTAAGTTTGAATTGGAGGTTCTTCCTCATCGGGTATATCTCCTGAAATGTGAGAGGTGTGAGCTAACTAGCCGAGTGAAGAGAACATAACAATACAGTGTAATAAACATTATGTTAGATAAATCAATATCATCATTTAAAATCATAATTGGTCCATCATGCCAATATATTAAGTCATCCGTATTAGTGTCAATATCCACCGTAACACCTAAGTACTATACTTACTATAAAGGCATTAAGTCCCGACAAGGTCAAAATGCAGCATCTTGTAAAAGTATATCTAACACACTTAGGCCGGTAATCGACACATCTGGGCTGATAATTGCATATCATATCATATCATAGTTCAGTAGTTGAGTGTACGTGGGGGCAGTATAATCATCATCATAATATACAATAAACATCATTAGCATCAACAAGCACATTTCATAGTAGTGCATCATGTCTAGGCATATAAGTGAGTTCATTAAGTCTGATCCTTGAAACCATTCATTGAACTAGATCCTCTTAACCTGATTTACTCCTACTGAAATGTTAAGTCTTCTCACCGAATATGTGGGATTTCGCGGTATATGTTAAACACAGAAATAAGAATATAATGAATCATACAATCATTAGTCAAACATAATACACAAATATATATAATAACATACATTCATAGTATTTCAAATCTTTCTGTCTATTTCCCGGAAAAACTCCAAGGGAAATGGATATGATTTTCCTAAATAGGTTACTATCCATTTTTAATTATAATAATCCGTCAATATAATAAGGGTGCTTAGGCCACTACATATTGTCTTCTGGACGTGACCATAGAGACATATTGAGTTAGGCCTAAGATATAAAATGCCCAGGCCACTACTCGTATATTGATTTAGACATAAAGATATAAGATTCTCAGGCCACTACTCGTATATTGAGTTAGGCCTAGAGATCACTCAGTGCCCGAACCCTTATTTTCTACCGAGCGGCAAAGTTAATTGCTCAGCCACTGATAGCTACCGGGATGCGCTTCTGCTGCGCCATAGATAGAGAGTATCGCTTAGAAGTGAATATATAATATATGTATATATATAATAATACAAACAAAATGGTTAGTATCATTTTTAATTAACAATTTGGTATAAAACATCACATAAAAAATCTATGGTCTAAACCTAACATGGAATCTTAAACTTAGGCTAAATTTCAAAAACCAGTTCTAGGTTCCTCGGAATTTGTCTCAGGACCAGGTTCTGTGGCTTCGGAACTTTCGAGCCACTGCTTAAACTCTGGATTTTTACAGAACCTTTGGAACTTGGGTTTGGTCTTTCGGAACTTCCGAAGTTTAGGTCTCGGAATGTCCGAGTCTCCTTATGAACATAAAAAACAAAAAAATCAGAAATGAGAGTCTCGGTCCGCCTCAGAACCTGCCAAGGTCTGCTCGGAACGTCCAAATGGGTCTCGGAACATCCTATCTGTCCAGTTGAGGTAGAGGGTACAATAGTTGGCCTCTGCTCGATTCGGAAGCCCGAACAGAAGTTAGGAACTTCCGAAGGCCGATTCTTGGATCTTCCGAGAGTCGTCTTCTTCCTCTGTCACCTACAACAGTGCAGTGACGGGAGAGACAGAATGAAATATGAATTCCGAAACAGTGGGCTTCCTGAATTCATTTTTCACATCCTTCTGGTCAGATGAGTTCTATATTAAATCCTTTTCACTTTAGAAATAAATTGGACAGTAATCAGCAATGAAAAATCACTAATTTTATAAGAGAAATCAATAAAACACATGAAAATCTATGTTTTTATTAAAAATCAAAATTGATTTTGATACTCAACTCTGAACCGAATTTACTTCTGTTTGATCCTATACAGGTTAGAATTTGAAAATAACACAATGGTTACCTGTGTTTATGTTCTTGGGTTGAAATCCAGCAATTGGAAAAATATTCCACTTAAGCTAAAATTTTGAAACGGAAGAAGCAGATAGGAAGGATAAAGAAGCTTAGCAGCAATGGAGATTTTCACTACATTTGCTGCCTTTAAATAGGCTTGGAGGAGTAGTGTAGTAGGCTTCATGCAGGGCCATGAAGATCTCACATTGTTTTGCAAGCTACGGCGATAGCTTAAATGATTCAACTCCTGCGCAGCAGCTTCCGTTCGTTACCTGCTACGCAGGTGTTTGATGTTTGGATATTTGCAGTTTAGTCCCCTTAAACTTATTTGCATTTTAACCCTCCTTCATTTATTTCCAATATTTAACTATTAAAGGATTTAATTAATTTAATCCATCTCATCCAAAATATTGGGTTTTAAAATCTAAAACTACTATTAAATTTTGGAGATTTATATTTTACCAAATTAATTGATTTAACCAAAAATAACATTTTATCACCATTCCCTTAATTTAAATTGTATTATTTAAAGGGTTTAAAACCTTTATTTCCAAAATCTGAAAACATAAAACAATGAATTAAAACATAATTTAATAACAAATATTTTCTTAGAATTTTCTCACTTCTAAAATTGCTTAAAATAATTATTTTCTAGCTTTCGGGTATTTTTTAATAACATTTTCTGAAATTAAAAATATAATAAAATTACTTATAAATTTCATAATTTAAATCCCTAATAAGGAAATCAATATCACTCAATTAATAATCAAACGATTATTTAATAATAAAATAACACTCTTTATAGTAAATTACCATTTTGCCCTTCCAACTTATATGAGTTGGATCAACAAGCTATCAAGCTCTAATTGGGTCAATTCTGGACTTTTCACAAAGCCCTAACTGTAATATTCATAATTAACAGGTCAAAGCATGATTTATTAAAATAAACCATATTAATTAAGCTTAATTCGGGTCAAGATATTACAATAAAATGTGGGAAAATTTTCTTTTTTCAATCCCTATTCTTATCGCGTAGCTCTCTAAGTCCTCATTTCAACACCTCTGAAATCATCTCGATCTGAGTCTGTATGAATAAGTTATGGCCATTTTACTAGAAGTATATCACAATTGTTATGAATCGATACGTATCGACCAACATAGAATCGATAGGTATCAACATGACAGGCCCACTACACATCGATGCATTAGCAGGCAATATGTTGCGTCCCTCTATTGGCCGATATGTAGCGACCATATGCCATATATCGACCGATATTTTTAAACAGTAAAATCAATCTAGTAGCATCCGTTGATAAGTCTGGTTCTCCAACGCCCCCTCTCGAGGCAAAGAGGCAAGGAGAAGGCCGCATCGAATGCTAACAGACCGACCATGTATCTTTCCTAGGCAAAGGAATCATGATGAAAGAAACCTTCCTCACCTCAGTCATCCACATCTGAAAGGCATAGGTAGATGTGAGCGCCACCATATCGGGCCAACATGAGGCTCTTACCCCTTGTTCAGTGACAACAAGATCAAGATCAATGCAAAAGGGTACAAGCAGATGCTATCAAACGATGGACGACTGATGTGAAGAGAGAAGACACCTTCGCGTCCAATGTATGAGAAGGAGAGAGCATAGAAACAGCCTTCCACAAAAATGAAGGACCCACCAATGTACACATTTAGAACGGTCAAGAACTCGTTTCAAGAAGGGAGAGTCTTGAGTTTGATTACGTTCAACTTTAAAATGTCACTTTTTATTGAGCTTATTCAGTGTGTGCGGATTGGAGATTTACACGTCTCAAACATTACTCACGCGAAACACCTAGATATCTTAATTAAAAAAAAAAAAAACTGAAGTAAAATCTTATAAATTATTGACATTGATTTGGAAGAATTTCTTACAGTCAAAGTACGTATCTCAATACATATTTGTATTATTTGAATTTTAAAAATTAGTCATCTAATTTTCTTTCTGAACGACATTTTGATAAAGTTGAATGGTGCAGTAAGCTATTGTGTATAAAAGTAGTTCTTGTAGAAATGTAAAACTGCATCAATGGCATGCTTGAAATGCTAATCTAAAATAAGTTGACTTTTAGAAAGTTGATATTTCATTATCGACAATTAAAATTTTATATCTAAAGCAGTACTTGTATCATCATCTTCATTACAATTGAAGCAACTAACTTCATTTATTATTAGTAGTTTACTGGCATTTTAAGATTTTCTCTTCGAGCCAAGCCTAAATCGAGCTCATATATAAAATAGAAAATTTCAATTTTAGATTGAGTTATACTTAAATTGCATCTCTTCAATTTTTCATAAAAGAATAGTTTCAGATCTCTAATATGAATTAATTATTTAACTTCTCAGTAGAAAAATTTCTTAAATTGACAATACATGATCTAACTACCTTATGTACAAATACAATAAGAAGGTATGTACAAATACAATAAGAAGGAAAAGTTTTCATGAATCTTGACTGTCTGAACTTTGAATAATGTAGAGTAAATGAAGGGTTGTGATTTAATTTTAAAAGTAAAACAATATCTACCACAGATTTGTGACTTTCATTGCATCCCTTCGCCACACCTCCTCAATGGAATGTCCTTCGGTGCCCTCGATTTGGATATGTCGGAAAGGAAAAGCACACCTACTCCTTTTACATCTTTTATTGATAAAAACAATTGTTTCACTTGGAAATCTGATGTCAAAACATGTTAGAAAATATGAATACATCGACTCCAATCTTCACTTTTATCACTTCAACAATTGTGATTATTCGGAATTTTATTGACCAGACTCGATTATTTGAACTAAATTTGAGTATTTGAAATGGATATAAATTTAAAATTTTATAAATTGAATCTAAAATAAATTTGAATCAAACTCACTCATTTAATAAACAAGTAAGTAATCAGTTGAGAGTTGTAAATTCAAATTTGAAATTGATTTGACTCAATTACCCAATTTAAATCCGCGCGTTTCAAAGGGCATGGATTTAAAATTTTATGACCTTTTGTCACACCTTGAACTCAGATGTGGGCCCCGAATGCGACTTAATATTTTTTTTTTTTAAATAACACTAATCCCTTAATCCTTTTAAAAGATTTTCCTTACTCACGTGTGATACATTCTGGTCACCACTACTAAATCTAACTTAATTGTCCTTTGGCCAACACAAGTAACCTATCATTGTCAATATATTGTCGGTTACATCATGTCGTCGAACACGTCTGGCGATATAACACCCATGTCGATGTATCGTTCTAGCAACCACAAGTGTTGTCTGTTCAGTTCGTTTCAATTGACTTTCCCTCCGACTCTACACTTAAACCACGTGAGAGATGATATAAAAACATATCAACATACTACCGTAATATACATAAATAAGTCAGAAGTTACAAACATAAGTTCTTATGCCATATAAGTCATATTTATTACAAACACATAAACACATTCAAAGCAGGCAAATAGTTTCCACATACAGAAAACCTTAGAAACTTCTAAGTCTTGACTTTTGACGAGATACTATTGGTTCATCCAATCCATCATCAGGTTTATACATAAATAAGTCAGAACTTACAAATATAGGTTCTTATGCCATATAAGGCATATGTCAAACACATAAAGACATTCAAAGCAAGCAAATAGTTTCCACAAACGGAAAACCTTAGGAACTTCTAAGTCTTGACTTTCGACGAGACACCATTGGTCACTCCAATCCATTATCTGGTTCATACCCTGCATTGTAAGAGACGTGAACAACAGCCCAGTGGGGAGAACTCATCATAAAAACAAATGGATATAATGCAACAATGATTAAGCGGTGCATGCCCCAGAAATAGAAATGCATGTTATCAGCATATCTCATTTTCATCTTAGGTTCATTTTCTAAGATATTTAATCAGGTTTGTGCGTATTGCTAACACTGGGGTCGGTTCCCAACCGTGTCAACAACACCGGGGTCAACTCCCATTTGAAGTTCCAAACAAAACTAAGATTAATTATTCCACGGAAATAATGAAGCGACTTGCAAGTGCATAAGGTCTCCACGACCCGGCTTACTAGCACATTCAACCCAGTGGTTCAAGACGGCACTCGGCCAACATAAGTAGTTACAGTCCAGTGGCCAATATCAATTTTCCAAGGTTATTATCTTTAACAGACTTAACTTATAGCCAAGGGAAGCGTTAAATATAATAAGAAGAAGCCGTATGTGGGTCCCACAAGTGACAAAGCGAGGCTAAAGCCTTGTAGATGCAGAATCACGAGAGAGACGACTGTAATAGAGCAAGAGGGAGAGATTGAAGAATGATATCCAACCAGATCCACCGAAAAAAGCACCCAGATGAGGGTGAAAACGTCCCAGACAGCAACTTGGAAAAGAAATCAGCAGACAGAGGGGCCCACCAGTGATGAAAGGAGGGACCCATAATGGGATTGAATCCTGCTGCAGGGCGATTGGGATGGAGGAGGACCAGGAAGCACATGTTCAATCTGCAACCAGATCGAAGGAAAAAACAGAAAAAAAAAAGAGTTCAGGCGTCCCAAGTGACAAAATATGTAGAACAACAAAACAAGGGGCCCACCTGTGATGAAAGGTGGGAACTTCCCTTTCGATGGAGGCCTAAGGCAAAGGTGAAACCAGAGAAGAGAGGTCGAAGGTAGGAAAGTCCGAGAATCAGTCGATCGAAGCAGCAATCCAGGGAGGTGATATCCACGAGATAGAAAAAAAAGGCTGGAAGATAGATCTGCTAGAAAACCCACTGAGCCATCACGAAATAGAGATCCAACCTTACGGATGGATTCCTCTATCAAAAACGACAGGGAAGGAGGGATCTCCGACAACAAAACCTTTGCCGGTGACGATTATTGTCACCGGAAAAAAAATGGTATAGAAGGTGAGACCCAAATCAGAGGAGATTTGAAATGTAGGTCAAGGATCTTCGTTGGCTGATACCATCTAGAAAAGGAGAATCAAAATAAAGAAAAGAACAGAGAAAGAATGTTGAAAGAGAGAAAATTATCTCTGTTAATGTATTGATTATGTCTTCCTCTTAGAGGATACAATGTTAAATAGAAAATATAGAGACAATCTAGGGAACAAAAAAGGAAATACAATAAGTGTATCCTAATTACAGTCTATTGTGTTGACCTTCAAAATAAAGAAAAGAACAGAGAAAGAATGTTGAAGGAGAGAAAATTATCTCTGTTAATATATTGATTATGTCTTCCTCTTAGAGGATACAGTGTTAAATAGAAAATATAGAGACAATCTAGGAAACAAAAAATGAATTACAGTAAGTGTATCCTAATTACAGTCTATTGTGTTGACCTTCAATATATATTGAATTTAGACATATAACTGGGGCCCACATCATTAGACGTGTGGATCCCACAACAAATACATCTTTAATAAATCCTAATATATCTCAACGCTTTCATCATCTAGTGTGGAGAATCTAACTGAATTAATGCATTTCATTGAACTCCATATAATTTGATTCATTGTTGGTTTGAATTTGAATTGTTCAACTTTTCAGAACTCCTTCCATGGGCTCATTGGAGCCTTTTCAATCATTCAGTGGTGCTCTGGGGTGAATAGATTTGATCTCAGAAATATTTAAGGTATTCTCGTAGTATATAACTTATTTGGCCCCTATATTGTCCTCTTTTTCACTCAAAACCCATTCCCAAGGGCTGTTTGCTGCTATTTGTCTATTAACTCCATCTAGAACATGTTTGGTATGTCATGGCAACATGGGGTTCCTCTATCTGCAATCTTTCTAGGGAGTAAAATCTCCCATCCCTATGTAGGATTTCTTGGTGCTTAGAATACAGTTTGGGTGCTTGAGGCTGTTTGCAAGAATTTAGTTTACTTTTGAATTGTTTTAATTAGTCAATCAACTAATGGATGAAGAGGGTCAATGTAGTTTGGGTTCTACAGTGAACAATGTAACGAACAACTCCACGAATCATGATATTTCACAGAGGATCAGTCTTGTACAGAATAAAAAGATTTTCAATGGTGAGAATAATTCCAATAGTAGCTTCCACAATTGAGTCCAAATCAACTCTTCTTAATTGGCATTATACATTGCATATACAATATACTTAACAAATAAGAAGAGGGAATTGAGTCCAAATCAACTCTTCTTAATTGGCATTATACATTGCATATACAATATACTTAACAAATAAGAAGAGGGTAGTCACAAGAAACCATGAGAGAAACCAACAACGAAATCTACTGAGAGGGAGAGAGAGAGATCACTAACCTGTTCCAGGGTGGAGAAAGCAGGCAGAACCAAGGCGGGGAGCGCGAAGGGGCAGGCGAAGGAAGATGGCAAGAGGTAATGGCAAAGAAGAGCGGGGGAAGGGCGCCGATCACCCTATTCGTGGCCAACTTGCCCACCCAACGACTCGGAATTGGCTGCGGGGCTATTTCCGTTAGTGGGGAGTGGTCAGAGACACATTCGTACCCAAGAAGAAGGATGCCTCAGGGAGAGTGTTCTACTTTGTTAGCCTTCAAATTAATCCTGCCCACTTCTAGAGGAAAGAACTCAATCCTCAAATGTAAGTATGAGACAGAAACTGGTAAAAAATCTTTCCCTCTTAAAGGAAATGGTGACGGGCACATAGTCGAAGAAGAGCATGGAATCAGCTCCTTACCATGGTCAGAAATGGGTAGACGTGGTGAGAGGGCTATCCAAGAATGATGGCTTTGGTTCACACAAGGAGGTAAGGAAGTTGAAAGCTGATAGTCGGGTTATCGAACTGATGACAGACCCAGGGGAGCAGAAGTCCATAGGTGATGTGGGCTTCCAAAGCGGTGGTAATATCCACAGTTGGTAAGTTTTCCCATTTGGAACTACAACAGCTTCTGGAACAGAGTGGCTTCTCTGAAGTCCGGATATCATTGTTGGGAGAGGGGTGCTACTTAGTGGCTATGAAGAAAGATTCGGACGTCAAGGAACTGCTAAAATTAGACTTGAAGACTGGTGGGATGAGAATCCTAGGGAGATAGAGTCAGTCCCAATTCAGACACACCAGAAGGGTACGGGTTCAAAGCTTTGGTTTTCCTCTTCAGGGATGGAACTAGAACCTGATCCATGCCTTTGGTAACAGGCTAGGAAGCTGAAACAAACCTAAATAGAAAGCACTGCTCTTCCTTTAATCTTCTGCTGGAGATTGGAATCCACGAGCAGCTACCATCCATGGCTTTACTCCTTAACGATGAGATATTCAGCATATCGATACGAGAGAACGGAAAGCATGGCTTTCCAAGAAAACAATCCGGCTCCGGAATCGTCGTCGGAAAATCCTCTTCTTTCGTTGGAGAGGGAGAAGACCCAGCCTTGCTTCCACCACATGGAAAGCATGCTCCAGGATCACAAACTTTGAAGACCCAACTGTCACTGCTTCCGCAATGTGGCAAGCATGCTCCAGGGTCAGAAGAATCGACCGTTGAGAAGGGTAGGGAGTCTCGAGGAAAACAAGGAAAACTGGCAGGAGGGGAGAAGACCTAGGAAGAGAAGAAAGAAGCAAGGCACAGGATTGGCCGTCTTTGGCGACCAATGGAGAGGAGGTATTCAAAATACCTATCGCTGAGAGTCGAAGGGTCTGCAGAGGTCTCTGCTTCTAGAAGCTGCATTTGAAGAGAGGATCTTATCACTCTTAAGTCGCTCCGTCGGGTCTGGATCATCTCTTAGATCCAGCCCAATTGAATCCCGCCCAACCCAACAGGCAGAACCAGATCCAACTAAGAATGTTGGCCTAGCCCATCCTGCCATCTTGTCCGAGGCCCAGAACTTGGATCAGATATGTTTCAAAAAGCAGGTCCAGTTCTGGAAAAAATTAAAGCCAAAGCAACTCAAAAGAAAGAGGCCCAAGAAGAAAAAACAAAAAGAAAAAAGAAGAGGCCCATCAAAAGGGAACCTGTTAAACAACAACCACCTTCTGTCGCAGAAAAAAAAAAAAACGAAAAAAGGAAAAAAGAAAAAGCAAAGGACTTGTGTGATTCTAAGCTGGAAGAAGGGGAGATCTGTGACAGGAAAATCTTGTTGAGGCTTAGGCAAGGAGACAACTATACAAAAGAAGATGGACATGCACTCCGGTGGCTATTTGGCAATATAATGAGGGAGGAAGACAGGGCTGCCCCAAACCAGGATCCAGCAGAGAAGATCTTGAGGAGACGTGGCTACTCAGAGGTAGACAGAGAGGAAATTCCGAAAATTGGGAGGGCCTTAGGGATTCAATTCAACTCAGAGAAGGAGGCTGAGAGAGTGTTGAGACAAATAGAGGATAGGGATAGGTCCTCCTCAAGGAAATCCTCCAGGTCCTCCAAAAAATCCACAGCATCTCTTCTGATGGGAAGGAGTATATTCTTAAAAAACTTTTACAGAAGAAGAAACAGGATACAAAAACGAAAGGGGACACAAGTCGAAGCTCAATGAAGATCTTGACCTGGAATGTAAGAGGCTTGGGAATGCAGGAGAAAAGGGGAGCAATCAGAAGACTCATTAGAAAGCACAAGGTTAACATCTTGCTAATTCAAGAATCAAAGAGGGAAGAATCTCGGTCTCGGACACATTGTTGTGAGAGATATGAAGCGGTGCTAAGTGTATTTGGATAAACCTCAAATGGCAAGTGCTTTGAATAATCACTCTGTTGTATGGTTGTGGCATCATGAGAATCAGAACTGTTGTTGTACCTTTCCTGGTCCAAACTGAGTGGGAATTATGCAAGAATCCCACATTATTTATTTTCAAATTGATGTGCCACTCCACACACAATATAATAGATAGTATAGGATACCTATTTGTTTCTATATGGGTGTTTTGAAAAACTTGTGGTCTAGAGTCTAGAGTATGTAAAAATCCATCCAGAGTATTCAACTCCGAGCTCTGAGAAGGAAGGGATTGATTGAGGCAAGGTGGTCTCGAAATGGCCCAGCCCACAAGTTGTTATTTGAGTACCAGTGTCTCCGGGGTCATGGTTATATATTATGCAAATCTCCAAAGCACCAGTGCTCAAGTAATAATCTGCTCACCCCTATTTGGGGCCACCTAGGCCCATGTGGATGCATGGATGGTCTTGGCTAGAATAGGATGCCTATAAAATGATCACAGTGATTGGACAAGTGAAGTCAGTTTTTAGGGGCTCAAAGATTTAATTTTATCCAATCAAGGAAATTCACAAGGTTATATATAATTCAGATTGAAGTCAAATTGGGAAAGACATGATTCATGAGGGGTAGGTGAGTGTGAGGGGAAATGTGTGGAACCCACATGCCTAGAGCCATAAGTTGTTATCCAAGCTTGCAGGCTGGAGTACGTCCAAATACATTCAGAATATTAAATGTAAATAAAAACACACACACATATATATATATATACATCAAGATCACCCTGGGCTTGTATATCTCCTTTGCCTCGATCATCTAAAACCCGTAAATCTCGTATTGCTTCATCAAATTTGCAGTCCTTAGATAAAATTAAAAATAAATCAGTAATAAGGAAGTGAACAAAAGCAAAGAAAAGTTAACAATGTTGCATAGTGAAGTAATTGTTCTATTACATAAGAGGAATGGTTTTTGCAGTAAGTATATCAATCAAAAGAGTTTCAGCAAATGCTATCTCAAGATTGGAGACATCAGTGATGAAAGCAAAAAAAAAAAGGGGATTTTCCTAAAAGTGCCCCTACCCTTTTGAGTTTATTTGAAAAAAAAAAAAAAAAGAAGTCCACAAGTTTTCCATAATTCTGATAAAAAAAACTCAACTTTTGATAAGAATTTTAAAAAGGCCCCTTGACTATGTTGAATAAACGTCAACTTACTTTTGTAAATTATTTATTCGTATAGCACATAGTTTAAACCATGTGAAGTATTAAATTAAGCCCTCATGAGATAGTTTTTTTCACCCATTTCCCTTTTTTACATTAATTATAAGTAGAGCACTTGGTATACTTCTAATTTGATCATAATCAGAGCTAATCTAACCTTGGATTGAAAATGTGATTGTTTGTTATCGTTGATTTTTTAGCCTTAAAAGCTAATACTCGTGATTGCCTAATTTAGTTGATTTTTGAGATGCTAGTAATCCATAAAAAAACTATCTTTTAATCAACTTGCTCAATAAATCGAATTGGCAACCAAGTGAGCCCTACAACATGAACCTAAAAAAAATCTCAAAGAAAAAATAAATTTCTTATTAATGAACTAAGGTGAAGGGGATTTTTTATAATTTTTATCTAAATACAGGGGCCTTTTTAGAACTATGGAAAGCTCAGGGGATTTTTTCAAATAAACTCAAAATTTAGGTGCCCTTTAAGAGAAAACGCAAAAAATAAAAATAAAAAAAATTGAACAAACAAGCAAAAGATGCAGTTTCATTATAAACTAGGTGTTTAATTGTCCATCTCTGTTTTACGTTGAGGCAGCACAGAAATCAGAAACCACATTCGGCAGGACATTATTATTGTACCTTTCCTCGTCCAGACTACTAGAAGCAGGAAATTCAAAAAACAATACCTATGCCATCTGGTTTCCACATTCCATACCACGCCAAATACAGCTGAAACTACTGCAAAAAGGAAATTAAGAAAGAATACCAGCCAACTTGATTTCCAATTAGAATGGATGGTTCTGTTTCTGTTTAATTGTATGGAATGTGGAAAACAATACCCATGCAATCTGTTTTCCACATTCCATACCACACCAAATACAGCAGAAACTTCTGCAAAAAGGAAAATAAGAAAGAATACCAGCCAACTTGATTTCCAATTAGAATGGATGGTTCTGTTTCTGTTTAATTGTATGGAATGTGGAAAACAATACCTATGCAATCTGTTTTCCACATTCCATACCATACCAAATACAGCAGAAACTTCTACAAAAAGGAAAATAAGAAAGAATACCAGCCAACTTGATTTCCAATTAGAATGGATGGTTCTGTTTCTGTTCAGATAGAAAGATACAGTCTAGAAGTTAATTCAAATGCATCTAGAAAAAGAAATATATGCTTGATTGACACTAAAGCCTATACTACTGAATCCAACTCTATACGACAGTCACCATGGTCTAGAATCTATCCATCTAAACTCCACCTGTTTGCTATACTGGGCAAGAGATTCCTCATTGAAACCTGTAAATCTCTCATTACTTAATCTATTTCACAGTCCTTATCAACTGATCGACAGAAAACAGTCAGCAACAACGAAACAATTTAGTTGAACAAAACTGAGAAATAGATGAAAGTATGTCTATGCATTGGTGTTCTAGTACATACGATGAATGATTTTTTTTTTTTCTAATAACTTTAGTTCTATGAAATAATTGCATATACATTAGATGTTCTATTACACCCGAAGTTTTTTCTAAAAAGCAATTCTATCAAATAATTTGATGTAGGACACGGAAGATGCAGCACACAGATTTTACTTTATTTATTTTTATTTATTTATTTATTTATTTCTTAATTAGCAAGTAGGATTTGTTATTTTCATTTGGATCTTAGTAGTTCAACTTTAGTTAGTTTCCTATTTGATTTAGGAGTCATTTTCTATTTGATTTAGGAGTCCTTTTCCTATTTGATTTAGGAGTCCTTTTCTATTTTGATTTAGGAATCCTTTTCGTCTTTGATTTAGGAGTCCTTTTCTATTTTGATTTCTTATTTTTTCTTATAAATATATGTATCCATATGGGAGATAAACACACAATGAATATTCAATGAGATTATCTAAGGCATAGCCTTTTCCTATTTTTCCTTTATTTTTGTTTTCTTGCCTAGTTGCAGGCTGTCCTACATTAATTGGTTCAGAGCCAAGTTTCTCTGTATCTCTGTTATACAGAGACGTTCTTGTTCTGAGACAGGTTCCTGCGTTATCAGGGACGATCGTGGTCTTGATCCTCGCCATCTTCGCCAAATCTGGGCATTATCCCAGGTACGAATCTACCATCCCAATCCCCATCCTCCACCCTTTTTCCCACAGACAACAAAAATACAAAAAAAAAAAAAAAACCAAATGACCAGTTGACTAAGTTTGACTATTTGACAAGCTATGTGTCCACTTTTGACCGATCCCATGTCTTATCATTCGGTCCCACCTCACCCATCCATTAAACCTTTTCCCCACTCCAACCGTCATGTCTTGGATTATGTGACACCCCGATCTGATTCCCAACATCATGTAGCCCCGTTAGCATCCAACAAAAATGGTGCTCAATTTATTCGCCAATCTGCGTTCAATGACTTTAAATCCGAGTTTATCTCTGACTTGCGATCTGAATTTCATGACTTTTTCCAAGAATTTAGAGAACTATTGCTCGGCCGAAAATACAGAGCCCCGATGAAGGTGAACAAAACTTCGAAATACGTGCCCGCTTCCTCGAAATGTATGCCGACCACTCCAAAGACATCATCAGCGTTCGTGCATACTGCCCCAGAGTCAGACTCAGAATTCATGCATCCTCCTCATGCAGTCGTGACCCCACAACCAATGCCCGTGTTGGAGACAGAGCGAGTTGTGTTGCCGGCACCACCGTCGATACAACCGACGAGTGTCGATCAACCGCCACCACCTCTACCTACACCTCCACCACCACCTCAAATTTCTCACCCATCTCCATTACCCAAACCTGATCCCATTACGGATACCAGGACTTCATCTATGATTATTCTTCCCTTATCATGTCAGCCTCCTGTCCTCCATCCGACAGACCATCAGGACCGTGTGATCACTCCAGTGCCATATGACGACCCCTTCGCCATCAGCTTGGTTCGTCTATGCTTGCGCCCAGTTGCGGTCCTTCAATTTTTCGCCCACAGAAAGAATGTTCTCGTTGTCTGTGCCTTAAAGATTGTGCAGTTCAAAGCTTCATCATTCGCATCTTTGGACTTGGTCTTCATCTTTGTTTGGTGCCGTGTGCTTTTACTGAATTTCACTCGAGGACGAGTTTTTTTCAAGACCGGGGGACTGATGTAGGACACGGAAGATGCAGCACACAGATTTCACTTTATTTATTTTTATTTATTTATTTATTTATTTCTTAATTAGCAAGTAGGATTTGTTATTTTCATTTGGATCTTAGTAGTTCAACTTTAGTTAGTTTCCTATTTGATTTAGGAGTCATTTTCTATTTGATTTAGGAGTCCTTTTCCTATTTGATTTAGGAGTCCTTTTCTATTTTGATTTAGGAATCCTTTTCCTCTTTGATTTAGGAGTCCTTTTCTATTTTGATTTCTTATTTTTTCTTATAAATACATGTATCCATATGGGAGATAAACACACAATGAATATTCAATGAGATTATCTAAGGCATAGCCTTTTCCTATTTTTCCTTTATTTTTGTTTTCCTGCCTAGTTGCAGGCTGTTCTACATTATAATTGCAGCAAATGCTGCCTCAAGATTATGTAGCAGTGAAAACTAAGAGCTTGCAGAGCTGTTGTGGAGAAACCATTAGTTGGATGGTTGAAGCTTAATGTCAATGGTGCAGATAGGGAGAAGCCTGGGCTGGCTGGGGTGGGAGGACTGTAACATGATCATGGTGGAGAGGAGATGGGAATTTTAACTGATTGGAAGCAAGAGACATATGAGGCAGAGCAGTGGGCAATCAGGAGGACTTTTGAGTTGCAGAGAGAAAGAGGAGATGGTAAGCTGATTGTGGAGGGGAACTTGGCCAATGCAATTGATTTGGGCCAAGAGGAGGAAGCCCCCTTGGAAACTCACAGGGATGTCAGATATTAGGAGACTAGTAATAAGGAGGGATAGAGAGGAAAGTAAGCTTAATTGCGGAAGGGGAGTGAGCCAATGCAATTGATTGGGCTAAGGGGAAGAAAAAGTTCCATTGGAAATTGATGAAGACCATTAGAGACATTAGGAGACTAGTAATCAGTAGAGATTTGGAGTAGCAGAGAGATAAAGGGGAAGGTAAATAGAGAAAGTGGGCTCAGCCAATGCAATTGATGGAGCAAGGGGTAAGAGGAAGCACCCTTGGAAATTGATGGGAATCATCAAAGACATTAGGAGAATGGTAAGGGGTTTGGAAGTTTCAATCATACATGTGAAGAACTTGGCAGACAGGAATACAGATTTATTGACTAAAGTGGGGTTGGAAAGAGCAGATTCTTTTGTTGGTTTTCTGTAATGTTCTTTTGGTTTTATACTCATACATGTTTTATAGTATATCGCTCTTATACTGTATGCATAACCTCTTTGGATTTCTTGGATTGATACAAAGGTTAATCTTTCAGGGGAAAAAAAGAAAGCAAAATTTTGCATTCGTATACACCAATAATTCCAAGTGCCCATGAATATTTTAACAGACCTTGTTGCTGCTCTAGATTTGAAGCAGCATGGAAAACAAAAGCCACACTGGACAGGATAATGTTATTGCAACTTTCCTTGCCCAAAATATTAGCAGTGGGAAATTCAGAAAACAGGGCCTATCTAAACTGCTTTTCACTTTATGTGCTGTTCCCAAGAAAACAGAAACTCAAAAGGGAAATTCAGGAAAAATGTACCCCCTAATTTGCTTTCCAGTTCCAGTGCCACTTCAAACAGACTGAAGGGTGACCATGTATTCTTTCAAATATTCAAAATGCACGCATTCTGTGTTACTCTGAAGGGGCATAAACTTCACCTCGATGACATCATAACACTTAAAAACAGAGTCTAACTACAACAAATTGACATCAAGCTAATATATGTCAAAGTTCTACCTCAGAAGGCCCTGATAACAAGGTTGTATGTCTCAATTCCCCTTGTTCATTATGCCCAGAAAGATCTCTTGTGTCAGAAACCTCCAGATCTCCAGCAGCTTGAAAGAAACGACAAGCTCCTTGACCCTGAAGGAGATTCATAAAACAGGAGTAAAACAGAGTGGAAAAAAGAAAAGTAAAAGAGAATGGAAGCAAGGGATATCTACATGAAAACATCACAGTATTACTACAAGATGCATCATTTATTTAATAGTGTGGTTCACCTGCGTGACATTGCACAAGTGCAACATTGCGCAGGGGGGCCTGTGGAGCCCACCTGGGTGGGTCCACAGGTTGGAATTGAGTCCATTGGAAAGGTATTTTCTGGATGATGTTTCTCATAAAAGATCAAGTCTATTGGATTTCAATAGCCATGATTTCCAAGGATCCAAAAATCAACTGTAAAAGATATGAAAAATTTGCATGGTTTTCAATTTAGGGGTGAGATCAACTCAAAATGGGTTCAAATTGAATATAGATCCAATTCACAGGGTAGGGTAGAGTGTGAGAGGGGTTTAGACCTAGGTCTCTCAAAGTAAATGCGATGAGTTCTATTTTAGTATCTTGCTGTCCTTTAGTTTTACCCTACCCTTTCTAACGGTAGCAATCAAACCCTTTTTCTTGAGCGATAACAAATGAGGAATATATTAATAGACAGAGAATGTACAATAGGGTCTACAAGGATTAAAAACTAAGTATCAATCTATTTTATTTTGAATATTCAGAATAAAATTTTCATAGTCTAAATCTTGGCCATTTCAAAAATTAAGAAATCTGATATAATGATTTGAAACAGTCTAATGAATATGGTTGTTGCCTAAGGGAACTTTTTCCCCATTATGCTGTTGCCTAGGGGAAATATCTGCAGAGGCATAATCCACATAGTTCCTTTTTTTTCTTTTTTTTTTTTATGATGTAAAATGAGTAAATAAAAAGCAATGGAGGCCATAACCTCTCCCGTCCTCCCCCCACCCCACACCACTTTTCCTTTTTGTTTTTTCTAAAATAGTGAGTGTTTGTACTTCGAAAGTTTTGCCAATAAATTAACTTAGTGACATGACTAACAAGATGTCGGTCTCCAGAGCAATGCCGAAAGGGGTCCGGTGCGCTACTCCCATAACTTGTGGTCTGAATTGGAGGATATCATGATATGGGGTTCGGTCATGTGGTGCATTGGAGGTGATTTCAATATGGTAAGGTACCCATCAGAACGAAGAGGAAGAGGAGGGGGGGGGGGACAACGTGATTGACTACCCTCTCATTGGAGGTCATACTCCCGGCCAGCGATGAGCAGACTAGATAGATTCCTTGTTTCTCCAGAGTGGGAGGCACAATTTTCTAATTGTAGTCAAATCAAATTGTTTAGCCCCATATCAGATCATTGCTTAGTGATGCTAGATACAGAGGAGATAGACTGGGGTCCAAAACCATTTCGCTTCAGTAATATATGGTTGGAAGACCCAAGGTTCACAACTTTGGTGATGCAGTGGTGGCAAGAGCTTTCAGTGAATGGTTGGGCTGGCTTTGCCTTTGCAAGGAAGTTGGTGCTACTTAAATAAAAAATTAAAGAGTGGATAAAATCAAATGGAGGACCTGTAGCGGATAGAAAAGAAGCTTCTTTGCGGGATCTTGAAAGTTGGAACAGAGTTGATGAGAGAGATTTGGGAGATGAGGAAATGTTATTGAGATGGAACTGCAAAGCAATTCTATGGAATTGTATCAGAATTGAGGAAGCAGCGTGGAGGCAAAGATCGAGAGCCTTATGGCTCAAGGATGGGGACAAGAATACGTCCTTCTTTCATAAGATGGCAAATGCACGACAAGCCTACATTGGTATAAAATCTATAGTGGTGGATGGAAGGAGAGTGACGGATAAGGATAGTATTCGGGAGGCGGTGAGATGAGACACTTCAAGGACATTTTCCAACATACTTTGAGCCAGCAATCAATGGCTATCCTTCCAGAACCAGCCCCTCCGCCTTCCCTCCCCCTTCCCTCGAGTTCGCCTACGACTCTCTCTATGTAGTACTCTCTCTCCAGCTGATCTATTCCCTTCTTCTTGGCCTATATTTCCTTTGTGTAGACACAGTGCTTTGCTATTTGATGCAGTGTTTCAGGTGTTGGGTGTTAGTTCGAATTTCGTAGTCACAGAATCTTCAGCTTATTTCCCTTTGTTTAGTCGATTTGCTCTTGAGTCAAGAGCTGGTCTCTTCCACGGTGGCAGTCGTTGCTTCGGATTTCCGACCCTTCTTTGTCGAGCCTATCTAGGGTAGGGGAGTAACGCACCGGACCCCTTTCAGCATTGCTCGAGTCACCCTGTGTGCGCAGGATGTTGAGTGGAGCTCTTTTGTCTTCGACATCAGGACTCATCTCCTTGTTACCTCAACTGCTCTCCTGAGCAATCCTACGGCAATGGTTATGGCACTCTCATCAACTTCGTCTTCCTTAGCTTCGTTTCATGCAGTAGTTGGCTCCTCGGGTGCATCTTTTATTTTCCCGGTACTATCTTTCCTGGACTCCCACTTCTTTTCTCCCCTTCACCCTCTTTTGAACTATTGTCGGACCCCTAGGTTGGTTTCCCTCTTTATTGTTGACCCTAGGCCAAGCTTCTCCTTTTACTAGTTTAAGTTCTGCCTCATTGGGGGAGGGAGGGGCATCTTGACCAACTTTTGCAGGGATCGATTTTAAAAGGATTAGTGAGGATAGTGCACATTGGTTGGAAAGGAATTCACAGTGACGGAGGTTCTGGTGGCATTAGACAACATTGAGGTGGACAAAGCCCCGAGCCCAGATGGCTTTAATTTTAGATTCATCAAAACTTGTTGGGACACTGTTGGCCTGGATTTCCTCAAGTATTTCGGGAACTTCATAACACTGGAGTGATTAATAAGGAGTTGAAGAATTCTTTTGTCACTCTCATACCAAAAAGAGAAGGACCATTTGACTTCTCACACATTAGACCTATTAGCCTCATTGGATGTGTATACAAGTTAGTGGCCAAGGTCCTAGCTGAAAGACTGAAGGAAGCCCTCCCAGAGATAGTTAGCGAATCACAAGGGGCGTTTGTAGAGGATCGTCAAATATTGGATGGGGTTTTAATTGCAAACGAATTGGTTCATATTGCGACAAAAGGAAAGAAAATCGGGGATTTTGTTCAAAATAGATTTGGAGAAACATATGATTTTGTTGAGTGGGATTTTGTAGGCTACTAGTTTGATAGGATGGGTTTTGGCCCTAGATGGAGAAGGTGGATGAAAGCCTGCATCGAGGATACGTCCTATTCAATCCTTGTCAATGGATCTCCAACCCCACCAATAACAGCAACCAGAGGCCTTAGACAAGGAGACCCATTGTCACGGGAAGCTTTGAATAAATTGGTGGAAAAGTCTAGGGAGTTGGAGATCATTAAAGGGTTTAAAGTGTCTAGACAAGGCCCAACAATTACGCACCTTCAATTTGCAGACGACACTTGGTTTTTCTGTGAACCAAACAGGAGCGAAATATTAGGCTTTAAAGTGGTTCTTAGATGCTTTGAACTGGTATCAAGGCTAAGAGTGAACCTGGGAAAAAGTACCCTTATTGGTGTGGAAACTTGAACATTCACATTACTAGGGGACGCTTTGAATAAATTGGTGGAAAAGGCTAGGGAGTTGGAGATCATTAAAGGCTTTAAAGGGTCTAGACAAGGCCCAACAATTAGGCACCTTCAATTTGCAGACAACACTTTGTTTTTTTTGTAAACCAAACAGGAGCGAAATTTTAGGATTTAAAGCGATTCTTAGATGTTTTGAACTGGTATCACAGCCAAGGAAGATTCTATTCTCTGATATTTTTTTTAGGCCCTTTCAGTTTACAGTCCCTTTTTTTTTTGCAGTCCTTTTTTCCGGCCAAGATCACTGTTTCCGGCGAAGGTACTGTCTGCGGGGACCCATCTTCCCCTGCCCTTTTTGATAGAGCTATCCATCTGTAAGGGTGGATTCTTGTTTTGGACTGGTTTACTAGGGTTTATCTCCTATCTCTCTCCCAGCGGTTTTTGAGGTCCGGCAGCCCAGATATGCAGTTTTTTGCTTAGATCTGATAGATCTGAGCTCAGTTTCCAACCAAATCTCCTCCACTGTTGTCGCCCCTGGCCCACCTCCTCACGCGTCAGGTGGACCCCCACTTTTGATCAACAGGGCCCCTCGTATGCCCTTTTCTTCTGCTGCTGCTGTACCGACTACAACATTTTTTTTCTGGACTTCTTTTGTTCAGATCTGCTGCTTGGGATCCTTGTTACTCCCTTTCTGGTGCCTCCTACTTTCGCCCTACCTCTAGATCACATCAAACTTGGGTATCCCACCTTTCCTCTTCGGTGGACCCCAATTTTTCTTGTTTTCTGTGCTGCTGTTTGGAGGACTGCAACCAGTTTTTTTGGGATGTGCTGCCAGTTACTGCTTCTTTCGATTCCTTTGAAGGGTTTTTGGCAAAGAATTGTGTGATTCTTGCCTTGTTGGTTCATCGGCTCAGCTTCTCCGACTGCTCTTCTGTTGCTTTGTTGCCTTTGGCCTCTCTGCTGTTCTTATCTTTGCATTTCCCCTGCTCGAAGGTTTCTTCTTGGGATAATGGCCGCATCTACGGACCCACTGAAGACCTCTGGAGAATCTTCTTACACTCATATGACTTCTCCACATATTGGCAAGATAACCACTGTGTTATTGAATGAGGCCAATTACTTCCCATGGTCTCACTCGGCTAAAATGTTTCTTACTGCCAAACAGATATCTGCTTTTATTGATAGTACTTATGTGTAGATGTCACCTTCTTCAAGACAGTCCCTTACTTTCTTCACCATCTGTCTCGTCTCCAGTTCTTCCTCTCCTACCTCCTGCTCTGAGTCCTACTAGCTCTGATGTGCGTCCCCCTAGCAATGACAATCCAACTCTGGTATATCACCGCAGGCAGAACAGGCCTCCGCTCAGCGAGAACACCACCACGTCATCTGTTCCTAGCCCAATTCCTTCCCTTACTGATGCATCTGATCTTCCCATTGCCCTTCGAAAAGGTAAACGTACTTGTACCTCTCATCCCCTTGACCATTTTGTGTCTTATCAAGCTGTCTCTCCTGCCTATCACACTTTTCTTGCAGCTTTGGACAGCGTTAAGATACCCAAGCGGATTGACACCGCTCTCCGTGATCCCTTGTGGAAGGCAGTCATGGAAGAGGAACTCACGGCCCTTGAGAAGAATCACACATGGGACCTGGTTCCCCTGCCTTAAGAAAAAACTCCAGTCGGGTGTAAATGGGTTTTTGCTTTAAAACATAATCCGGATGGCTCCATCGCCCGGTATAAAGCTCGTCTCGTTGCCAAAGGATTCACAAAAACTTACGGTGTGGATTATCAGGAAACCTTCTCCCCCGTGGCCAAGATTACTTCTGTTCACATCTTGATTTCCATTGCCACTACTTATGACTGGCCGCTGCATCAGTTAGATGTGAAAAATGCCTTTCTTCATGGTGATCCCCATGATGAAATTTATATGCTCCCACCACTAGGGTTTGTTAATCAGGGGGAGCCTCACTCTGACTATAAACTCCGAAAAGATCTATATGGCCTCAAGCAGTCTCCACGGGCGTGGTTTGAGAAGTTCAGTAGTGCACTGTTGCCTTATGGTTTCTCTAAATGTCAAATGGATCACTCAGTTTTTATCTACCGTCTTCACTCTTTGGTCTTGATTCTAGTGGTGTATGTTGATGACATTGTCCTCACCGGTAATGACGCTGTTGCCATATCTACCTTCAAGGAATATCTACAATGCACATTTGATATTAAAGATCTGGGGCCATTATGTTATTTTTTGGGTATTGAAGTCGCTCGTTCTTCTCTAGGTCTCTCTTTATCTCAGCGCAAGTATACTCTTGACCTCTTTTAGGATGCTGGATACTCTCGGTGCAAACTTGCTGACACTCCATTAGATGTCAATACGAAGCTCTCTGCCACAGACGGGACTCCTCTTGATAGTCCTTCTTTCTATCAAAAGTTGGTGGGGAAATTGATTTATCTCACTATCACACGACTAGATCTTTCATATGCAGTTGGTGTGGTTAGTCAGTTCATGCAATCCACGGGATACCCATTTTCATTCTGTCTTCCGCATCCTTTGCTATCTTAAAGCTCATCCTGGCAGGGGTTTGTTTTTTGCACGACAGTCTTCCCTCTCTGTTCGTGGATATTCCGATGCTGATTGGGCCGGCTCTCCTGATGATCGCCGCTCAACAACTGGCTACTGTGTCTTTTTGGGTTCTTATATTGTCGGTTGGCGTAGTAAGAAACAATCTGTTATTGCTCGCTTAAGTGCTGAAGCAGAGTATCGTGCAATGGCCAATACTACAGCTGAACTTCTTTGGATCCGCCAGTTTCTTCAGGGATTGGGTTTTGCTCCACGTGAACCACTCATCATGTTTTGTGACAACAGGGCTATCAACATCGCCTCCAATCCGGTCTTTCATGAGCGGACCAAGCACATTGAGGTTGATTGTCACTTCCTACAACAACACATTTCTGAAGGCCGACTTGTTACTCTACATGTGAAATCTAAGGACCAATTGGCGGATATCCTGACCAAGTCTGTTCCTCGTCACCAACTTACTTCGGTTATTGACAAGCTAGGTTTGTTAGATATCTTCGAGCCAGCTTGAGGGGGAATGTTGTGGGACCAAATCGGACCCGACTATGCCTATTTTGGCAAGTCAACTGTATAGGTGTAAAATTATGTGTAGATAAGTACTGATTGTACTTTTCTTTTTTGGCCACCTTAATTGGCTTTCTCTCTTATTTATACTTGTACCCTCTAAGAGGAAAATAAGATCAATACAACTCTGAAAATCATTATTCTCTGATCGTCCATCTCTTTCTTCCTTTCTTTTTTCCTTTGATAAAAACAACATACCGGTTGGTGGGAACCCGAGATCAAAGAAATTCTGGGCCCCGGTGGTGGAACGAATTGAAAGAAGACTGAACGGATGGGGGAAAAGATAACTATCAATCGGAGGAAGGCTCACCGTCATTAAGGCGGTTCTGTCCAACTTCCCCACTTATTACATGTCCATTTTCCAAATTCTCAATGGGGTAAAGGACCAGATGGAAAAGTTGTTCAAGAGATTCTTGTTGGGGGACAAAGTGGGCAGAAGAATGGTACATTTGATTAGCTGATCAGAAGTGGCGAAACCGAAAGATAAGGGAGGATTAGGCATAGAACCGCTAGACATTAAAAATCAAGCTCTGTTATGTAAATGAAGTTGGAGATTCAGAAGAGAGAAGGAAGCACTGTGGGTTAGAGTCTTAGCAGCTAGATACGGATACCAAGATGCTGGATGACGGAAATTGGGGGAGAAGGTGGAAAGGTTTGGTTCATCGATAGTAAGAGCATGGTAGTCATTTGGGGCGTGTCTTTCAAGACAACTTTAGACTGATGGTGGGAAATGGGAATAGAATTCAATTCTAATTGGATTTATGGTTGGGGATAGGTGTTTGAAGGATGTTTATCCCAGACTCTTCAGGGTAGCGAGGGATAGACAAGCCTTAGTCAAAAATTGCTACAGACGAACGCATAACACGATCTCTTGGCAACTAAACTTTAGCCAAAATTTGAGAGTTTTAGAACAAGAGAGTTTTGAGGAATTAAATCAAAGGCTGAAAGCATTCCCCTTAGCAGTTGAAGAAGAGGATGATTTGCTTTGGGTGGGTGACTCCTCGGGTGTGTTCTCTATGAAGGCGTTAGTCCACTCAACCCTACATCAACACAACGAGGAGGAGCTTACTGCGGACCTAGCCTGGAGGGGCCTTGCCCCCCCAAGAGTACAGACCTTCTTGTGGTGTGTTCTTAAAGGCAAAGTATTGACAAGGGCAGCACTCAACAGAGAGGGTTACTTGGGGCGGATAACAACCTCCAATTGCATATTTTGTGGCCACAGGGAGGAGGATATAGATCACTTGTTCGCTAATTGTCATGTGGCTAGGAAGTGGTGGGCAAGCCTCATAGGAACATGTGCTAATCATGGAATATTCAACATTCTAATGCCAAGATAAAAAAGGTGGTTTGGAATACCATTCCATCAGTTGTGCTATGGACAGTGTGGAAGGAAAGGAATGCTAGAAATTCAAACTAAAGGAAACAGAGGAGAATGATCTTATTCAAAAGGCTAAGTGGAGGCTTTACACATGATTACTGTCTGTAGTAGAATTCAAAGGGTTCAGAGCGGTAGACTTCCTCACTTCTTGGGAAGGTTGCCTTAGCAAGGGGGCAAAGCAACACAGAGTCCAAACTCCATGGCACACCCCTCAAGTAGGTACCTTTAAATTCAATGTCGACGGGGGTGCCAGAGGAAAATCAGGCCCGTCCGATATAGGAGGCGTATTGCGTGATTGAAATGGGAGGACGTCGGTAGTTTTTCCAAAATCCATTAGACGACGAAATTCTAACGAGGCATAACTTATCAGTATTAGGAAATCATTGACCATCTGATCCTCAATAGGAAGGGGCAAATTAATCATCGAAGGGGACTCTACAAATGCAATGAAGTGGGCGGCCTGTGGACACAATAGTAAGAGAAATTAGAACCTTATGTTTAGGAAGGGAGACCGCTTTCGTGGCAGTCAGAAGATATGTAAATGGGGTTGCTAACTTTTTCACCAAAAGCGGGGTGGATTCTAACATTACGGGCGTGTTTTATCTATGAAATATTTTGGGGAGATTGGGCTTTTAATTATGTTGGAGGGCATTATTTGTACTTCTGCACTCTGCACTTTGTACTTTGTTATTTTCATTTTGGTTATCTCAAGGTTTATATCTCTTAGACCCTTTGAAAACATCCTTTGTAAATTCTTCCATCATTAATATATTTTTTCTATTTGTTACCACTCAAAAAAAAAAAAAAAAACAACAAGCAGTTTCAAAATCTAAGTTGAAAACAAAACGGAGAACGACCTTATTCAGAAAGCAAAATAGAGACTCTACAAATGGCTCTTATCCGGGACAAAGTTCAAGGGCCTTAGAATGGAAGACTTCTACACCTCTTGGGAGGGTTGCCTTGTCACGCCCTGCCTTTCAACACCTAGACGGGCGTAATCGGACTGTACAAATTTAAATCACCTGCTGCCCTAAACGGGTCTTACATCAAATCTGTGGCTAAAATCAAAACAAACATAATTACATTCACAAGCCACCAAGATTCCTCAAATTCACAATCTGCTCGAAGACATAACATCTCATTTGAGCTTTCAAATAGCCTAAAGGGATAAATATCACTCACATAAGGATTTCTAAACGCATCACTTACTCACATTCCCATAACAATCAAATTAAAGCGTTCTCAAATTAATCCATACTTGAATTTATTATCCAAGTTTCCACAAATTAAAACTAAACAAATAAACAACTTTCTCAAAGTCTCAAATCAAATAAACAAGCAACTTATAATAAATTCTGCACTAACTAAGCGTTTCTAAGAATTCTTCATCAACTCCTCGCCTTCTAAGCTCAGTTGTGATTATCGTTCAGACCCAAGTCCAAGGGATTACCTGCAATGTAAGAAATGAGCTCCATGCCCAGTGAAGAAAACAATAACACAAACATAGCATATGATGTCCCTACTTCCTCAATGATATTTCAAATAAGCGAGAATAACAATTTATTTCATGCTCATGCCTTTACAAAATGTAACGCTCAATGCCAAATGCCATATTCCAACCCATTATTACATCCACTGATATTTGGTGGCCTTCCCGACGAATCGAGGATAACACAACATCTCCTTAATGGCCTTCCCACATAAATTGAGGATAACACAACCTACTACCAAATAACAACCCTCATGACTTGTCACGGATAGCAGACCTCTTCTACCATAATGGTCTTCCCACTTAAAGTGAGGTTAACAACACTACCACTTTCGTGGTCTTCGTGACAATCATGGATCGCACCCTCATACCCAGTGATATGAATATGAGAATGCTATGCTCAATGTAGCACCCCTCCCTTTTCTCCCTAAATTTCAGAGTATTTTTTTTTTTTTAAATAACAACCTGAAGAAAGGGGAGAGTGCCACGACGCGAGTCAAGTCCGAATCCGAAGATTCGACCCTTAACTGGCCCAACCAGTGTGTGCACATGGAAAGACTCCACGTATTCTTAGCAACACACTAACTCACAATAATGCGGAAATAAGTACATATATTTAAATTCATCATTCAATCTTTCTCAATCTAAGCAAAGCCTGACAATAATCCTGATAACGTGTACTTCTCAAATAAAGGTTCATTACATAATAACTCAAAATTTCTGAAACATAACCCAAGTATTTATTTCTCTAATAATATTAAAAGGTAACTCTCTACGCAATCCTCTCTTGCGCCATCCTCGTCTATGCATGACTGACGCTTGGTCCAGCCTCATCATTTTTCTCCTTTCCTGTCTTAATTTCTAAAAGAGAATAATATTGTGGGCTTAGTCAACGCCCAGTAGGATTTCCCATCAAAGGGGGTATCAATATGACATATATAAAATCAGAGAAAACATATACAGTTCTTCATATCATATAATTCAGTTGAAAACATTCCCACCCCATATTTCAAAATCAATTCATAATCAATATATACAAAGCATTTGAAATCAGATCATATTCATCTCATATATCAATTCATAATCATCATAGTTTTGATAACTCATTAAATCAACATGATGCAAATGCCATGGTACATGAATCAATGCAAACCCCTCTCATGCCCATGCATTTCTTTCTTTCATACTTTCCATTCAAACAGTTCTAATCATTGGCCATTATGTCCGTAGCTTTCCTGGGGCACCAGATGGGAGCTACTACCCAATTCCTAGTATTTAACCAGAGTTACCGGGGGTATACCATCACCCATACTATCCTGCGCAGGTTTCGGGTCTCTCACCCAGGAGCTTTGAGCCCATCTTAATTGCCCAATTCCTGTGTTCATGGACGCGGCCATACCGAATAGTTATGGTATTTCATATTTATCATGTTAGAGTTTAACATCCTCTAACCATTATCTCAACTATTCTCATCCCCACCAGATGCATGCTTTCATGCTCATGCATCGATAAATCATTCAAAATATGCATTGAAATTAAATATAATCTCACATACATAAGAGTCATGTGATACATCAAGAAAGTAGGAAAACCTACCTGATCCTAGCCGATCAACGAATGGAGTTAATCCACAACTAGCTTGGTGCTACCGGGTTTGCTTTCGGTCCTTCTTTCATTATCCATATGTCAAGAACATAAATTCACATATCACTAATTTGTGATTTCTAATAACATATAAACATTAAGATTATTCATTATTTCCAATTTATCTAATTTATATGTTTCTACAGGAATTTTCTTCTTTATTTCAATTCTTATGAGTCAATTCTTCCCTTAACCATATAAATAGTAAATCCTATGCTTTCATAGCCCACTTGTAAATAATTTCCAAATGTCTTCATGAACTCATGGTTCATATTTTGGATCGGACGGGGCACTCTGTACACATCTGAAATCAGATGTGCAGCACCCTTGACAAATACTGCAGCTGAACAAATGTCCAGGCAAACCTCTAACCAAGTAAGGTTTCCATAGAACTTTCTTTTCAAAACCTCTCTTCTCTGTTACTGTTATGAATTGGTTGCTGATCAGTCACAATCAAAGAGTTCCAATAGGGGCAGCATGTATCGATGCTGAGAAAGATAAGGTAAAAGGCACAGGGATGAATGGAATCAATTGTAGTTCACATTTCTAAGCATCTTTTGGGCATCTTCATAAACAAGTTTCTGGCATTCTCCATTTGTCCAGCATGTGAATAACAAATTATCATTGTAGTCCATGATGCATTGTCTCGTTGAGGCATTCTACTAAATAAATTAAATGCATCCTCTAAGTATACCAATTCCACATAACCAGGCAACAACACACTATAAAGAGTAATTTCATGTTTCTTTCATCTATTCCAATATATCTGCAAGTGTTTTTTTTCAAAAGTAGTAGCTACAACACTTGTATTTGTCACATTGCATTTGATATACTTATCAAGAAGGGAACCCATGACATAGGCATTTGATTCAAACCCAGCTCTGATCAAATACCCATGTATCTGTTTAAAACTGAATAAGGTTTCAAAAAGGACTCAATTTCATTTGTTCTATTTGAAGGCCAGCAAATGAAGTGAGGCAGTCCATTCAATGTGGTTCTATGTCATTGAATTCACTTGATAATGTTATGGGGAAAATAGTAGCAATAAAGATATCATGCCACAGATATGATGTATAATTTTGGCACTGACCCAGTGGACCAGTCACAGTGCCAGCACCATAGAAACCATAAGACAGGAGAAAATAAGGATACCATTGGTGTATTTATATACTGCCCAGCAGTTTCTTTCTTAAAAACAAACAACCATGGAGCTACTGAAGAATAGAGTTTTGTATGACTAAATAAGAATAGAACAGTGTATGGCTTCCAAATATGAGGAAATCAAGTAATACTGTTTGAGATTTTTGGAATGTAAATGGAAGGCCAAAATCAAATGTGTTACCAGATTGCAGTGGGGCATTTCATCAAACAGGTGGTGATTTCCCTGTTCCTACCTTCTCTAATCAGCCGTGACGTGCAATGCTAACACAAATCCCCCAGTCTATGGGTTGCTGTCTCAGAAAAACGGCTACTCCTGCTGCTCTACTGCCCACCGATCCTAAACTCCAATCTTCCTCGGGTCCCAAACCCATATCCAATCCAGTTTTTCTTGTCTGGCTTGTAACATAAATGGTAAAATCGGAGGGAGAGAGATAAAAAAGAAATGGGTTTCCTTCCGACTCTTAACTCCGGCGTGATCGGCCAAAACTTCCCAACTAATATTCCCACTTTGTTTATGCTCTCCATCGTCAAACCCATTTCTCCCAAATGTATATAAGGTTACTTGAAAACCCAGTTATCTTTATTACCCTTTTTATAATAAAATGTTAAGAAAACTTATTAAGCATATCAAGAACAATAATTTAATAATAAGAAAACAAATGATCTCTTTTCTTCATTAATTCCGATCCCCTTTTACAATCCCAATTTATTAAACAATTTCAGGGATTTGAACCTGATTCTTGAATTGGGGATGATACCAGACAATTCTCGAATCGGTCCCATTTTTCAATCTATTAATCCGAAATCGTCCAGGGTTGATTCTAAATCACCCTAAACTCTTATTTAAATTTAAATACTAATTTAAAAACATTGCACCAACCTTTATCGAAGCTTTTCGTAATCCCTTTTCTTCTTCGCTCTTCCTTCTTATCTTTTCCTTCCTCACTTTTCCTTTTTAGTTTCACAGTAGGAAAATAGGTTTCTCAGTGGGGAATTTAAGGTGTATGAAGTTTTGCTGTGTAAAGAAAAGAAGAAGGAAAAGAAGTATTGTGCGCTTAGATAAGGAGAGGGAAGAACTGTCGTATACAAAGTGGAGAAGTGGGGGTGCCGTGTGCATGTATTCAGGGATCACTATTCACGGTTACTATTCCACTTCCAGTGAGTGACTTAGTCAAAGCTTATCTTGGCTTTTTCCCTTCCCCCTTATGCCCTCGAGTCTTTAAGGCATTTCATTCGGGTCCTTTTTGACGTGGCGTGACACGTCGTCACCCAATCATATTAATTAATCTTATACGTTAATTTTAATTTCTGACCGTGACATCGACAATTAATTTATAGATTAATTTTATAAATTAATCTTCCTCTTATTTTATCTAATTAATTGATTAATTGACATTAATTTCAATTAATTAATAAAATTTCAACTTCTTTAATAATTCATAAAATTCGGGGGTCACACTCAATGCCGACAAACATGCTTAAATATTCATAACATACCTATGAAATTATGAATCTCAATCTAAGCAGATTATAACATCATACTAAATATTTCATTTGCCATAGCATGCATAAACCTTGAAATAAATGTAACAATAGTTTATGCACCATAATATTTGGATTATATACACCAACATTCAAACATGTCCAATCAAGGTTAATAATTAGACAATAACATACAAATAACCATCAATCTACGAATATAAATCATTGGATTTTTCAACAATATTAATGGTTAGACTCCACAATCCGGGCGGACTGAGTCTCTCACGGCCAATAGAATGTTTAGCCAAAATCTCCCTTACACTACTGTGAGTGAACACCAGATCATAACCATTATTAACATACACACAGTCTATTCTAGATCCAACAATTATATTCCAATCACACAACAAAATACAATCTTTTCATTGCCTAAACACATAATAATATAAGGAATCATGTTTAAAAGTATGTAGTGAATTGTTTCCCTCACCTAGAAGTTTTCATATTGCGAATGGGAAGTCCACGTGGCTTCCAAGTGATGATTAGCCTTGAACTCCAAGATTTGCTGCGAATAATATTTTAAGGGTTCCAACTGTAATTAATATTGTGATTAATGAGCCTCTTGAGACTTCTACATTAAATATGCGTGAATATAAGTTGCTGCCCTGACTATACTCTACGGGTTACTCTAAGATCAAGGCTATGAATAGACTTCGGGTTCTTAAACGTTTCAAACTATTTAAACTAAAATAAGGCAGATGAGTAATAAGTTCAAAAGTAATAAATAATCTGCTTTCAAAATCAACCTGAATGAGGAAGTGGTTCAAGAAAGAATCAGCTGAGAGGGCAGTACAACGCCAAGTAAAAAGAGTTGAATGAATAATCAATTGAAATGATTACAAGGAATAGAGATAAAGGAAGGATGAAATCTGATGTCAGGGATTGGTCTCAGATCTGTGGATTTGGGTTTTCAAACAAAAGTAACAACATGCTATAAATAATAAGAAAAACATATGGGCATATAACTTAGGAACAAATCAGGTTCCAAAAACTTTTCAGAAGAGAACACAACTCCAGAGTTGTTTTTAAGCACATAAAAATTATGGAAGAAAACCAATTTGTATAGTTTGAAAACAAAGGAAGCAAGGGAACTTCACAAGCAGAGTTTGCCTTGGGTTTTAAAGGATAGAAGTATATATATATATACTTCACAAGCAAAAGATTTCAAACCATTCCCAGTTTACGTAAAAATATAAGAAGCCTTAAGGTAACAACAGTAATTAAAGATTTAAAATTATAAACCAGAGAATACATATAATACATCTATCTTTACATATGGTTTTGAATAAAACAAATTAATATACTGCAAATATTAAAATTAAAAGAGTATGTAAAACTGATTATGTGAGAATTCTGAACATTTGTTTAATTCACAGTTTTCCAACTTATTTACTTAGTTTTAAACAACCAAAAGAATACTTTGGGAGGAGAAGGTATGCCAAAAGGATTTGGGGTCATCAACCTATTCGATTTGTTTAACAAATTAAACTCAAGGCACCTAACTGTATTTATTCGGCTGGGTCAAATTTCAATTGGCAGATTAGGACAGATTCTACATAGGTTAGAATCAGTCCCAACTTAAGATGATTTTAGGGGTACTGTTCACGGATAAGGGATTGGGGCAGATCTGAGTCACCAATTGATTTGATCCTACAGCTGAATGAAGAAGGAAAGAATCATCACCATCCAACAAGGATTGGCTGGTTGGCTGGCTCGATATTTACAAAGGGGAGAAGAGGAAGAAGAAACCCATGGGAGAAGAAGAACATAAAGGAAATTAGAGGGACATACCTGTTACTTGCTGTAATTTGGGAACAAAGACAAAAAAAGCTGGTCACACGGTGGTCCGAACTCTGCTGCTCGAACTGGAACTTGGTCTTCGAAGAGGAGAGGAGGAATAAGAACTCAAGAGAGAGAGAGATACCAATCGAGATCGAAAGTAGGACAATCCGGCATCCTTCGCATGGATTTGTAGTGAATCAAGTCGGCTGGTTTATTCCGAGTAGGATTCGGATTTGAGGAGTTAAAAACGGAAGTTACAGCATGGAGAGAGAGGATTTTCTTCTGTATTGGAGAGGTATAGAAGGGGAAGGGAACGGTAGCTAGATTTGGGGAAGGTTTAGGAAGGGAAGGAGTCCCATTGAAGAAAGGAAAGGAAGGAGAAGTTTTGGGAAATTTCCCCATGGGATACGGCAGTGAATAAGGAAAGATAGGGAAAGGAACAAAAGGAAAACCCACCTGGGTTTTATCTTCTATCGGTAGTTTAGGGATTTTCGAAAGATAAGGAAAAACTTAGGGAATTCGACGGAAAGGGGTGTGGGTGTTAAGGACCCAAGCGACTTATACATCTCGGGTTTTTAGGGTTGGGTTTCCCCTTTTTGATTAATTTGTCAATCACTTATTAAATTTAGTTAATTAAAGTTGGAACCTATTTATAGATTTTAAATTTGAAATAAAATACTTCCAATTGAAATTCTAACTTAGGGAAATTTTAAAAGTCTAAGTTGATAATTTATTTTCCATTTATTTAATTTAAAAATTCGAAGGGGGTAAATTCGTAAATTCTCATTGAGGCGAAAGTGTGTGAAATTGGGGTCTAATATTCAATCCCTAAATTCAATTGTATTTACCCCAAATAAATTTATCAAATTAACTAACAAATCAATTTAAACTAAGATAATTTTCTAAATTAATTTTACCCATCACTATTGACCTATTACCCCGGGTCGGGTCATTACATGCCTAGGTAGAGGGGCCAAGGAAGCCCAGTGTCCATGCCACTAGGTGTCCCCCTCAACTGGATACACACAAGTTTAATGTTGATGGAGCAACAAGGGGAAAAATGGGTCTGGCGGGTATATATGGAGTACTCCACGACTGCAATGGTAGAACGTCCATAGTTTTCTCTGAGTCAATAGGTCGAAAGGATTCAAATGAGGCAGAACTTATTAGTATTAGGAAAGCCTTGTCCATATGGTCTTCATTGGGAGGGGAAAAATAATCATCAAGGGAGACTCTACAAACGTGATTAAGTGGGCAAAGGGGCTAAAAAGACCTCCCTGGAAGATGATCACAGTAGTGAGGGAAATTAGAGAACTTTGTTCAAGTAGAGAGAGATCTTTTGCTTTGGCCTGGAGATCAGTAAACGGAGTAGTCGATTTCTTTGCTAAGATCGGAGTGAACTCCATTACTACCGGCATGTTCCACCTTTGAGAGTCTTTTAGGCAAGAGAGATTCGTCAATTTCTTCACGTGATGTTTTTGAGATGAGAACTGATGTATTTTCTATTTTTCTTTCTTGGCATCCTTTGGGTTTGTGTCTTTAGTCCCATCGTTGCCGTCTCATGTACTTATTTCTTTTCATTAATATAATTTGTTATCATTCAAACAAAAAGATCTAAGTTGAAATGAAGAAACTGCAATGGCCCACGTCAACAAAGTGGTTATGGGAATAAGAGGACGTATGAATCGTACGATTTTACGATTTTCGATTCACGATTCACACCGCTAGACCAATTTCGATACGATTCGAGTTCGATAACATTGGGTAAAATAGGAGAATGCACTTAGAGCATTGAGAATATTTGTAAAATTTCATGCTTACAAGGTGTGTGATAATATGTTTGAGTGAATTCCAATGCATAGTTGGGTAAGATTATGGTTTGACCTCTTTATGCTTATGTGTGATTGATGTGAATATTGTATCAGATACTTATGTTCCCTATGATTAGATGTTTACTATAATTGAGAATTCATAGATTTGTGATGTGTCAAAGTATGATAGCATGTATGATAAATCAAGATTGCCCAAGATGTGCAATATAGGGCTTGATAACTTCCCATACTTGTGTATGGTTATGAGTAATGTATGTATCAAATGAATTCTCATGATTGTGATTGGAATTCTTAAATGAGTAACTCATATAATAAGCATGATGAATGTGTTTTAATGCCATGCTTAAATTATGTGATAATATGTACATCACTAATGAGTACCTATGTTGATAATGATTGTGGTGGATCGACCTAACCATGTGTAGAACGAATTTTCATGATTTGAAGAGGAACTTGGTAAAGGGTTAGACTAAGTAATATGGGTGAGTTAAGGTCAAGTATTTGAGAACCCAAGGGGGTTAACTTGTGCTACAATGGGCATGAGCTAGCATGATTGAGAATCCATGAAATGCAATGTAAATGCTAAGAAAACCTTGTTTGATTTCCACAAAGTAAAAGTATGACCACTCCCCAATGTCAACCCAAATGTGAAAATGATGAACTACGGTTAATCTGATCCACTATGTGGTACATAGGCAACTGAGAGTATTGTGCCTCAGCTCGATCAAAAGATGCATTTTGTCATCCATTTATATTAAGGATGATGTAAGATGTTGAGCAAATGTGAAGGGTAGAAATGGATTGGTGGGATATACCTTCCCTAATATAGACCCTAATGCTAGATGTTGGATCCCTCGAAGGCAGCCTGAAGAGGTTATAATGCCTTGGGAGTCCCGATATAATGAGACATATATGTTTGTTACTTGAGTAAAGCCTAGAGTGGCTAGAAAACTGTGAAAATTCTTAAGATGGACAGATGAGAACTTTGGCACTGAGATGTATGTGACTAGGTCACTTGATTTTATTGAGAAGTGGTATGGGTACGTCCCTCATGTGATGATCATATTGAGACGTGATATGAGTGTGTCCCTCATGTGATATTGATGATTTTATTGAGACGTGGAATAAGTGCGTCCCTCACGTGATATTGATTATATTGAGACGTGGTATGGTGCGTCTCTCATGTGATATTGATGATTGAGACGAGGTATAGGCATGTCCCTCACGTAATATTGATAACGTTTTGCCTCAGTCCGTTGAAAAAGGAAACTGTCCGATCAGTAGATCATTGTGTCTCAACTTTGTATAGTTAAAATGATGAGACAAGTATATAGATTCCATAAGTAAGGCCTAGAGTAGCCGTGAGACCGTGGGAGCCTCGATATGAACATACGGAGACTGTGGCATTGAGATGTATATGTGACTTGGTCACTTGATATTGAGACGTGGTATGGGTACGTCTCTCACGTGATTATGATGGTTGACTGACCATTCCAGAGAGGTATTTGGGACGGTGGGGTCGGCTACGGAGACTTAGTCCCATAGGGTTGCCATCGAGAAGTAGGTCCCTCACATGCTATGCGTTGGAGGGCTCTCTTACGGCTATTTAGCACACTTGATGTGCGTTGATGCGCAGGGCTAGGTACTTGTATGTCCCAAGGGGGTGGTACTGGCTTGGTGAGGCGTGATACAACCACCTTGAAGCTTGACTGAATCATCCACATGGTGAAGGGACGCGGGGCGAGGTAGACTAAAGCACGCTCTGCTTGAGTCTCCCGCTTAGTAAGTCGTTGGACCCTAAGTCTTGCCAGTGGTATGTTTATGATATGATATGATGATTTGATGTTGTTGCCACAATCAAGCAGTGATTCATTCGATTATTGTTCCTACGGATAGAAGATCTCATGGTAGATGGTGTGCCCAGGGATTAGTTATGCCCATGGATGGTTTATACCCATGAATAGATTATACTCACAGATAAATAGTGTTACCAGAGATAGATGTGTATACCCATGGATGATGGTTCCTTGTGGTTTGAATTCATGCCTGGATGCTGGTCTTATGGTAGATCTGTTGGTCTCATAGTAGACGTATTGATCTTATGGTAGACCTGTTGGTCCTATGATAGACATATTGATTGTACGAATGTATGAGTTATGCCCATGATGGATTATACCCATGGAGTGATTATATTCATGGATGGTTATTACCCCTGGATAGATGATACTCACTGATGGAGAGTTACCAGGGATGGATGATGAATCCCATGGATGTTGTTCCCATGGTAGACATATTGGATTCATGCTTAGATATTGATTATATGGTGGGCATATTGACCTCATGATAGATATAGTGGTCCCATGGTAGACATATTGGTCTCATGGTAAACGTGACGGTTCTATGGATAGATATTATTTCCCATGGATGGTTATTCCCATGGAGGGCTTTATGACCATGGATGAGTAGTGTATACTGTAGATGGATATTCCTACGGAGGGCATTAATTCCATAGACGATTGGACCCATATTTAGAGTATTGTCCTCAATGAGGGATGTACTTATGTTCGGGTATAGGTCCCATGGTTGAGGTTTATCCCATGTGTGACATTGACCCCATGGTCGGCGGTGTTCCCATGGTTGGTATAGACCCATGATAGATGAGATCTATTCTACTGATGAAGCTCACGATTGGGTAATTAGAATGTCTTGATGTGACATCATGAATAGTATGGGATTAGTGCCATGAAATTAATGAATTGAAAATACGCAAGATCTGATCTCTATTGGAGTACGTAGGCAGCAGTAGGTGTCATGTGTTTGGAATATGAGTTGTGCATACTTCAGAGTAAAAAAAAATATTATTGTTTCTCACGTGTCCGTTGGGTCGGGGCGTGACAGAAACTTTGTCTAAAATACTATGCACTATACATATGAACCATATTAAAAAAAAGGGACCAGCTTCATGATCTAAAAATGCCCAAATAGGATACCATCGTGCAGGACATAGAATTAGCTTTCCAATGCAAAAAATAGTGCCATATCAAAGTTCAGATGTGGAAAATAAGGGAAAAAACACGTGAGAGAAAATAGTAATTTGTAGTTTCACATAACCATAACCGCATGCATGGTGCTCCCTTATTTTCATCTCTTTGCCAATCCTTTGCACTATAAATAACCCATAATTATGGGCATTTTGGAAGGCTTCTGAAACTTTGGAGAGTTTCAAAAGCATACAAAATAATAATTTAACTCTTAAAGCACATGACTTCTCAAGAAAGTTTTGAAACATTGGAAAAGAAGATTTTAGTAGCCACCATATTTGTAGAGTAGAGTTCCAAAGGTAAATGGAGCTGCGGTAGAGATTCCAAAAGGCTGGTGATAAGGAAATGGCAAGAGACAAAGGAAGGGAAACAATATACCTGGAGAGAGGGGTCGGTGGTCGATGGGGCCAACAGAGGGGTCAGCGAGGGGTCCAGGGCAACCACAATGAGGGAGGATGGATACAAGTGACTGGAAGGTGACAACGTGCATCTGAGGGCAATGCTTCAATCACAATATTTGTAGCAAATCTGCCTCAATTGACAACAACCGGGCTGTTCAAATAGCAAGGAACAGTGAGGGAGCAACGGGGAGGATGGGTACAAGGTGACTGGTAGGTGACAACGTGCATCTGAGGCAATGCTTCGATCACAATATTTGTAGCAAATCTACCACAATTGATGACAACGGGCCGGGCTGTTCAGATAATGGGGAACAATGAGGGATGTTTTCATCCCCAAGGACTCGGCAAGGAGAGAGAATGGTGAATGGAATGCAGGTAGAGAGGGCCATCAAGGGTCTCAACGAGGAAGATTACTCCTTGATCCCAGGAGGTAGATGACTTGGAATACAATTTCCATAGCAATCCTATGGACTATTTGGAAGGAGAGGAATGCAAGATTTTTTCAATCAAGAGAGTTGGAGGCTGCCGACTTATTCCAAAAGGCCAAATGGAGATTGTGCACTTGGCTTCTATCAGGGAAAGACTTCATAGGATCCAAGATAAAGGATTTCTATCAATCATGGGAGGGTTCTATGTTGGGAGTCCCTAAAAAGACAAAGAAGCTGACCACATGGACACCACCACAACAAAGGTTCTTCAAGTTTAATGTGGATGGGGAAACTAGGGGAAAACCGGGCCCTATAGGAATTAGCAGAGTCCTGCACGATCACATTGGGAAGCCCGTGGTTGTATTCCTAGAGTTTTTTTTTTTTAAATAGTGGTTGTATTCCTAGAGGAGAAAATCGAATGAGTCAGAACTTTTCAGCATTAGGAAAGCCTTGACTATTTGGAAATTCTTGGGATTCGGCAAACTATTTATCGAAAGTGACTCGGCAAATGCAGTCAAATGGGCATCGGGAGTAAAGAAACCCACGTGGAAACTGGTAATAGTGGTTAGGGAGATTAAGGCTTTACTTTCGGGTAGAGAAATTTCGTTCACTCAAGTTAACAGGTCGACCAACGGAGATGCAGACTTCTTCGCAAAATGGGGAGTAGATTCAACAATCTTGGGTGTCTACCATCTATGACTCACAAGGATAGGTTTTTTGGGATGGGTTATCTTTCTCTTGCAATGATGACTTTTGGTTTTCTTGATTTTTGTGTTTATGAGGGACAAGTAGCTCTGTACATCTTTCTTCTTTTCTTTCCATGGGTTCACACCTCCTGAACCCATGATTGGTCCTATTCCTTTTATACTCCTATGTATCTTTGCGCTTATTTTAATGAAATTTTTCTTATTACTGCTCAAAAAATAAATAAAGACCCTGCTAGAAGGTAGGCGACTAGAAGTTAACCCGGCCTACTTCGAAAGAAAGGAAAACCTCTCACTCAAAGTAGTAGAGGAGAAGGAAACAAAAACTTCAAAATCCAACCCAAAATAAAATGAAAGAAGAAGTAAAGTGAAGGTAAAAGTTGGGTAGACATAGTTGGGAAGTCATCAACTAAAAGGGAAAAGGGGAGACATCTGAAGATCTACTCCAATATGGATAGTAGAGCCATAGCGTTGATGGCAGATTAGGAAGATGAAAAAGTGATCAAGGATTGGCTCTCAAAAGAAATGGTGATTTCACCAGTGGGGCGCCTCTCTCAAGGTGAGATTTCTCACCTTTTGATCAGGAAAGGCTTCTATGACCCCAAACTTGCCTGGTAGGGGACAACTGTTTTTTGGTGATCTTGAGGATTGAGGGGGAGATGCAAAGGCTAGAGAGAACACCTCAAGACTTCAGTAGGCTTCGGATCATTGGAAGATGGTGTGCCAACAACCTCTTTTAGAACTTGAGGACGACTTGGCTCTACTGCTATGGCTACGCTATCTAGGGGTGGATGGAGAAATTGATTACGAATTGCATCAGATACCGTCGACGACCACCCTTTTCTTTGAATAGTGAGTCTTTCACTATCTTGATCAAGGAACTAATGCAAGAAACCACTTCGCCGACGAATTCATGGTCGAATTCCTTGTGGAAGGCCAAACTCCCTCGTCAGAGAGAGAGGCGAGTTGACCGTTGGAGCTAGAGACAAGTGGCAGCCATGCACATGTTGAGTTACCAAGGATGGCTATAGAAGCCAATAATGTGGCAGCGACGAAGGAAGAGGAAGAGAGTTTGACTACTTTCATGAGTTCATCGAGAGCTCTAAATTTCTCTCAAAAGGGGAAACAACTACAGTACTTCGGACGCATACGGAAGCTGATAAGTGTCTCTTTGGGACTAGATCATGGGCTAGCCCATCGGGTATGGGCCAAGGTTTGAGGACAGTCAAATGTGCCTTCCAGGATGGTACCCAGAATCAGGCTAGCTTCATTGGGCCCACTGGGCCAACTTAACCAAAGCCAAGTGGAAACATCATATTCCTCTGGCCTGGGTAGAGCTCGGGGAAAACAGATGAAGAACGACAAGGAAGAGGAGGAAAGTTTCGTTGGTCAGGGAGTAGTCACCAACAGTGACTTGGGACTAAGTGACCTCCAGTCAACCTTTGCCAAAGTGTCAGCAGCTTTTGTAGGGAAAATTGAGTCTCTACTAGTGAAATCAATTCGAGACAATGATAATAGGACCGAACTTTGCCAAACGGTGGGGGTCAAGGAAGGTGCTGGGAGCGCCACCGGACTTGCAGGCAAAAGTGATGATCACCATCAATCCATAGCAGTCAAGGAAACCAAGAAGGCTACTGTAAACTATAAATGTTTGAGGGAGGAAGAAAAAAATGCCCAAAGTGAAAAATGTAACACCCCGGATTTTCCTTAGATTATAAGTATATTGGATTGGTCCATTTGAATTGCGATTTAATGGAATTTGAAACTAAAAGTTGAAATGGGCACTAGATGGGCAAAGAAATGGGTCATTTACCCAATTATGACCCAATGGGTCATGGGTGAGCTGGATTTTAAAGTAATTGGGTAAGTTTAATTAAATTAGTTGAATTTAATAAATTAATGCATTAAAGTCCACCTCATCAAGTGAGGTGGCATGTGAGTGATGTGGCATTGCCAAGTGGCATACATGTCATCACATGAGAGCCAACTAAGCAAGAATGCCACATCATCAAGTGACATGGCCAAGTGGGACCCAAGTGCCATGTGGTGACTAAGCACCACATGCATGGCCAAGCATGTCTTGGGTTGACTTGGTCAATCACAAGTGAGTCAAGTCTTGAATTAAGTGTTGCTTGAGTTGGGAAGGTGACGAGATGAGATGATTGGCTTGACTAAGTACATTGTACTTAGACACTAGGGAAGCTAAAAGACTCATTGGGAAGCAAAGGGGTCTCTTTGGTTTAAGCCAAGGGTCTCCTTGGTTAAACCAAGAGCCTCATTGGTTAAGACAAACCATAATGAGAGGAAAGGAATAGTTTTAGTCTTAAACATAAAAACCCAAACCAAGGGGCACTCCAAACCCCTTAGCCGATCCCTCCTCTCTTGAACAAGAGATTTCTCTCCACACCTCTCCTCTCTCTCTCTCTCTCTCTCTCTCCCATCTCTACCTCCATATACTTAAAGCTTTTGAAGAACAAAGAAAGGAGAAGAAGAAATAAAGAAGAAGGGGAAAATCAAAAGAAAAGAGGAGCAGCAACTTATTGGAAGAAAGGTATGCCTAAACTTAATAAAGAATCAATGGGGATTAATTTTAAGGTTTCAAAATCACTAAATTTAGGACTGGTTATTGACTGATCTTAAGACCAGATACTGGCTGATTTTGGATCAGTTGCTGAGTTGTTTTAGGACCAGTTGATGGCTGACTTTTGGGGCTGATTTTCAGTCTTCAAATTATTGATTTTGGGGACTGTTTGGGCTAGTAAAAACCTGCCACAGTTGGGACTATTAAAGAAAAGAGGAGGAGCAACTTATTGAAAGAAAGGTATGCCTAAACTTAATAAAGAATCAATGGAGATTAATCTAAGGAAACCATAGGTTCGCCCATGGTGTGGCCAAACCCATGGGTTCCATGTTGATTGGATTGAGTGGCCAAAAAATGTTATAAGGCCATGGAGTTGGAAAATCCATCCAAAGGATGGTAATGGGATTGAAACAAAAGAACCCATGCTATGATGATGTATGATTGAATGGATCATGGAAAACCTACCATGGTGGTTCGGCCATGTTGTATGGCCGAACCCTAGCCTTGGTTAGTGGGTAGGATAAATTTATTAGGTTGAGTATTAAGGATGAAATCCATGTTAAATATGACCGAACCCTAATTATGTATGGAGACCATTTGAGGACTAAAAATGGTACTAGATGAGGTTCAGCCACGTTGTATGGCCGAACCCTATCAAGTGACCTAAAACATGGTTGATAAATATTTTTAAAGAAGAACCCATCCTCAAAGTAATATAAGTAATATAGGATGGAAAGGAGATGAAAGAAAAACAATGGGTTCGGCCATGTTGTATGGCCAAACCCCATGGATAATTTCTATGGATCATTTTGTTTAAAATAACATTAGGATTAAAAAGAGGGTCAAAAACCAAAAGATAAGGTTCAACAATATTGTATGGCCGAATCCCCTTGATGGGTTTTTGGTGTAATATAAATAAAATTTTAAAGAAAATGGGACAACAGGGTTCGGCCATGTTGTATGGCCGAACCCATTGATGGTTTTTCTATGGATATGAACACATTTAAAGGAAAGAAATGGGACAATAGGGTTCGGCCATGCATTGAGGGATTTTTGTTGAACATGAATACATTTAAAAGGAAATGGGACAATAGGGTTCGGCCATATTGTATGGCCAAACCCCATTGAGGGTCTTAAACGGGTTAAGGACAAGGAATGCATAAATGCATTGGGAAATGATCATGGAAATTAGATAGAGATAGGGATGATGAAATTGAAATGGAAAATCAAACTAATATGTATATTTGAACTTGATGAGGTAAAGAGATTCGCAAAAGGATTGCGATTCGTCTCACGTGACCGTTGGCGTTATCTTTGCAAGATAATATATCGTACATTGGTTGGATTCCTACCTCTTGAGAACACTATGAGTATAATTATGATACTGATTTATATTCAAAATATGATGATTACTTTGGTTTATGATTATGAACTAATTTTCAAATGATATGATGTAATTTAAATGATATGGCATTACTGCATACATTACCTCATGCATGGCATGTGGAGGGGGGGAACATATATGACCAACAAGCCAAGTTCTGAGCGGTCTGGACATAACTTGGGCTTGAGATTAGCTTATGTGAAGCTATATGAATTGTTGAGTTTTGGCAGCGTCCAGTTGATAGAAAAGTACGGCTTATTGGGCCAAAGAGCTCCTGGGTAGTTAGTCCCGAAACCCCGCGCAGAGGGAGGACTCCATACTCCATCGGTAATCTCAATTAATTTGTGGATGGGTATACAGTGCCCTGGTGGTTGCCGCCTCAAACACTGTGGACATAATTGGCCAAGGAAACCATTGATTGATGTATGGTGTGATTGGGCAAAGACATTAGGTGGGATCTCATTTGGCATTGACACCCATGACATGACACTCATTTTAGCATGTTTATGATATGGACATCATGTATTATTTTTAGTACTTACAAGATGAATTTACCAATATACCATTAATGATGTTTAAACCCTTGCTTTATGATATGCTAATATTACTCTATGTGTACCCTAACCCTAATTGGAATACCTACTAGGCATGTTGATTAATGCCCTACTTCTACCCTATAGATGATGGAATGGGAAATGCCAGTGAGAAGGATGTAGGACCGGAAGGGAGCCAAGCGTAGGAGCATGGGAGATTGAAGATTAAATTACTTAGTTTTGATTTCAATGATGTATTTGGGGACTTGCATTTTGGATTGTAATTATTTAGACTATTTTGGGACACCTTAGAACTTATTTGCTATAGTTTGATAATCCTTAAGTTTTATTGAAATTTTATGGTGATTGGCTTTCCTTGCCTAACGATGTTAAGAGAATGATAGCATCTCATTTATATAAATTATTCCACAAGCAATGAGATAAACTTGTGTAACTGTTTTAGTGGACTTAGTTCACGCACACGTAATAGTGGCCAGTTAAGGGTTGCGTTTGGAAACTCGGACTTGACTCGAGTCATGACGGCCCGTCCTCTCTCACTTATTTAAAAAAAAAATATACTCTGATTTATGCAAGTGAAAAAGGGCGAGGCATTACAAAAAGTGGTCTTGGCGGTGAAAACCCTGATAGCTACAAGAATGCCCAGCCGACACTTTGTCACACCCCGTCCTTCGACCAACTCGACGGGGAGTGATCTGCTACAACTATAACGGGTCTTACATTACAAATTCGTGGCTCATTTTTTTTCCTCAAATAAACAACATAAGCAATTGCAGATCCAGTAAATTCCTCATGCCCACATCCTAATAAGTTGTATAAAATTTCTAAACATCATTCCACATAACTTAGAAGGATTAAAACAATCTATCACATGAATGTTTCTAAACTCAAAAGTTTGCTCACATTCCCAAGCCAACAAATAACATAAAGTTCTCAAATTTATTCAGTACTTGAATTTATTGTTCAAGTTTCACAAACCAAATAAATAAATGAATAAATTCCTCAAAGGGTCTCAAACCATAAATCAAATATGTAATCGAGCTTTCAATAAACTATAAAATTCTAATTTTCTCCAAACATTTCTTGTCCTCTAAGCATGATTTTGACCCTCAATGAGTGAGATCTAGAGACACTGGAGAGAGGAATAGACCTAGACACCCTTCTCCTCTATCCTTGGTTGTGCGACGTGATTGGCGAATCTATTGCAACAAGGACGGTGCTTGTGGAGGAAGAAGTTGTCGTGGAACGACCACTGAAAGAGCTCGAGATTGGCACATCTACAAACTCAGTAAGGAACTTTGTGTTTTTGGTTGAGAGTTCTGAAATACTCTCTGATTGAGTTGTTGTAGTGACTCGTGGTGATTTAGAGTCAAGTGGTGACTCAGTGTGAGTCGAGTTCTGGAGACTCAAGTGAGTCTTGTTGAGGTGACTCAGCGATGAGTCAAGATTGAGTTGCAGACTCCGTGGGAGTCAAAGAGATTTGATTAGTGAGTTGTTAGATATCCCGAGTTTGGAAGAGTATGAAAAAGTGGATGTAGGTCAGGTGGACCGAACCATTATAAATCACGTGTTGTAGTGATCTCTTTATTTGTGGTGCTTTACCTTGATGCTTGCTTGCTGAGTTGATTTCTTGAATACTTATATTGTGCATGTTATCTTCATCATCTACATACTCTGATAATATTGAGCATTCATCTGTGATCTATTACGATACTCTGACGCTCTGATTAGTATTGTTATTTAGTATGATCATGGATTGCTTCCGTTGAATCAACCTTGTTAATAATCTAAGATAAAAGTGGTTCTTGATTTGTAATATTGATTTTGTGATTAAAGAACTTAAGTTGGTTAGGATCATTAAATTGGATAATCATTTGGACCAACTTATATTGTGCATGTTATCTTGATCATCTACATACTTTGATAATATTGTGCATTCATTTGTGACACTTGTCACTCTATCCTTAACCGGATAGGTCACTTTCAAAACACTAAAACTCTCAAAAGAAATGATTCACTCTTCTCTCCTCACAAAAAAGAATCCCTCCAAAAAAGTTCCCTTCTCTCTCCCAACACGAGGTATTTATAGGCTTCCAAGAAAGAAAGGAAAATAAAAAAAAAAGGGAGAAGAACAAGGCCCATCAACCAAGAGAGACGAATGTTGGCAGTTATCCCCAACTCATACCTCTTTCTTTTTCTTGATCATCTACATACTCTGTGATCTACTACGATACTCTGATGCTCTGATTAATATTGATATTTAGTATTGATCATTGATTGCTTCCGTTGAATCGACCATGTTAATAATCTAAGATAAAAGTGGTTCTTGATTTGTAATATTGATTTTGTGATTAAAGAACTTAAGCTGGTTAGGATCATTAAATTGGATAATCATTTGGACCAACTTAGTTAAGAAGGACCAATTAGTTTAAGCTTCCACAAATTAAGCTTGATTGTCCTTCCCCCCTTCCCTCCTCCTCCTCCTCCTCCTCTAGGACCTTCTGGGGACACTTGTCACTCTATCCTTACCCAACATGAGGTATTTATAGGTCTCCAAGAAAGAAGGGAAATTAAAAAAAAAAAAGGGAGAAGAAGAAGGCCCATCAACCAAGAGAGACGAATATTGGCAGTTATCCCCAACTCATACCTCTTTATTTTTCTTTTCTTTCCTCAATTGTTTCTCTTTCCAAAGCATTCCTTTGCCTTTGTCCTTTGCCATCCTATAGCACATGCTGCTTCAACAACATCTATCCACTTGTTCTTCGTCGCTTATCTTCAATATATTTAGTATTGATTATTGTTTAATATTATTTTATTCCTTGTTCCTATTTTGTCCTCTCCTTCATTTGAAGCATGAAAGATATAATTCCTTTCAATGGAGGGATGTGAGTGTTCTAAATGATGAAATCTTGGACACTATTTATAAGTGATTCCCACACGATCATGATGTTAATTTTATGCAAACAAACAATCTATAGCATTTTGAAGATAACTCTCTCCGTTGACCTCAGATTTTGGAACCATAAGTAGCACTAGAAACCTAACTGAAGGATTGTCAACATGGCACTGAAATCACTATCATTTTGTCATCTTAAATGGACCCCAACTTAAATCTTTAATCAACCTGTCTGATCGCCAATCCATAAGCTGTGATGGAGATCTAACACATGGGTCTTGCAAACAAAATTGAACTTATGATCATCGGGCCATCAAAAATGGACCGCATCTTATATGTTTCAATCCACACATCCGAATGTCAACCCATAAGTTGGGACGAAGATCTATTATAAGGAACTTATGCATGGAAAGGTGATCTCGATCATCAGACTATCATAGGTGAACTACACATGGCAAATCTTGATCCATGGGATCCCAACGAAGATCAATGAGTTGCAGAGCACTCCTTGGGCTATGATGTCACCAATCAAATCTTAGTACTTTCTTTGATCCACCGGTGGCCCTCTGTTGATCAATCAAACCATAGAAGATCTAGATTGACTTAATCCTTCATGAATTTCACTTTCTTTCACTAGATTGTTTTATATCTTGTTTTCTCAACCCATTGAGGGTCAAGTTCCTGATTGGAGAGAATTAAAAAAAAAAAACTTTTTGGTATCAACACCTGTAGGGTTCATCTCTTGGATTGCTGCTTTGCTGGAGGCTGCTCCGGGTCACCTCGTCATCCAGTTGTCTTCCAGTCAACATGACGGTGCTTCTCTCAATAACTAGGTACATTTGGTCCCGCTACCCCCTTCTTTTCCTTTCTTGGGTAATACTTCTGGGTGGTTAGTGGCTGCATCTTTACCGGGTTTTTTTCCGCATTTGCCTCTTCCCCTTCCTAGTTTGCTTAGTGTCCAGACTTCCAGGGGTCCAAGCTCTCCCTTTACTGAGTTATGTTCTGCCTCTTTGATTGAGAGTAGGTTTTCTAGACCAACGATGGAGGGGGTTCAGTTTTCTAGGATTAGCGAGGAGAGGGCTAAATGATTAGAGAGAGAGTTTTCCTTAGAAGAGATTAAAGAAGCTTTAGGGAGCTTGGAAGGGGATTAAGCCCCAGGTCAGATGGTTTCAACTTTTCTTTCTTTAAACTTGTTGGAATACCGTCGGAACATATTTTGTTAGGGTGTTTAAGGAAATTTCATAGAGATGGAATTATAAACAGTAAGATTGAAAAATTCCTTCATCACCCTCATTCCAAAGAAGGAAGGCCCGGTTGAATTAGTGCACCATAGACCGATTACTCTTGTTGGCATTATTTATAAACTTATTGCCAAGGTATTGGTTGATAGGTTAAAAAAGCTATTGCCAGAGATTATAGGTGAATCACAAGGGCCCTTTGTAGAAGATAGGCAAATTCAAGATGGTGTCTTAATTGCCAATGAACTAGTACACATGAGGAGGGTTAAGAAACTGGATTTGTTGTTCAAAATTGATATGGAAAAGGTTATGATTTCATGGATTGTTCTTTCGTAGGATCTCTTTTTGATAGGATGGGTTTTGGGCAACGGCGGGGACAGTGGATGAAAGTGTGTATTGAGGATACAATGTACTATGTACTAGTAAATGGATCTCCCACCGCACCTATAGTGCCCACAAGAGGATTGAGACAAGGAGATCCACTGTCCCCTTTCATCTTTACTCTAGTAGGAGAAAGTTTGAACAAGCTTGTTGCGAAAGCTAGAGAACTAGGGATAATTAGAGGTTTTGTCTCGGCACCAAACGGACCCACCATTACACACCTTCAATTTGCAAATGATACCTTTCCTTTTGTGAACCCAATAGAAACGAGGTTGGGGATTTCAAAGAAATCTTGAGATGTTTTGAGTTGGCGTCTGGCCTTGGGATTAACATTGGGAAAAACACTCTTATTGGCATTGTTGTGGAAGATAACCAACTCAAGGAAATGGCAGAGGAAATTGGTTGTGGTACTGGGAGGTTCCCTTCATTTTATCTTGGTTTACCGGTGGGTGGAAACCCATGGCTTAATGTTTCTCAGCACCTATTGTGGAAAAAATATAAAGTTTGAAATGCCAAAAGGGATTGTGAAGAAAGTAGAAGAGATGTTTAGGAGATTTCTATTTGGGGGGCGGGGGGGGCGGGGGGGGGGGGGGGGGGGGGGGGGGGGGGGGGAGATAAAGAGGCAACAAGGAAGATTAATTTGGTCACATGAAGATTGGATTAGGTATTGTTCCTCTGCAAGTCAGAAATCATGTCCTTCTAAGTAAGTGGGGCTGGAGCTTTGGGAGGGAGAGGGAAGCTTTGTGGAATAGAGTGTTGACCGCCAAATATGGTTTGGAGAACGAAGGTGGGTGGGCTTTAGGAGAAAATGTTGAAAAGTTTGGTTCTCCGATAGTAAAGGCATGGTGGAGGATTAGTCAAGGAAGATCTATGATTGGGAGCTTATACAAAGGCAATATTATATCACTAGTTGGGAGAGGAGATATGTAACGACTCGTCCCGCTAGCACAATATTGTCCGCTTTGGGCCCGACACGCTGGCCCCATGGCTTTGCATTGGCTAGCCAACCCAAGAATTGCTCCCAAAAGGCCTTATGCCAGATGGGAGGGGTGCTCTCTCTTTTAAGCCTCAACCCCTCCAAGTCTCTAGGCGGTATGGGACCTTTTCCCCTCCCATGCCACCCCTCATACTCAATCCACCCACATGGGGCGGGGGCATTACAGTCTACCGCCCCTTTAAGACTAGAGCCGTCCCTAGCTCTGTCACAACACACAGGCAGAGGGTTGAACCGTGGCTCTAATACCATTTGTAACGACATGTCCCGCTAGCACAATATTGTCCATTTTGGGTCCACAGGCTGGCTCGCACGGCTTTGCATTGGCGAGTCAACCCAAGGATTGCTCCCAAAAGGCCTTTTGCTAGATAGGAGGGGTGCTCCCTCTTTTAAGCCTCAACCCCTCTAAGTCTCTGGGCAGTATGGGACCTTTTTCCCTCCCATGCCTCCCATACCTCCCAAAAGGCCTTTTGCTAGATAGGAGGGGTGCTCCCTCTTTTAAGCCTCAACCCCTCTAAGTCTCTGGGCAGTATGGGACCTTTTTCCCTCCCATGCCTCCCATACCACCCCTCATACTCAGCCCCCCCACATGTGGCGAGAGCATTACAAGATAAGACCTTTTTTTGGAAGGATCTATGGTTGGGAATAGGCCTTTGAAGGAATTGTTTCATAGACTCTTCAAAATAGCTAGGAACAAGTCGCCTTGGTGCAGGAGTGCTATAGAATAGACGGTAATCACATTTCTTGGGTTTTGGATTTTAGGCGATAATTAAGATCCTTTGACATTGGGAGTAGAGATGATCTAGTGACCCAATTGGGAGAATTCTCACTATCCTTAGGAGATGTAGATGAAGTTGTGTGGTTGGGGGATGCTTTGGGTATCTACTCTATCAAGTCAATGGTGGAACTATCCCTCCATCAACAATACCATGTGGACTCTTCGCCAATCTTTGCTTGGAAGGGGCTAGCTCCACCTAAGGTTTAGACTTTTATGTGGAGCACGCTGAAAGGAAAGGTTCTAACCAGAATGGATCTCAAGAGGAGGGGTTTGTTGTGATCAGAGGAGAATTTTAGTTGTCCCCTTTTTGGCCACTTGGAGGAGGATGTTGATTATCTTTTTGTCAATTGCCCGATCGCTAGACATTTGCGGCCAAGTTTTGCGAACCTGTTCGACGTTCCTTGGGTTTTTGATAGGACATGTTGGGGTAGTCGGGTCGTGGTTTCTCCCGAGACGTAGCTCTAGGCGGAGGATTGCTTGGAATACCGTTCCAACAACAGTCTTTTGGACTATTTGGAAGGAGAGGAATTCTAGGCTTTTTGAAGGAAAGTCATCTAAGGTTAGCAATCTTTTTCAAAAGGTGAAATGGAGGTTGTGTATGTGGTCGTCATCAAGTCAGGAATTTAAGGGGCTTAAACCAGCTGATTTCTTAGCGTCATGGGAGGATTGTCTAAGTGGAGGTTGTAGGATTGTTAGACCTTTTGTTTCATGGTGTCATCCTCAACAAGATGTGATGAAATTTAATGTTGATGGAGCATTAAGGGGAAACCAGGTTCAGCAGGGACTGGCGGAGTCATTAGAACCATAGAAGTCTAACTTCGGTGGTCTTCACAAAATTAGTTCGAGTTAGGGACTCAAATGAGGCAGAACTCCTTAGCATTAGAAGAGCATTGACCATTTGGAAAACCTAAAGGCAGGGCCCATCAGTGATTGAAGGGAACTCGTCAAACGCAATTAAATGGCCAAAGGGTTAAAGCAACCTCCCTAGAGAATGATCAGGAAATTAGGGCTTTAGCATCAAAATTGGATGTCTCATTTGTTCAAGTTAGCTGAACAACAAATGGCGTGGCAGACTTCTTTGCCAAAAATGGAATCAATAACGCAAGCTCAGGGTGTTCTTTATTTAAAGGAGTCTTGAATTGATTATTTTTTATGTAGTATATCTGTGTACAATTTGTGTTGTTTTTTGGTCTAGCTCTTCTAGACCTCCTTTTTGATGTTTTTAGTTTGTTATATCTATTCTTGTATTTCTTCTCTTTATTAATGAAATTTTAACTTGTTGCCTCTCAAAAAAGGGTCTATCTCTTGGTCAACAATTAGAGTATAAATACTGAATAGGTGTAATCTTAAGAATAGGGGTGTCATTTTAGAGGAGGTAGATTTATCATGCATTATGTGCAGATTAAGGGAGGAAGAGGTGGGTTGTTAGGGGCGAATCAATGAATTTTATGTTGGGGGCCAATGGAAATGTTATATGTCTTTGGTTGGTCAAGCAAAGGCTTGAAAAACATCAAAGTTGAACAGATGTAGCACCAAAATCTGACTCCTTAATCCAACTTAATGCAAAAAATTGCTACATTCAATTGCAAGTGCGAAAATATAAATAATAAATAAAGAGGACAAATGACTTTGATAAATAATAACTATCAGCATTCACATAATTAAAAATGCATCACATCAAATTATTTACTCAAAAGTGAGGTAATGGCCACAAATTAATCAATCAACAAAATCACAATCTCATCAAAATAATTATTTATAAATGATCATAAATTAATAAACAATAACTTAATCAAGATAGCTTGTCAATTATTTTTATGTTATTCACATGTATGACATTATTTATTCACCATTAGAATAGATTGGTATACGAAATAACATTAATTTGTCATTTAGAAACATGATTCAATATCTAATAATTTCTAACAAGAAAAATAATAAACCCAGCGATGGCCAGGAACCCCCCTCAGGAAGCGGGTGTCCTGAATTCGATTCTCACTCCACCCCAAAGGGCCACTCCCCATAGAGTTACCTGGTGAGTGTGGGTAGGGAGGCTTGCACATGCCCCGAGGATTAGTCAGATGCTCTAAGAGGCCTCATAAAAAACAAGAAGAAGAAAAGTGATTTAAATTCATATTAAAAAGGAAAAAATCACTAAATTTTTTCTCTTCGTTTTTCATCGACCACTTCTTGCTTGTATGAAGATGTAAACAAAAAAAAAGAAAGAGAGAGAGAAGAGTAGCATCAGTAGAGAGATTAGGAGAGAATATAGGAATGGAATAAAAGAGAGAGATTTAGCTTGTTTTTTAAAAAAGTTTAGCAAATTGAGATATATATTATAAGAATTATAAAATTAGGGAAAGGGGTTATTTAGAATTTTCCAAATTTTGTGGTTGAACCAAAAATTAAATTTTCAACCAAAAGGGAAAAAATTTGGGTTGTTATTTTAATGGGTTGTTCATGGGTGGGTTGAGTTCTTAGAAGGAAAAATGGGGGGATGGGAAAAATTTGGGTTGTTCCTTTACAGGTAATGATTGTCTATCGGCACGGTCTTTTGTTATTAAGGATCTTGACTTACTTCGTAATTTCTTGGGAATTGAAGTTGCTCGATCCTCTAAAGAACTTATTCTTTCCCAACGAAAATATGCTTTAGATCTTCATGATGGTGGATATTCTGGATGCAAGCCTACAGAGACACCACTTGATGCTAATTCAAAAAAATTTGTATCTAATGAGACTGGTATTCCTGATCCTCGCTTTTATCAACAGTTGGTAAGTTTATCTTACCATCACCTGGCCTGACTTATCTTATGTTGTTGGAGTAGTCAGTCAATTTATGCATGCCCCAGGGCTTCATGCGGTATTTCGAATTCTTCACTATCTTAGGGCTCATCCTGGAAGAGATTTGTTTTATAAACATCAACCTCAACTTGTTAATCGAGGTTACTCAGATGTTGATATGGCTTGTTTTTCGAATGACTGTTGCTCGACTACAACATATTGCATTTTTTAGGATCTCATTTCTTGGCATAGTAATGTCATTTGAAATTCTGAGGGAGCATCTTTTAGACCAAAGGGCATTACATTCCATTCATAATGTCCAGAGAGAACAACAAAACCAGTTTTATATTTATCTTTTTCTCTAATTTGAATTTGCCAAAATCCTGATTTTAAGTCGAATTTAGAGAATATTCTAGCATTATAAATTCTATGCAAAATATCCTGTATATTTGGGATTTGAAATCTTATTGATTGCAAAACCTTATTTAATGGTTTGAAATTTATTACTAGTAGATGAACTCCTCTTTCTTGCTCAGCAGCATTATTAACATAGAAAGCAGTACAACTTAAAGGAGAACTACTTTCTCGAATTAAGTTTTTCTTTTTTAAATCTATTATTTCTTTTTTACACATTTCTTGTTGTTCAATAGACATTTGTGCAGCTCTAGCTTTTGTTGGTATTTTAGCTTCATCAAAAAAAATTATATAAGGTAGAGAAACAATATGCTCTTTACGCCCCCAAAATGCGTGAGGGAGGTCAGAACAACATTTTATAGTTAATTCTTTTTCAAATTTTTGTTTTTGAAGTAAAAAGGAAGGGTCTTGAATATTTTTAGCAATTTGTAAGTTTTTTATTGATGATTGAAGGTCAGCTTTAAAAGTTTCTTTTTGTATAAGAATTCGATTTATAGTATTTATTATTTTTGTTTTTGGTTGAGAAACGAATTTAAATATAATTTCGGTTCCATCTGATGATGTTGTTAAAAGGCCGTCATTTGTTGTCAAATAAGGTGCTATTTCATTTAAAATTTGATTTCCAAGAATTAGGTCTTCAGTCATTCCTTTCATTTGAAATAATAATATATTCGGGATACATTTTTCTTTTTTACAGATTGTTACATTAAGAATTTTATAAGTTAATTTTATTTCTTTTCCATTTGCAGAATTTACACTATATTTTGTTTCTTCAAAATATTTTAACGGCAATATTCCTTCATTTACACAATTTATATCAGCTCCAGTGTCTAATAAAGCTATAAGCTTTTTATTATAACCATCTTCAAGTTTTAAATTTACTTTTACATGCCATTTTCTATATGTTATTATTGTTAATTTATTTAGTAAAGTATCTTCTATATTTCCTATATTTTGAGGATTTGAACTTTCAGTTTTGTCTTGAAAAGGAATGTTAGCATTTAATTCTAATATTTCTAGTCTCATTTTATGTAGGTCTAAGTTTCTTTTTAATTCTTTGATCTCATTATTTAGAATTTTTACTTCTTTTTGTAAGTCTGTTATATTTATAGAATTAGATTCTTCCTCAAAATCATCTAACATTTTATATATATTATTCATGTGGATGGGTTTTATTATACTTTGAGTTGTTGCTGCAGGTTTAGGTTATTCATTTTGCAGTTCCATTATTCTAGAAATCATTTCTTTTTGTTTTTCAGCATCTTTTATTTCCATAATAGTGTCAAGTGTTAATTGGTCTTTTTTACTTAAAATATTTATAGAAGGGGAATCAGAGTCTTCTAAATTATCTATATCTTCATATCCATCTGAGTCTTCATAATTTCTGATTAAACAAATATTACAATTACAATCTGGATTTTCCTTACATTTTTTTGTTTTATTTACATCAAATCTATCCATGAGTTTATCAATTAAATTATTTTCACTTTCTGATTCATAGGTTGAGTAAGAACTTTCAGATTCATTTTCACTTTCAGTTGAAGATAAAACTAATTTATTTAATTGCTCTAAGATGGCTTTAACTCCTTTTTTGTAATTTCGATTTTTATTTTTATAACATGTGTTAGCAAAATGACCTGTTTTTCAACATTTATAACATTTATCTTTAGAAGTTGGTTTTCTTTTACTTGATTCAGATTTATCGTATTTCTTTGATTTTTGGGATTTTTTATTATTTGGTCTTTCTAATTTTTGTTTATAAGATTTTTTATAATTTTGTTTAGTTCTGAAATCTTTTTTACTTTGTCTTCTTTTCATTTGTTTTGAAAGGGTAAAACTGATCACAGAAATCACCCATTTCTTTTTCATTAAAATATTGTTCTGTTTTAATTTTCTTTTCTAGTTTTAGATTATTACATATTTCTAATCCAACCTGATTTACTACTCGATGTAAGTCACCTAAAGTGTATTTTCTATAGTCTATTTCTCCTATAGGCTTTTTTATCAATTTTTCTTTTACCTTTTCCCAAATAAAGTAGGTAATCCAGTAATATATTTTTCTTTCCAAAAAACATTAGATGAATCTGTCATTTTGTAAACAGTATTTGTGAAATAGTCATGATATTCATAAAATTGAGACATAGATCTACATCTTAAATTAATTAGATAATCTCTCATGTTATGTTCAAGTCTTGGATATCTTCCTATAAATTGCCGGCCTATGTTAAAAAGTAAACATGTTACACTATCATTTATAGTTTGTCCATTAGGTAGATATAAGATTTCACCTCTTTCATCTTTTTTAACATTTTCTTTTATTAGTCTTATTTGTTCATCATTTAAATAATTTGTCCACCAATCGTTTAATTGTCCTGTAAATCCAGATATTATTAATTCACAAATATCTAATTCACTATTTCCTGATGTTCTTAATATATTAGCATACATTTACATTTTTTGTAGAATTTGCATTTTTTGTCCTACAGATAATCCATCTATATTCCATTCATAAATACTACTACCATCAAAAGAGTTAGGACTTATTGTTTGAGGTTCTTCTAATTTTAAAAAGTTGGGTTTTCTATTGTAGGTGTTGAATTTTAGTTTATTAATGTTAACTATACTGTCATCTTCTTCTTCTAAGTTTTCAATTGTTACCATTGACATTGTTGGTCTTTGATTTAAGGTTTTTAATTGTTTAGTTAGGTGCATTATTGACTCTTCTTCAGAGGTACTAGGATTAGATGTATTTTCTTTTATTGGTTCCTTTTTTAGAATAGTGTTGGGATTTATTTTTGAGGTATTAATGAAACTTTTTTCTATGACTAGTTCATCATCATTTATTTTTTCTTTAAGTTTTTCCTTTTTATCTAAATTTTCTTCTATTCTAGTAGTTTGTTCAGCAATTGTTTGTAAGTAAGTATTTGTAAAATTATTTTGATTCATTATATGAGCAAAGAATTCAAGGTCTATTTGGGTTTTTCTTATTTATAGCAGAAACATCTTTGTATGGAGAAGCTATTACATTTTGGGATATTCTAAAATTTTCTTGAGGAGGGTGAATACTATTTTTTAATTTCTCCTTTAATTGTTGACCAAACGTTCATTTTTTCTTTTAATACCTTTAAATACTTTTGTTCTTTTTGATTATTTTTATTTAATTTAAAATCATAAAAAAAGTCATTTGTTTCTTTAGTATTTTCAAATCTTTTATGAAAGCTTCTTGAAACTTTTTAATTTTTTCAATATCGAATTTTTCTAATAAGTCATCTATTCTTAGATCAAATATCATTTCAGCTTTTAGAACATTTTCATCTATTTTAAATTCATTGTCTAATTCTTCTATGTTATCGACTTTTATTACTCCTATCATGTCTTCATGTGACAAATTAACAGTTTCAGATTTTGAGATTCGGCTCTTCTATAAACAGGTTGTGCTATATGGGCTTGTTCATATTCTTGAAAATGCGGATGATTTGGATGAGTATTATAAATAGGAGGTATAACAGGTGGTACAAATGTTTATTATAAATAGGAGGTATAACAGGTGGTACAAATGTTTATCTTTGCTCTTCTTCTTCGAATTTTATTCTAACAGTTCCATCATCTTCTTGTATTATACTACTAGCTTTTGTTTCTATTTTTGGAGTAGGTAGACATAATTCAGTCAGTTTCCAATCTTTAATAATTTTTATTTTATCAGGTGTAGGCCTATGTGGGATTATTGCTTTATTTCTAAAGTCAGTTTGGAAAAGGGTGCATTCATTTTTTTATTAAATTACTATAAGCTATATTTGAATTAAAAGTTCTCATAGCTTTATAATATATTCTATACATTATTATAGTATTTTCGCTACCTGGATCCATATCAAAACCTTGTGTTTTAACTCCTAATTGAACAACTTTATGAATATTTTTACTTGTTAATGGAATTGTTAAATCTGGTATGCAGTTATAAAATATTTGTTCTTCAGCAAAATTAGAAGAAACTAAACCGTATAAAGCATCTTCAAATTTATTATGTCGGGTCATGCAGGTTCAGACCAAAACCCGACCCGAGTTTCACCCTTACTTCTTTACCCTTCTTTACTCCTATTTGCACCAAATACCCTTCTTTACCCTTCTTTACTCCTATTTGCACCTAATACCCTTCTTACCCCTCTAAACCTTCTTTACTCTTCTTTACCCCTCTTTACCCCCTGTACCTATCTTTGCACATATTACCCTTCTTTACCCCTCTTTACACCTATAGAGCAAAAATATTTTAAAATATTTTTTAATTGATGAAGATTATTTAATAATTATGTTTTATTATTTTTTATATTATATGAATTTAATAAAATTATCTATTCTAATAAAGTTGTTAATATATTACCCCTCTTTCCCTCTCTTTGCACATAGGGAGCAAAAATATTTTAAAATATTTTTTAATTGATGAATATTATTTAGTTATCATATTTTATTATTTTTTATATTATATGAATTTAATAAAATTTTTAATATATTACCCCTCTTTGTACCTATGGAGCAAAAATATTTAAAATATTTTTTAATTGATGAATATTATTTAATAATTATGTTTTATAATTTTTTTTTATTTTTTTCTTATATTGAATTTAATAAAAAATATTAATTCTAATAAAATTATTAATATATCAGGTTACCTCTGCTTATAGTTACCAAATAAGATTTTTTACCCTTAGAGTCACTTCTTACTTGACCACTGCACTTATCAAACAAGATAAGGGTAACTCCTGTTCAAGGGTGACCCCTACTCGACCCCTTCTCAAGGGTGACCCCTACTGAGGGGTAACCCCTTTAAAATTTATCCCTCATCCAAACGTAGCCCTATCCAACTAAACTATAAAATATTTTTTAAATAAAACAAAAGTTTTAAATTTAATTATCTACATATATATCTTCATAGGCTAAATCGTGGGTTAAAATCTCGGGTCGGTCGATATCATTCTCTCTCATATTTTTTTTTCAAATATCTGGCATTTTTTATTTTAATTTTTTTTAATTTAAAAATTAAAAAACAGAAAAATGGCCTTTTTTATTAAAATAAAAAATTCTGGGAAAAAAAAAACCGCCCGATATTATCGTTGATATTTGACCGATATTGGCCGATATAACAGTAGTGGAAAACACAGATATTTAATTTTTTTTTTAAAATATCGATATTTATATTTAGCCGATAATATCGTCAATATATTGGCCGATATTAATGTTGTACGTCCGATATTTTACACCTTAGGCTAAACTACTAGTGTTCTAGCCAGTGTGACCTCTAGGGTGTATATACCTCATGTAGAGCTCACTTATATACCTCTAGGCTAAATTTTCTCTTTTAAATTTAAATCTAACCTTATTTAATGTCTATCTAATTTTTCATCATCATTAAATTAATCATGATAGAAAAAAAATTATGGTGATTTGCAAAAAACTCTACCTCAATTGCAAAACTATTCTAAGTTTCAACAATTGGGAAAGCTACTCCTATCTTTTGTATAAATTTTGAAACTCCCTCTGTAACATTTTATTTGTCTAAAGTATCCTCAAATGTTTAAAGTGTTACAATAATAAAAATATTTTCTAAAACATAATCTAACATGATAACTTATAAAAAGTACTCAAATCCATACCACCGCATCAAATGTGCAAAAATTATATAAATGAAAAATGGATAAAACTTTACTTTTATCAAGTTATTCTATCTCTAGAAGATGAGCCATGAAAAAATACAAAGCTTATTAAAGATAAAATTTCAACAACTAAAATAATATAGTTAGTATGATTTGATGCATGTGAAATGTTATCCATCTCTTGTTCATTCATGTGGTCTTCAATATATTTCATCTAATCATATTAGTCTATTTATTTGTTATGAAGTGATTACAAATATATGTCACTAAATGATTTCATTATTACAACTCTTTAATTAATAAATATACTTTGGATATTTAATTGTTATAACGAGGTTTTTGCAATTGAATCCAAAAGATGATGGTAGTTTTTGTAATTATTGCAATTATATGTTTAGTTTTTGCAATTGAAGCAAAATAGAGAGGTTTGCAAATTACCCAAAATTTATCTAGTTGTTTTTATTTTAAAAAATAAGTGTTTAAGAAGATTTAATGGATCATATTTTGAATAATGTAGTATACTGTAACGCCCTGCCCCTTTCTGCAGCCTAAATGGGTCGTGGCCCGCTTTAATTGTAGACTGAACGGGCGTGATCCATCGCATTACACATGTAACGGGTTTTACATCACAAATTTGTGGCTGGGAGAAATGAATATATATACATATAAAAAGATTATAAGTAAAATAACAAAGCCATCAAATCGTTCAAGCCCAATTCTTACACATCGCATAAATCATAATGTCATCGACAATAATAAATAACATCTATTATCAACATCAAATCTAATTTCACTACTCACATCCCATTCCATAAAGTAAAACGAAAATCAATATCCTCAAAGTTCTCAATTATTTCAAGCTAACCAATCAAATCTCTCAAAATACGTAATATCAAATAAAATAAATCAAATCACATGAATCCATAACTATACTAAGAAAATAAATATTCATCATTGACAGTCTCTAAACATCAGTGGTCTCCTCCAATCCTAAGTCCAGAGGATTACTTGCAATGTAAGGGTGTGAGCTCCCAGCCCAATGAAGAAATACAATAGCACGTATTCAAAATATGATATCTTCAATATACTCAATGTAATACAAATAAAGAAATATTAAAAGCATAAATAATTGAATATGCATTTAATGTCCATGCTTTATGCTATGTAATGCACAATACCCAATGCCTCATTCATCCATAACAACTCCTACTGTATTTGGTGGCCTACCCGCCGAAGTGAGGCTAACACAACGCCACATGAAGTGGCCTACCCGTCGAAGCAAGGCTATCACAACACCACATGAAGTGTCCTACCCGCCGAAGTGAGGCTAACACTACCACCAAATAACAGTCTACGTGACCTTTCATGGCTCATTAATCCAAACTTACCACATACGTGGTACTACTCACTAAAAGCGAGACCATACACTACCACCGTCGTGGTTTACATGAAAGATCACGGCTCACACCTCCATACCCATCCCATGAATATGAAGATGCTATGATCAATGCCATGTCTACCATGCATTATCTCTATCATCATGCCACATGTTATGTATCATATTAACATGCCATGAATTTCATCATCAACACTATACTCCAAGCAGGATTATATGACCTCAAATTAACATAAATATCATGTACACGTTTTAAAACATCAAAACCAATATCAACAATATCACACATGTATAATAATAATTCATATCACAATATTATTATTATGACAACACAATATCATAAAACACATTTCAAATACATAAAAAATAACTCTATAACAGTCAATAAAACATTCATCCAATTCGAACATAATTATTGGACCTTTCAACAAGGCTAGTGGTTAACTTCCAACTATTCGGCCAGACTGAGTCTCTCACGGCCATTAGAACAATTAGCCTATCCCCTTACATTACTGTGAGTAAGTACCGGATTACAACCACTACTCCTACATATACCCAGTCCATATCATAGGTCCAACATTATATTCCCAAAACACGTTATATAATGCAATCTTTTTCCATTACTCAATCACATAAACAAAATAGAGGATATCATGCACAACAAAATATAGTGTATTATTTTTCCTCACCTAAAAGTTTGGTGATATGTACAAAATAAAATATCGAAGCTCTCTTAGCGATCAGGATCTAAAGTTTGCTGAAATATAATAATAATAGCAAAAATCAATAAAAATTCATGCTCACCATTCGCTTAAATTTTCAAAACCACTTGAGAATTCATTCCTTATTATTTTATATTAACATAATTCATCTCTTAAGATCATAGGTGTTCTACTCCAGCTAATAAAGATTCAAAGAAATCTAAGTTTTCGAAGTTTTACGTACTTTTCTAGGAAAATCCTTATAGGGAAGAATTCACTCATCTTACAGAATTTTCTAGGAACAACCTGTTTATCAATTACTTTTTTTCCTCTACCAGTAGGTAGGTCTCTGAATTATAATCACAACAATATTTCATGCGTCCCAAGGCGATATTCTTAGCTCGAGTTATGATCATGTTACTGAGACATGTACACTACAAACAGTTTGCAGTCTTAAATAAGGTATCTGGAATGTAACCCAAAATTGACCTATCATTTCATCAAATTTTGATTTCAAATTTGAACAACAACTAGATCTATCAGTATAGCTTCCAACCCAACAAATTTCATCGAAAAAGACGTTCGCGAACTCAAGTTATGATTTTTCTCGCGAGGACGCGCAGAAATCATAAGCCCAATTTGAAATCCGAGTTTCATAGATTTCCACAAAATTGGCGTTTCGCTCTAATCCAAATCTAATGTTATTAAATCAGTCCTCTTAAACCTCTAATTAGTTTTTTTTTATCACAATTTTACATGTCAAAGTCTCTTCTATCATGGTCGAATTGAACTTACAAAAGGAAAATATCAACACCCTTTCTAAGGTTTAATCGTAGTTTTCTTCTTCTTCTCTTTCTTCCTCTTTCTTTCTCTCTCTTTCTTTATTCAAATTTCTCAAGGGAAACTTCAGCAAAAAATTTTTAATTTGAGAGAGATATCATGGAAGAAGAAGAAAAGAAAAGGATTTAGAAGAAATAAATCTACATACCTCTAAGATGAAGAAAACCAATGAAAAATCAATGACCAAAGGGGAGGAGATGCTGCTTTGCTCCACCAAGCTCAAGGAGGAAGATGAAGTTTCGCCCAAGGAGAAAGGTGAAAAAAATCGTTGGTTTAAAGAAAGTGGCTATGGGCATGATATTTTATTTCAAGCAAGGAGGAGTCGGCCAAGGGAGTTCTAGTCCATTTAGGACTTGCCTCCAACTTGTAATAGGATTTGGTTTCCTAAATTTCACATAGGGGTATTTCCTATTATTTATTTAGGAAAGCCAATTAAATAAATCTCAAGATGAAATAATTTTGATAAACTAACTTGGTTTTCTAATTAATTTGGAATTTCTAAATTTTATTTATTTAATTAATTTGTTTTCTCTCTCACAATAATTTATTTAATAAAATTCTCGTTCTAAAATTAATTTTCCTAATGAGAAGGGTTTGAGCACTTAAATTAATATTTTATCTAATGCTGACATAATTTCATTATTTGCTCAATTTATTTTAGTTGTGCATATTAATTTTCTCTCCAGATTACATTTAGTCAATTTAATCCTCTTAATTTACTCTCAATGTATTTTCGAAGTTTAGGAAATTAACATTCCCTTTTAATTATTTTTTTTGATAATTAAATCCTTAATTAAATCTTCCTTTATCTTAATTAGTTCGTTTCAAATCAAAGAGAAATATTAAATCGTGTAATCTAATTGAGGAGAAGGTGTGTTTTTTCCGAATAATTTTAATAAAATAAAATAATATACTAATAAAACAATGTCAATTTCTAACTAATTCTACCCACTTCTTCTGCTGACCCGCTACTCCGGGTCGGGTCACTACATATACTTTGTGATAATTTATTCATCTAATTTTTTAAACTAAGGTGTCCAGGCATTTTAGGGTAATAATATGGGGATTTGCGCTTTTGTGATGAGAGTGACTGATCCCAAGACCTCCCGCATCTCAAGCGGGTTATTAACCACCAAGCCAACTCTAACAGGATGATAATTTATTCATCTATTCATTCAACTTTTTGTTACAGGGCAAGACCCACCTTCTAAAATAGTTTGTCAAAACACTTGAATTTTCTAGCATGAATTTTATTATGACAATTTAGTATTGTCATGCCCTGACCCAAAACATAGGCACGTGACTAGGAAATATTTTTACTTTCTCGAATATCACACGTAGGAAACACACGTGTGCTCACAACTCAAACTCAAAATCCAAATGATTTTAAATACCATTAACATCTTAAAGGGGATATAAATTCTCTACCATAAATGTTATCAAACATTATAGAATTTATTACAACAAACCGTCAAAGAATAAAATAGTAATAACAATGTCACCAACTCAAATCAAATAAATAAATAAAATAATCAACTCAAATATGTAGGGCGTCTAAAACAGCATAATAACTAAGCTCTTCCTCGGAGTCCCTTGGACCCATCCGGTGCAACATTACCTGAAATTGGAAGAACATGAGTACAAACAATACTCAGTGAGGAAATATGCATGTTATAACTCACGCACCCATATAATGATAAAAATGTATGACATGGAATATAACTAAGGCTATGCTATCAATCTCATCAATGTGGACACATTGTCCACCTTAGGACACCTCTATCTCATCAACGTGAACACAATGTCCACCCAAGGATACCAATCTCATCAATATGAACACATTGTCCACCCAAGGACACCTCTATGGAACAAGTTGTCAAACATCATGATCCCTTGAGGGACATAGGCCACGACTTATAAGTGAGAGATCTCCATACATGTAATACCCCAGCCCAATTTAGGGGTTAATTATAATTAAATGTGATTAAGTAAATAATTTTTAGCCATTAATTATGAATTATTTTTCTTTAATCATGAAGATTATCAAATAACTTTTCCAAAGGTATATGGGCAAGTTATGAATATCATAATAATAATATTTTAGGCTTAAACCCTGGCTGCTATAGAAACTCAGTCATTTGACTTAGTTTGAACTTCAAATTTTAGAATAGTAAATATTTTTAAATTCTGGACCTAATGACATGCCAATCTCCTTATAGTTTCGCTAATTTATTTTACCCATAAGTTTTTAAGTGGTAAAACCCCAATTTGATAGGGTATAGAAAGTCCTAAAGATATACGGAGAGAGTCAGTACTTAATCTGTATTATAACTAAGTTGTTTATTTCTTTACACTCCAAAATAGTGAGTTTTTGATATTTACTTTAAGCCGTGAAGTGTGGGCCGTCGAATATTTTTTCACTTAGAAATGGTGACTTTTGACTTTGGAACACTTTTGAACTTTAGAATATTTTTATTAGACAAATTTACTCTATCAACCTATAATGTTGGATCTTTTCAAAGTGATTCTTCAAAATTAGGAGATCTTATTAAAACGGTGATTTTTAGCAAAAACAATGGGTTTTTTTACATAGATTTCATTCCAAATTTTAATACCATGCTTAGTTTTTAATACCTAACCTAGTGGACTAATTGTATCAATTTATTGGGATCCTGAGATACCCAAATGAGAGATGGGACATAGAAGTAATTAGTAAAGAGAAGATAATAATAAAATATTATAAAATATAAGATAAGTTTTGAACCTACCTGAAGCTACAAATGTGTAGCTTTACAGATATATTAATAAAACAATAAAACATTTAATGCATGTTTATCAAAAAGCTACCAGCTACCTTTGTAGCTTGCAACGTGGGCGGTTGGGGTTTACTTTGGCTATTTATTTAAGGAATAAAAGTGAAGGAAGATTGGAGAAGAAGTAAAAAAACTCTTTTAAACTTTTCTCTTTCTCCATCATCTTTTTCTTTCTTTTTTCTTCTTCTAGCTTTCATCCGTTTCAACGGACAACAAACGCTCGGGTTTCCCGCGTTCCTTCGAGGGTTTTCAAACTTAATAAATCTTATATGGAATTTTGCATCCAAGGTATCAAAACGATCCTATTCCTATTTTTATTAACTCTAGAGCAAGTTAGGAGTAGAATTGCTTAGTATTGGAGTTTAAAAATGAGATCTTCTAAATAGAGGAAAAAATAGATTTCCTCTTAAAATTTAAATTTCACCCTCAAAATTTGTATTATTTTACGACCCTAAGTAAAATTGTGGAAAAGATTAACCCCAGCTGACTATTGTGTGTTTATTTTCCAGCCTTATGTGTTTAAATTCATGTATTATACCCTCTGGGCTGAATTCTCAATACGTATCCGTGGTCCTTCCAGAAGACGATACTGGGATAGGGCACTGATTACTTTTATTTACTTTACTGTCTCTGTACCCTCTAGACCTCTCACAATACGTCTCCATGGTCCTTCCAAAAGACAATACGAGAGAAGGCATTGAGTACTTTATATTTTTCATTTTATTATAATGTTTTGGATGGCTGACAACTAACTTTCTGATATAATGTAAAGGAGTAGAAATAGCCTATGTGACTCATTACATATCATGTTTTCTGGAAAATAGCACGGGGTTTGAGAAATTATTATGTGTATATATTGATAAATAAAAAATCTATACGTTTTACTCTATCTTATAGATTTTCTGTGAAAAACTCAACCGAAGAAGGTGAGGAGACTCGAACCAACACTATATTGTAAGATGGAAAATGTTATATAGGTATAGAATACGAGACCTGATACTGCCTACATGTAAAAGATGTAAAATGTTCTAACTGTGTAGAACGTAGGCGTCAAAAATTGTGTCGGGGAGTCGAAGACTTATAGGCTCTAACGCAGAATGGACCCATGGAGTGCCTGGGAATTGATGGGTAAAAACTAGGTGAAGGCACTCGTGTTATTAAATCCAGTTTTATATGTTTGTATGAATATTGATTATTATTGATTGCAAGACTGCTGAGATGAATATTTCAACTAGTAAGATCAAAACTCATTGGGTTCTCTCGAGGTAAGTCCCTATGTAAGAAGAGCACTGAGAGTCATGCATGGTTTTGCATTGTCATGCATTTGCACAGAATGAGTATGATATTAGGTGAAGTTTGTTAAAGATAATAGCCTTGAAAATTTGATATTGGCCACTGGGCCGTAACTATTGATGTTGGCCAAGCGCCGTCTTGAAACACTGGGTTGGATGTGCTAGTAAGCCGGGTCGTGGAGATCTTATGTATTTGCAAGTTGCTACATTATTTCGTTAGACGATTTAATGTTAGTTCTGTTGGAACCTCAAATGGGGGCTGACCCTTCGGTGTTGTTGACACGGATAGGGATCGACCCCGGTGTTAGCACTAAGCACAAACCTGATTAAATACCTTAGAGAATGAACTTCGGTTGAAAATGAGATATGCTGATAACATGCATTTATATTTCTGATGCATGCACTGCTTAGTCATTATTGCATTATATTTATTTGTTTTTAAGGTGAGTTCTCCCCACTGGGTTGTTGCTCATGTCCCTTACAATGCAGGTTTTGAACCAGACGATGGATTGGATGGACCAATGGTGCCTCGTTGAAATTCAAGACTTAGAAGTTCCTAAGGTTTTCCGCATGTGGAAACCATTTGTCTACTTTGAATGTATTTATGTGTTTGTAATAAATATGTCTTATATGGCATAAGAACTTATGTTTATAAGTTCTGACTTATTTATGTATATTACAGTAGTATATTGATATGTTTTTATATCATCTCTCACGTGGTTTAAGTGTAAAACCGGATGAAAAGTCAGTTGAGACGAACTAAACAGACAACACTTGTTGTTGGTAGAACGATACATTGACACGGGCGATATATCGTTGGACGTGTTCGACGACATGTCGTAACAAATGATATGTCGACAATGTTAGATTAGTTGTGTCGGCTAGAATGAGGACGACTAAATTAAGATTAGAAGTGGTGACTAGATGTTAGGACACATGTGTGATACACGTGTGCGGGGGAGATCTCTTTTAAAAAGATTAACGAGTTAGTGTTGTTTCAAAAAAAAAATTAAGTCACGTTCTAGCCCACATCTGGGTTCGGGCGTGACAAGGTGGAATCAGAGCTTAGGTTCAAGCTCTCGGACTGTGATAGGTAGTATGTAGTTAGATATCTGTAGTGAGTTTAAACATAGTTGGATTTTTTATGAAAATTCCATTATGCCACTGACTCTGTTGTGTTGTTTTGGACAGACATGTCTAACAATAAGATACCCGCCAGGATCAAGGGAGGAGGTACCAGGAGAAGTCCTATCACTATTGAATCATCTACTGGTGACTCAGGGATCGAATTATGGTCACCTGATTCAAAACCCACTGAGACTATCATAATCTCATCTTTTAGCGACCCACGTACCCATTCACCTCATTATTCACTGGACTCTGTACTTGAAGAACCCCAACCCCATGTACCTCAGCCAGTTAACCAGCCTGTACAAGAAGTAGCTCCAGTTGCTCCTTTAGTGGCAGTACAACCACCTATTTGCTTCTTATGCAGATAGATTGGACACACCTATGAGCAATGTCCTTTGCGATACCCACCTATCTGTTTTGTTTGTGTGCGACTGGGCATGTGAGAATTAACAGTTTTTATGTATGAATGGGAATTACTGTTCAATGTACATACTGCAATGAGTATGGACATCTTCATAGAGCCTGCCCTCACTATATTGACAGCAGTTCTGATGCACTGTCTTCTATTGAAAACTGATCAGGATGTAGGACTTGAAAAGAAGGAGAAGTGTGAAAGGGAATGTTGTAAAAATATACATATGTAAACATGTGAAAATGTAAAAATGTATAAAAGTGAGAGTGATCGTAGATTGTAAGAAAGTACTAGTATGGGAACCTAGAAAGGGTATATGAAAAGTGTGTGTAAATACATTTATGATTTGATGCATAAGGACTATGTATCTCTTTGTGAATGTAATATATAAGTATGTTTAATTACTGTGTGATGTGATAAAGTTTTTATTTCGAAATTCTGTTATTGATATCTATGATCCTCAGGATGTCAGGATCACAGGGAGATTCTGAAAACCAGGGGAGAATGCAGTACCATTCCTAGGGAATCAACCTGAATACTTAGACGCGGTGCGTATCCCTGTGTAAGCTTTCCAAAGGGTTGTAGATGATCTCTGCCGACCAAGGGAGAAAACTCTCAAGGGAAGAGCTACTCCAGCTCTGAAAAATTTCAAACAATTGAACCCGCCGACTTTCTCTAGAAATGCGGAGCCAACTATGGCTGAAAACTGGGTTAACCAGATTGGTCGAATGTTCAACACTTTACACATATGCTTTGTCCTTGCAATATGTTCAATCCATTTTATGGTGGTTTAACATTCTAAGTCCAATCACCCCCTTTTCACCACATAAATTCAATTAAATTCATTAATAAGTCATCTCAACCATTCACAAGCGTCTCCAACAATTATCACAAATTTCTATCATCATAACATGATAATAGACATGATACAAATCACATAATAGGAAATTTATAATATCTCATGCATAGCATAGGGCACATCCATCTTATTTATCATGCATTAAACATACCGATAACACAACATGTTCCCTAAATCAATGTAATAGCATACAAACATACATACAGTGTGTGTAGCAATCCTTACCTCGAAAGTTACGATATTTCGGGTTGATTTTTGAGTCGTACCTCGCCTGGTTCGAGGTTCAAAGGCTCTAATCAATAAAGAGAACATAATGCATCCCTATTAGTTCATAGATTAAGTCAAATCAAAGCTTAGGAGCAAAACCCCCAATTTAGACCCAAGATTTATCCCTAATTTAGATTAATCCCTTCAATCTAAGGGAAATCCCCAAATCTCCTTCAAAGAATCATCTCGAAAATCATGCATATACCTTTTTTTTTCCCCAAATTTACTTCCCTTCCTATGGTTCCAAGTTCAATATCAAATCAGATATACACCAATCAAAGTTTTGTAACAAAATCCCCAATTTCTTTCATGGATTCCTATCCTTAAGGATTTGTTATTCATTAAAACTTCATTCTCAACCCATCCCATTCAAATCTCATAAAAGAAGAAGAAAGACAAGAGAAGGATCACAAATCTTACCTTTAGGAGAGAAGGAATCGAGCAAAGGGGTGGTCCAAGCGTAGGAAATCTGAATCCAGAGGCTTTAGTGAGTGAAATCAGTAGAGGGAAGGTAGAAGAGACAAGGGTTTACTGTTAGGGAAGATGAATAAGGTGAAATAAGCCTAATTTCGTGCAAACACGGACTAATGTATGAATTTAATATTTTAATATATGTTTTTTAGGGCCGGCTGTTACAAATATTCTAAATATATTTTTTTTAATTTATACTTATTAATTTTATTTAAAAGCATACACTTATTAATTAACATTGCCACTTTGATGTATATAGTTCTATACATTTATTATTTTAAATAATTCTGTACACATGATGAACATAATAACGTATCTTGAAATTTGCATTTATAGTCATTTAGTTATTCAAAAGATTTAAATAGACTTGTGATTGAGACAAACATATGACTGGCCTAGGTCAAAATCTTAGCCATTCCATACGTGCCCCGATGCGGTCATATCGGTTCAATCGATACATTTCTCTCTTTTGATTTTTTTCAAAAAACTGAAAAAATTACAGAAAATCAAGAAATTCTTAGCTTCAGTTCTATGTATTTTTTTTTCATTATTTCGTTGTCGTTTAGATATTTAAATATAATTTTAAAATACAGTGTAATAAACATCAGGTTAGATAAATCAATATCATCATTTGAAATTATAATTGGTCCATCATACCAATATATTAAGTCATCTGTATTATTGCCAATATCTACTGTAACACCTAAGTACTATACTGACTATAAAGGCATTGAGTCCCGACATGGTCAAAATGCAGCATCTTGCAAGAGCATATCCGACACATCTGGCCGGTACTGACACACCTAGGTTAGTAATAGCAATCTGACACACTTGGACCGGTAATCGACACACCTGGGCCGATAATTGCATATCATATCATAGTTCAGTAGTTGAGTGTATGTGGGGGCAGTATAATCATCATCAAATATACAATAAACATCATTAGCATCAACAAACACATTTCATAGTAGTGCATCATGTCTAGACATATAAGTGGTTTATTAAGTCTGATCCTTGAAACCACTCATTGCACTAGATCCTCTGAAATATTAAGTCTCCTCAAGAAATATGTGGGATTTTGCGGTATCTGTTAAACACACAAATAAGAATATAATGAATCATGCAATCATTAGTTAAACATAATACACAGATATATTTATATATGTATATGTATATGTATATATATGTATATGTATATGTATATATGTATATGTATATGTATATGTATATGTATATGTATATATGTGTATATGTATATATATATGTGTTTATGTATATATATATATATATATATGTGTGTATATGTGTATATGTATATGTGTGTGTATATGTATATGTATATGTATATACATATGTATATGTATATATATGTATATATATGTATATCTATATATACACAATAACATATATTCATAGTATTTCAAATCCTTCTGTCCTATTTTCCAGAAAACTTCAAGGAAAATGGATATTAGTCTCATAAATGGGTTACTATCCATTTTTAATTACAATAATCCATCAATATAATAAGGGTGCTCAGGCCACTACATATTGTCTTCTGGAAATGACCATTGAGACATATTGAGTTAGGCTTGAAGATATAAGATGTTGATGCCACTACTCGTATATTGAATTAGGCCTAGAGATATAAGATACTTAGGCCACTACTCGTATATTGAGCTAGGCCTTGAGATTACTCAGTGTCCGAACCCTTCTTTTCTACCGAGCGGCGAAGGTAATCGCTTAGCTACTGATAGATACCGGGTTGCGTTTCTGCTGTACCACAGATAGAGAGTATCGGCTTGGAAGTGAATATATAATATATGTATATATATAATAATACAAACAAAAGGGTTAGTATCATTTTTAATTAACAATCTGGTATAAAACATCACATAAAAAATCTAGGGTCTAAATCTAACATTGAATCTTTCAAAAGCCAGTTCTGGGTTCCTCAGAACCAGGTACTGTGGCTTCGAAACTTCCAAACCACTACCTAAACTCTAGATTTTTACAGAACCTTCGGAACTTGGGTTTAGTCCTTCGGAACTTCCAAGGTTCAGGTCTCGGAATATTTGAGCCTACTTACGAACATAAAAAACAGAAAAATAAAAAATCAGAGACTCGGTTTGCCTCGAAATCTACCGAGGTCTCCTCGGAACTTCCAAGCCTTTCGAAACGTCCAAATGGGTCTCGGAACGTCCTGTCTGTCCAGTTGAGGCAGAGGGTACATCAGTTGGCCTCTGCTTGATTCGGAACTCCGAACAGAAGTTTGAAACTTCCGAAGGCCGATTCTTGGATCTTCTGAGAGTCGTTTTCTTCCTCTGTCACCTGCAACAGTGCAGTGACGGGAGGGACAGAGTGAAATACGAATACAAAAATAGTGGGTTTCCTGAATTCATTTTTCACATCCTTCTGGTCAGATGAGTTCTGCATTAAGTCCTCGTCACTTTAGAAATAAATTGGACAATAATCAGCAATGAAAAACCTCTGATTTTAAAAGAGAAATCAGTAAAACACATGAAAATCTATGTTTTTCATTAAACATCAAAATTGATTTTGACAGTCAAATCTGAACCGAATTGACTTCTGTTTGATCCTATTCAGGTTAGAATTTGAAAATAAACACAATGGTTACCTTGTTTATGTTCTTGGGTTGAAATCCAACAATTGGAAAAATCTTCCACTTAAGCTAAAATTTTGAAACGGAAGAAGCAAAGAGGAAGGATAAAGAAGCTTAGCAGCAATGGAGATTTCAACTGCATTTGCTGTCTCTAAATAGGCTTGGAGGAGTAGTGTAGTAGGCTTCTTGCAGGGCCATGAAGATCCCACGTTGTTCTGTAAGCTACAGCGATAGCTTGCATGATTCGACTCCTGTGCAGCAGTTTCCGTTCGTCACCTGTTACGCAGTTGTTTGAAGTTTGGATATTTGCAGTTTAGTCCCCTTAAACTTATTTGCATTTTAACCCTCTTTCATTTATTTCCAATATTTAACTATTAAAGGATTTAATTGATTTAATCCATCTCATCCAAAATATTGGGTTTTAAAATCTAAAACTACTATAAAAATTTGGAGATTTATATTTTACCAAAATTAATTGATTTAAACAAAAATCACATTTTATCACTATTCCCTTAATTTAATTGTATTTTTTTAAAGGGTTTTAGACCTTTATATCCAAAATCTGAAAACATAAAACAATGAATTAAACATAATATAATAACACATTTTTTTTTGAATTTTCTCACTTCTAAAATCGCTTAAAATAATTATTTCCTAGCTTTCGAGATCTTTTCGGATAGTTTTGAATAACATTTTCTGAAATTAAAAATATAATAAAATTACTTATAAATTTCAGAATTAAATCCCTAATAAAGAAATCAACACCACTCAATCAATAATCAAACAATTGTTGAATAATGAAATAACACTCTTTATGGTAAATTATCATTTTGCCCTTCCAACTTAAATGAGTTGGATCAACGAGATATCAAGATTTGATTGGGCCAATCTTGGAATTTTCACAACACCTTAACTGTAATATTCATGATTAACAGGTCAAAGCATGATTTATTAAAATAAACCATATTAATTAAGCTTAATTCGGGCCAAGGTATTATAATAAAATGGGAATTTTTTTCTTTTCCAATCCCTATTGTTATCGCGTAGCTCTCTAAGTCCTCATTTTAACACCTCTGAAATCATCTCGATTTGAGTCTATATGAATAAGTTATGGCCATTTTACTAGAAGTATATCACAATTGTTATGAATCGATACGTATCGACCGACATAGATCGATACGTATCGACCGGTATCAACATGACGGGCCCACTACACATTGATGCATGTATCGACCGATATTTTTAAACAGTAAGATCAATCTAGTAGCATCCGTTGATAAGTCTGGCTCTTCGATGCCCCCCTCTCAAGGCAAAGAGGCAAGGGAAGGCCGCATCGAATGCTAACAGACCGACTCATGATGAAAGAAGCCTTGCTCACCACAGTCCTCCACATCCGAAAGGCACATGTAGATGTGAGCGCCACCATATCAAGCCAACATGAGGCTCTTACCCCTTGTTCATTGACAACAAGATCAAAAGCAATGCAAAAGGGTAAGAGCAGATGCTATCAAACGATGGACGACTGATGTGAAGAGAGAAGACGCCCTATGTCTAATGTATGAGAAGGAGAGAGCATAGAAACGGTCTTCCACAAAAAAGAAGAGGGACCCACCAATGTGCACATTTAGAACGGTCAGTAACTCGTTTCAAGAAGGGAGAGTTGTTTGATTTACGTTCAACTTTAAAATGTCACTTTTTATTAAACTTATTCAATGTATGTGAATTGGAGATTTACACGTCACGAAGATTACTCAGGCGAAATACCTAGATATCTTAATTAAAAAAAAAAAAACTGAAGTAAAATCTTATAAATTATTGACATTGATTTGGAAGAATTTCTTACAGTCAAAGAACATATCTCAACACATATTTGTATTATTTGAATTTTAAAAATGAGTCATCTAATTTTCTCAATAAATTATTGACATTGATAAAGTTGAATGGTGCAGTAAGCTATTGTGTATAAAAGTAGTTCTTGTAGAAATGTAAAACTGCATCAATGGCATGCGTGAAATGCTAATCTAAAATAAGTTGACTTTTAGAAAGTTGATATTTCATTGTCGACAATTAAAAAATTATATCTAAAGTAGTACTTGTATCATCATCTTCATTACAATTGAAGCCACTAACTTCATTTATTATTAGTAGTTTATTGGCATTTTAAGATTTTCTCTTTGAGCCAAGCCTAAATCGAGCTCATATATAAAATAGAAAATTTCCATTTTAGATTGAATTAGACTTAAATTGCATCTCTTCAATTATTCATAAAAGAATAGTTTCAGATCTCTAATATGAATTAATTATTTAGCTTCTCATTAAAAAATTTCTTAAATTGACAATACATGATCTAACTACCTTTTGTACAAATACAATAAGAAGGAAAAGTTTTCATGAATCTTAACCGTTTGAACTTTGAATAATGTAGAGTAAATGAAGGGTTGTGATTTAATTTTAAAAGTAAAACAGTATCTACCACAGATTTGTGACTTTCATTGTGTCCCTTCGCCACACCTCCTCAATGGAATGTCCTTCGGTGCCCTGGATTTGGATATGTCGGAAAGGAAAAGCACACCTACTCTTTTACATCTTTTATTGATAGAAACAATTTTTTCACTTGGAAATCCGATGTCAAAACATGTTAGAAAATCTGAATACATCGACTCCAATCTTCACTTTTATCACTTCACGATTGTGATTATTTAGAATTTTATTGATCCGACTCGATTATTTGAACTGAATTTGAGTATTTGAAATGGATATAAATTTAAAATTTTATAAATAGAATCTAAAATAAATTTGAACCAAACTCACTCATTTGATAAACAAGTAAGTAATCAGTTGAGAGTTGTAGATTTAAATTTGAAATTGATTTGACCCGATTACCCAATTTAAACCCGAGCGTCTCAAAGGGTTTGGATTAAAAAATTTATGACCTTATGTCATGCCTCGAACCTAGATGTGGGCCTGGAACGCTACTTAATATATATATATTTTTGAAACAACACTAATCCCTTAATCCTTTTAAAAGATTTCCCTTACTCACGTGAATCACATGTGTGTTTTGGCATTCTAGTCACCACTACTAAACCTAACTTAACTGTCCTTACTTTGGCCGACACAACTAACCTACCATTGTCGATATATCGTCGGTTACGTCATGTCGTCGAACACGTCTGGCAATATATCGCCCGTATCGATGTATCATTCTAGCAACCGCAAGTGTTGTTTGTTCAGTTCATCTCAATTGAATTTCCCCCCGGCTCTACACTTAAACCACGTGAGAGATGACATAAAAATATATCAACATACTACGTAATATAAATAAATAAGTTAGAACTTACAAACATAGATTCTTATGCTATATAAGGCATATTTATTACGAACACATAAACATATTCAAAGCAGGTAAATAGTTTCCACACAAGAAAAACCTTAGAAACTTCTAAGTCTTGACTTTCGACGAGACACCATTAGTCCCTCCAATTCATCATCTGGTTCATACCCTACATTGTAAGGGACGTGAGCAACAGCCAGTGGGGAGAACTCATCATAAAAACAAATGGATATAATGCAACAATGACTAAGCGGTGCATGCCTCAGACATAGAAATGCATGTTGTCAGCATATCTCATTTTCATCTTAGGTTCATTCTCTAAGGTATTTAATCAGGTTTGTGTGTATTGCTAACACCGGGGTCAGTCCCCAGCAGTGTCAACAACACCGGGGTCAATTCCCATTTGAAGTTCCAAACAAAACTAATATTAATTCCTCCACGGAAATAATGAAGCGACTTGCAAGTGCATAAGGTCTCCACGACCCGGCTTACTAGCACATTGAACCCAGTGGTTCAAGATGGCACTCGGCCAACATCAGTAGTTACGGCCTAATGGCCAATTTTCCAAGGTTATTATCTTTAAATATCAATTTTCCAAGGTTATTATCTTTAACAGACTTAACCTAATATCATACTCATTCTTTGCAAATGTATGACAATACAAAATCATGCATGACTCTCAGTGCCTTTCTTACATAGGGACTTACCCAGAAAGAATATAATGAGTTTTGATATTCCCACTTGAAATATTCATGTCAACAGTCTTGCAATCAATAATAATCAATATTCACACAACCATATAAAACTGGATTTAATAGCGCGAGTGCCTTCGCTCAGTTTTTACCCAATAATTTCCATACACTCCAAGGGTCCATACTGCTTTAGAAGCTACAAGTCCTCGACTCCCCGACACCATTATTAACGCCTACATTCTACACAGTTAGAACATTTTACATCCCTTACATGTAGGCAGCGTCAGGTCTCGTATTCTATACTTATATAGCCTTTTCCATCTTAAATGTCCATATGTCTCATTTTAGTCTGGTGTTAGTGGGTTTAACATACAATACAGTATAGTATCGGTTCAAGTCTCTTCACCTTCTCCAGTTGAATTTTTCACAAAAAATCTGTAAGATAGAGTAAAACGTATAAATTTTCTATTTATCAGTATATACACATAATAATTTCCCAAACCCCATGCTATTTTCCAGAAAACATGATATGTGTAAGTCACCTATGCTCTTTCTACTCCTTTACATATGTCAAAAAGTTAGTTGTCAGTCATCCAAAACATTACAGTAAAATGAAAAATGTAAAGTACTCAGTGCCTTCTTTCATATTGTCTTCTGGAAGGACCATTGAGACGTATTATAAGAGGCCCAGAGGGTACAGAGACAGTAAAGTAAATAAAAGTACTTAGTGCCTTATCCTTGTATTGCCTTCTGGAAGGACCACAGAGACATATTGAGAATTTGGCCCAGAGGGTACAGTATAGGAATTTAAACACATAAGGCGAGAAAATAAACACACAATGGCCAGCTGGGGTTAATCTTTTCTCCAATTTTACTTAGGGTTGAAAACTATATTTTGAATATAAAATAATACAAATCTGGAGGGTGAAATTAAAATTTTAAGAGGAAACGTATTTTTCCCTCCATTTAAAAAATCCCATTTTTAAACCTCAATACTAAGCCATTCTACTCCTAACTTGCTCTGGAGTTAATAAAATTAAGAATATGATCGTTTTGATACCTTGGGTGCAAAATTTTGTCTAAGATTGGCTAAGTTTGAGAACCTTCGAAGGAAAGCGGGAAACCTGAAGAATGGGTTGCTTCTGCTGTTTGAAGAACAAAAGAAAACAAAAAGAAAGGAAAAGACGAGAGAGAGAGAGTTGGCCCTTGAAAAACCTTTTTTTTTTTTTTTAAACTTTTCTCCAATCCTTTTTTCCCTTCAATGCCTTAAATAAGCAGCCAATGTAAACCACAGCCGCCCACGTTGCAAGCTACAAAGGTAGCTTGTAGCATTTTGATAAACATGAATTAAATGTTTTATTATTTTATTAATATATTTTTTTTTCTTTTCATTTACCTCATTTTTTACCATACACATTGCAAAGCTGCATATTTGTAGCTTCAGGTAGGTTTAAAACTTATCTTCTTAAGATATTTTATAATATTTTATTATTATCTTCCTTTTACTAATTACTTCTACGTGCCATCTCTCATTTGGTTATTTCAAGATCTCACTAAACTGATACAATTGGTCCAATAGGCCAGGTATTAAAAACTAACCATGGTATTAAAATTTGGAGTGAAATCTATGTCAAAAACTCGGTGTTTTTGCTAAAAATCTCTGTTTTAACAAGATCTCCTAATTTTGAAGAATCACTTTGAAAAGATCCAACCATATAGGTTGATAGAGTAAATTTGTCTGATAAAAATATTCTAAAGTTTCAAAGTGTCGAAGTTAAAAACCACATTTTCTAAATGAAAGAATATTCAACGTCCCATATTTCATGGCTTAAAGTAAATATAAAAACTCACTATTTTGGAGTGTAAAGAAATAATCAGCTTAGTTATAATACAGATTGAGTATTGACTCTCTCCTTCTATTTTTAGGACTTTCTCTACCCTATCAAATTGGGGTTTTATCACTTAAAAACTTAGGGGTAAAATAAATTAGCAAAACTATAACGAGATTGGCATGTTATTAGGTCCAGAATTTAAAAATATTTACTAATAAAAAATTTGAAGTTCAAACTAAGCCAAATGACTGAGTTTCTATAGCAGCTAAGGTTTAAGCCTAAAATAATAATATTATTATATTCATAACTTGCCCATATACCTTTGAAACTTATTAAAAGAGCTTTCATATTAGGATCGAGTCAAACTCAGATCTGTTGGAAAATTTATTTGATAATCTTCACGATTAGAGCAAAATAATTCATAATTAATGGTTAAAAATTTTGTAATTAATCACAATTAATTATAATTAACCCCTAAATTGGGATGGGGTATTATATCCCAGCCCCTTAAAGAAATTTCGTCCCGAAATTTAAATAAGAAAAGTTGTACCTTTAATTAGCGAAGAGAGTTGGGTATAATTTCCACATAGTCGATTTTGGTTCCCAAGTGACGTCCTGAGTTCCTTGGTGTTGCCATAACATCTGCACTAGTGGTATAGTTTTTCGTCGGAGCACTTGAGTTTTAGTATCTTAGATCTCGAAGGGTATTTCTTCAAAAGATAGATTTTCAGAGATTTCGATATCTTCCACGTTTAGCACTTGAGACGGGTCTGGTTCGTACTTTCTGAGTATAGACAAATGAAATGTATTGTGTACCTTTTCCAGGCTCGGAGGTAGTGCTATCTAGTAAGCAATTTCCCCGATTCTCTTCAAAATCTCGAAAAGTCCAACGTATCATGGTGACAACTTCCCTTTACGTCCAAATCTCTGTATTCCATGACGTGGAGCTACATGTAGGAACACAAAGTCTCCGACTTATAATTCCAATGGTCCCCGTCTTTTGTCAGTGTAGCTTTTCTATCGGCTTTGAGCGGCTTTGAGACGTTGCTTTATGACTTCCACTTGTTCTGTCATTTCATGTACCATATTTGGTCCTAACAGTGCTTTGTGTCCTACTTCTGTCCAACACAGAGGTGATCTGCAAGGTCTGTAGTACAAATCCTCGTAGGGTGCCATTTGTATACTTGATTGATAGCTGTTGTTATATACAAATTCAATTATCTTCCCAGCTTCCCTGCATGTCCATGACATGCTCTCAACATATCTTCTAATGTTTGGATAGTTCTCTCAGACTGACCATCTGTCTGAGGATGAAAAGCTGTACTAAAACATAACCTGGTATCTAACTGCATCTGTAGTCCCTGCCAAAATCGAGAGACAAATCGTGTATCTCTATCTGACACGATGGAGACTGGCACTCCATATAGTCGGATTATCTCTTTGATATACAACTTACTCAGAGTAGTCAAAGTATCATTCTTCCGGATAGGTAGAAAATGGGCGACTTAGTCAGTCGGTCCACAATTACCCATATGAAGTCATTCTTCCTTGCTGACTTTGGAAATCCTGTTACAAAATCCATGGTAATGTGTTCCCACTTCCATTTAGCTACTGGAAGGGGTTGCATTTTTCCACTAGGTCGTTGATGTTTAGCTTTGACTTATTGGCAGGTTAAACATTTAGAAACAAAGTCTGCCACTTCCTTCTTCATTTCTTTCTACCAGAATTGTCGATGTAGATCACGATACATCTTGGTACTACCAGGATGAACTACAAACTTAGAGTGGTGGAAATGTCTAAGCACTTCCTGTCTGCATCCTTTTGACTCTGGTACGAACAGTCGACCTTTGAAAGTTAAACCTCTGTCGGTTCTAACATTCCAATCTTCTAACTCTGCTCCACTTGATAGTTGAGCTATCACTTCTTGTGCCTCAACATCACTTTGTTTTCGTTCCAGTATTATTCCGACCATATCGGGTTGCAGCACTAGATTTTGAATCCATGTCGCTTCCCTACTTTCAAGCAAGTCTAAATCATAGATGATAGAATTTATAATAATTTCCACTGTAATGACGCTACCTTTGCAATGCCACTATGAGACTTCCTGCTTAGGGCATTTGCTACCACATTAGCTTTTCCAGGATGGTAGGAGAGTTCAAACTCATAATCTCCTAAATAGTCCATCCATCTCCGCTGCCTCATATTTAAATATTTCTTAGTGAATAAATACTTGAGACTATGGTGATCAGAGCAGACATGAATCGTTCACCATATAAGTAACGTCTCCAAAGTTTCAGGGTGAACACCACTACTGCTAGTTCTAAGTCATGAGTGGGATAGTTTTGCTTGTATCCTTTCAACTATCTAGACCCATAAACAACTACTTTTCCTTCTTACATTAAAACACACCCTAATCCTAGTTTGGAAGCATCACAATAGACCTCATAACCACGTCATTGTTCAGGTATGCTTAATACAAGAGAGGTGGTTAGTTTCTCCTTTAAGTCCTGAAATGCTTTCTCACCGACTTCTGTCCACTCAAATTTGATATTTTTTCTGGTCAAACGAGTCTTTGGTACTGCAATTTGAGACAAATTGGACTTGTGTTAGCCAAAATTCACATTTATTGAGTTTGGCATACAGTTGGTGATCCCGTAAAGTCTGTAAAATGATATGTAGATGTTGTTCATGTTCCTCTTCAGTCGACGAATATATCAAAATATCATTGATGAAGACGACTACGAACTCTCTTAGATATGGTCGGAAGATCTGGTTCATCAAATCCATAAAAGTAGCTGGTGCATTTATCACTCCAAAAGGCATGACTAGAAACTCATATAAGCCATACTGGGTACGAAAAGTAGTTTTGGGAATATCCTCCTCCCTGACACGAAGTTAGTGTTGTCCAGACCTCAAGTCAATTTTTGAGAAAATGGTGCTCCTCTTAACTATGGGTATTTGTTTTTTTATGGTTACTTGGTTCAATGGCCGGTAATCTATGGACATTCTCATGAACTCATCTTTCATTTTTACAAAGAGAGCTGGTGCGCCCTAAGATGAATTACTCAAGCGAATGAAACCAAGTTGGAGAATCTCATCTATTTGCTTTGCTAACTCTTTTTGTTCTGCTGGCGCCATCCTATATAGTGCCATAGATATGGGAGATGTTCCAGGCTACAGGTCAATTACAAAGTCTATCTCTAGGCGTGGAGGTAAGCCACTAAGTTTATTTAGAAATACATCTGGAAACTCACAAACCACTTGAGGTAAACTGGATTCTATGCCTTCTACATCTTTTCATCCCATGCTAGCTAATATTCTACCAGAGAACTGAACTCTGATGTTCACATATGGTACTAATTTCTCTACAAATCGGATTCTGGTCGGTGATATCCCGTAAATCTTCCTTTGTAGGCAATCTATCAAAACCTGGTGTGCAGTTACCCAGTCCATTCCTATAATGATGTAAAAATCTGTCATTTCCATTAAAAAAAAATTATATACTATATCTAGATCACCCATTCTCAGAACACAGGATTCGCATATCTATTCAACCCGTACTTTCTTTCCTAATGGTGACACTACCATTAAAGGTTTGGTGGCAACTAATGATGATAAATCCAATTTATCCCGACATGATTTAAAGATAAATGAATGTGAAGCGCCGGTATGTACTAATACTTGTGCCATGAAACTAAAGAGAGGTATGGTACCTTCCATTACAGCGTTCTCTGCAGGCTCCTCATCCTGTGTTCCCATGGTGTAGACTCTTCCCCAAGTTGTCTGAGGGCGTCCTTGATTCTTAGCTTGTCCATTCCATTGTGGTGCATTCCCGAATGCGAATGAACCTCTAGAGTGGTGTAGTAGACTGCACTTGAGACTGCATCGGTTTAACATTCTCGGATGGTCCTGCCATGTTGCTTCGGGTGTCAGGATAAGGACAATCTTTAATGAAATGTCCCATTTGCTTGCATCTGAAACACACTCGGCTATCAGCTATTGGAACATTGTTCTGTGGACATTGTTTCACCGTGTGACCTGGCTGATTACACGTGTACCATATCACTTGCCTGGGTCTAGTGTTACTGGTCTGTCCCGCAAATGTTTGTCCCCTCTTGGTGAATGAACGCTTACTAAATTTTCACTTTTTGTTAGGCAGAGTAGGTTTCTGTGCATCTCCTTGATGAGACCGATCCACATTTTTTTTAGTGGTGTCAACTGCTTTCACCATAGAAACTCGATTAATCGTCTCTTCTAAAGTGGGAAATTGCATTCCCGCCATTTGTCGCTGAAGAAAAGGACGAAGTCCTTCAATATAATGATAGATTTTCTCCTCATCGTTGTCAAAGATTTGGGTAGCATACTGACAAAGGTTTAGAAACTTTGAGGAATATTGGGCTACTGTGTTGGAGCCCTGTTTCAGATGGAGGAATTGTCTCCTCTAAGCATCCCTTGCTACCTTTGGATAATAGCGAGTAAGGAAAGTTGCAGAGAATTTCTCCCAAGTCATGGATTTACGATTTCTCGCATTATATCTGACTTCCAACCATTTATAGGCATTTCCTTCCAATTGATAGGTGGCGAGAATCACCTTTAAGTCCTTAACTGTGGCTAGAGTGTCGAAGATTCGACCAATCTGGTTAACCCAGTTTTCAGCCTCAGTTGGTTCCGCATTTCCGAGAAAGTAGGCGGGTTCAATTGTTTGAAACTTTTCAGAGCTAGAGTAGCTTTCCCTCGGGAGTTCTCTCTCGTGGTTGGCGGAGATAATTTACAACCCTTTGGAAAGCTTCCACAGTTATACGCACCGCGTCTAAGGTTTTAGGTTGATTCCCTGGGGGTAGTACTGCATTCTCCCCTTGGTTTCCAGAATTTCCTTGTGATCCTGACATCCTGAGGATCATAGGTATCAATAACAGAATTTCGAAAAAAAACTTTATCATATCACACAGTAATTAAATATACTTATATATTACATTCAAAAGGAGATACATAGTCCTTATATATCAAAGCATAAAGGTATTCACACACACTTTTCATATACCCTTTTTAGTTTCCCATACTAGTACTTTCTTACATTCTACGATCACTTTCAAATTTATACATTTTTACATTTACATACGTATATTTTTACAACATTCCCTTTCATTCTTCTCTTTCTTTTCAAGTCCTACATCCTGATCAGTTTTCAGAGGAAGACAATGCATCAGAACTGCTGTCAATATAGTGAGGGCATGCTCTATGAAGATGTCCATACTCATTGCAGTTTGTACATTGAATGGTAATTCCCATTCTTACATAAAAACAGTCAATTCTCATATGCCCAATCGCACCACAGATAGGACAGAAAGGTGGGTATCGCAAAGGACATTGCTCATACGTGTGTCCAATCTGTCTACATAAGAAACAAATAGGTGGTTGTACTGCTACTAAAGGAGCAACTGAAGCTACTTCTGGTACAAGCTGGTTAACTGGCTGAGGTACATGGGGTTGGCGTGCTTCAAGTACAGAGTCCAGTGAATAATGAGGTGATGGGGTACTTGGGTCACTACAATATAAGACTATGATAGTCTCAGTGGGTTTTGAATCAGGTGACTATATTTCCATCACTGAGTCACTAGTAGATGATTCAATGGTGATAGGATTTCTCCTGGTACCTCTTCCCTTAATCCTGGCGGGTATCTTGTTGTTAGATATATCTATCCAAAACAACACAACAGAGTCAGTGACATAATGGATTTTTCATAAAAAATCCAACTATGTTTGAACTCACTATAAACATCTAACTACGTACTACCCATCACAGTTCGAGAGTTTGAACCTAAGCTTTGATACCACCTTGTCACTCCCCAACCCAGATGTGGGCCCGGAATGCGGCTTAATAATTTTTTTTTTTTTGAAATAACACTAATCCCTTAATCCTTTTAAAAGATTTCCCTTACACACGTGAATCACACGCGTGTTTTGACATTCTAGTCACCACTACTAAACCTAACTTAACTGTCCTTACTTTGGCCGACACAACTAACCTACCATTGTCGATATATCGTCGGTTACGTCATGTCATCGAACACGTCTGGCGATATATCACCCGTGTCGATGAATCGTTCTAGCAACTGTAAGTGTTGTCTGTTCAGTTCATCTCGATTGACTTTCCTTCTGGCTCTATATTTAAACCACGTGAGAGATGATATAAAAGCATATCAATATACTACCGTAATATACATAAAAAGTCAGAACTTATATACATAAAACAAATGGATATAATGCAACGATGACTAACCGGTGCATGCCTCAGAAATAGAAATGCATGTTATCAGCATATCTCATTTTCATCCTAGGTTCATTCTCTGAGGTATTTAATCAGGTTTGTGCTTATTGCTAACACCGGGGTCGGTCCCCAACCGTGTCAACAACACCGGGGTCAGCCCCCATTTGAAGTTCCAAACAAAACTAACATTAATTCCTCACGGAAATAATGAAGAGACTTGCAAGTGCATAAGGTCTCCACGACCAGGCTTACTAGCACATTCAACCCAGTGGTTCAAGATGACGCTCGGCCAAAATTAGTAGTTACGGTCCAGTGGCCAATATCAATTTTCCAAGGTTATTATCTTTAAATATCAATTTTCCAAAGTTATTATCTTTAACAAACTTAACCTAACATCATACTCATTCTGTGCAAATGCATGACAATGCAAAACCATGCATGACTCTCAGTGCCCTTCTTATATAGGGACTTAGCCCGAAAGAATCTAATGAGTTTTGATCTTACCACTTGAAATATTTATGTCAGCAGTCTTGTAATCAATAATAATCAATATTCGCACAACCATATAAAACTGGATTTAATAGCACGAGTGTCTTCACTCAGTTTTTACCCAACAATTTCCAGACACTCAATGGGTCCATACTGCGTTAGAGGCTAAAAGTCCTCGATTCCCCGACACCGTTATTAACACCTATATTCTACACGGTTAGAGCATTTTACATCCCTTACATGTAGGCAATGTTAGGTCTCGTATTTTAGACCTATATAGCCTTTTCCATCTTAAATGTCCATGGGTCGCATTTCAGTCTAGTATTAGTGGGTTTAACATACAATTCAATATAGTATCCGTTCGAGTCTCTTCACCTTCTCCGGTTGAATTTTTCCCAGAAAATCTGTAAGATAGAGTAAAACGGTATAAATTTTCTATTTATCAGTATATACACATAATAATTTTCCAAACTCCGTGCTATTTTTTAGAAAACATGATATGGGTAATGAGTCACCTATGCTCTTTCTGCTCCCTTACATATGTCAAAAAGTTAGTTTTCAGCCATCCAAAACATTGCAATAAAATGAAAAATATAAAGTACTCAGTGCCTTCTCACGTATTGTCTTCTGGAAGGACCATAGAGACGTATTGTGAGAGGCCCAGAGTGTACAGAGACAGTAAAGTAAATAAGTACTCAGTACCTTATCTTTGTATTGCCTTCTGGAAGGACCATGGATACGTATTGAGAATTCGGTCCAGAGGGTACAATACAGGAATTTAAACACACAATGCGGGAAAATAAATACACAATAATCAGCTGGGGTTAATCTTTTCTCTGATTTTACTTAGGGTTTAAAACTCTATTTTGAACAAAAATAATACAAATCTTGAGGGTAAAATTAAAATTTTAAGAGGAAACCTATTTTTCCCTCCATTTAAAAAATTCAATTTTTAAACCCCAATACTAAGCCATTCTACTCCTAACTTGCTCTAGAGTTAATAAAATTAAGAATATGATTGTTTTGATATCTTGGGTGCAAAATTTTGTCTAAGATTGGCTAAGTTTGAGAACCCTCAAAAAAATGTGGGAAACCCAAAGGTTCCATTGCTTCTGCTGTTTGAAGAACAAAAGAAAAACAAAAAGAAAGGAACAGACGAGAGTGGCCCTTGAAAACCTTTTTATTTTTATTTTTATAACTTTTTCTCCAATCCTTCTTTCCCTTCAATACCTTAAATAAGCAGCCAGGGTAAACCCCAGCCGCCCACATTGCAAGCTACAAAGGCAGCTTGTAGCATTTTGATAAACATGCATTAAATGATTTATTATTTTATATTATATATATATATATATATATATATATTTTCATTTCCCCCATTTTCACCATACACGTTGCAAAGCTACATATTTGTAGCTTCAGGTAGGTTTAAAACTTATCTTCTTAAGATGCTTTACAATATTTTATTATTATCTTCCTTTTCCTAATTACTTTTACGTCCCATCTCTCATTTGGGTATTTCATAATCCCACTAAACTGATACAATTGGTCCAGTAGGTCAGGTATTAAAAACTAAGCATGATATTAAAATTTGGAGTGAAATCTATGTCAAAAACCTGGTGTTTTTGCTAAAAATACCGTTTTAACAAGATCTCCTAATTTTGAAGAAACACTTTGAAAAGATCCAACCTTATAGGTTGATATAGTAAATTTGTCTGATAAAAACATTTTAAAGTTTCAAAGTGTTTCGAAGTAAAAAACCACATTTTCTAAATGAAAGAATATTCAACGACCCATATTTCATGGCTTAAAGTAAATATCAAAAACTCACTATTTTGGAGTGTAAAGAAATAAATAGCTTAGTTATAATACAGATTGAGTATTGCCTCTCTCCGTATATTTTTAGGACTTTCTCTACCCTATCAAATTGGGGTTTTACCACTTAAAAACTTAGGGTAAAATACATTAGCGAAACTATAACGAGATTGGCATACCATTAGGTCCGGAATGTAAAAATATTTACTAATATAAAATTTGAAGTTCAAACTAAGTCAAATGACTGAGTTTCTATAGCAGTCAAGGTTTAAACCTAAAATAATAATATTATTATATTCATAACTTGCCCATATACCTTTGAAACTTAATTAAAAGTGCTATCGGATTCGGATCGAGTCAAACTCAGATCCATTGGAAAACTTATTTGATAATCTTCACGATTAGAGAAAAATAATTCATAATTAACGGCTAAACTTTTTGTAATTAATCACAATTAATTATAACTAACCCCTAATTTGGGCTGGGGTATTACACCTTAACCCGAAATAGAGCCAAATGGCAATGAGTTGAAGATTGTTGACCCAAACCGAAATGAGACTCGACTTAAAATCAAACCATTGCCAAGTCTAAATATAGGTAATTACAATTAGTTTGTTTAACTCAATCCAACCAGACTCAACTCGGTTTTTTATGACTGACCTGAATTTACTTGATCTCAATTTCTGTTTATTCAACTCAATCAAACCCAACAAAATTATAAAAATTATAAAAAAATTCAAAAAAATTAAAAATGAATTAAAAAATCATTTTTAGTAGAAAATAAAAGTTAAGTGGACTTTCATTTTCATGTAAGGCTATTGGGCTAAGAAAGATGAAGACACTGGATTAAGAGTTTTTAAACTGAGGTAGGGGGTACATAATAAAATCATTAGACAATAAAACATGGGCCAGCGATCCTCCCACGGGTATTTTGTGTAACCCGACACGGGTTTTAAGGTATTTCCAATTTTTCCCTTCCATTGCCGTACCGAAGAAAAATGAATGCAAGAAACCGAATCTACCATCTGGGCTAGCTGAATCTGTCATCCGAATTTGCCATTTCGGCTAGCCGAATCTGCCATTTCGACTAGCCAAAACCGAATTTTCCATTTCGGCTAGCCAAAACCGAATTTTCCATTTCGGCTAGCCGAATCTACCATTTAGACTAGTAGAAACCAAATTTACCATCTTGGCAAGCCGAATCTGCCATTTTGGCTAGTCGAAACTGAATATGCCATCTTGGCTAGCCGAATTTTCCATTTCGGCTAGCCAAATCTGCCCTTTCGGCTAACTGATTTATACCGCAGTGGAATGGTCAGTGATTCAGTTAGTGATCCGGTGAGCCGGTCAGTGAGCCGATTTATACCACAGTGTAAGGGTAAAATGGGCATTACCCTAAATCTCGTGTCTGGTTATACAAAACACCCGTGGGATGATTGCTACCCTAAAAAATAATGTACTTAAATAGTGTTTTATAATTTGGATTGATTCAACTTTGGATATGAAACACCTGTATCAAATGCAACACGGTTTTATTTCGAGTTGAGTGAGGATGAATCAATTTATTTATTTATGTTCAAAATATGAAGATCCATACCTAGATTTTTCTTTAATTAGATCGGGTTCGGTCAACTTTAGCGGTTTATTCAGTTGTAGAAAATCATAAAGCTCTAGATTGCCAAATCATGGGACAATCAACCACTGGCAAACTTAGATTATTGGCTATTATTCATCTTTACAGTATCATTAGAAACCTTCTTTGTTAAAATATCGGCCAATCAGGGTTTAAAATATCGGCCGATACGTATCATATGCAGTTATATATCGGTTTTTAAAACCTATATATATCGGCCGATACGATACATATCGGTCGATATCCAATATATATCACTGATATCGTCTGATATCGGTTGTTTTAATTAAAAAAATTAGAGTGAGAAATTTCACGGTAGATATATCGACTGATACCAATATTTCAACCCATGCTCAACTCTTTCCATTTCTATTATACAATTGAAATGTGAAATTATCAAATATTGTACGTAGTTCCAAATTAGAGTTGTATATATCATTAATTTAAGCTAATTTTTAATCTTAACCAATGATACATCGTATTATAATGTTAGTGACTTATTTATTTATTATTTTATATTTTTATATTTGATTTATGAATTCAAATGTAGAATTCTCATGGGTGTTATTATTATTTATTAAATATGAAACAAAAAATGTTATAGGATGAGCTAATGTTACAAACATGAAATTGTTTTCACATAAAATGAGCATGACATGATGTATGTTATAAATTTAAACGAAAATTTGAAATTACAAACAAAATATTTCAATCTTGACATAGGTCAAGATATGTACAATTCATCAAAAGAAATCATTTAAATTTTTTCAAAAATAAATATGCAATAATGATGGTCATAAATAAGGTAAGAGTAAAAATATTAGTGAATATAGGTCACATGAAAGAAAAAATTCTATTGATATGTTGCGCATCGGCACAATGAGGGCCGCAAGGTATTCGCCACAATGCATGGAGGCATGAAGAAGATAAACACTACATTAAGGTCTTCAGCACTATATCAACGATTTTCAAACATATTACACTAATTTCAAACAATTTCATCCATGAATTTCATTTCATAAAAAAAAAATCATGAAAATTTTGGAAAAAGAATTAAAAAAAAGTAAAACACAAAATGATAGCTCCATTACCTCAAAAATTGAATCATTAAATAAAAACAGATTTAATTTAGAAAAAACCCTATTTTCTATTTACCTTAGACTAAAAATTTGAAATAAATTAAAAAAATTATAAATGCATAAAATCTAACATTTAAACATCATATTTATCTTCTAAAACACAAATAAGAAAGGAAAATAAGTCGTTAAGAAGTTAATACCTTGATAAATAAGAACGAAGAGAAGGAGAAGGAAAGGGGATCTCTCCTACGGTGGGGTTCATTTATTAAGAAAACTAGTGTTGCAGACACTACTGCGAACAACACAGACCACAATGATATGGCCGCATCGATGTCCGTATAGCGCATTAATATTGTGCCTACAACGCAATGCAATGTATTGACCGTTGCGTTGTAGGCATATCAGCCGACACGTTGACCTATGTGACAAACCCAACACCTCTACTCAATGGATTTTAGCAGAGCAGGCCTTGAACTAAATAAGAAGAAAATAAGTAAATGGATTAGCAAAAGCCACTTGGTACGCAGTTTAGCTATTTAAAACCACTTTTTACATGTATGTGGTCATCCATTTGCATATTAATGATGGTTAACAACTCAAATGAGCCATTAGTTCAATCATCCCAACAAGAACACAACTCAACCTAAGATTAAAACTACATTAGTAAATTGTTATCATGAAGTGAGTCTTAAGTCATAATCACAAACATTACAATTGTATCAACAAAGACAAATAATGCCTATTTAGCATGTCCGCCTCATCCATTAGTACCGTGTATGAATCACATTTAAAAACTGCACTCTGTATGAAACATTAATTGAAAGAGAGGATCTTCCAAAACAAATTAAGGGAAAAAATAGAATCCAAAAAATTATCAAAAATATCATTTATTGAAGAATATGTGAAAGTTTTATCTATGCTAAACCGAAAGAAAGAAAATTGAAAAAATAGGTACCTATCTATGGCTGATGAAAATATGAAGAAAATAACTGTTAGAGAAAGCCTAGCAATACTTATCTATTTATGTATTGACGTAAAAAAAGTTTCCAGTCCACTCAATATTAAATATGCATAAATCATGGAAGTGAGCATCAAATTATCATTTGAATCTCATTGAAATTACAATTTTACCGTTGATACTATAAGAGGAAAGAAAAGAAATAAAATAATGCAGTTAGTGTTCATTTTAAATGGTCAAACACTACATAGGTATTGTAACGACCAGTCCTGCTAGCACAATATTGTCTACTTTGGGCCCACATATCGGCCCGCATGGCTTTGCATTGGCGAGCTAACCCAAAATTTGTCACGTCCTGACCCAAAACATAGGCACATGACGCGGAATAATTTATTATTTTTCGAATATTACACGTGTACTCACAACTCAATTGCCGAGATCATAAATGAACTCAAATACCATTAATATCTCAAAGGGGATATAAATTCTCTACCATAAATGTCAAACATTCTAGATTTATTACAACCAAATCCACAATGAATAAAATGGGATAAACAACATCAACAACTCAAATTAAATAAATAAAACAATTAACTCAATATGTAAGGTGTATCAAGTAGCATGATAAACTAAGCACTTCCTCGGGTCCCTCAGACCCAGCCGATGCAGCATTACCTGAAATTGTAAGGACGTGAGTACAAACAATACTCAGTGAGGAAATATGCATGTTACACACTCACATACCCACATAATAATAACGTATGAAATGAAATATAAATAAGGTTATGTTATCTTGTCATGCTATCAATCTCATCAATATAAACACAATGTCCATCCAATGATACAATCTCATCAACGTGAACACAATGTCCATCCAAGGATACCTCTATGGAATGGGCTGTCAAAACATCATGATCCCTTGAGGGACATAGGCCACGACTTATAAAGTGGGAGATCTCCATACAACATAGATAATCTACCTCACCCTGTATCCCTTCTGTCTTATGCCAAGGTGATCTAAAAATTGCACCTTATCAGGCTGACATATCATCCAACAAGGGTGTAATGCCAAACCCTGCGCACAAACATGGGCGCCTAACCAAGCTGACTCGCCATCTAACGATGCACAATGTCTAACTCTGCGTCCAACCATCATGTCTTATTAAGCTAGTACCACCCTCATGGAGTATCGACGTATCTAGCCCTGCGCATAAACATGAAGCCTTACCAAGTTGGCCCCATTACCCAATTAGTAAATCGTACTCAACCCTGCGTCCAACACGTCTCACTAAGTCAGTACCACCCACATAGACTCATGAGTATCTAACCCTGTGCAAAGCGTCTTACTAAGTTAGCACTGCCTGCATAGGCTCAGGAGTATCTGACCCTTTGCAAACTGTACACCACGTGTACAAAATAATTGTGAGAGCAACCTACAGCGCGAAGCATGTGAAGGGCTATACTCCTCAATGACAATAACAAATAGGACCAAGTCACATAGCCGACGCCAGCGTTCCAATAGAGTACCTTGAACTAAAACCATCATCCTGTGACACCAATCTCCTCTAGGGAGTGGGGACTAGTGCTAGTGGGGCCCAAACCAGAGAAAGGTACATCCTCAAGTCCTATATACTCTTTGGTTATAATCCCCAACACTAGTATTCTCAATCTCACCATGCCCATAAATTCAACATCCCATACTCACATCCTAGATAACCTCTTAGGCATACATTAGTAATACAAGTGACCATAATCACAACTATAAGGGCAACATGTATGTCATAATCACATCATGATCATAATTTCACAATAATGACAGCATAACACATTCCATTATGTTTCATACATTTAATATCATTATCACATTCGGTTATCTTAGGGATACGGATTACACACCAACCTTGAGATATACACATCGGGTTTATTTATACATATTCTTAGTCCTTGCAATTTATGTAACCCGTCTCATGGTGGTTTATCACTATAAGTCCAAATCACTCCCTTTTTCACAACATAAACCTAAATAAATACATCAACAAATCATCTCAGCCCTTCACAAAGGTCTCTAACAAATATCACAATTCTCTATCACCATAAAAAGATAATAAGCATGCTACAAATCACATAATAAGGAATCTATAATATCTCATGCATAGCATAGGGTACATCCATCCTATTTATCATGCATTAAACACATCAATAGTACAGTACCCTAAATCAAGGAAATAGCATACATGCATTCATACAATATGTGTGTAGCAATCCTCACCTCAAAATCACGATGTCTCAGGTTGATATTTGGGTCGTAACTCGATAGGTTCGGGCTTCAAAGGCTCTAATCAATCAAAAAGAACATAATACATCCCTATTAGTTCATCGATAATGTCAAATCAAAGCTTAGAAGCAAAATCTCCAAATCTGGACCCAAGATTTACCCCTAATCCAGATTAATCCATTCAATCTAAGGGTAATCCCCAAATCTCCTCTCATGAATTATCTCAAAAAATTAGCATATACCCTTTTTCCTAATTTACTTTCCTTCTCATGGATTTAAAACTCAATTTCAATTCAGATCTATCCCCAAATAAGGTTCCATAACAAAAATCCCCAATTACTTCCATGGATTCCTTTCCAAATAAGGCCTAAAAGCCATCATATACTCCATTCTCAACACATCCTATTAAGATCCCATCAAATAAGAAGAAAGAGAAATAGAAGGATCATAGATTTTACCTTTGGAGGAGAACGAACCATGCAAAGGGTCGCTCCAAGCATAGGAAATCTGAATCCAATGCCTTTAGTGGGTGAAAATCAAAAGAGGAAAGGTAGAGGAAGCAAGGGTTTGCTGTTAGGGAAGAAGGGTTGCCTGTTTGGAAAAGGAAAGAGGTGAAATAAACCTAATTTCGTGCAAACACAGAAACACGGACTTATGTACTGACTTAATATTTAAAAAAAATATTTTAATTTGTTTTTTTTTTTAGGGTTAGGCCATTTCAAAGTTATTGCTAAAAGACCTTATGCTAGAAGGAGGAAAGCTCAAAACTTATATATCCCACAACAACTCTCTTTGTCTAGGTAATGTGGGAAAAGAATCACGCCCTCACTAACTATTTGTTTCTCTCCCACCAATACCTACTCAAACAGGGGTTTTACAATCCACCCCCTTTGTTGTCACAAATATCGGTGGTATTTTCAAATTTACAGCGTTTTTATCGGCAAAATACCATTACCGCGTTAAAAACGCTTTTTTATCGCCACGACGATAAATTTCAGGTAATTCCCAATAAAATCGCGTTAAAAATGCGATAATATCTAGGTAAATTCCCTATACCATTTTTATTTCATTAATTTTTTTTATTTATTCTATTTTTTTTATTTTTTAAATATTATAATTTTCGCGAGATTTTCCCGTTAAATTCCGGTAAAAATCTGAGAATTTAAAAATATCTCGTTATTACCAATTGCCGTTAATATCCCGAGAACGGTATTTGTCACTTTGCTTTGAATTAGAGTCATCCCTAGATCTGTCCACACCCACAACCGAGAGTTGAACCGTGCTTTGATACCATTTGTCGCTTTCGGCCTACAGGGGCTCGAACGACTTTGTATTGGCTAGCTAACTTAAGATTTGCTATCAAAAGACCTTGTTCAACAAGGAGAGAAGTCCCAACTTATAACCCACAGAACAACTCTCCTCATAGGCGATATGGAACTAGTAGTGCCCAACATAGCTATTTTTTCTCTTCCATCAACTCCTACACAAACACGGGGTATTACAAATCCGACTTGACTCGACTCACAGATCATGATATTGTCCTTTTTGGGCCCTCGGTCCAGCCCATTACTCCGCTGACTGAGCCAACCGTCAAGGTTTTTCTTTGGGTTTGGCCCACTTAATCAGGTCCAAAGGGCCTCACACTTGGAGTGGGGTTCCCCTCTCTCTTAAACTCCTCTCCTATGCCCATCTTGGGAGATGTGGGAGTTGGACAAGTAACGCCTAACCTGGCTATGTTTTTTCTCCCATCAACGTCTACCGAAACACGGGGTAATACAACCCTAACCGAACTCCCGAGCATGATATTGTCCTCTTTGGGAACTCGGTCTAGCCCATTACTCTACTGCCCAAGCCAACCCTCAAGGTTTTGCTTTGGGCCTGACCCACTTGACGAGGCCCAAAGGCCTCTGATGAGCACAGGAAAATGACTATTTTACCTTTGTATTTGGACTAGTTAGTATTTGTTTTCTGTGTTTAGATATGTTTAATGGGATTTTGAAAATTTTGCAGGATTTACAGGGAAATAAAAGATATGAGAATTCAAATGGTGAATTTTACAATTTATGGGCATAAGTTGATATTTTTGGAAAGTTGAAATTTTTAATAATTATTTTATCATAATTTTAGGGGTTTTATTTATAAATTAATTAATTCAAATCCATTTATGAGAGTTTGGATTAATTTAGTATATTTTTAGAATTGAATGTAAGTGGTAAAATTATTTATTAGATTTTTCATACTTTGAAAAACCCAATTATTAAGCCCATGAACAAATCCACATGTGTGAAGTCTATTTTCACCATCTCAAGATACATATGAGGAAATTCAAAATTTACAAGTCATTATGAAAAGATTTTCGAATTTTCCAAGTGGATTAAGGAAAAAGAAACAAAATAAGAAGTGGAGAAAAAGTAGGAACGTTTGACAGTCTCAGTATTTTGACCATAACTTTTCACTCCATGGATAGATTGTATTTATTCTGGTTGCGTTGTAAATAAGATTTCAAGGGATACAACTTTCTAGTTTACTACATTTCGTGATTCGGACGTTAACTAGGTCAAAATTGAGCTGCAAGATGGTACATGTGTAAAAAATGGGATTTTGTGTTCACACCTTGCACGAATTTTAGTGGCTTTTTCCACCTCCTTTAAGCCATTCTATGTTTAACACAAAACATATCAGCCCTCCAAGTGTCTGTTGCTTTATTTAAATCTTTAAATCCAAGCCATTCACTCCACTTCCCATTGAGAAAATTGACCATGAGCATTGAAGAACTTGGGCTCTTTTTTTTGGAGAGCATAGAGAGGAGGAAGAGAAAAGAAGTTGTATCCCTTGAAGTCTTATTTCTTATTTTGATTATTTCTTATTTAATGAAACTCATGTTTTACTTCATTAGATTAATTATTAATGAAGAATTTGAATGAATGACCATTAATAAATGTGAGCTCCATGTTTTAGGTTTGATTTTATTTTTAAAATATTGAAAATAATGCCTCATTAATCTTTAATCCAAATTCCACTGTAAATATGTACGTACATTGTTCTTAATTCTTATTTTTGTTTTCTCTGTTTATAAATTCAAAAACTCTTGAAAGTGGTGAACTAGGTTGGTAAATTAATTCATTGCATCTTAATTTTGTATTCTAATTTAGGTTAACATTATTTATAATTTTTAGATTAAATCCACCATCTTAATTGAATTAGATTGAAATTTGTACTTTCCATGAAAATTAGATTTCTTTAATGGTTAATTTCTAATTTTAAATATGGTTCCTATTTTTTAGAACATGTTTTCTATATTTCGAATATTTCTAAATTAAAATTAAAATTTCATAGATTAGAGAATTGCTTCCATGTGTAACATTTATTTCCAAAATTTTCTAAATTCTTAAAATATATAATTCAATGGTATATTTTTCATGGATATATTTCCCTAAGTTCCAATGTGTTCGATCTCGCACTCAATCGCTATCCTATCTAATGATTCGTGCGCCGAGTTATAAATTTAAAATTTTCCACAACAGCGTCATGCTTGGAGTGAGATTCCCCACTCTCTTAAAGTCCTCTCCCAGCCTAGGTCGGTGGGTGGGGCATCACAATCCACCCCTTTAGGCTCAGAGTCATCCTCAGCTTGGCTACACCTCACACTGGTAGAGGGCTATACAGGCAGAGGGTTGAACCAACTCTAATACCATTTGTAACAACTTGTCCTGCTAGTACAATATTGTCTGCTATAAACCCACATGACGGCCCGCAGAGCTTTGCATTGACGAACTAACATAAGGTTGCTCCCAAAAGGCCTTGTGGTAGAAGGAAAAGAGATTCAAACTTGTATCCCACAACAAATCTCTCTGTCTAGGAGATGTGGGACAAGAATCACGCCCTCATTGACTATTTTTCTTTCCCACCAATGCCTACTCAAACAAAGGTTTTATAGGTATTGCTTGATTGACAAATATTTTGTTGATCAACAAGAATAGGAATGCCAAGAATACATAATTAGATAAAAGGGACTTCATTTTATCTTAGACATGAATGAAAATGACAAGAATGAAGTTCTCATTTGCAGGAAATTCACGTGAAATCTAGATGTCTGAAAATATTCAAGTCTTCTAAAACTCAACTAAGTCGGACACTAATAATTGAGAAAGCTAAGTCCCTAATTTCTACTATCAAGGAAAAATTGGTATCAAAAGCCAATTGATAAAATCACTTTACAGGGAACCCAATAAAAAAAAAGTTAAAATCTTCATTATATTCTCCTATCACCTCTGGCGAACAAAAACAGGAACTGAGAATGATGATGGTGAGATGATTTTTTTTGTTTTTAATTTGGGTATTCTCACTCTACATTAGAGGTGAGATTAATCCCACGAGCATGTGTAAACCTCCCAATCCACACACACTGGTTATGTCGACGGGAAGTAATCCAATAGGAATTGGCCCGAAACAATTAAATATGAATCGAACTCAAAATCTCACTTCATGAGACAAGCGTCTTGACTGTCAGGTCAATCCTCGACTTTAGAGTGAGGATGCTAATAATGGTTAAAAAGCAAAGACAATAATTAAATTGAGTTTGCACGAGGGTTGCCAATGGCAACCCTTCATCTTTGTTAGTGCCCCTGTTAGATCGCGTCTCCTTGTTGTCAATTCCGTGACCTAGAAGAGCATTGCCTTGGAAGATTAAAGACAATGAATTAAGACTCAAGAGTGGTGTGAAGATTGAATCAAGAGCTTCAAGCATTGGAAGATTAAGAACCTGATTCAAGAATTACCAAGTGTATGGCAATCAAAAGGTAAATCAACCATAGATGACTCAAGGGTGGACGCAACACTCCTAGGTGGACCTTGACTAGGTTTAGAGAACATATTGGTAAACCTTAATCAAGCTTAGTGAACATTGACAACTATCAGAACCAATGAACTCAAAACATGAAAAAACTAATATACTATCAAGATGACACATCGTGTCTGGCGACCCATCACCAAAGACAGGACAGACTCATCGTGGTCCACGATCCATCATCTGGAATGACAAAGGTTCTAGTTGGAAAATACTGTCAAACTGGTTCGCTCTCAGGCTGAGTGTATCGTGGTTGGTGACCCATCGTGAGTGATAGGGCAGACCCATCGTTGGCCACAACCCGTCGGCTGGGTTTTTCAGAGTTTTGGTTGGAAGCACTCTATAAAATATTGTTGGTCTCAAGACGATACTATCGTCAATGGCGATCCATCGACATTGGGCTCGACGACCCATCGTGGGTGACCGTTATAGAGCCACTGAGGTGCATTAAATGTGCAACGGTCATATTGTTGGAAGGCAAAACTTAATAGCCACGACCCATTGAAGGCCATGACCCATCGCCGACTAGCCGTTGGGAAAGTCTCTGGATGCCTATTTAAACTCCGGATTTTGGAGAAATGACAGAGAGTTTTGAGTAGGAAAACCTTAAGGCACTTCAAGAGAATCCCAACCTCTCCCAACCTCTTTCTAAACACTTTACATTAGTAAATCATTTGAAATCCAATCAATCTTTTGATTGAGATAGAGAGAGAGAGAGAGAGAAAAAAAAATCTAGGATTCCATAGGAAATCTGATATCCTAGAACCTCTTCATAGTTGTGGTTATGCACACATTGGTGAACTTCATCATCAAAGGATTCAACTAGAAGAGATCTTCAAGAAACACCAAATCTTCAAGTGAGCTAAAAAGGTAAGTTCTTTTTCTTGTACTAAGCTTAATATCATCTTGTGAAATGGATTAAAGCAAGGAGCTTGAACCACTATAAAAAATAGAGGGATAAGGATGTAGACCGGGGTAGGTAGAACCTTTCAAAAGCTAGGATTTTGTAAATGAAATTCCTATTCTATTTGTGTGGGCATAATTCCCATACCTAGTGAATTTGGGATAGCCTAAGAGTGGTTGAGTCCAACAGTGGATGTATGAGGGACTTACTCTGACCCAGTATACATTGGGTGTTTTATGATGTTTGGCTTGCTTGTGTGATTGCACTATTATTTGTACACTCTCTTATCACACAACACTTTTCTCTTGATTAATCTTGTTTTATCCATTGCATTTGCTTTGATTAATCAAGAAATTTGAAAAGGCCATTAAAATTGGGGATTGCCCTATTTACACCCCCCCCCCCCCCCCCCCTCTCTCTAGGTTCAATCGTGTTTTAGCAACGAAAACTTTCAATCTTAATGCAACATAAAAAAATGGAAAAAAAACCTAAGAAAAGGAAACTTTTAGAAGACGAAGAAGTCTTATATAGAAAGAGGATGGATGGTATCCAATGGTCCCAAAAATGAAAACCTGGATATTGAAAAAAAAAGGCATTTATAATCTATGGGAAAAAAAATGAAAAAATGCTCAGTTTAAGTATCGGTCGATACATTGCATATTAACTGCTACATATTGAGATATTGTAGGTCAACATGCAATGATCGATGTGATGCGTTGCGTGTCGGCCTACATACTCTTGCATGGTATCCAATGGTCCCAAAAATAAAATCATGGATAATGAAAATAAAAAATGCATTTATAATCTATGGGAAAAAAAATGAAAAAATGCTCAGTTTTAAGTATCGGTCAATACATTGCATATTAACTGCTGCATATTGAGATATTGTAGGTCAACATGTAATGATCGATGTAATGCGTTGCGTGTCGGCCTACATACTCTTGGACAATATGGACAAAGTAATTGTTCTGCCTATGTCGACCACTAGAAAAATCGGTTGGGTCAAGATCTCGGTCGATATTGCACGTCGGTGAGATATCGGTATTGGTCGAGATTTTTCTATCCTGCATGTTTTTTTAAAAAAAAAATTCAAATTTCTTTTTTTATAGAAAATGAAGAAAAATATGGGCTTTAAGGATATATAATTTAATCATTAAATATTGGTCATTTACATATTCAAATGTTATTTGTAAGTTATATTAGCTTAAAGTCTGTTTCAACATTTCATTAAATACATCAAAAACATGATAATGAAATATTTAACAAAAAATAACTAGTTCACAGCAATGGCTGCTGAAAATTTATTTTTTTACATATTTTTTTCTATGTTTAAGAACTTTTTACTATTTTTCACACATTTATGCTAATTTCTAAGTTGATCCACTCATTTATGAATGTGATTCATTATTTTTTCATTTTTGTAAAAAATCACCTCAATATAAATTAAAACTAGCTCATATTTGAAAACTTTAAAATAAATAATTTCAGTTATAAAATAAAGATAACATACATGTTTTTTTTTTTAAAAAGAAATTTCGAGATTATACATCTCGGCCGATACATCTTGGCCCTTAAAATTCTGAGGCATCTTGGTCGATACGATGCTTAGCTACCGAGATTTGGACCTTTGTCCGTAATGCTAATTATTTTTTTCACAGCCTGTAACAACGCCACTGTGTTTCTATTGTCGTTTTTTTTTTTTTTTTCATTCATCAGCAACATCACCTTTGCAGGGAGGAAATTTGAGAGAATACAAATAACTCCATTCTCAACCATTTTGGGTTCGATTCAAAGAGATTTTGGCCCATTTGTGAGATCACATTGTCTAAGTTCGAGTTCTTCATTAAATTTTCTTGATCCAAGAAGATTTACATGTACAATCATGATCACATTCGAGTTACAGGACATCAAAATATTCGTCGAATAGGGCTCCTATAGTAAAATGGGTATAACTTTTGTCATATGGTGTAACACTCCGAATTTCAATTTATTATTTTGTATGAAAATTATCCATTTAATTTGTGAATATTAGTTATGGATCTTAAATTGGGTAAAGAGTTGGGTCATTGGCCCAATTAGGACCCAACGATTTCTGGAATTGGTTTCAATAAAAATTAAATGGGGTTGAATTTAGTTAATAATGCAATATTAAATAAATATTGCATGGCCGAATTTTAGATGTGCATATCTAAGAAAGATACTTAGGCCGTGTATAAAGATATTCCATATCTATGTTAGGCGCATAAGATAATTTAAAAAGGGTATGCATATTGTCTAAAAATTAAATAAAGAAGATGTTTTATTTAAATAGAAATTGTATGGCCGTGTGGGACATTACCAAAGTAGGGAAGGTCGGCAATTTCCAATTAGGATACAAGCAAGGGGACATAATACTTACTAATTTAAGACAAGGGGCGCATGGCCCTAAAGGGGGTTGGCTATCTTAAGCACTTTCTAAATAAGGGACCAAGGGAAGATTATAAAAGGAGAGGAGGACAAGGGCACACGGTTACACCCATCATTGCCGAATTTTATTTCTCTCTCTCTCCCTTTCTCAAGTTCTCATTCACGGGAAGAACAAGGAGAAGGAGAAGGCAGCCAACAAGAGGTGTTATTGGTTTGGAAATATTAAGAAAGGAGAAGGATTGGAAGAGCAAGAAATCGGAAACGGTTAGTATCTTATTGATAAATTTATTTTGAAATAAAAGAACCATAGGTTTCGGCCATGGTGTTTGGCCGAACCCCATGGAAGAAGATTGGGAGATGGTTTGGTTTGATGAATTTTAATGGAAAGAAAGAACCATAGGGTTCGGCCATAATGCATGGCCGAACCCAATGGAAATACATGTTTAATTCATGTGTTTTAAGGATTGAAAACCATGGAGGAACATTGGGTTTGTTTAATGGGTTTTGAAGATGAATCCTACGGAAAGAACATTGATTTATTTTTAAATGGATGTATGGTTGATGGTTTTAGATCCATGGAAGGACAAATTAATGGATGAATGGGAATGTATGATTTTCAAAGAAATTAAAGAACCATAGGGTTCGGCCATGGTGTATGGCCGAACCCCATGGAGTTGGATTGGTTAATTTTAAATAATAGTTTAATGTTAATGTTATATAATTTGGAAAGGGATTAAATGGAAGATGACTTCTAAAGAGTGTGAACCATAGGGTTCGGCCATGGTGTATGGCCGAACCCCATGGAGTTATTTATTAAATTTGGAAATCTTCTAAAAATAGAAGGAGGAGATTAAAATGGGAAAGTTTCTATTTATGTAAGGAGGTTGCTAAGTTAGAAAGCTTTTATTTATGGAAACTTTCCAATTATAGAAGGGTGGATAATTAAGTTGGAAACCTTCTAATAATGAAAGGATTGATGATTAAGTTAGAAACTTTCTAATTATGGAAGGGTGGATGATTAATTTGGAAACTATCTAATTATGGATTGGCTAATAATGGAAGATGATGGAAAAAGGAAACTTAGACATCATAGGGTTCGGCCATGGTGCTTGGCCGAACCCCATGAATTAATTCTATGGGTTTAGGTTTATGTGTTAATGAATGGAAGGATGTAAATAATTAGGTAATGGCAATTTGGTAATAAAGGCCAAAATGGAGGATCATGGGTTCGACCATGGTGTATGGCCAAAAGCCATGAGGTTTATTTTATGGACCTAAGATGAAATTAAGATATCGTAGGGTTCGGCCATGGTGTGTGGCTGAACCCCATGAATCAAGTTGAATGGATTTTATGTATTTAATATGACGATTGGATTAATGGGGAGACATAAACCTAAGGTAGTGGCAAAATTGTAAATATCGCCTAAATTGAAAGATCATGGGTTCAGCCATGATGTATAGCCGAACCCCATGAGATGGTTTGTGGATCAAACATGAACTTAGGAAATCTTTAATGTTTGAAAGGATTGGATCATGGATTATGTAAGCCATGGATGACAAAGTTGTAAATATATGGAAATATTGGACATAGGGTTCGGCCATGGTGTATGGCCGAACCCCATGAATTATTTATTGGACTATGTGTCTGGATTAAAGAAGTATGTATGGATTATTTTGGAACCTAAGCAAGGAAGTGGCTATGGTTATGTACAATGGCATTATTGTAATTAATTGAATTAATAGACCATGGGTTCGGCCATGGTGTATGGCCGAACCCCATGGGGTTTTGTTTATGGACTTAAAACATTGAAAATCAAGTGGGACTTGATTATGATTAATTGTTATATTATAAGGTAACGGGACCTCACAAGGTGTTTACGATCGTGAGCGATTACTGGACGAAAGACGCAAGGACACGTAGCGGTCTTTGGTAGGATTCCACCTCTTTGAAACCATGGTTATGTACATTGTGTTTATCTTATTTTTGATGAATTTATGCTGCAAAGGATATGTTTCAAATGATGATTTTAAATGCTATGTCTATATGAGGAAAGAGCATGTGTTTTAAATATGATTTTAAATGTTATGTTTATGTTATAAAATAGCATGTGTTTCATTGGCATCTCATGCATGTCATGGGGTGGAGGATTTGTAACTGGAGGGGCCACACTCCGTCGTGGCGTTCGAAAAACCTATGTCGGGTACATTGATGTGTTTTTCCAATCAGGAAGAAACCGGAGGGTCCACACTCCGTCGGGACGTCCGAAAGACCTATGTGGTGGGTATTTTTATGAACATGTGATGGGTGGGACTCATTGCATTTGTCATCATTGCATGGCATGGTTTTTTATGGGTTTTGATATCACGATATTATTATATATGTTTTGTACTAACCATGAATTAGCCGTAACTGGATACCTACTGGGCGCGTTGTTCTAACGCCCTACTTCTACCCTAGTTGATGATACAGGAAACAAGGGGAACGACGATGAACGCAAGGAGGGCCAGACATAGGAGCTTGGATGATATATTTTATATGTTTTGAATAAAGTTACTTATGGACATGTATTTGTGTAACTAGTTCCGGGAATGTAATAACTTAGATGGTTGGATGTTAATTTTGATATTTATGATATCTGAATGATGATAAATGACTTGACATACTTTGCTATCTGAATGGAATAGAATTTGGTTCTATTATTATTCCGCATGTTATGATTCCGCAATTATGATTTTTATTCCACAAGATGATATTGTTATGTGTGAACCATTTTCATGGACTTAGTCCATGCACACATAGGGTTGGCCAGTTAAGGGTCGGACTTTGGAAGTTTGGACTTAGCTCGCGTCGTGATGTCCCACGCTTTATCACTTTACTCTGTTATAAAAAAAAATAGAGTCGGAATTTACGGGAAGAAGAGAGTGAAAAAAGGCGGGGCGTTACATATGGGCTCCGATTGAGTGTAATATTTCGAGATGTTTTGGCATCGTTACCTCTCCAAAATCGCAATCAAAGTTTGACTTTCTATTGTTAGAATTTTTTACCATGGTTATCTCATGACCCATGGTGATTCTGAATATGCTGCATATTAAAAAGTAAATTACACTTACTATTTTTAAGTAAGTATGCCCTAGTATGTGTAGAATATCGTTTTTCCACTTCCATTTGGAGTAGGACATGGTCCCCACTCTTATGTTATGAGTAGGATACGACCTCGACTACTGTAAACACTTTATTATTGAATTTGAGATTATTTAAGAGTTAAAATTTGAAAAATAATAAAAATAACTCAAAATGGTCAAATTTTATGAAAAAATAAAGTAACTTAGCAGAAAATTACTAGACTCGATTTTGCTTTATTTAGAATTTTTTTTTTTTTAAATATTTGAAATTCTTGATTTCGTAACTTCAAAATCATATTGAATATTTAAATATCCATTAAATAATAATAAAATTATATAGAAATGAAGTCCATTATATTTTAATTTTTTATAATTGACATTTCCATGTATAGATAAATAAGAACCTTAAAAGTAAGTTCAAAATATAACTTGATCCTTTATTCAACAGCTTCGTTTCAGTTGCTTTTGATGCTTAACCCGATGAATAGATTGGATTAACTAGAAGAAGTCTAACATGGAGATCAGGGGTTCAAATCTTGGTATCGGCCGATATCTCGGCCGAGAACTTTCTCTCACCTACTTTTTTTTTTAATTAAACTTGAGATATCGGCCGATATTTAAATCCCTGGTGGAGATCTTTTTTGTACACCTTTCACAAAGAGACATGTATTTCAAATCTTAAATTTATAACTCATTACTTGCAAGGGAACAAACTATTTATAGTATAACATTAAGAGTACGAGGTCGATCTCAAAAGGAACAAGTTATGTTAAAGAAAAAGTATGTATGAAATTGGAATTTTGTAGCTTGTAAAAAGAATATAGATTTTTAAATTAATCCCATCATAGAAATCAAATTCTATCATTATAATTTTATCTCTAAGTTAATTAAATTCTAATTTTAAATCAATAGATCCATTATGTAAACATCAAATAAATATAAAAACCGAACCAATTATTCAACTTTAAAATCCAATTAATATAATTGCAATGGCTTTAATATAGAGTTTATAAAAAATCTTACAACCCGATTTAAGAAAGCAAAAGTAAAGATCCAATTTATTTAAATCTCCAACTAATCAATACATCTTTGAGAAGGTGATTACAAGAAATAAATAAAATTATACAAAAAATAAAGAATGAAAATAAATTGAACAACAAGAATAAATCAAGAAAATACAGCAAATAACAGAACAAAATATAATAAACAAAGAAAATAAATTGACAATTAAAATAATGAAATAACAAGAAAAGACGTAATTTAAAGGTGGTGATGGAAAAGATCAATCACAGCCTAAAAGTGCGTCAACACAAAAAAAAATCTAGATCTGAAATTTGCGTAAAAATTTAAATCTCAATTCATATTTTTCTTTAAAATTAAAATTCATAAACTTTAATTTAAATAACCAAACCTTAGTAACTTAGATTCAACACTTACAACCTAAGTTTTAACTATTTCATGTCCAATTAAATAAACAAATATTACAAACTTAAAATTCAAAACAATCATAAAAGAAATTCAAAAATTGGATGTTTCAGGGTCCCAAGAGCTTATCTTTTATTTATTTAATGAAAGAATCAAGTACAAAGCATTGAAAAATTACATCAAAGACAATAAAAATTAAATTACAATATGAGATGCTCACTTGTAAAATTCGTGTATGGCTCCTTGTCTCTTGAGTATTCTCCAATCCTCAGACCCTTTTGGCTCCTGATCAAATTCGAGTTTTGGCAATGGTGTACTGTTCTATTTATAGGCTTGGGTTGGGAATGAAGGGTGGAGATTTAATCTTGGTTTAAGTGATGAACGAATGGCTCGGATTAAATCTAACTAAGCATCAATGGATGGGATTTAAAATGAAAAAGGCTAGGGCTACAAAGGTATACACGAATTTGGTTGCTTGGATAAGAAGTTGGTTTGGAGGCTAAGAAAAAAAATGAGAAAATCATGGGATTGGGTAGGCTTGGGCGAATTTGACATACTGGATTAGGGTTATGGGCAATGCAGTGAATGGATGGTTGGGATCTAAAGTTAAAATGGATGGATGGATGGATGGATGCATAATGACATGGAGGGTTGACTTCATAGGAAATTGGAATGGGATCTATGGGATATGGGAAAATTGTGTTTGACATGTGTGGATTATGGATTATGAATCTAGATGAAATTTTGGATTAATGCATAGAGAAATTTTTGTGCAAAAATCATGTATGATATGGAGAGGAGGTGGAAAAATCGCATGGATGGAGTTTGGATTGGAGAAAATCGTGCATGGATATGGGATTGACTTGGGATGCTAGTTTAACTAAATCTAGGTTATTATGAGATGGATGGCTCGAATATGGGCTTTGGAGTAATTGGATTTGAACTTGGACTTCTTGGACTCTGACTAGAGCACATGGACTTGGGCTTCTCGTTGGCCTGTCTCACTTTGTGATATGCACATGGACTTGCATAGTCTGGCCCAATGTCTGGCATTTGAAACATAGCTTGGCCCATTTGGAGTGGATTTCTAGCCCATGGATTTGAAATTTAGACTCTAGCTCTTGAATTGCAGCTTCTTTCCTCCAGAATTTAATAATTAATCCACCACTTAAAATCTAAAAATAATTGATTTAATTTAGATTCTCATACTTGAATCTAAATTAATTAATTTACATTAAAAATCCTAAAAGTAGAAAGAAATTAATTATTAAAATTCTAAGTCTTCCAATTTAAACACAAAATTTACAATTTTCTACTGAATTTGATTGATTTCATGTATTTTCCATTTTTATCTACAAAACTAACAAACAACATTAAATGTATCTGATATATACAAAATTGAAGGCTAACTAGTCCAAATAATATGACTAAAAATGTCATTTTTTCATATCTCAACAAGACACTAAAAAGATAATGGAGGAAGCTCTAAATGTTGGACACAGAGAGATTGTTCATCTATCAATCATGTTCTATTAGTGATTGTCAAGTCATATATTAATCATGTTCTTGTCAAGTCATATGTCAATCATTCTTGCATTAAATTTCCTAAAATATAAGCTTTTCTTATATATACATATAGTAATTTAAATTATTTTTGAAATCCAAATCAATATTGAAAATCATTCACCACTGTAAATGAGTTGCATATATCATATGATCCACGATTAAAAAGATAAACTCTTACACAAATTACATTTAACTATTAGAGTAAATATATTAAAAACTGAAAAGATTAAAAAGTAGTATAGAATAACAATAAAACAGCCATGTTCTACACACTTTCAACGCCCCCAACTTTAACCTCTCACTGGGTTATCTTTTTCGAATTGGGCCCAATTAAAAAGTGACATGGGATCCCACTCATCTTCTGGTACTTTCCTTCCCTTTTATTCAAGCATCTTTTATCTTACAAACTACAAAGTACTAGGTTATCAAACTGCACCCATCAAAAAATAATAGTGGTAATTATAATAATAAAAACAAAATTAATATGACAATGATGATGAGAATGATATTTAATAAAGTTATGTATTTACATGTAAAAGTTTCCATAAAACACTTCTATATTTCAATGATTGACAGGTGCTTTTGGATTAAGTTTTGGTTGCTACCCAAAATCGGAACTTGTCTTAAAAATTGACTATTGCCCTACTATTTGAATTGCAATTAAGGAAGTTCTTCATGTTAAAAAAACTCACCTAAAACAAGGTGAGTTAATTCTCTTGAAAAGATAAAGAAATCAATCCACAATTCTAACTCCTATAATCCTCCAAATCACTGGAAAATAGTAAATTTATTTCATGCGTCTCTTATGGAAGTACTTACTGTTTTCTTAGACCAAATTGTTCAAGCATCTCATTTGAAGGACACATTTTAACTAGACTAATGCTTGGAGAATGTGAAGACCTACTTACTTATATTGGGAACATTTGTTATCTAGTTCTTTAATAGCTCTACATTTTAACTCACACTAATCTAAATATTACGAGTTGATATGGTGAGCTTATAGTGCCTTCAAAATTATCACAAAATTTTGTAAGCATTCCACACTCCACCATAATCCTGTGATTTACACTCCTTTTCGGTGATTGACACATAAGTTGTACTTCTTCATATATCCATATTTCCAAAAATCACATTTTAAGAGTTACCACACAACAACGAGTTTTCTTGGTTTGAACTTTGAAGTAGGATGGAGATACAAAAGTTTTTGAGAAATTATCCATTTTGAATCAATTTATAATGAATTCGTGGAAGGGTGCCCATTCTCCCACGTGCATTTTCTTTTATCTCGCATGAAATTTAACAGAATTTTCACTTTATCCTTCACCCTGCCGTACGGATCATTTGAAAAAAATGAACTTCAAAATGGCGAGCCGTTCTGGTTTCGTCTTCTTTGTTCAGCAGCAATTGTAATTGGGTTTTTCTCGCGTTTGGTTCGGGTTTTTAAATAAGGTCGTTTATCGACCGATTTCTACAAAAAAATAATCAAAATTCATTTAATTTAAATTTTATGAACTTTAAGACTGATTTTAAGTGAAAATTGTATAGTTTTAGACTTAAAAAATTGTCTTCAAATAATTTAAGAAAAATGACCTTCTCTCTTAATTATTTACATGCACTGGAAAGGCTCTGTGACAAATTCATTGCCCGTGACATATCCTTCGTCAACAGTGTCGGGCCATCCAAGCATAAGGCAGTAGCTTTAAGGGTCAGCTCTGATAAGGCAGTCATTTACCGCTGTGCCCTTGAGGCCCATGGGAGAATGGGTATAAAACTGGTAGCTTTTATATTCAATTTATTCAGTAACTCAATGTAAAGGCTGCGATTAAAGCAGTGGTTAAAATATTATGGACACTGCGTATTGGTCCTATCAATGTATGATATGTGTTAGTCATGATATAGTGTTTCTCTCTCTTTCCTTTTTAAGTTTTTTTGAAAAAATACATAAAAATAATAAATTAAAAAATCAAGTGTGAATATTATTTGGTTAAAAAACTTACTTTCATAAAGTATTAGACATTTGAAAGTCAAAATTTTGATACGATTAAAATATATTATAGCAATGGAAAAATGTCCAAAATTTTATAAAACACAAAGCCTCTACGAGGAAACACTTGTGATGAAATTTATGCTCTCTAGTGTCCTATAATAATATGTATGTTCTATATAATTCATGATTTTTTCATAAAAAAATCTTAATTTTATGAAAAGGTTGGAAAATTTGAGAAATCACGTAAGTCCCTACAGACTACATCAATCATGTACTTTTCATTTAACTTCATTAACATTTGTATACCATCTTATCATTTTTTTTTGGCAAGAAACTCCAAAACTAAAAATTATCTTAGAAGACCTGAATTTCATGATTTTTTTTTTTTTTTAAAAAAGCTAGGAAACTCACATAAACACCTTGCAAGCTATATCAATCACATTAAGACATCTCTGTTAAATTCTGCTCAAATTCATTACATTAAATTATTTTCACAAAAATACTCCAAAATGAGATTATCTTAGAAAAAAAAATGAAAATGATAAAAATAACTCACAATGAACAAGTCTTAATGAAAATAAAGTTGGGATAGACAAATGTATTTCACGTGTGAAAAACTTGCTTCTTAACCTAACCTAATGTGCAATTGAAAAAATATATTAAAAAGTGTGAAGGGTTAATACCATGGTCATATTGGTCGACAAGAGTTGATACGATATGGCCATTAAACACTCCATATCAATCAATACTATAATTCTACTGTTGATACAATGCGTGATCGTTGGACACATTGTATTGACAGAATTTATGACTCATAAATTGAAAGTTCACACAAATTTTTGTGAATTGATTAATAATTGATGATTCCTCAAGATTTCCCTTATACATTTTATTTGGTAATTCTTTTGATAATAAAAATTGAATTAATTATAATATCACATCAACCCTCAGAAGAATTCTAGAGAGATTATCAATCAAGAATCAATTCATGAGATCCCAGGTTCAAGTCCCATAGCCACTCGATTCCCATGACTTACAAGCGTTGTGTGGATCTGGAGTTTTACCCAGTGCTATCGTACTCGAGGAGAGGTGGGGATCTTGGATTATTCATCATAAAACAAAACCAATTCATGATGAACTAGGCAACATGACAAGAAAAAACATGATTGATGTAGGTCGGGGCGAGTTACAAGAACCCGCCTAGATGCGGCTAGGATAAAGGATCGAAAGATGTTCTCGTTTACAGAGCCCGTGTAGGAAATCAAGTATTTATAAAAGGATTCTGCCTTGTTATGAGGAGACGAACAAATCCTTTAACGACAAGCGCCCAAGAATTGAAGTACACTTAATTAGAATTTAGATTAAGGTTTCTTTTAGTTAATTAAATTGAAATTACAGAAACGAATTAAAAGAAATAGATGAAAAAAAAATTAATTTTCTTAATCTAAAAACCAACATGCATAAATGAATTAGAAAACCATGGAGTTACTTGGTTTCGGACCACTATTCAGGGTCTTGGCTTAAGAAGCCTCACAAAACACTTCTACTCCACAGAGTTCTAAGTTTCTCCAAAAAAAATTATTCATTATATGAAATTCAAATTTTACATGGAGTATTTATAGAGAAAAAAAAAAGAACAAAATATCCCTACCCATGGTCGACCAAACCATGTGGGATTTTGGTGATTATTTTCTATCTAAAAGTAGAAAATAAAGGAGAAGAATTTGCAAGGATTGACTGCCTGATTTGAGATGAATCCTTGTCTACGCAAATTGACCAATAAGAACACACCATCTAGCCAACACATCATATCCTATACTTGGGATTTATTTCTAAGACACACACAAAAGAAGAAAGCAAACTCCTATCCCTAACATATAGCCTGCGCCAACATGGATCCCAATCTTGTGATTTTACCGTTGTAGTTTCTATCTCCTGTGATCACCTTGCAATTTGTGCCAATGCACCTAACTTCAATAGTGATTTGCGCTAACAAGGAATGGCTATCCTTTGGCCTTCGCAGAGTGTACACGCCATTCTATATTGGGATTGGGCATTCTGGATCGTCCATGTGTCCTATGGAGAGAGGATTTAAGGAAAGGGGTGCATGTGGGCTTGGTGGAGTTGCTTGGATTTGGGTCAGGCCTGGTATAATTGGATTAGAGCTTAGTAGGCTTAACTGGGTCATTTGGGGTCTGTTGGGTCATTAGGCTCGGACTAACAAATTGGATTAGATTATTAGACGGAGTCTAGTGGTAGTTTACCTCGGTCATATTGGTCCATGAAAACCAATTCAATTTCTTCCAAAAGATTAAGGTCCATTGAAGAGTCCACTAAATATGATTCATTGAACCTAATGCTCTCATCATCTCCTCCCACCTGAGAAGAACTCGATCTTAAGTTTGGCTCATCTCCACTTCAAAAAGGCTCCTCATTGTGGAACTTTCTCAGATCGCTCAAGTTGAAGGTGTCTGAGATGTTGAGATCGTCCAACATTTAACCTTTTAAGTGTTGTCATTGAGGCGAAGCAAGATCTCACAAAGTCTGATGTTGCGGTTTTTCAAATTCCATATTTACTGTTTGGAAATCTTCCTTTCCTCAGATGAATACACACTAGATCTGTAATGACCTGACCCTACCCCATCACAATATTGTCCGCTTTGAGTTCCACAGGCCCTCATGGCTTTGCATTGGGCCTTGGCCCACAAGGCCAGGCCCAAAAGGACTTGTGATGGGTTGAGGGTTTGCCCCCTTAAATATCCACTTTCCACCCATTACTGCTAGGCGATGTGGGACTCTTCCCAAACCCCACCAACAACACTGCTTGGGTGTTACAATCCGCCACCCTTAGACCAGAGTCGTCCCCAGCTCTGTCATGCCACTGACAGGGACCACACACACAGGTAAGCAACGTCACATAAGTAGAGCCTACACAGTCTGAGTGTTGAATCGTGCTCTGATACCACTTGTGACGACCCGACCCTACCCCATCCCAATATTGTTCGTTTTGGATCTCACGTGCCCTCACGGCTTTGCATTGGGCCCTGGCTCACCAGGCCAGGCCTAAAAGGCCCTGTGATGGGTTGAGGATTTGCCCCCTCAAATATCCATTTTCCACCACTGCTACTAGGCGATGTGTGACTCTTCCCACATGCCAGCAGCATCGCTGCTTGGGTGTTACAAGATCACCTTCTTCAAACCGCATGTGTTGCTTGGTGGGATTCACATCTGCTTGGTACCAACGATTGCTTTCATTGATTCGGACCGTGACATCGCGGTATATTCTCTAGATCTCAACATCACGGTCTTCTGTTAACTAGCTAACGGGGCCCTTGAATGGCAAGGGAGTCAATCGAGTACTGAACTGGTTTTGGAGCCGTACACAACTTGGAATGGGTTGTGTTTGGCGGTTTGGGTCGGTGACCTGTTGTACGCAAACCCAACACGATAAAAGGGTCTTGAGTAAATAACCAGAGACCAGTTTACCACTTCTGTCTGTCCGCCTGTCTAAGGATGATATGCACTGCTGAACTTGCTCGGTCCCCAACTTGCGCGACGTAATCAGAAATGACCCATAACTTGTGATGCTCGTCTTCGAGTTAGAGAGGTGCCGGTGCAGCATGCTCCTGCTCAGATGGCTGCAGCTACCGCATCACTATCACCATTCACTAGGTCCACCTGTAGGTTTGAACTTTCCTACGAAGCCATGTATCCTAACAAATTGCATGTGAAGTGGCATAGCTATTCCTGCGACGTTCCAAGGGCTCACTGGTCTGCCATATATTGATGGGTTGCTTCTCTGAACTCTATGAAGATATCCCTTACATGTTTTTACAATCAAATACAAAAGAATGAAATAACCCCAACATTTAAAATAGTTCACAAAACCCAACCCATTCTAAAAACATCCCAATCTTGGGAATGAAGACTCTATAATGATGAGTTTCATGTGGTATCGTCCTCTCTGGTGTCTTCTTCTCGACTATGTGTGTAAGTTCCTAGGCCGTTTTCTACTGAAAGCCATCAGATCCATCTGGTTTGAGCTGGGAGATGTGTGCCTCTCATGCGTCAACATTGGAATGGTCTCTCTAAGGCCACACACCACTTGAAAAGAGTCCTCCTAACGCTAATCACCATACGGCTCTGTCTGTGATGGCGTTGGGTGTTTTTGGGGAGACATCTGGTTCCTGCCTGAACTGTTCCAGGTGTTAAGCTTTCAGCCATTAAAAGGGGTGGTGGAACAAGGCAAGAAAAAGCACTGAAACCTGGAGAGTAAAAATAATGTGCTATACACAAGCATAAGATCACAATGCAATAAGTCCATTCAACCATGTAAACTAATCAAGTAGGTCCTTGGCATTAAGAAGCCAGTAAGTGCTTAGAAATCCAAGAGAAAACACTACAAAAGACTGCTGGAAAAATATTATTCTTTCCACAAACACTGCGTCCCCAGTTGTCGTGCTTCTAACAACCAGTTTGTTGTCCAAAAAATTATGCACAGTCACGAAAAAAATCCATAACTGGAGTTACAGAAATCCAACATTGACGTTTTGCATATTGTTGCAAAATTCACTGAGAGATCTACCAATTCACAAAATTTAGATTTTTCTAGAATTGAAGGATATATCAAATCTACTCTGCAATACAGTGTAGACTGTGGGACTGCAATCACAGTTTTCTGCCTAGTGGGGTTCTGCGCATCGGGATGAAAAGATCATAATCGAAGCTATAGACATCGGTTTCTGGCGTGCGATATACCATCGGAAAGTAGACATGTAGAGCCAGACACGCTGAAAATTTCAAATTTTTTGGAGCAGGTTTAACTGATGAAAGACTAACTGTAATTGGAAACCAGATCCCATACTCCCATCAATCTCTCAGTTCTGCAGTTCTCCTGTAAAATGATGATATCTCGGGTTAGGAAACTTAGCATAAGGAAAATAAATATTTTTGGAAATCTCACAAAAAGATCTATCTGGTATAAAAAATTTAGAATTTTTGGAGTCTACTGTTGCCGCTAGAAAATTCTGCAATCAACGTCAGTTTTAAAGACAATACTGGATTTTGTACTTCATGCACTTAAATTAACGAAACTCACTTTGCCCACATTAAATCAAACCATAACGGTTATTGATTCTTGAAAACACATCCGGGTTGATCTTCTGATCACTTCACCACCGCACACCACTGTTCAACAATTTGGTTTTAGCACAGATTGCATGAAGCAAACAACTGTGATGAAGATGAAAGTCAACCTAATTAGAGATTATTACACCGGTTCATAGAAATAATGTTTGGTAGTTCAAATACACCCAAACAAATGTCCAACTTAATCACAGTCCATGAAAATTGAAAAAAGTACAACAAAAAAGACTGAAATTAAATACGATGGCATAACATTAAATAAATTGCAACCCGAAGCATCCCCGAAGCGAACACTGAATTCCCAAGAACAGTCGCTCTGATACGAAGGCCTAGCGTGAGTTACAAGAACCCGCTTAGACGTGCCAAGATAAAGGATTCAAAGAAAGGATTCTACTTTGTTATGAGGTGACGAACAAATCCCTTAACGACAAACGCCCAAGAATTCAAGTACACTTAATTGAGATTTAGATTAAGTTTGCTTTTAATTAATTGAATTGAGATTGCGGAAGAAAATTAAAAGATGTAGATGAAAATAAAATTATTTCTCTTAATCTAAAAACCAACAAACATAAATGAATTATAATGTAGTGACCCTACCCAGACCACTAGGTCAGTGGTAGTTTAGAAATTTAAATATTTTTTTTGTTGGTGTGTTATTTTTATTTATTAAAATTATTTTAGAAAACACACTGATTGATTAGTACTTCAGCACTTCCATCATTCTCATTTTGCAATGCATCCCGGTGGTGGAAAATTTTATCACGACTTGTGTCACCAATTTTGGTGGAGAAAATATGAAAAAAGAAGTTACTAAGTTCGTAGCTCGATGTTTGACATGTCAACAGGTGAAGATTGAACATCAGAATCCTGCAGGTAAGTTACAATCACTCCCAATACCCGAGTGGAAATGTGTTCATACCACTATGGACTTTGTAATTGGTTTACCAAGTTCCGTTCACTCTCAATTTCATTTCATTAAATTATTTCACAAAAAGCTTCAAAATTGAGATTATCTTAGAACAAAAAAATTAAAAATGATAAAAATAATTCAAAAGGGTCAAATCTAAATGAAAATGAAATTGGAATGGACAAATTTCTTTCACGTGTGAGAAACTTGCTTCTAAACCTTCTTAAAATTAACCCAATGTAAGATTCAAGACGAAAAACAGTAAAGATTGCAATTTAAAAAAAAATTATATTAAAAAAGTGTGAAAGGTTAATACCATGCTCATATCTGCCGATAAGAGTTGATACGATATGGTCGTTAAATAGTTCATATCAATTAATACTATAATTTTATTGCTGATTCTATATGTTTCGGTCCGTGCATATTGTATTTACCGAATTGCGAGCCAGAAATTGAAAGTTCACACCAATTTTTATAAATTGATTAACAACGGATGATTTCTCAAGATTTCTCCCCATATACTTTATTTGGCAATTCTTTTGATAATAAGAGTTGAATTAGTTATAATGTTACATCAGCCCTCAGAAGAATTCTATCAATCAAGAACCAATTCAGAGGTCTCAAGTTCGAGTCCTATAGTCACTCGATTTGTGGCTTACGGGAATTGCGTGTATCAAGAGTTTTACTCATTGCCTCGTACTTAACAAGAGGTTAGAATGTTGGGTTGCTTCATCATAAATAAAAAAAGAACCAACTAGTCAACACTAGAAGAACAAGTACGACTCACCTTGTTTCCTTCATGCTTGAGCTCATATTCATACATGATCCATCTCCCACATGTGGGCTCTTGTTGTTTGGGTTTAAAAACGTAAAATTTCTTAACTGCAATGACACCTGAGGCTTTGATCTCTTTGGTAGAGCGTTTCTGCCTCCATATACCATTACCAGCAGCTCGACTAGCCCTGCTTCCACTTCTTCTTTGTGGTGCTATCGGGCTAAAAAAGAGAAGCCACCTCAACCGTTTTGCAATTACTACCTCAGCACCTGCATCCAATCATGCCCTAGTTAATTTAGGAATGTAACTGGGCATGCCAGCCCAGGCCCAGGCTAACCCAAATAAGTTACCTATCTCAGACCGATTGTTTCTGAAGGGGGGGAGCCTGACCTGTGCAAGCAGATAACCAGTCAGACTTAACTTGATTAATCTCAAGTTAAGCTTAGCTCAGAATGACAAGTGAAGCTTTAGGAGATTCTCCAATCAAGCCAGAAGTCGAGCATAATTCTCATTGTTATATTTTCACATGCAGTTGTTCATCTTTATAATAAACTGGTTGAAGAATGTACTTTACACATTTGAAAATTTTAAATTTCACAAATTAGATAAGTTATAGATCAAATAGTTCTTATTTTTTCTTATTAAAAGATTCCTAAATGACATAGGATTCTTTTAATGGGTACCTATTACAAAGAAAAAGTAAGGATTTACAATATTTTTATACTTTATGAGATGCTAAATTCTCAATTCAAAAATTTTATATAAAAATTTCACATTTATAGATGCGACCATGGAAAAAGTGGGCTAAATCTCTCGAACTCATTAAATTTAATTTATATCCAATTTTCTATTTTTAGTTATTTTACATAGAGTTCACCTATTTTCAGATAATAAAATGATAGTGACGGACCGCATTCTTCCACCTCATCAAATAAAATTCTAAAATTACTTTTCCTATTTATTAGTATTTTTTGCACAAGTTTTTTAATACTAATAAGGTAAGAAAATGTTAAATCTTTTAACTTCATCTAATCAAGTGTTAAAATTCAAATTTCTACTTTAGCTAATTTTTCTAATTTTTGGATGCTAACATGGAAACAAATAACAATTATTTGATGAATGAATGGTCAAAATTCATTTAACAATCACTTTAAACTATTTCTTTTTTATACTAGTGTAGACACATGTCTCTCTTATGGATACATGAAAATCGCATCAAGAGATATTACACCCATTTAATTGAATCGAATGGTTATATTAAAATTATATTATAGAATCTAAAATTTATATGCATAAAATATAAACTATAAAAATATCAAGTAATTTGCGAGAGTGGTTTCTAAAATTAGATCAACGATTTTATGGGGTTCGGTATTTATTTAAAGATCATTTAGTAGGGCATCAAAAAGAAGTGAAAGTAGGTCTCATGTAGGATAAAGATTGTTAGGATTTAAAATATTTCATTAAGGAGTTTAGAAAACATGAATACTGTAATGGCCCGGCCTTAAAGATTATTAATATATGACATCATAAGAAGGGTTACATGTGTGATTAGTGTGAGTGTCCCATGTGGATCCCATCAAAGTACACGTGGCCTTTAGAGAACACCCCTGTCAAAAATGAGTTGGAAAATAAAAAAATAAAAATAAAATGGAGTGTGTTGGTTCGACCGACAGTAAGTCTGTTTCCGTCGGATCGACAGAAGATGGACTTCGGATCGACCGACGATGGGATTGTATTCGAGACGTTTATCCAGACAGTGTCGGTTCGACTAAAACTGTGCGTCAGTTCGACCGATGATGTAACTTAAGTTCCATATTTAAGCTCCCTTTTGCACGAAATTAGGTTATTTTGCATCTTCCTCCCCATCCAGTAGACAACCCCTCTCCCCTATCAACAAACCCCAGTCTCCCCTACCTTCTATCTATTGATTTTCACCCATCAAAGGCATTGGATTCAGATTTCCTGTGCTTGGAGCACCCTTTACACGGTTACTTCTCATCCAAAAGATAAGATTTGTGATCCTTCTCTCTCCCTTTCTTCTTATGAGATGAGATCTGAATGAGATGGGTTGAGAATGGAGTAATTGATGAATAATGAATCCTATTGGGAGAGGAATTCATGAAAGTAATTGGGGATTTTATTATGAAACTTTATTTGGGTGTAGATCTGAATTAAAATTGGACTTGGAAGTGAAGTAAATTTGGAAAAAAAGGTATAGGCTTAATCTTGAAGACAATTCATGTGAGGAGATTTGGGGATTTCCTTTAGATTGAAAGGATTAATTCATTTTAGGAATAAATATTGGGTCTAAATTGGAGATTTTGTTTCTAAGCTTTTAATTGGCCTAATCTATAAACTCATATGGATGTATTATGTTCTTCTGATTTGATTAGAGCTTTCGAACCCCGAACCCATATAGGTACGACCCGACGATCAACTCGGAACATCGTAACTTTCGATGTGAGGAATTGTTACACACCCATTTTGGATACTCATATGCTCGTATATGAAATTAGGGAATTTAGTACGCTATTACTGTGATTTAATGCATAATGTATATGATCTGATTTCCTATATGTGATACATAAACCCCTATAATTCCCTATTATATGATATGTAGTATGTCTAAGATTTTGTTACGATGATGAAAGATTTGTCATGATTATGAGAGGCCCTTGCGAAGGGTTAAAATGATATCTTGATGAATTTAATTAGGTTGACATTATAAAAAGGGAGCGGTTGGACTTAGGATGAAAAACCACCATGAGACGGGTTGAATAAATTACAATGACTATAAATATGTGTAAATAAACCCGAAGTGTGTATCTCAAGGTTGGTATGTAGTCCATGTCCCTAAAACAATTCAATGTGATAATTATGTTGAATGTATGACACTTAACGGAATGTGCTATGCTTTCTATCATTATGAAATTATGGTCATAATATGATCATGACATAGATGCTCATGTAATTATGAATATGATCCCCTTTGTATTATTCACTGATGTGTACCTAGAGTGTTATCTAGGATACGAGCATAAGATGTTGTGTTAATGGGCATGATGATGTTGAGAACTACTAGTGTTAGAATTAGACTCAAAGGGTATGTAGGACTTGATGTTGTACCTTTCCCTTTTTTGGGCCCTATTAGAGTGAGTCCCCACTCCCTAAAGGAGGTTGGTGTGATTGAATGAAGATTTAGAATTGAGGAATCCTATTGGAACGGTGGCGTTGGCTATAAGACTTGGTCTTGTAGGGTCGCCGTCGAGGAGTATAGACCCTCACATGCTTTGCGTTGTAGGACACTCTCACAACTGTCTATTGTTGTCGTTGTGGAGTATAGTCCCTCACATGCTTCGCCTGTAGGACAGTCTCACGACTATTTTGTACAGTTGGTGTGCAGTGTTACGCATGATTAGATACTTGTGAACCCTACGAGGGTGGTACTAACTTGGTAAGATATATGTAGATTACCGTAGAGTTGACTGAATCACCAGAGTGGTGAAGGGATGTAGGGTGAGGTAGATATGATATGCTAGACGTGGATCTCCCACTTTGTAAGTCGTGGCCTAAGTCCCTCAAGGGATCGTGATGTTATTTGACTACCCGTTCCATAGAGGTATCCTTGTGTGGGCTTTGTGTTCCCACAGATGATTTGATAGCAAAGCACAGTTGCATAGCACTATTTACATTCCATTTCATACATTATTATTATGTGGGTACGTGAGCGTGTAGCATACATATATTTCCTCACTGAGTATTGTTTGTACTCATGACCTTGCAATTACAGGTAATATTGCACCGGCTGGGTCTGAGGGACCACGAGGAAGAGCTTAGTCATTTATGTTGCTTTATACGCACTTCATAATTAGTTGATTATTTCATTTATTTGATTTGAGTTGATGATGTTAGTTTATCACTTATTCTTTGAGGATTAGTATATAATAAATGCTAGAAAGTTTGATGACATTGATGTTGAAGAATATATACCCTTTGAGATATTAATGGCAATTTGAGATTATTTATGGAATTTACGTTAGTGTTGTGAGCACACGTGTATTTCCCACATATGATTTTTTAAAAAGAAAATATATCTGCGTCACATGCCTATATATTGGATCAGGGCGTGACAAAAACAGTGATTGGATGATGTTTTTTTATTATTATCATGTTCATGGATGAAAAGTCTACTCAAACGATCCATTATATAAGGCAAAGTTGGGCCCAATATAGGATGCAAAAATTTAGTAAATAAAAAATAATTTGAAGTCATGAAAAATAAATAGCTTAAAAAATGGCTTCTATAATTGGATCTAGATGTTTATTTTAGGTCCCATAAAAATTAAAGATCTTTTCAATTGACCAATCGCATTAGATAAAAGTGGATCAATCATTTAATAAATTAATAGTTAATATTCATTTAATGAGTCACAATGATCAAATGTGACCAATCGCTTGGGTTAAACCTGATCAAATTTTTTTTTTTTATATTTTTTAAAGGTCATAAAAATCAACCGTAATTAAAAGTACACTTTGTGATTTACAATTAGACAAGATTTTAGTCTAGACTCTATTTTTTGGCATTTAATCTTAAGAGTTCAGATTAACACACATGGCAGTCTCAACCATTAACGCCAAGCCAAAAACTTGACATTGGTGCTATTTTTTTAATAATATATCTCATTTGGTTTGTTATAGGAACGACAAAAATTAAAATAAAAGAACGGAAGCCATGTGCACCTTATAAACACCAAAAATTACGAACATAATTGTTGTTCGAGGCTCCATTTTATGGTTAGATAGGATATTTATGTATATTATTCGTATATATTATGGCGCTGCATATTTTGTCTAAATTGTGAGAATGAGTTTGTTTGAAAGGTATTTTTAGGATGATCTTAGCTATAAATAACAAACCTATTGGATTTAAAAGTCACGATTTTCATGGATTAAAGAATCAACGGTTAAAATAGGATCTGAAAGTTCCCTTTGGAGCTAGAACAACACGATTGACCCTAGAGAGGTGGTGAATAGATAAGTCTACAATCGTTGGTCCTTTTTAAAATTACTTGATTGATTAGTTGATGCGCAGCGGATATAACAATCAAGTGAGTGTGTGTTAGCAAATGTGATTAAATAATCAACACAAGAAAACAGCTCCAACACCACAAGCACAAGGACACAAGATATATAGTGGTTCGGTTCGCCACCCTACATTCACTGTTAGGACTCGCTTAACCTTGAGTTATTCCCAAATTCACTAAGTGAGGACTTACACCCTCACAATTAGAATAGGAATTTCACCTCACTCAATCTGCTGGGAATTTCACCCACCACTATGTCAGAGAAGACGCTCTAGAGTTTTTTATAGTGGTTCCGGAGCAAATCCTCCTTAATCCACTTTCGGGACAATGGTTTTAAAAAAGAAAATTAAAACCAAGAAGCACTTGTCTTTGAAGCTCTTTCTTTCAGATGTATACTTCTTGAAGATCCCACCCAATGTGTGCCGACGCTACTTCTTGTAGCCATCGTTTAGCAATGACAATCTCAGGGTGACAAGGAAGCTTGGTCCAACCAAAGCTTTCCTAGTTTATATCTATTCTTCATATCTTCCTCACTTGAAAACTCAATCAATATATTGGTTGTTTATGATCTTTATTTACTCTTTTTTTTCTCACTTTCAAACTCAATTAATAGATTGGTTGTTTATGATTCTCTGCACAAGAATGTTAATCGTTCCTTTTTTGGTTCAAGGAAGATAGTAAAACAATCACACAACACTCGTATTTATAGAGGAGTCTTAACAGTTTTTCAGACTGTCTAGTACCGACAGGTCGGTGGCACCGATGGGTCGGTCTTTATATTTATTACCATTCAACCACCCGACCGTTGCGCATTAAATGCACTCCCAACGGTATAATTACTTTACGGTCGACAGGTCCGTGTCACCGATGGGTCGACAATCATGGCACCGATAGGTCGGTCCATACGAGAGGCTCTGTTTGGGGAAAAACCATGCTGACAGTAGTTTCATGTCTAAAAACTTGTCATACCTAGAACAACTTGTTGCCCTTTACTGAGGGGTCAGTCCTGTTACTCTCAATCTGTCTTGATATACCGAGATGTTTGTTTCTTTGAGATCCCACTTGAGTTCACAGTCTAGAACTCTCAAATATTGTATCGACGAGGCGTCAACCATGAGGGGTCGTTTAAGTTCATCACTGAGGGGTCGGTGCATACGAGACTCTCAGAGGCTTCCCAGAATGACAATTCTTATGTTTCAGAACCTATGTCAATCTGGCCGACCAGTCCTTGACCACGATAGGTCGATCCTCTCTCCACCGATGGGTCGGTGAAAACGAGTGGTCGAGCTGGCAGTGAACATAATTCTTATTTCCATGTTCACTTCTAATTTACTGTCCAACTTCCTCTCTAGGGTTGTTATGTCCATTACTAGCATATGCAACTAAGCCTAAGGATAGTCCTCTCTCAGGTGTAGGTTCCACCTAAGGTCATCTATGACCATAATACCTTTTTGTGATTGCTATTACGATGAGCTTTGAGCTTGGTAGAGCATGATCTTCTTTCTTGATCATCTTGAGTCTTCAAGCTTCTAGCAAGTGCTTCTTCCCTAGTCATGGCATTGACAAACAGAGACTCGGCCAAGCCGGGGCACTAACAGGATAAATTTTGAATAAATTTCAATGCAATGATATGACTAACTTTAAAGGATTGAAATTAAGTAAACAAGGCCTATGTGTACAAGACAAGTAGTTGTTGGAATTCTGAAAAGAAATGTTGCATGTGGGTGGCCCTACTCACATAAACATAAATTATACGCTTGTTTATTGTATGCTCATCATTAGAATAAATGAATCTCATGAAGTGAGTTTCAAATAGATTGTACTTGTCATGTTTGTTTCGGGTTTTCATTAAATTTATTCCTTCAAAAAATAAAACGATGTGCTACTTGGGGCGTTTGTCAATTTCTTCAAGAAAATTAATTCTATGAAAAGAAATTATATTTGACTACCATTAATGTTATCCAATATATTGTTAGATAATGTATCTCAAATTCATCATGGTGGGTCCCATGTGGATGAGGACTAGACCTTCGAAGAATCACATATTGCATTGGATTAAGAATGCATGAATAGATGAACGCGGCAAGGCTTTCCAAAGTGGGATTTGGCTAAAGTTTCCAACGTGTAGTGGAGATAACTTTGGAGAAAGACTCGGCAACGTGTATTTATAATGGATACACGATATTGCTAAAGGAGAACATGGCAATTGTTATATGGGACTCCTCTAAGGACCGACTGCAGAGTGTATATAAGTACACATTGGATGGATGAGAGAGGATACGACAGAAAAATGTAGCCAAGTGAGTTGTCGCATGGTGAAGGGCCTTTGGCCTTTGGTTGTACGCATGTAGATGCCATCTTGGCTATATGCATAGAGAGGCTTCATAAGGGAGTATGTGTGATCACACCATGTTAGGAGGGGCGGCAATACAAGACTTGGGCATCATGTACCGAGGGCCGTATGCATAGAGGCACACCCATACTGGAGGTGTGCATGGGTATGTGTTTGCAGAGGGGAGAGCGAGACAGAAAATGGATTCATTTTTCTAGGCTTGAGAGTTTAAGGAGACATGGGTGTACAAAGGACTTAGGACTTCAGGTTTGGGCTCTAGACTCAAGGGAGTAATTATTTTGTACTTGTATTATCTTTTATCTCATAGTGAAGAATTCTAACGCTCCATGGACGTAGGTCGAAGTTGGGCCGAACGACGTAAATATTAGTGTTTATATTGTGTTGTGCTTGATTTATTTCCGTTCAATTCCGCTTATAAAGGTAACATATATGCTGTGAAATTCAACTTTACATTGAGCCATAGAAACTCATAGTTTTTATTGATTGCACTAAAATTATTATTTTTGTTGAAGATGAATAAATTGTTACCTTGGTAAGCAATGAAATTCTTCCTTTTTTTCCTCACTAAATTTTTCTAGCCCCATTCATGGGAAATAGATTTCTTAAAAAAAAAAGACTAATTTTTCGTGTTCTTAATGAAGAGCGCTTGTGCCGTTGAAAAAGGGAAAAAGATCTCATTTTCATACTTGTTATTTTCCACTGAAGTGAAAATGACAAACACCCTCTTATAACTTAAAGAAAATGTTATCTAATGAAAGAATAAAAGAAATGGAGAGCATTTCCAAGAATTGAAAGGATAGACAGATACCATCTAACTCTCATTGGTTGTGTTGGTAGATATGTAATACTTCATCATAATACCAGAGTTTATTGATTCAATATCAATCATTGAATCATTCATCATTAAACTTACTGTTCGACAAACCCGAACAACATAACTACAAGATCTGGATCAATTAATGCTTGATACACGGATTAACCTTAATGCAGAAATCATAAACACAATAATGAGACATACCCGGATCCATTTGGAGAAGAGAATGATGTGTAGAACTTTCTTTTGATGTCTTAAGGCTTCTTGAAGATCAAAACTGAAGAGAATACGTGTGCCTCGGGTTTCTACCTCTTTCATCCATAATGCTCTCTCAAAATTTCATGAATAGTACTTTAGGTTTCTTAAGTTGATGGATTAGAATGGAGAGATGCTCTTTTATAGGTAGAGGGAGGATCCAAAAGGCAAGTAAAACTTTCCTTCATACTTCCTATCAAAATAAGAAACTAACCCCCTTTAGAACTCTTCTAAAATAGACATTCCTTATTCAAATACAGTTTCCTTGATTTAAGATCCTCTATGTGGAGCTCCAAAACTTTAATGTGGGTCATGTTTAATCTTATATTCTCCCACTTGGCCCACATTTACACTTTATGGAATTTAAAACAAGTATATCATAAGGTGTACACGTAAACTGTACTTAGCAACATAACGCGGTCATCATCATAATGCTAATACAAAAAAAAACTACAAGTGCGAGCAATGGCGGTTGCATTCATCTTATCTCGACATGGTCCCTTCCATCACTACAACACAAGTGACCGACCTAGCATAGTCCTTAAGTGAGAGTGTAACGCCATGTCCCGCTACGAGCGCGTTATCAATTTTTTTTTAAAAAACGGGGTAACTACCTCCCACCCAAAGATTAGCAAAAAACAAAGTCCATCTTACTTATAAACGTAAAAAAAACAACTATTGTCTGTTCAAATATATACAGTCATCCAAACAAACCACATACAATAATAAGTCCATAGAAGCAGGGGCCTCTCTATTAAAGCATAAACATAATTATGAAATATCTAACTATTACTACCCTTCTCTAGATGCCTCCTCAAGGGGCCTGCCTGGCCCTTCCACAATCGGAGTACTGAAAGGTAAAGGGTGATCTAACCAGCCCAATGAAGAGATACTACATATCACATGTCAGCAACATATGTATCATATGCATGAATGCAAGAACACCATGATAACAAGGATGCTCATATGCACGAAAACTCAATCACACCACCAACTAATGATCCACTGACCAAATCCGAGACAACATCTCCGTAGCCCACATCAGGTCCTCCAACAAACTCCGGTTTCCTTACTAGTGCCATCGGGAGACTACACAATACACAATTGCCTCAACCACACGAGGCATGTCGGAAAATCACTTCGACCACGCCCGGAGAATCCAAACTCTAGGGTAGGTACCTCAACCGCTGGAAGCAACGGGGAAATCCTGATCCCCTTTGGGGGTCTCAACCGCCGAAGCATAATGGGGAAGTCTTCCCAACAACCAAATCATCATCTCATCATCATAAATATGTGCACATTTAAATAGTTCCTCCATCTAAACACCCAACAACACACTGTCCATTGCGGGTTACCACCCATGCATGTACATGATATCATGATTATGTATAACAACATAAGCATATAACAAGATATCAAAACACAAATCCCCATACTCATCATGATCTCATTCACACCTTATAAGTAGACACACAACATGTTATCAACAAGTTCCAAGCGTCATATTCAACATCCAATCGCATATCTTACTCTCAGCATAAATTTATTCACATGTTAAAGATAAACACACAACATGTTATCATTAAATCCCAAGTATCATGTTCGACATCCAATGCGTATCTTATCCCTATCATAAATTCATTCACATGTTAGAGATAAACACACAACATGTTATCATTAAGCCTCAAGCATCATGTTCGACATCCAACACATATCTTATCATCATCATAAATTCATTTCACACGTTATAGCTAAATAAACAACATGTTATCAATAAGTTTCAAGTATTATAGTCTATATCCATTCGTCTGATCAAAACTTACCATTTAATAGCATATGGTTGACATGAGTGCACTCGAACGGGTCCCTTGCCACAGATTCATTCAATGGTTCCTTACCGAGTGACTTAATAAACGAAGGACCCCATTCAAGTCACTCCATGTCCAAGGTCTAAAACAGTGATAAGTCCCCTCACAGTGTGTGCAGAGTTGAAAATCTGAAGTGAGCAGGCGACTTGATGTGTTGAAAGGAGCTCAATTTGTTGAAAGAAGGAAGAACGGATAAGTAAATAAGGTAAAACGGGTTACAACGAGGTCAGATTGAAACGACCCTAAAACTGGGCCAGGCCTGAAACGGGTTGGGCCTAGATTGGGTGGGCCAAGTCCAGGACTGGGCCCAAGATTGGGTTGGGCCGATAAGCTAGGCCTTCTAGAACTGGACTGGGCCAGAACTGGTTGGGCCAAACCAGGTCTGGGCCTGGATGGGCTGAACAAAAGGGTTGGATCGAAAGTAGGATTAGGTCGAGTTTGGACCTGGCCTAGCTAGGCCAATTCGATTCAAGTCCAAAAGCTGGGTCAAACCCAGGAGTCCGACTAAGTCGACTCGAAAACTCGATCGAGTCAACTAGGTCGTTCAGCTGAGTTGAAGATAGGAAAGAGAAAACCAGGAAAAATAGGGGAAAACAAGGAAAATAGATGAAAATGTAGGAAAATAAGGGAAAACTAACTAAAACCAAGTAAAATCGTTGAAAACCAAGGAAATGCTCAAAAAAATGAGCGAAGATGGGGAAAGACTAAGAGAGGAGAATGAAGAATATCACAGGAAAAAGAAAGAGGGAAAAATCGTGTACTCGAATCGATTGCACTGACGAGAGGGCTAGAACTCGACAGCGGGAGGTGCTGGGCAAGAACGATGGGGAAAACAACTACAGTACGAAGAAGAGGAAGAGTTGGAGGGGTTATTTCCGTGGGAAAATAGAAGAAGGAGGAGAAGAAGAAAACGAAGAAGAGAGAGAGAAAGAGAGCAAACCGTGAAAAGAGAGTTGAGGGATGCGGCGGCTGCTACAAGGAGAAGGAGGTCGCTTGGGCTTTTGAAGTGAGAGAGAAAAGAGAGGGATTTGAAAAAGAAAGAAAGATAGACGAGGGAGAGCAAGAGATTTGTGATTGAGAGAGAGAGGAGAGGGGTTTGCGGAGCATAGTGTCGCAAGCAAGGGTTTAGTTTTTTTTTTAATTATTATTTTTTTGAAATAAGTTAAAATCAAGGTTTTAAAATTAATTTCTATTCAAAGGGAATAAAACATGATGAGAAAAAAAGAGCACAATATTTATAAAATAATTTTAAGATAATACTCATAGTGTGATTTTTCAATATTTTTGCATGAATAAATAAATAATAAACCAAAATGACCAAAATGCCCTTTGAGCCTTCGAGCTCGAAACCAGACAAACTGGTGCCCACCACGGAGCCCACACAATCTTCACTGCCACCAAAACACCATAAACAACTCGAAGATTCACAAAACTCTCTAAGACCGCGAAATATCTAGTCGGGTCATTACAACACTACCCCCTTTAAGGAATTTCGTCCTCGAAATTCAAATTAAACTTACACATCAAGTCTCAAATAAGGCTAGAAATTGCCTCCACATCGTTGCCTCGTTATCCCAAGTAGAAGACTCTCTACCCTTGCACTGCCAAACCATCAAAACCAAGCGGATAGTCTTGCCACAATGCCTTTGCTACCTCGAATCCTCAATTTGTACTGGTCCCTCCTCCGATGGCAGCAAAGCCCTCCTGCCGACTATGGGCAGTTAGCAACTTCTGTCTGATCAGTCTCACAAGATCAATACTCTCCCTAACTACATCTGGTCCTGACATCACTGTATCACTGCTCTCATCTCGGCCCATATAAGGGCAATCTGCACGGTCTGACCTACAAGGCCCCATACGGAGACACCTTGATACTGGCCTGTTAGCTATTGTTGTAGACGAACTCAACCAAGTGTAACTAACTCTCGAAACCACTGCGATGATCCAAAACACAAGCTTGGAGTATATCCTCCAAAATCTGAACAGTCCACTCTGACTGACTATCTGTCTGTGGATGGAACACTGTACTGAAACACAACTGTGTGTCCAAATCTTTCTGCAAGCTCCATCGGAACTAAGAAACAAGTCTCGGGTCCCGATTTGAAATAACCAACATAGGCACACCATACAGTCTGACGAGTTCTGCCAAATATAGCCCACTCAAAGTCTCTAGAGAATACATCGCCCTCATACCAATAAATGGGCCGACTCAATCAATCTATCCACTATGACCCACACTGCATCATGTTTTCGAGGTGACTTCGGCAACCTAGTCACAAAATCTATAGTAATATGAACCCATTTCCACTTGGGGATTAGAAAAGACCGCAATCTACCACTGGTTCTCAAGTGCTCTATTTTGACCTGATGGCAAGTCAAGTAATGGGTCACAGACTCTGCCACTAACCTTTTCATGTTTCTCCACTAGAATTGCTAAAGTAAATCAGGACGCATCCTTCCACATCCAGACACTATAAATCTAAGTGATGGAAGTGTCGTAATACCTCTCAGCACTGCCCTTATATAGGTACATACAGTTTGTCCAAGAAAAATCAAACCTCCATCTCATCTCACAACCCATCCAAAGGTCCACTGTCACTAGCCACAGTAACTCTCAACATGATGCACCTCTATCCGTTTGCTGAGCTCTCAAAATTCTATTATAAATCTTTGGCTGGAACAACCATGATGCGAAGTCTGAATGCTCTATTCCTCTGATCAACCCAACGAGGTTCCTCTCACCCTGTGACTCAAGGCGTCTGCAATTACAGTCGCATTACCGGGGTGGTAGAATAACACGAGGCCATAGTTACAAAGGCACTCCCTCCACCATCTATGTCTCATGTTCAGCTCCTATTGTGCGAACAAAAACTTGAAGCTATACCAATCTGAGAAAACCTTGAATCTCTCACCATACAAATGATGCCTCAAATCTTGAATGCAGATACCACAACCGCAAATTCCAAGTCATATGTAAGATAATTCTCCTCATGGATCTTATGTTGTCTCAAACTATAGCTATCACTCTCCCATACTGCATCAAAATACAATGCAAACCATCACTAGAAGCATCACAGAAGATCGCATGGCCACAACCTCTCTCTCTGGTATTGTTCACACCGAAACGAAAGTCAGACTCTCTTCAGCCTCTGGGAGGTTGTCTCATAAGCTTCGTCCCAGACGAATGGCACATTCTCACGGGTCAACTTTTTCATGGGGGGGAGGAATCTTGGAGAAGTCCTTGATGAACCGCCGATTGAAACCCACGAGACCCAAAAAACTGCAAATCTCTGTCATGCCCCGCAATCACTCCCTATTAAGAACGGCTTAAACCTTGGTTGGGTCCATGACCATGCTGTCAGTTGACACCACAACCTCTAGAAACTGAACTTCTGGCAAACAAAAACTCACTCATTATATTTCACATAAAACTGATGATCCCTCAAAACCTGAAGTACAATCCTCAGTTGTTGTTCAAGTTCCCCCTCTGATGCTGAGTAAATCAAAATGTCAATGAACACCCCTAAAAACCGATCAGATATGGTCTGAACATCTTATTCATTAGAGTCATGAACGTCGTCGTGACATTAATCATCCCAAACGGTACCACCATAAACTCCAAGTGCCCAAAGCGAGTGTGCAAAGTTGTCTTCTCAATATAGCACTCCCGTACCCCTACCATATGACAACCTGAATGTAGATCTATCGTATACCGGAACCTTCTCAATTGATCAAATAGGTAGCCAATCCTCGACAAGGGATACTTGTTTTTCACAAGGAGCCATCCATTTCTTAGTCAACAAGCCGGTGTGCTCTAAAGAGGGAACTGGGTCAATTGTAGCAAAGAGACTCCAACTCACAAAGCAAACTATCCAACTCCAACCCCTCTACTGGTGCCACCCGATAATAAGCAATCGGAATAGGTGTCGCACTAGAGAAACAAATCCACAACAAACTCAATCTTCTGACGTAGCGACAATCCAAGGAACTTCTCTGGAAATCCTCTAACCACGCGAGGCACCTTGACATCTGCCAACTCCAAAATCTACCTTAACTCAAGCTAGCCACCAGGCTGCACAACTCCTCCATGCTCAAACAATAAGCTGTAAACCGCTTGACGAACGCATCCCCCACGAGGAACATACTTGTACCCTCCTACAGTAAAAGTCCAAGGTAACCTGAATAGGGGACAACCAATCCGTCCCCACGATGACGTCGAACTTTGACATCTCCAAAACACGCAAGTCGATCTCCAACGCTCACTCCAAGGGTCAAAACACATGACCCGCAGATCTGGTACACAACCAACGAAACTTAAGGCAAAAGAGTGGGAAGCACAAGAATCAAACAATGCAAGGGTTAAGGGCCACGGAGCACCCACGTGCCCTGCTCAAATACCGAGCTCCCAACTCACACAGCCTCAGTGGTCAAACCTAGTTTGACCCAAATAAGCTCCTAACAAAGTCACAACTACCTTTAGCCATAACACTGGATCCGCAGGAGTCCAAGAGCCAGAAATACAACCACTGGTTCGGCCCCCAAGTACTCCCCGTAGTCCTAAGCCCAAAATGGGCCTAGCTGACAACTCAAACATACTAAGCCCATCAACCTCTCATGGAATTCCACCGGGTATCTACAGAGTAAGCTGGTCGGACTCACTCGGTAGACGCCCATAGATTTCGAATCTATCTCTATACCCAACAGTCATAAGCGAGGCTCATAATAGATTACGTTCAAGACCGATTTTAATGGCATGTTCCTTAAAGTTCTTTATAGGTAATCCTTTCGTCAACGGATCTGCTATCACAAATAAAGTACTTATTTGCTCAATAGACACCGTTCGTTTCTGAACTTCTTCTTTTACAACAAAGTACTTCAATTCCATGTGTTTCGATCCATTCGAATACTTCTTGTTCTTGGAGAATAATACTGTTGTAGAATTATCACATTAAATTCTAAGCGGCTTAGCAATGCTGTCGACAATTCAAGTCCTCAGATAAAGTTCCACAACTACATTCCTTGAATAGTGGCCTTATAGCATGCCACAAATTTTGCTTCTATGGTTGACGTTGCAGTGATAGTCTGTTTGGCGCTCTTCCATTATATTACTCCGCCAACCATGAGGAACAAATAGCCAAATGTTGACTTTTTGTCATCAACGCAACCACCAAAATTCGAATCCAAGTAGCTAATGACCTCGAGATTATCGGACCTCTAAATATGAGCATGAAGTCACTAGCACCCTATAGATATCTCGTTACTTTCTTTGCAGCTTTCCAGTGATCCATTCCAGGGTTGCTTTGATATTTACCCAGTATATGACTGCAAAGCTATTATCAGGTTAGGTGCAAGTCTGAGCATACATCATGCTGCCCACTGCTAAGGCATAGGGGATTTTCTCCATTTGTTTTTTTTTTCAAGTTCATCCTGCGGACATTGCTTTAAGCTAAATTTATCTCCCTTCTGAATAGGGGCATCTTGATAGGAACAATTTTACATGCCGAATCTCTCCAAGATTCTTTATATGTAGGTTTTCTGTGACAGCCCTAACATACCACTTGTACTATCACGGAATATTTCTATTCCAATCACGTAGGTTGCCTCTCCCATATCTTTCTTTCAAAATTATTGGAGAGAAACTTCTTGGTTTCGAACATCATACCAAGATCATTAGTGGCCAAAATATCATCAACATAGAGGATAAACTTACTCCCACTCACCTTCAGGTATATACACCGATCAACGGTGTTTTCCTTAAAAGAATGAGGTAATGGTATCATTGAACTTGAGGTACCATTGCCTGGAGGCCTTCTTAAGGCCATAAATTAATTTCTTTAATTTGCATACCATATGTTCATTGCCCTCTATGGTGAATCCTTTAGGTTGATCCATGTACACATCCTCATCTAAACTACCATTTATAAATGCGGTTTTAACATCCATTTGGTGTAACTCCAAATCATAATGAGCCACCAAAGCCATAATGATTCGAAAAGAGTCATTCCTGGATATAGGAGAGAAAGTCTCTTTATAATCAACGCCATCTTTCTGAGTAAACGTTTTGGCCACAATCTTGCTTTACATGTGATGAGCACTGTAAAATTATCATTTTAACCTTTAATATTAGATTAGTTAGTCTTTATTTTGTAAATATTAGATATTTTTAATGTTGTTTTTGAGTTTTGCAGTATATTCTGGAAAATACAAGAAATTGGAATAAAAATTGAAGAAAATTGCAGAAAGTGGGCCAAAATGGCAAATTTGGAAAGTTTATAATTTTACCACCTAATTTTAGGATTTATTATAAATTATTGTAATTCAAGTCCATTATGAGAAATTGAATTATTATAATCAATTTTCTAGATTTTAATTGTAAAGTGGTAACGTTTACATATAAATTAGTGGGCCCACTAATCATTCTAAAGTTCAAAGCCTGCAATCAGAAGTCCATGAGCTAAAATCCATCAAGCAACCAGGCCAGACTAAAATCCCAATTCCAAGTCAATCTCAAGCCCATTGGATTCGAATTTTGCAATTGTGATGCGGCGGATAAATTTGAATGGATTGTGAGATTGTCACGAGATAGATTTTCTCCAAAAATTCCAATACAAAAATAGTGTGAGCTAAATTGAATTTTGCGATTGCCGTATAAGAACAATGAAAATCGATGGAGATAGATTGGAAATTTGATAAGATAAGGACTCCAAGAAGGCAAGTTGAGTCAGAGAAGAAATCCCTAAGTATGGAGAACAATTCTCCATAATTCGTTTAAAGCAAATCTCCACTTTGAAGCAATCGTATGAAGCCAAAATAAAAAAGAGATGTGTGAAAATAGTATGAGACTATTGGGATGAGTTAGCAAAGCATGATCCAAAATCCATTGGGAATTTTTTTCCTCCAAATTCGTTGTTACTACCTACGGATAGATTGAATTCCATTCTCCAAATTCGTGTAATGCAAGGTCCCACATGGGTTTCTCCAATTTATTCCACCTCTCGTGAACATTATAAATAGAGGACCCACCTATTGAGAAATTTGAATTTGACCGAGCAACAAAGGTGTGATGAAGACTGGAGGCTAAGAAGACTGAAAGAGAAAGAAATATTCGAATTTTGTCTGTGAGTTCTTGTATTTTATTTTTATTTCATGTCTTTGATGCACAAAGTCCAAAGCATTGTAATTTTAATTTCCAATTTATTTAAATGAAATTCATGGTAGCGTTCTTTAAATTTATGGTTTTCCAATTGTTAAATATTTTATGATGAGTGTTTTTTATGTTATTTTAATTCTTTTTAAGATGTTATGGAATAAATTATTTTAAGAATTTTCAAGGAAAATAGAACCCCGTTTAGAATCGGTGGAACTTAACCTTTTATGAACTAAGGCTCTTTTCGAAGACTAGCTTATTTTTAGACTAGGAAAGGAAAGTAGAAATTCCACCCAATCTAAGAATTGAATTGAAAATTTCTGACTTAATGGACATCATGATTTTCTTAATTAGCATTTTATAAATAGAGAACATAAATTTATATTTAATAATTCTAAAAGATTTCATAATCTAGGCCATTGTTTTATCTTTAAATGGATAATATTCCACCCTAATTACTTGTCTCAATTCCATTGTAAATTATGTGGACACTTTATTTTGTTAGTCATTCTTTCTTTTATTCATTAAATTATTTATTATTTTGTTTTGTTTCATTTATTCAATTCTCTCAAATTCTTTTGAACTAGGTTGAGATTGATTTGAGTGCATTTTAATTTTGTTCTCTTAAATTGGTTTGAGATTATTTATAAATTCTAAATTTATGCTATTGCTTTAATTAAATTGGATTAATTTGTTAGGTTTTAGATTTAGATGATGATACTCTGGCATTTAGATTTGATTCTTAAAATTGGAATGCAACTAATTTAAAGTCATATTTGTCAAAATTAGAATTTGATTTTCATATTTAGGTTATTCTAAAGATCTATATTTTTTTTAATCACAACGTTTCAATTTCATATATTTTGTTTTTGCATATATTTTATTGTTTCCTTATGGGATAGACTCACACTCTCAACACTATACTATTAAATGGTTCGTGCGCTTGGGAGTACTAAATTTAAAATTTGTACGATTAGATACTTGTTGAATTTAGAAGTTTCTATTTTTGTAGATATTTCTATTTTTTGGAAATCTAATGGATTCAACCAGTTTCTCCTTTTAGCCATTTTCTAATTTTATAAATATGATTTACTTTAGTAATATTCTAATTTTAGAAAACAAATCTAATTTTGGAAAGTTTTAAAACTTCTGTCTATAGAAAGTTTTAAAACATCTAATTTGAGAAACATACCATTTTTAGAAAATTGTCCAACTTTGGAGATGTCTGATTTTGAATAATTTCTAAACTTAGGAAGTTTTTAATTTTAGATCATGATCTAAACTTAGAAGGTTTCCTAATAAAAATATTTTTTTAGTTAATGTATTTAATTTAGAAATTTATTTATGATCTTGTATTAGTTTAAAAGTCTCAATTCAAATTCAATTATTTTAATCTCTCTCTTAGTTATAGTTTAGGAAATTGCATTTAGTTAGGTTATGCATTTTTGTTGATTCAGAATCTTCACCATGGTTATGTGTGGTTTACTTTTTAGGGTTTTTAAATTTACACGCTATGATTTCTGGAAAATATGTTGCATAGGCCAAGGTAAGTGCCTAATCACTTTCTTTTAAATTTTGATATTTTCATGCATTCAAGAGACCTTTTATTTAGGGTGTTTGCATTTATTTGCATAAAAAAAATTGCATATTTAATTTGCTCATGCATCTAGGTTGTTAGTTTATGCATTAACTTAGTTTGTTTGCTTAATTGTTTGCATATTTATTTAAGTATTGCATTGTTAGATTTAGGATTGCATTCACAAAAAAAAAAAAAAATATTAGTAAATGAAAAATGGTTCACGCATTCAAAGTAAAATCAATTTAGAAACCATTAGTTAGATTTTAGGGTCTTTCATACTCATTAGGACCATCCTTTGATTCAATTAATTTTATATCACGGTCTTAGTTTTTCTTCAATATTAGTGTCTAAGGCTAGTTCTGTCACCAAGACGTGAGGTGGAGCACGTCTAAAGATAAGTTGGGACGAGATGTCATATGTGCTCCCCCACTTACCTGAGAACTTACCTAGTCGTGATTGAGGTTAAACTTCTATTGGAGGTTTAAAAATTTTGGAGAAAAGATTAGGAGCAGTCTAGTTTTTAGGATCCATGTGTCAGTTTAAATTTAGGCCATTTTATTGTTTGATTTTGTTTGGTCTTGTTTGATCTTGAGTGATAATGAGTATTTGGAGACGCGACTCGACCAAGCGATTGGTTAGAATTGAGCCCCTAGTTTGTGAACATCACGTCAGTCATCAATCCATTATGGACGATAGTAGGGTCTGTGTGGTCATGGCAATTTCAACGTTAGAACCTTCATTAGAGCCCAATCGTTGTAGCCATAGTGAGGAGAGTCTGACCGACATGGGTGAAAACTTAAATATTGATGGGAACAATGAGGTAAACCCGAGCATTGAGGAGAATCCCATCCAGTACTTTCCCTCGTATGATATGAATAATCCATGGAATTTACCAGATACATAATCCGGAAGCATGGACAAGAGCAAAATATTTTGCAAGCCCTCAATTTCGCAATGATATACGTTCCATTCTACCATTTTTTCCCTACATAGAGCCATCCAAATCACCTAAAATACCATAATCACCATCTAAGGTTAACCGTTGTGTGTCAGTGTCAGTCAATTTGTTATGTCAGATTAGGATTTTACTTCAAGATATCAGAGTCAGTCTAGGATTGTAGTTAATTTGTTTGAGTTAGTATAGAGTGAGTCAGTCTAGCATGCGATTTTTAAAGAGTCAGTTTAGGTTAGGATTTTTGCTTTTTGGTCTGTTATAAGTGAATCTTCTTAAGTGCGTCTAAACCCAAAATTAGCATTGACCTGATATTATTTTCTAAATTGCACCTAATTATTGAACATCGATGACAATGTTCGATTAAAGTTTGAGGGTATTGAGGGGTACACTTGTGTCATTATTGAGTCCAATAAAAAGTTTTGTGTTTTTGGTCTAATTTTTTTTTTATCAAGGGAAGAGTAAGTGATGACTAAGACTACCCCTTGCAAAAAAAAAAAAAACAATGAATGAGTCGAAGTTAATTTTTTAGCATTCATGTGTAAATAAAAATATATACATGGAAACATTTTTACACAGCCATATTAAGTTTAGTTGAAAAATAAAAATATTCATTAGTCGAGTGATCACTAGAGGAATACGAGTGGAGACTTATATCTAGTGAGTGTTAAAGTCTTTCCAATTTTTTTGTAAAGCTCATTCAGTCGTTGCGTGATCTCATTATTCCTTGACTTTGGTCATATAACTCAGAACGCCATCAAATTTGGGTTAGTACACTTGAAATTTTTCTAAATTTATTTGAAGCAAGGTAATTACCGTATGAAGCTTAGGAAAGGATATAAGTAATTTTTGGATCGTTTGAGCCTTTATGCCTACCTATTTTTTGTCATTTAATCTTGATAGTTCCCAGTTGAGCCTATAGAGCCTGTTTATTTATCAGCCACGATTACTGTACCCAACATTGGTTATGGTGTTTGAGCCAAAACTAAAATATTTGTGACCTATCCTAAGAGTTCAAGAAAGGTTGGAGATAAAAATTGGATGGTACTCTAAAAAAATGGCACTTGAAAAGAAAGAAAAATGCTGATGATGTAGAAAGAAAAGAAAAGAAAAAAATATCGCATTAGAAAAGGGAAACAAAGGGAACTTCCAAACATCAAAAGAAGGATGTGACAAAAAAAAGGATAGAAAAAAATATTTTGAAAAGTGTTGAAAGAAAAATAGAAGAAGAATACCCGTTTACATTTTGAAGATCTCTAAATTTCTTGATTCAAAGTATTTATTTTTAGAGCTTATATCCTTCTTTGATTTGACCCGATCCTAAGCCACGTTTCGTCCCATAAGGAAGTCCTATTGATCTTAAGTCTAAATATGGTATTTCATGTGGAGAATAGAGAAAAGAAAATGATGGTGTTTGATTCAACGTTCTGAGGAAAGTAGCATCCATTCATGAGATCTATATTTTCTTTGATCTGTGTCATCTTTTCTAAATACATATGTGAGAAATTTTGATTTGAATACATAAACTCCGCTCATAGATACCTTTGAGAGAAAATAAATCCAAACCTCTGAGCGTTAGTATTTCTGAGAGATATATTCGGTGAGGTTTGAAGTCAAAGCACATTCTCCACCGGTGGTTACAAAACTTGTGTCTATTTGGAAAAAGAAAACTATCTTAATATTGGCCAAGCACACACTACACACCGGGTATAAGTTTTGTAAGAATAATTTTGGAATCGTATAATGTCTAGATTTTTATGTAAATGTTTTTGTAGAAACTGAAAGTTGGATTGAAAAATTTGATATTTGTGGGTATCATCATTGTAAGCCCTCACGAGACTGTAATTTGTCCACTAGTGGTGAGCTAGGAGTTTAAAGGCTTGTTGCATACGCTAAATGCAATTGAGAATGCTAGCAAACACTTTTCCTCAATAACAAAATAGCAGTCATACAATGTAGTTTTAAAAGAACATTAGGTTACCATGACAAGTTTTACCATGTGTTCTTTTCTTTCCAACTTATATTGCCTAATTGAGGTTTCCACTATCCTCATTTCATACTGGGGTATCCCACTCAGCACCATCGAGGTATCCCACTCAACCTCGAATGCATAGAGGTATCTCACTCAACCTCGAATGCATTAGGTCCTGACACGGACAAAATGTATCATCTCCCAAGAGATTTACGACCCACAGATCAAATGTGCTATTTTACATAGGGTTTCACACTGGAAATACTTACCATCTACTGGTTTACAATTTCGGTCTCAAGACCCAGAACATTTAAATTTCAATTCTTGCACAAATTCACTACTCACAATATATAGCACATGCATATATAACAATTTCGAATCGGTCACTGACACATCGTGCCTTCGTCCAATTTATTAAACCTATTAACCTCTACACGCCTAAATAGGTCATATACTACGTTGTAGACTACTAGGCCTCGGCTTCCTGACACCTTTTATGCTTACATTGTAATAGTTAGAACAAAATACATCTCTTACAAGTAAGCGGTGTCAGGTCTCATTTTCTGGTCCCACTAGTCTTTTCCATTTATATATGTCTATGGGCTCTTTTTTTAGTCCTAGAGTTAATAGCTTCCACAATAAATTTGAAATTGGAATCAAGTTGAGTCTCTTCACCGTTGTCCGGTGAATGTTCAAAGTAAATCTGTAAAAACAGAAAAAAAGTAAATTCTTTTGTTTATACAATACACGCGAGATAACTCAAACCCCAGTGATAATTTTTCACAAGAAAACAGTTAATGGTTGTGAGTTCCCTAATTTTCTTTCTAGTCCAAATTGAATTATGTCAGGGAGTTAGCCATCTAAAATACTCAAAAGAAATAAAAGTATTGTTTGTCTAGTCTCGTATTTCTTCCTGGCCAAAGAAGAGTATTGAGAGTTTAGCCCAGAAGTACAATATAAAAATTTAGTAAAATAACTCAGCACCTAACTCAAATACCACCGCGCGACCAAGAATCACTACAGATGGATTATGAGGATTTAGCCAAGAAGGTACAGAGACAATAAAATACACCCAATTGCAGAAAGTAACCATACAAGAGTTAGTTGGGGTTAGTATTACCCTTTTCTTTTCAAAAACAAGAAATTAAGCTTCCTGAAAGAAATAGAGTCAATTTTGGAAGTAAATTTTCAAAAATAAGCAAAAGGCCATTTTCTTCCTTAGTTTCCAAAAAACTCCATTTTTACACCCTATTTCATCCCGAAACCTACCCAATCTTCCCTAAAGCTTAAAAAGAAAGGGAAAGTTGTTATACCTTCCTACAAAGTTTTGGCTTTTCACTGAAAAATCTACCGAAATCGTCACTTGTAAATTGGCGAAAAATATGGATGAAGAAGGAAATAAGTTGCAGAAGACAAAGAGAGAAAAGAAACAATTCCATGAGAGAGGCCCATTTCCTTTTTATGAGGATAGGACCATCATGATAAAGATATGGATAAGATTTGATTTGATTTAGATAAGATTTGATTTGGATAAACTTTATTATTTTATCTTACTTTATTCTCTTAATTTTATCTTCAAAATTGGGTAAACAGGACCTCGTTAGATTAATTCAACTGGTCCGATGGGTTGGGACTAAAAACTAGAAAGGCCATAAAAATCTGAAAAGAAAGGCACACCAAAAATCTGGCGGTTAAACTGAAAAGAATGTTTTTATCAAATTAACTTAGATTTGAAGTGTCCTTCAAAGAAAATATGACTTCGCCGATATGTTGTGTAAATTCTCCACATTAAAAAGTTCTAAAGCTTGAAGTTGTTTTGACTTTCATAAATACTTTAAAATTACTATTTTACAAATAGGGATATTTTCGACGGTTAATTTAGTTACAATTCTAGAAATCAAAAGGTCAAACTAAAAGGTCCATTAACCTCTGAATTTAAAACTATTGTATGTGTGTGAGTTTGGAAGTTCAAATACTCCAAATGAGTGATTTTCCACATAAAAATAGTTTTTAGATCACAAACAAGTAAAGTTCAGGTATTTACGATTTTGCCCTTCCAACTTTGACGAGTTGGATTAATGAGCTATCAAACTTGGGTTGGGCCAAACTTAGACATTTCAGAAAGTCCATCATGTAATCTTCATGATTAACAGATCACAAATCACACTTAACAGCTCAAAATTACATAATTAAGCCCTAATAGGGTTGGAGTATTACAATATTAGAAGTCGTACATTTAATCACTCCACTATCCGTCATGGACAACAAATTTTGGAAATTACATTTTGCCCCTAATTTTATTCTTGATTTTTAATTTTTTTTTACGATGAAGAACTCCAAGGCCCTCATCTCTTTGAGTACGAAGACATTGGGTAAAACTTCCAACGCACGTAGCCCTACAAGCCACAAGCATCGAGTTACTATAGGACTCGATTCTGAGACTTTTGATTTTTGAGCCAAAGTGACTACCAGTTAAATTATCCTGTGCGGGGTATACTTGATTTTGTCTTTAATAAATTAATAACATATTGCCCATTTTACCCCTAAATTTGTCCATGATAAACTAAAAGGTGAAAGCGCACAATAAAAAAAGTTCTCAAAATTACATTATTCGATGCCTCATTTAAAAACTGGTGGACAAATGATATTAACATGCAGTCGTATCTCAGTTAACTTAAGCTTTTAGAATTAGATAGGAAGTATTGGGTTAAGTCTAGGATTAAAAATTCAGTGGGGAATATGTGTTGCCAATAAATCAACGATACACCCCACTGTCCTCTATTTTTTTAACTTTTTTCTTTTGGAAAAATACATAAACATAATAGAAAAATGAAAAACCGAGGAGAGCATTCTTTTCTAAAAAGTAACAGTCATTTTTATAGAGTTTTAGACCCTTCAAAGTTGAACTTTATATTGTAAAAAATTAATAGTTTCAGAAAACTGTTGGAATATTTAAAAAATTGCACAAAGACCTTAAGAACTCTACCAATCACATTTAGGACTCTTCATTTAATTGTTGAAATATTTCTATATCATTTCATTTATTTTTTTTAAAAGAAACTATAAAATGGGAAGTATCTTAGAAATCCCGACTTTTATAAAACTTTTAAAAAATCTTAAAATCACACAAACACTTGAACACATTTCCATTGAATTATATAAACACTAGATATATATCTCATTAATTATTTTCACAAAAAAATGAATTTTGAGATTATCTTAGAGCCGAATCTCAAAGAAACTAATGAAAATAACTTAAAATGATAACAATTGATGAAAATAACTCTAAAATAAAATATGAAAATATTGGTGATACCTTGAAAATCGGTTTAAAAAAGAAAATATTGGTGATACCTTGAAAATCGGTTAAAACTTATTTTAAAAAATAAAAAAAATCTGCATCAACCGATAATATAGGGTGTGTGGCATTTTGCACCTTGGTGAAATGCAATGATATGTATCGGCCAATACATATCGACTATAAAAAAAATCCAATATGTATCGACCAATGCTTGTATCCATGGTTTAAGTCCTCTTGCCATTACCTTGATATATGGAGCCTTTGGGTGGCTTTGTGTATTCGTAGAGATTAATCTTAGTTTTAATGTAAGAAGAAGATATCCTATGCAATTTAAAAAAAACTCCCCTCTTTTCTAAAAATAATCTTTAATTTTTAATTTTTGATCTAAATGATTTAAAATATTAATTAAATAGGATGGAGACTGTGTTGGCCCGACCCTTAATTTATTTAGGCTAACGCAATAATTGGGTGGCACACATGAAACATGAACACACGTGTGGGAGGAGTGCTGAAAATCTCCCCGAGAAATTAAGTTTCTCTTTGTTGGCCTTGATGCCTCACCACCCGCGATGGATTGCCGGTGGTGAGTGGCTCGGCCTGAGAGTAGTGATGTTTGACAGACCGAATCACACCGCGATGGATCATTACGCTCGTTCGATCGCCGATGAAGGATCGCCAGTGGCGAGTGGCTCGGCCTGAGAGCAGTGATGTTTGACAGACTGGGTCGCGCCGCGATAGATCACGAAGCTCGATGGATTGCAAGGTCGCAATGGATCGCGACTGGGTAAGTTCTTTTGGGTATTTAAACCCCAACTCACGCGATAACTACCCATTTCTCTTCTCCTCTTCCTCAGCTACAAGAACCCTTCTTCCTCCAGCCTTTGACCTGTCCCCGTACCCTATCATTCTGTTGAAGTCACCTCTTGCATGTTTGGGATTCGAAGAGGACTTGTCTAGAGCTCCATTTTACCCGAATTTCTTTCTCTCTTAAGGTAAGATTTCTCACCCTTCCACCTCTCTTTCTTCCGTGCATGTTGGGATATTGGTGGATTATGGTTTGGGAGGCCTTGAGGGTTCCTAATGGAGAAGAGATCATGGGGTGAAGGAGGAATTTCGAATTTGGGGCTTAGCTTGGGGTAGTGTTGAGTTAGTTTGGGTTTAAGAAACCCTTTGAGGGGTGTCATTTGGTGGGTTGGGGGGGGACGGGGGGGATTGGAAATTAGGTTTCTTTGATGACTTTGGTGAGTGAATTGGTCGTGTGTATCTTGTGTGTTGTATTGGGGAAGTTGTTGACCATCCAGAAGCGAGCAACCAACACCCTGTGAGGATCGATGACCACCTGCTAATCCTCTAGGTGAGGGAAACCACTCCACCTTATGAACTACATTGTTCATTGATCTATGTTAATGCCACATTCCTCATGCATTTGGTGGTTGATGGAATGATGGGGGTTGTTTTCTTTTTGAAATTTGAACAAGAAAGATAGGAGTTAATTGTGAATGAATGAAAGGTAGGAGAAGGGTTATGAATGATACACCTATTATGAGGGTGAGAAATGAGACCGTCTCAGAGTGGAGTTGTGGGATGGTCTAGGTGCAGTAAGTCATTAGTCAGGGTCGGGAAGCACCATTAAGGTTGTAGTAGTGGTGGATACCTGAAAGGGTGGATTGGAACGTTTGGGGTCCGGGGGGTTACGGACATGGACTAAAAGAGGGCCATGACACGGAATGTTGTGGCTGGACTCAAGTTGCATGAGAGACATGTTGAGGCCCTTCTCCACTTGTGGTGGGATTAGTGGAAAGGAATGGAGATGTTTATAAACCGTTGATGTACTGTCATAAAAGGTTGTGTGCATGTTGTATGCTAGATATTACATTGTGTTTTGCTTTATGTTACATCCATTATATTGTAATTTGGTATTACTATGCATGTGCTAACCCCTCACAGATGCAGGACACGGGATGGAGGCGGGGTCCCTTTGGCCCCAAAGGCGATGGTAGGGAGCTTGACATATAAGTTCTTTTTGTATTTTGCCAATCAAGTTTCAAATTTCCTGAACATATGGATTGTAATGTATTACTTGATGCAGTGACCATATAATTAAGTGACAAACCCCAACTGGAAGTTTGAGAACCATTCAGTACTTGTTAATGTATATATTGATCCGTTTTTTTTTTGCCGCGCATACACGCACCCCCATTTTCTGCCAGTAGACACCGAATTTTGATTTCATAGTGGAAATTACGTTTTTGCCCTTCCGCGTTTAATTGACCAAATGAATAGGTAGTTCATTTTCATTTCGATCGATCGATCTTAAGCGTATAGAATCGTGCGATTGAATAGACAGTTCATTTCAGCTTCGTCCGATTGATCCTAATAGCATATTCAATCGATCGGATGATCCCATGTGATCGTCCGATTGATTTTAACTGAGAGGTCGAAATTTTGATAGTCGGCCTCTGCTGTGAAGATCGATCGCACGATCACTTTTGTTCAATCGATCTATTGAATACCCATATAAGTTCAATCGCACGATCTCAAAGGATCGTCCGATTGATTTTAACTGAGAGGTCGAAATTTTGACAGTTGACCTCTCGTTTGAAACCGATTGCAAGATTACTTATATTCAATCGAACGATTGTATACAAGTGTAAGATCGATAGGACGATCACAAAAATCGTGCGATCGATTTTACACTTATATATAATCGAACGAAAGAAATTTTCCCCCATTTTGTTCATTTGTGGATTGGAAGACCGAACCCCTAAAACCCATTCTCTTCTCTTCTCTAAATCGTTCGATCTACCCTTCATTTTCTCCAAATCAACCACACGATTGTCACATTCATTCGATCCTACCCTCTCCCCTCTTCCACCTTCGATCGCACAAATCGATTTCAAACCCTTCTCTCTACCTTCCTTCTCCTCCAAACCCTTTTCCTTCCTATTTCTCCTCCTTTACACCCCCTTTTTTCACATGGCATCAGATCAAATCCAAGGGTCTACACCGAGAGGGAAGAAAGTGAAAACCGTGGCTATATCGAGATGGAAAAGACCGAGAGTGGTGGAGACAGAGACGGAGACGAAGACTTTCGGCCCCAACCATTTCACGTCTTTGGAAGTGGCAACATTGTATAAAGAGGATTTGTACTCTCGGCCCTACATTTTTTGTAAAATCATTGACCTTACATTTTTTACACCCTTTGGAATTAAAATTCATGAATACATTGAAATCTTGGTTGGGATCACTTCTTCGCAATGGAAAATGATTTTTATCCTAAATAAGTGAAAGAATTTTATGCGTACATGTTGAAAGATAGGGCCAGACATTCCATTAAATCAAAGTTAGAGGGACCGAAATTGTTCTTTCAATTACAACACTGGACAAAATATTTAAGTTTCCACTACCACTATTGTGAAGTATGAAATAAAATCATGGCCTACCAATGTTGCTGGATTCGTTTCCTTAGATGCCATGAAACAAATGTGTGGGCGAACTGATATCGTCAAAGCAGATAAGCCTGCTCTAATGGATCTAACCCTTGAAGCCCGAATCGTCTGTTACATTATTAAGAAAAATATTTTACCTAGAAAAGGGCACAGTAATCAGGTGACTATTTCAATAGTTTCCTCATCTGGTGCATCATGAATGGCAAACAAATTGACATCTCCTTCATCATGATAAGACACATGGTAGCCTGCCGTAAGACGAAAAAATTTAGTATTCCATACGGTCTATTTATGTCTTACTTGTTTGGACAAAGAGGAATTACCCTTCCCCCTGAAGACAAAATAGTTTTGAAGAAGACCGATACATTTGATGTGTCTACTTTGGGTAAAATGAGATTCAAACTTGATAATGAACATTGGGTTCCCAAAGTAGAACATACTCTTGAGGTTGAGGCACCTGAAGTTGGGGATGAGGTACCTCAAGAGCCGACTCCTCCGCAAACTGATACTGGAGTCAGTACTATGCTTATTCTTGACAGCATTGAAAAACTGAATGAAAAATTTGATATCAAATTTGCTGAGATGGAAGGAAGGCTCAATGAAAAAATTAATAAAAAATTTGCTGAGTTGGAAGGAAGGATGACTAGAAGGTTGATTAGTCTGCAGAATCAAGTGATAGTACAATGAGGTTATCTGTACTTTTAGCATAGAGAACATGAATACGTGCACTTCTAGGACACGAAGATGGGACCGGGACCGTAAGAACATTCTTAAGTCCAACGATGACAACTCAAGCCTGGGGTTCCAATCAGTCTTGCCCTACTGGCCCCACTCAGTCTCGCCTACTGGCCCCACTCAGCCTCGCCCTACTGGCCCGACTCAGCCTTGCCCGATTGGATTTGTTCCTCCTTGTTCACTAGCTATTGGTACAAATTCTGCCTCCACTTCTCGTCCGTCTGGAGTTGTTCGTCCGGTGCGACCTTCTGGTCCCATTGAGAGTGTGACTGGGCGTCTTCCATTGGAATGACCTCAGTTTCTTCATACTGCACCAGCACCTCCTTCATCTGCACTTGCTTTTGTTGATGTTGATGCACCTCCTTCATCTGCACTGCTTCTACATTTGCACCAACTTCTGCCTCCAAGTAGCTGTTCTATTTGAAAATTTTGTAATTTTCATATTTTGATATTCATATGTAAATTTTGTAAATTTTGAATGAACATGGTGAATGTTATCTTTGTATCAAAATTTTGTAAATTTTGAATGAACATGGTGAATGTTTTGTTTGTATGTAAATTTTGTAAATAACTGAATGAACATGGGACCTTAGAGTGATCTATCACTAAATATGAGACATTTAAGTGGTTTGTCACTAAACATGGGACCTTAGTAGGTAACGATTGTAATAATGATAGACACTAAACAGTTGTAACCACGTAAATAAGTGAATAATGCTTATAAATTAGATGGCCTGATTAAAGAAGAGTTCTTCCCATTTAGTGAGGAAGTTTATCAAAGAATGCTGGAGTACATGTGGTTGCAATAAACAATGCTGGATTTATTCAAAAAAACAATTGTTGCTTGAATACATGCTTGAGTACATTGGAATGAAAATTAATACAACTTTTTGCAAATGAAATACATTCTTTCAGTTGAATACATGCGAAAATGATAGACACCCATCACTAATTCCACCAATGCTGGAAATCGCTAGTATCTCTAAGATCATCAGAGCTATATGTTTTATTCTAAGAAGTTATAAGAATTAGTCGGCATTGGAAAAAGGAGTACATGTTAGTATTTTTCACCTTATTCTAAGTAAAAGTAACTTACTTGGGATAATTGAGACAAACTCGTTAGTTGTGATTCATGAAATCATGAGGTTGAGGCAAAGCATTTAAATCTACACTGCAGGATGCCTGTGCATCACTTCTATTTGGACAGATTCTAGAATTGTGACCAATATTTTTGCATATCCTGTATTTCCTTCTATTCAATTGATTCTCTACAATCTCAAATGAAGAAGGATCTCGTCTTATAGATATTTGACCCTTTGAATTCTTTGAACTGGATGACGTCCTTTGGTATACTGCATAATATGTTGACTGATATGCATCTCATCACTAGCAAGATCTTCGAGATGATCTCGGAGCACCTCTTGATCAAATGTAGATAGGTTTCTATATTTTTTCTTAATGCCTTCCCAGTGTACATCTAATCATCCGTAGGTCGATTCATTTCAATGCTCAACTCGTCAAATGAAATCAAATCGATCCTCTATTGTGGATGGATCTTATCTAAATGTAACTTGTTCATTCATTGCATTCTATGAGCACAAGGTAAGCCCATGGAAGCTGTAAACTCTTGTGTACAATTGGATGAAAATGACTATTTCTAAGCATAACATATTGCTTATAAACCTCAGACAATGCAAATTGTAATGTTTTGCCGTTCACTTCATCAAAAAAAGGAATCGAAACAATAAGAGCAAACCAGATTTTTTCATCCTCGATTTGAATCTTGAACTCTTGAAACTGATTTTCAATGGCATAGGATATCCTCCTTCGGACAACATATATGTCACTAGTGGAGTTAGCTATATAATGTTTCAACACAAAATGTGCACCTTCAACCCTTGAAGTAGCTGAATTTTGAAAATATAAACACCAACCTATCCATGTCTTGACGAATTACTTTTTATGTGGGATCTATGTCCTTGTTATATAGTTTACTGCCTCCGAATAATATTTAAAATCTTATTTGAATGCCTCAAATAATCCATTAAATGTTGTTTTGGATGGAGACTCAACCAAGTCATTCCATTGAGTCATAAATGCATTCCATTCTTCCACTTTCTTGAAGAGAGTCTTATAATGAGGAAGAATATTCTTGTTGATGTGCCAAATACACAATATATGCACAGCATTAAGGAACTCTGAATCAATCACATTCTTCAATGCCAAATCTCTATTGGTAAAAAAAACTTGTCAATCATGATGGACTTGTAAGACATTTTTGAACATTTGTAACGCACATACGTAATCTTCAAATTTCTCATTTATTATAAATACAAAGCATGAGTAAAAATTCTTTTTAAAACTTGTGATACCAAACGATATTAAGCAATGACATATGATATTAGTTGGTTTTGTAAGTGCAATCCATCAGAAAGACATTATAATAGCTCTTAGTGAGTACAACTGACAATTGATGTGTAAAGAAAAGATGAGATAAACGACCTTGATTGTCATAGTTAAAAAAATATTGGTAACCACCTTCTTAAAGATTTTCTAATAAGGATTCAATTGAAGTATGACCTCTAAGTTGCTCTTTTCGAATCGAAGACAAAAAATTGTACAAATCAGTCGATGATACTCCAATCTTTAGATTTTCGTTTCGAAGGGTCGTCATAATTTGGCGGGATAGTATATTGCTGTTATTCATTTCAATGATCCTTCTTTTCTCTTCATCTGAAAAACACATTATACTTGGACGAGCTAATAATACGATCGAGAGATCATGATTGTGCTCTACATTTTTATGGTCAACTTCCATGACCCATCAACAATTTGTCTCTCTTTCATTTTAAATGAACAATTAACAAGGCGAGAGTAAGCTTTCTTCTTCCTCTCGTCATATTTTAAATTAATTGTGCTACGATATATACTCCGTCTATCGTAACCAAGAATAACTATATTGCGCTTATTACATGACCTTTTAATGGTAGATACAAATCTTTGTGCATAAACCTCCTTAACATACTTCACTAAATCGTCTCGACTTGAAAAATACCTCTCAACAAATTCATTTGCAACAATCTCATCATTTTCAACAAATGTGGATAAAACTCCCTCACAATCCATAGTACTAATTTCAAAGAAAGTTTGAGAGTCTTTGGTTTGAGAAAGAGTTACCTTTGATTCGGGGTATGAGATTGAGAAATTAGCTTCAGAGAAATACCTTCGAATCAATATAAGAGATTGAGAGAGTAGTATCTTCAAAGAGTGGAGTGGTTCGTTTTGGAAAGGAGGTTTGGAGTTTGAGGGAAAATAGTTTGGAAACAAGTTTGAGAGAGAGAGATTTGAGTGAGAGTAGTAAAGGCTTTGAGGGAGAAGATTTCAAATTTGTGGGTTGAGGGGGGGTTGTTTAAGGGAGTAGGGTTTGGAAAAGTGGAAGATGGGAACGAAAATGGGAATGAAAATGGAAATGAAAAAAGGGGGTGGGATTCCAACTTATTTTGAGTTTCGCAGTTGTGATCGATCGCACGATTTCTGTGATCGTCCGATCGATCTTACACTTATATTCAATTGTGTGATCGTGCGATCGATCTTCAAACGAGATGTTGACTGTCAAAATTCGACCTTTCAGTTAAAATCAATTGGACGATCCTCTGAGATCGTGCGATCGAACTTATATTGGTATTCAATCGATCGATTGAACAAAAGTGATCGTGCAATCAACTTCACAGCAGAGGCCGACCGTCAGAATTTCGACCTCTCATGTTTAAAATCAATCGGACGATCACATGGGATCACCCGATCGATTGAATACGCTGTTAAGATCAATCGGACGAACCTAAAATGAACTGTCTGTTCAATCGCACGATTCTATACGCCTAAGATCGATCGAAGCGAAAATGAACTGCCTATTCATTCAGTCGATTAAACGCAGAAGGGCAAAATCGTAATTTTTACTATGAAATCAAAATGCGGTGTCTGCTGGCAGACAATGGAGGTGTTTGTATGCGCGGCCGTTTTTTTTTATATACTGGTGGGTGTGTAATAGATAAATTATAATCTTCCTCAATCACTTGCCGGGTTTGGACCCTGACAGAGACACTTAATCACGATCATACACAGCAGCTGCGTTTGGATGAGGGGTAAATTTTAGAGGGGTTATCTCGAGTAGTGGTCACCTTTGAGTAGGGGTGACCCTTTAATAGGGATTACCCTTATCTTGTTTGGTAATTGCAGTGGTAAAGTAAAAGCTTACTCTAAGGGTAAAAAATCTTGTTTGGTAACTTCAAGAAAGGGTAACCTGATATATTAATATTTTTTAGATTTTTTTATAAAACATAATTAGTAAATAATATTCATGAAGTAAATTCTAATAATATAACTTATAATAATATTATCTATTTTTTATAAATTATTTTTCATAATTAGAATTTAAAATGAACACTTGCATTCTAACATTAAAAAATAAATAAAGATTTTTTTTTGATATTATATTTTAAATCTCAATAAATGAATAAAAAATATCAACATATCTCTTCATAAAAAATTATATTTTTTATTTTTTATATTATATGAATTTAATAAAAATATTAATTCCCATAAAATTGTTAATATGTCAGGTTACCCCTGCTTACATTTACCCTACTCAAGGGTAACCCCTACAAAATTTACTTTCATCCAAATGCATCACGTTGAAAATATTGACAAATTTTTAAAATAAACATTCAACAAAATAAATTGTTAATTACCCCAAAAGAGATTACCATGAACCTCAAACTCTTTTGGAGTTTCGAGACCCTTTCGAAGTTTGGATAGAATTATTCCTTAAAAATAGGACATTTTGACAATTATGTTTCGTAATTTTTTTTTTAATATTAAATGAATTTAATACAAAATATTAATTCTTATAAAATTGTTATGTTATCTTACCCCAGCTTACAGTTACCTCAACTCAAAGGTAACCCCGAGTAACCCTGTAAAATTTACCCATCATCCAAATGCATCATGTTGAAAATGTTGATAAATTTTTAAAATAAACTTCCAAGAGAATAAATTGATAATTACTTCGAAAGAGATTATGATGAACCTCAAACTCTTTCAGAGTTTCGAGACTTTATCGAAATTTCGACAGAATCATCACTTAAAAATAGGATATCTTGACAATTATGTTTCATAAAATTTTATTTTTATTATTTATAGCATAAAAAATATTAATTCTCAAGAAATTGTTAATATACTAGTTTATCCATACTTACAATTACCTCTACTCAAGGGTAACCCCCCATAAAATTTACCCATTATCCAAATACATCATGTTGAAAATGTTGACACATGTTTAAAATAAATTTCAAAGAAAATTAAATTGCTAATTATTTGAAATATATTATTTTTTAATTATATAATATATATATATATATATATTTTTGAAAGATTTTAATTTTATAATATTCAATTGATAAAGAAAGGAAGATAATGGGTATTGAGGGATAGGGTATTTTGAATACCTCAACCTCCAAAGGGGTATTCAAAAATAGGATGAGATGAGTAAATTTTTAAATTTTTACCCTCACCCCCTTATTACCAAACGAGGGTAACAAGGGGTAATGGGGTTACCGCCTCTTACCCCATCCAAACGCAGCCAGCATATCAATAAAAAGATTTTATTACCTTTAAAAAAATAAGAAAGGTTTTTATTTATTTTACTAAAACTTAATAACTTCATTAGAATATGTTGGAAAAGCCTTCCCGAAACCGTAAACGACACTGTAGTGAATCAGAAAAAAACCAAGACGAGAAAGCAAACGGACGGAAGTCCTCCTCTGTCCGTTGTTGTAATTTCAATATACATATGTAGCTGGGCTTCTCCAATTGCATTTTGGGCCTTCAACATTCAGAATTGGGCATGCATCCGTTATTTTCAATATTCGAGAAATGGGTTTTGGAGATTTGGATATGTAATTAGAAGAAAAAACAACTTTGGAGAAACGAAAGATAAGTCGAGATCAATAGAAAGAGAGAGGGATTGGGTTTTGGTGTTGGATCAGATGGCAGAAGAAACGGTTACATCGCGTTACGTGAAGCTAACAAAGGATCAGGATGGGCCTGCGGAGGAGATTCGGCCTGGGGAGCTCAATCAGCCCGTTCAGGTTCCTCAGGTTTGTAATTTGGCTGACAATGATTTATTACAATCTTGATTTGCTTTGATACAGATTTGCTTACAATTTTCAATTTCTAAAATGTTTGTGTTGTATCTATCCGTTGGATTGTGGTTTCCAATTCATTGAATGCTGGTCAACGTGCTTCTTCTTCTTCCTCTGGGTCTAGATCTCTGTTGGATGTGAAACAATTTGGTGACATGGATGCATGGCAATGCAATGGGATGGGTGGGTTGGAATGTTTGTCCATAGATGTGAGACCTGAAGGATATCGGGTTGATTGGATTCTCTAGGTATGGTTTTTAAGGCTGGAAAGGTTTCAACTGAGAAAATGGGGCCAAAATCCTTGGATATTTAATCCATTTGTTGGTGCTAATAAAAAAATACTGGGGTTTCATAAATTGTACAGAAAGAGGGAGTATTTGGGTTAGATTCCCTAGCCTTGATCTTGGGGGCCATTGGACACCTCCTGGGGCACACGTGCACTAGTATTGTCGTTCATCAGTGCAAGGATGAAAACATTTAGTAGGACATGTAAATTTATTTGATGTCATCCGCAAGATCTGGCAATGTATAGTGTTGTTTCTGTTGATGAATTGTAGAGGTTTTATATTAATTTTGTTTGTATAATGGAAAGATTCATTTGGTAAACTAAAGATGTTTAGGTATATTCTGGTTCCTTTTTGTTCCATTATTCATTTTGGTGATTGAACAAAAATCATATTAAACAATATACTCTTGTGTCTAATTAAAAAAAAAAAATCTGTGGAGAAAACGTGTCCAGATAGTTTGGTTTCTTATTTCCATGTCACCCCAAATGCATGATGATAACAAATATGAAATAACTTGTTCTCCAAAATATTCTAAATTTCTTATTATTTATCAATAAAATAGTTAAGAAATAAATTTAATGTTAAAATCATATTTAAAAAAAAAAATGAATGAATGAATAAATCAGTCACATGCTATTTTAGGCATATCCAATTTGCTCTTGTCTAAACAACTCAGATACTTGCATATGCAGAACTGCTGAACACGTTGTGCATTTGTGTGGATCTACATTTTAATGATGATGGTGTTTGTTGGTCACTTGTAGGCTTAACTAACTACTGATGTCTTAGATTAGTCATATTTGAATTCATAATGATTTTATCGTATCTTTTTCTGCTTCGGTTTTCAAACTCATCCAATCTGTCCTGGGTTGGCCTTTTTGGCTCTGCTTTTCTGCTCAACCCTATGAAAAATCATCTTCAACCAATACTCCACAATCCCACATATCCTTTCTAACTTCCCACTAAATTCTAACTTTTTGGTGGTGCCCTCTTTGATGCATAGGCACTGCATGAATTCAGTGAGGACACAGATTTTACACTTAAAAATGAAGTGTCTGAAATGACTCAATATGGACAGATTTATCTTCACCATGATCCATTTCATTCCTTGCTTCCCTACTAGATGTAGAAATTAGCCTAACATTCAGTTTTACCAAAATCTCTTTTAACTAGCTTATATCTTTCTAAGACTTTTTTTTTTTTAAGTTTTCTTATTTTCCACAACCACCTTTTTGTTGTGTGTATACCTCCTGTTCTCTTTATTCCCTTCAATCACAGTGTTTGCATCTATCTGCTATATCTAGTTTCCAACCTTAACTCATGCATGATTAAGTGGAGGTTACTTGTATACAGATGCCACTTAGTTTTGATAATTTTTTTCTTTTATACACTCTCTTGTAATCAATAAAAGTTATATTGTGAGTGTGGTGACATCATTTGGTCAAACATATTTTGAATTGTTTTGTTTTTCAGACATTTAATTGTGTAATTCTTGAAGTTGCTCACATATTAACAATATGGTTGTGTTATGGCCAGTTGATTGTTCACCGGTGCACTGAGTGTGGGCAACCACTTCCTGATAGTTATGAGCCCCCAGCAGATGAACCCTGGACAACTGGAATCTTTGGATGTGCTGAAGATACAGAGAGTTGTAAGTTTTCCTTTCTGCCATACTAGAAACACATTATTGGGTTGACTAACCACCTATCTTGGTTCCTCACAACGCATGATGCCATTTTCTTGGTTCCACTAATTATTATTGTGGTTGAAACCTAAATAGGTTTTCTGCTGCTGTTGTAATTTATACAAATGTGTGTGTCCCATATTGTGATGGGTTCTACTCAGATGCATATTTTCTCAGAATTATCAAATATACATTCATGAATAATTTTGTGATGGTAGAATTCTGCATTGGTAGACCAGCACCCTAAATTTGTCCTTGTAACTTGCCTCATCATCTGAAACTCATTTACATAGTAGTGTCAACCATAACTTCTGCAGTGCAAACCTTCATGTTCATAATTAGTTAATTGTTTCATTTATACACTTAACTTCTCACAAAATGATATTTTTAAGTGTATCAACCTTGAGCCAAAACATGCCCAGCCTCTACTTTTTACTTTTAGCATTCATATTTTAAGCTTCTAGTAGTTTCCTGTCTTCTTTTATTTTGGAATGATTGCTTTCATGCCATTTGAAGTGATCACTAATGAATATCTAGAGCTTCTCCAGCAGTAGCACTGAGATAATAAGATGGAGATGGATTGCCTGCCTTAATATTTGTGCATAAACCTCTCTGTTTCTTAAGTTTCATAGTATTATCTTGAGAAGCAAACCATAATGAACTAATCAAATCTGCAGTCCTTTGATGCCATTTTATTGTTTGTGTGTGTTTGTAGTGGACAAGTTCAGTATTAATTCTATGAAAAAAGGAGCATTCATTGTTAGATCTTCTGTCTTATATGTATCTTTTTGTACATCTTTTATGTGAATTTACTGTTCTAACTTAGGTTGTGGTTTGAGGCTTGTTACTATTTGAAAAAGAAAATCTTAACTTTGATTTCAAGTAGTATTTTAATAATTTACAAAAATCCTCTTTAACCTGATGCTTGGGTTTTGTTCCTACAAGATTAGAACCATTTCTAGGACAACTAAACTCTTCACATGAGACCTCCAAAAAATGTTATTGCACAAGTCTCAAGTAAAAAGTTTGCGTGACTTCGCTTGAGTCATAAACTCTACCGAGTTAGAGTAAAACCCATTTCTGAGTGAGTTTGTTGATGTTGGTAATGCATTTTATTTTTTTGCTTGAATTGAGGATTTAACAGGCTATAGTGAGGATATCTAGACGTTTTAACTTGGATCTTTTTCATACATCACCAGTTTTTTTAATTGAATGATTGGATTTAATAGTCGTTTTAGTTCAACAATCAAATTGTGATGTATCATCAATAGGACAATTTGAATTAGTTGAGCTTAGGTTGTGCTTGGATGTGTGTGTGTTTTTTGGGGTTGGGGGCTATAGAACTTGAAATCATAGGGTTCTTTTACAGGTGGGAAAATTGAAAGTGGGGGTTTTCTTGTTTGGCAACAACAAAGGAAGGAAACTTGGATTTGAAGAAGCAAGGGTACAAACGTAGGTGTTTCTTGGCATTGCTCAGCATTTCAAATGTGACTTATTTTCCTCGCTTGTAGTGGAAGATGTGCAAATGGAAATATGTCTTCCATCTCACAACCTCATCCAAATAGGGTGAGTTGATGTCTCCTAGGGTGCTTGCCATTCACCACCACAATTTCCCATATCCAAACACAACCTTAATCTAATTGTCAGACCAATTGCAAAGCTTCCTTTGCAACTGCCAAGGATGAAATCATCTACTTCAACAATAGATGAGGCAATTTTGCATCATTCAATCTTTCGTGATCTTATGCCAATGGAATGTTGCGAGCTTCTACAAATTGTAATTGTAGTTCTAACATATTATGATTATTTTTTTAATAGGAAAAGGTTAAATATGTCGATAGAAGGGGGACAATGATGCAAAAAGAGGTTTCAATTTTAAGAAAAATCGAGAAATTGCAAAAAACATTATACCTAAAAAGCACAAATTGAGCTAAAGAATCAACTTCCTTGTTTGCAGATTTGCGTGTTCTTATAATAGAAAGACAAGAAATTGAGATAAATCCAAGAATTAGTTCGGTAAATTTGATGCCAAAGGTAACTGTAATCTGCTAAATGCCAATTGATTGCACTATGAGACTCAACCTCCACAAGCACTTGAGAGAAACTCAAATCAGCAATTAACCAACAACCTTTAGAAGGAGCTTAAACCTCCAATCATTAGCATTAGTTCCAAAGGCTGCTTCTATAAAGAAAGAAATGGTATCCGTTAAAAGAAAAATTTAAGATACGTCTAGTACTCCACTTCTCCCAATTTATCTAAACTGGCTCCCATCAAGACCTAAAATTAGGTGGTGTTTAATATTGATGGCAATCTTTCTTCAAAGATGCAGCTTGCAAATAGGAAGTCCATCTCTAATAAAATAAGTCTTTGGAACACCTTTAAACTGATCCAATGACAGGCCCAAGAAATAACTTTCAGTTTTGCTTTAAATGACAACTGGAAAGAAGAAAAATAAATATTGTTGAAAGCAATATCATAATTTTCCTCCTCAAAGACCAAAGAATCACCATATGAAATTGTCTCCAAACTACTCTACAATGTGAATTACCAAACCCACCAAATTGAGCATTATTAACTTCTCCTAACAGAGATGGCAAACCCAAGAACCTCAAAGAGATTAAATACCAGGTATCACACTTCCCAAGAAAAAAACAAAATGGATTAAAATATTCAACCAACTTAAGATGACCTCAATGGTCAATAGAATCTTATCTAAACGAGTGGTCCAAGCATACCTTAAATTTGATGAGGCAAGATTTGCCAAATGCAAGGAGTAACATGAGCAGTTGTCTAAATACTTGCTCAAGGAAAGAAAACTTAATCATGAATCTTTCATTTCTATCAGGCATCAAAACCTACCATCTGAACTATTAAGGGTAGATGAAACCTACCTACTATGAAGATAAATTGACCATAGTTATCATCATTAAGATTGTGGCAAAATGTGAGGGATTAAGACAGAGACAACCACCCTGTGGAAATTGGCATCCTTGCTCCATCTGTTTGTAGAAGTATTAAACAACGATGGGAATGACATTGGAGGGGATGGTTGTTGATTCAAACATCACTATAGAGAAAGACATCTCTCACATTACAAACCCTATAGTGAATGTCTTTCTTGAAGAAAGGCCATAGCCTGATAATTCCACATCTCATGAGCATGATTGACAGCATGATCCACTGTCCATGTATTTGCAGAAGTTTTTGTACTTCAATATTATTACTGATTTTCATAAACTAGAAGAACCACATTCAAGATGGCTAAGATGTTTTTTCTTCTTTGAATTTGAGATTTATTAGTGATGGACGGGTTGCAAAAGGAAAAGAGAGAGAGAGATTGCATGGATACACTAGAAAGAACCACCTTCACCAAAGTAATTCTACCACCACAAGATAAATATTGGTCTTTCTACGTAGCTAGCCTCTTTTCTATTTGCTTAACAATAGGTTCCTGAAGATTTTTCTTGTCATGTTGATGCATAAAATAACACCACGATATGTAGAAGGAATGATAACAACTATGCTGCCCAAAAGATAAAAGAGTGACTTCATTGTGTCTCAAAGTGACACCGTTTTTTTTTTTTTTTCACACCTCAAATCAATCGAGAAGGGCATGGAGATTTATAACATGTTTTGATCAGCATCACAAAAGAGAAGGGTGTTGTCAATACATTGTGAGTGTGATTTTTAAGTTAGAATTCTCCTCGTCAAGCCATTAATGAAGCCATGTTCTCTTGTTGCTCTGAGAATCTATACCAAAGGATAATGAGAATAGAATAATTAGCTGAAGGTACATCTCCATAATGAGAATACAAGATCAGACAGAAACATAGATGGAAGGACAGCCTTGTCTAAGATCTCTACAATTCTTTAAATAACGTTGGGGGAACCGTTGATGAGAATATAATAATTAGCTGAAGATACACACTCCATAATCTAGTTTCTCCATTTCACACCAAAATGTATTTGCTGAAGAATGTACTCAAGAAAATCCAGATCCACCATCTGTTGCTTTCAGAAAACCCAGCATGACATCCAGACCCATTTTTTGCCTTTTTTGCAGGTATAGCTATGCCTCCTTATTTTTAATGTATGGAATACTCTACTGTCTTCTTGTTTTACTATTTACATGGGTTCTTTGAAATGGGTGATGTATCCATGTATCACCTGCCTCCATGTAGATTTTTCATGGATTCTTCTAATACTAGGTTAACATTTTTTTTCATGGTGAAAATATTTTCACAAACTTTCCTGCTGTAATCTAGTGAAAATATTGATATGTCTATTGTTCGATTGTTTCAAAGGAAACTGTGTACATTACTTATTATTATTGTTGTTTAATGTATTTTTTTGTTTTAAAAGAAAATATTCATATAAATTGATTTAACCAAGTGCCGTCCACAAATTCTATATTCTTGGATTTGCCAAATCGGACAACTCTTACCCATGTCTGATTCTGACACATATACCTGTATGGTGCAACTTAATGTTCTATCTGATATAGGCAAAAACCCTAATGGTATTACTATTATTGCTTTTAATCTGGTGCTTTGTGCCTACAGGTTGGACTGGATTATTTTGTCCATGTGTGTTGTTTGGGCGTAATGTAGAGAGGTTGCGAGATGATATTGAGTGGACTAAACCATGCATTTGTCATGCAATTTTTATCGAAGGTGGCATCGCACTTGCAGCTGCAACAGCGGTATTCCATGGTATTGATCCAAGGACATCATTTCTCCTTGGTGAAGGGCTGTTGTTTGCTTGGTGGATGTGTGGTATCTATACTGGTCTCTTCCGGCAATCATTACAAAAGAAATATCATCTCAAGGTGATGTTTATCTTTCTCTATGCATGTTAGCTTCTATAACTTGAGTGATCAATGCAGAATTTTAAAAGAAAAGGAATTCATATGATATAGACACATGGAGAGAGACATGCTGTTTGCCTGCAGGTTGCGCACAAAATTTTTTCCCCTTCTCTATTTTTTTAGATGGTGCAGACATGCGCTTTTTAGTGCATACGCTTGTTTAATGAGGGTAGACTGATACATGTAGAATATGGTGTTTTTTCAGATTTTACACGTGGTTGACCTTTATATCATTCATTGTAAATGATTGTAAATGGTCTTTTTCCTTGCCTTGATTGGCTCACTATACTCTATATACACATGTATCCTCTTCATTAGAAACGCAAGAAATACAATACACAAGAGAATTATATCTCAATCTCCCTTCTTCAGTCATTGTTTTCTTTTCTTTTCTCTTGTTTTCATTCTAACATGGTATCAGCTAAGCTCGATTTATGAATTTAAAGCCTTTTGCCATTTCCTTTTTTGGTATTTCTAACCTTCCTGCGGTCGCCAATGAACAGTATCCGTACGGATCGAAGGTGAATAGTAAAAATATTCCTGGAACTATCGTTTTTGGATCCTCTTTCTATCCATTAGGTGGGTCCTAGGGTTGGTGCCTTATGGGGCCCCTTTTATGCATACTCGTTTTCGTGTTAGGTTCACCTAGGACCAATATTTTTTCACCTTTGAGCTTTGGATCTGCTGCAAGAGGCTTTTTTCCTCCTTGAAACCAAAACTGTTGGAGTCACCCAGGGCCCTAGTCTTCATCTCCTCAGTTGTTTCTTCCTTCCATGATCAGTGGAGCTCAGTATTGCTGCAACTTTGTCGCAGCTACTGTTAGACATCTTGAATCTGGTTTTTTTCCAGATTTTGTCTATCACTAGAGTCTTAGGGACTAGATTACCATTAAATCCACTCTTACGTAGTGATTCTTGGCCTCTTTTCTCATCCCACTGATTGGTGTTACTAATTTGTGATTGTGGAGCCCACTTTTTACCTTTTTTTTGTGCACAGTTACTGTAGGAGCTTTGTTTTTTTCCTAATATTATATTTAATGGCATCCTCAGATACTTCAATCATGCTTGACAACAAATCTTCTGATTTTTTCTATATTGGGAAGATCACTATTGCTCTTTTAAATGAGACCAATTACTTTCAATGGTCTTATTCAACCAAAATATTCTTTGATACTAAGCAAAAGACTGATTATATTGATGGTACTACCACACTTGAAAGGATATCCAAAATACAGGGAATGGAAAGCTAATAATTCCTTGGTTCAAACTTGACTCTTACATTCTATGGAGGAGCATGTTAGAGGTTGGTGTATACACTACCTATTGTGAAGGACGTATTGGATACTGTCTAGGCCCTATATTCTGATGATGATGACCCTATATTCTAATGATGATAATTCTGCTCGAGTCTATGAACTATATCAGGATGCTGCCAATCTTCGACAGGGGAAGTTATCTCTCATTCATTATTATTAAAAAAAATGAAGAGTTATTGGTTGAAACTTGATCTACTTGAGAATCTTCAATTTGAGAAACCTACAGATACTTTGCTTCACCAAAATTATGTTGAAAAAGTTTGCATCTTTGACTTACTGGTTGGCCTTAATCTTGAGTTTGAGCCTATTCACGCTCAAATTTTGAGCAAGCGGCCACTTCCACCTCTAAATGAGGTCTATTCTACATTGTTTCCCCAATAAAAGGCATCACCTAGTTATGTCCTTTGCTTTTGTACCTTCTGATCGGTCAACTCTTCCCTTTAAGGGGCCCTCTTCTTTTAAAAGGAAAGACATGGTGAATGATGACCAAAAGGATACTAACGGGACAAAGAAGAAAGGTACCCGACTTTGCACGTACTACAAGATGACCAATCACTATGTTGATTCCTATTATAAGCTTCATGGCGGACCTCCCTCCTAAACTGGCCGATGACACTGAATCCTTTCATCTACTACTGAAGATGACATCATTCGAGTGTTTAAACGTGAATATGCCTCCCTACAGCAAGACAGGTTACAACTGAAAACTCTTCAATCCTCTATGGTCTCCCATGTTGCTACAGATCAGTCATGTACTGCCCACTTGCCCTCCATGCTTCATCAAATAGTTTTTGGATTATCAATTCTGAAGCTACTGATCATATGGCTTGTATTTCCCATCTTTTTTCTACACTTTCTCTGCTTTCTCTTGATTAAGTGAAATTAGCCAATGGTTCTTTCACTAATATTGTGGGTAGAGGAACTATCCCCTTATCTTCTAGTCTTAGTATCATTTGTTTTACATGTTCCTCATTTATTCCGAAAAACTATTTTCTATTAGTGTCTTTGTTAAGTCATTAAATTGTTAAGTAAACTTTTTATCCTACTCACTATGCCTTCCAAGACTTGACTACAAAGAAGAAGATTGGTAGTGGTTGTGAAGCCAACAACTTATATTTCTTCGACCCTCGGGCTAACAACCACTCTAAAGCTTGTTCTACCTCGTCTTCTCAGGATCTGTGGCTTTGGCATTGCCGTTTAGTAAAGGCTTAAAACAATTGGTTCCTTTCTTAAAGAACTGTCGGATGAACTCAAAACTAAATTTGGAGATTAGAAAACGAAAACAATAAAAAGACAATGGCTGTTTTTGTCCACCAAGTGGGCTTCTATTGGTTCCCACCTCCTCTTCCTCCATTCCGACCCTTTTTCCCCCTTCCCTCCTAATCAATCAGTTTCTTCCTCTAAGAGGGGGGAGAGGAGAAAATCTTCCTTTTCTCTCATCATCTCCAACCTCCCATCCCCTTTCTCTAAACTTCACATCTTCACCCTTATTTGCAAATCTTGGAAGATTGTGGATAGTTTCATACCTAGGTCAAAGGAGCTTGGAACACACCGAGGATTTTCCTTCGTCTTCTTTGGATGCGAGACAGAAGCCCATCAAGCCATCATAGACGTGAATGGAAGGTCTTCCAAAGGGCAGGCAGAAGCTTTCTGTGTAGATGGCTAAGTATCCTTCACTCTCTCTGGGGATGACTGCTTAGCCAAAACCAGAACCTCCTCCTCAGTCGTTGCCTCAGCAACCTTCCTTTTCTCAAGTGGCTTCAATTCTTGTTTGGCAGTTCTTGCCAAGAATGACAATTCTATTGTTTGAGGAACTAAGGAAGTGTCTTGTTGCAAATCTTTCACCTCTCTCAATCGGCATTCCTTCAGTTGAAGATTGGATCTCTGACTGGGGTTGCATTAGAACCTTCTCGATCAGCAAATTTGACTCTTTTCAGGCTCCAATTTCCTTTGAAGTGGTACAGTAAGCTTCTCGCCTATTGAAGGAATTCCCTGTTTTACAAGATTCCCTACTCTCTTCGCTAGCGTTTTGGTCAGTTGAAATGGATTCTAGATCAGTATGGATTAGGGTCTCTGGCATCCCTCTTCTAGCCTGGTTTTTAAAAGCCTTCAATGCCATTGGAGTTTTCCTTGGACCTGTTCTCAAGGTGGACCCTTTCACCTTGTCAGGGATACATTTCCTTTTTGCCAGATACCATGTGGTTTGGTCGCCGAAACTCAAAAGAGATGAAAACCATCCCTTTGAAAGTCGGTGATAAGTGGTTTGAGTTAGGAGTATCAACAAAAGAAGATCCATGCCCGACAGCTCACCCTTAGCCTTTGGCTCATTCCCAACCACCTTCAACAAATTCTGATGCCATACTCCTTACTTCGGCAGCTATTCTCCCTCCTCCGACAACCATCAAACAGCCTCACCATCAATAATCCTTTCCAGACCTCATTTCCATGTGGCAGAATGCGACAAATCCTTCTCCGAGATATCTGGGATCTGGTCAACCAGAAATCTCGACTTTGACCCTCTCCACTGTGGAAAAAATCTCTGCCCTAGCTGATGAAATCTGCTCTTCCTCTACACAAGCAACTGCAACCCCATTGGAAGGTCAACCATCCATATCTGTAGTCACCACGTGCCATGTTGATACGTGTCCATCTTCGAAAAGTGATTCTAGCCCATCATTGCCCCTGACTACTCTCTCCGTCGTTGCTCAAGCCCTCCCTCCCTCCAGCGAGAACGAGGAATCACTCCTAGTTTGCATTGATCCCACCTACCCATTTTCCCCTTTTATCAACCAAGGATAATTGCAGCACATGTCTTCTATCCCGTGTGAAACTCTTTCTGAGCCCTCTCCTTTTAAGCCCATCAACACCCCTTCTCTAGAGCCTAACTCATCTTACATGTTCTAGACCTTGTCCAATCTGTCCCAGGCCAAGCCTTACACTGTCTAGGCCTAGTCCAAGCCCAAATTCTTCCAAGTCCTGGTTCAGACCCTGGCCAAACAAGCCCAGACCTTACATGTTTGTTGAGCCTAGCCTTAGACCAAAGCCCTACTTCCTCTTCCGAGCCTTTACCTTTCGTTCACTCCATTTCTTTCAAAACCCAGGAACCTCAATCCAATCCAATGTCCTCTCCCTCTCCAACTAACGAATTTCCAATCTTACCAACAGTCACCATCTCAACTCCTTCCAGGCTTCTTGCAACATCAGTGGTGATGATCAATCGCCGTCATTCTTGTGGGGTAGCCTTTCACCTCGACCTCTCCTTCCTCCTTCTCCCTTCTGGAACGTATCTCCAGCGGAAACCACGTTCAACCACTGTTTCTCCAACTAGAGGCAGTCTTTGAAGCAACCAGTGATGTAAACAGCAACTCTCTGGCTTTTCTTTCCCCTTCCCTTGCGCAACTGTTCTGTCTCTCCATCCAACAAGATAGAGGAGACAATGGCTGGAGGGGAAATTTTGAGGCAGAAATTGATTAGTGCATCTAGGAGCCCACTTCTGGCCATCACCCTCCAGTTGAGGAGCCTCGTTTCGGTTACATGCAGTCATCAAACTGGGTAGACGTAAGAATGTTGGAGATTGGTTGTAAACTTGGGCTTATTGTTGAAGGCCAAGAAGGTCTTCTACTCTTCTATCTTTCAAGGGTCAATGACTTGAGATCCTCTCCAAGGAAGCTTAAAAGATCTAACAGAACTTCCAGGGAGCTAGTCAGGTTCAGCTCTTCAGTCAATTACAACCGTTGGAAAAAGAAAGTAGTCGGCGAAGTCTCGGACTTAATCAACAGTGTTCCAGGTGACAATTCGGCTACTTCATGAAGATCCTCTCTTGGAATGTCAGGGTTCTTGGCGTCCCAAGAAAAAGAGCAACCTTGGAGAGTTTCATTAGACCTATCAAATCGGACATTCTTTGCTTTCAAGAATCCAAATTGGAAGATCCTTCAGAGACTTGATCATTCGTTCCTGTGGGATTGGCCATAGGTTTTGTTGGGAAGCCAAGCGGTCTATGGGAGCTTCATGTCATGGGTCGAGACTCCGTGACCCAACAATCAACCATGAAGGACGACTTTGGTGTCAAAATTGAATGGCCAAACTCGAAAGAGGGAGGTTTTGGATGCGTAGGAGTTTTCGGAATGCTCGAGAATAGCCCGAAACATGCGAGAAGACTCCGGAACAATGCGGAAGGTTCCGGATAGTTCAAGAAGACTCTACAAGGTGCTAGAGAATTATAGAATTCTCTAGAAGATTGTAGAATAATTTAGAATTGTATAGAGTTTTCTAGAAGTTTCTTCTAGGAGTGTGTAGGATAGTTTGGAGTCTTATAGAATGGTGTGGAACATTCTAGAGTTGTGTAGAATGTTCTAGTGTAGTATGGAGTTTTGTAGAGTTGTGGAAGAATCTAGAATGATGTAGAATAGTGTAGGAGAATCTAGAAAGTTCATGTAGTGTAGGATTGTGACAAGTGGCACAATCCTAGCCACATTTGGTCCATGACCTCCAAGTATAAATAAGGGTGGGGAGCTCATTTGCTCCCAAGCTAGCCAAAGTGATCTAGCATGTAGCCCTTGAGTGTTTCGTTTTAGTTCCTTTGGTTCCAATACAAGTTGAGTTTGTATTGCAAGTCTTGGTGTTCCATCTCATTCTTGTGTTCAAGTATGTGCTTGGTTTGTTTTCCTCACATTGGTCCAAGGAGTGACCAAATTGGGGTTAAGGTTAACTCGCTTGACAACATACTGTTCGAGTGAGTGCCGCACGGGTTGAATCAAGGAAGGATTCGCTAACCCCGTGACAGTTGGTATCAGAGCCGGTTCTACCGCACCGCGTAAGCAACGAGATGGTGTCGGAGAAAGACAACACCATGACTGAGGAGCAAGGGAAGAAAGGCAGGAAGCCCTCTCACCAAGGGAGTTCGCAAAAGCGTGATGCAGTGACTCTATGTGGATGGTGTAGAAAGACGGGGCACACATGGCTTGGTTGTCCAAAGGGAGATATTGACCAATGCTTGATTTGCAACGAGTGGGGACATGAGTCAAGTGATAGTCCCAAACGGAAGTGCATATGGTGTACTGAGTTGGGGCATAATTGGAGTGATTGTCCCAACCAGAAGTGTCTATGGTGTCTCAAATTGGGGCATAGAATGAGGGAATGTCCTAGCTTGAAGAGCACCACCATAGACGATGAAGATGGCGGTGAAGAGGAAGACGATGTACTTGCCAGCACCAAACCTCGAGAAGAAGAAGTATGTCCTACGGAAGGACATGTGGATGTGTTGAAAGGCATGGATGCTCAACACATCTTTGGAGCTGAAAAGGAAGCTCCACAATTGAGGGAAGTTGCACCTAAGGCCAAAGTGTTGCCAAAGGTGAAGCGTCAGGGTTGAAGAGGACCAAGCTAAAGAAGAAGCAGAGAAGCCACGTTGGAAGGAAGAAAAGGCCTCGATGAAAGCGTTGGCCCAGTGGGGGAGGATGTCACGGGTCGAGACTCCGTGACCCAACAATCGACCATAAAGGACGACTTTGGTGTCAAAATCGAATGGCTGGACTCAAAAGAGGGAGGTTTTGGACGCATAGGAGTTTCCAGAATGCTCAAGAATATCACGGACACCCGAGAAGACTTCGGAAGGTTCCAGATGGTTCAAGAAGACTCTACAAGATGGAATTCTCTAGAGGATTGTAGAATAATGTAGAATTGTATAGAATTTTCTAGAAGTTTCTAGAGTTGTCTAGAAGTGTGTAGAATAGTTTGGAGTCTATAGAATGGTGTGGAACATTCTAGAGTTGTGTAGAATGTTCTAATGTAGTATGGAGTCTTGTAGAGTTGTGGAAGAGTCTAGAATGATGTAGGAGTGTAGGAGACTCTAGGAAGTTCATGTAGTGTAGGAAAGTGGCACAATCCTAGCCACATTTGGTCCATGACCTCAAGTATAAATAAAAATAAGGGTGGGGGAGCTCATTTGCTCCTAAGCTAGCCAAAGTGATCTAATCTAGCATTGAGTGTGAGTGCTTGTAGCCCTTGAGTGTTTCGTTGTAGTTCTTTTGGTTTCAATACAAGTTGAGTTTGTATTGCAAGTCTTGGTGTTCCATCTCATTCTTGTGTTCAAGTGTGTGCTTGGTTTGTTTTCATCACATTGGTTTGAGGAGTGATCAAATGGGGGTTAAGGCTGACTCGCTTGACAACGGATTGTTTGAGTGAGTGCCGCACGGGCTGAATTAAGGAAGGATTCGCTAACCCCGTGACATTCATGTGGCATTATTATTTGTTGGAATTGTAGCAAATTCAAGAAACTAGATTCATTTGTTGGCGAGTTCTCCCTTTCCATTTATCTTGAGGCTTGCATATCTGGCCAAGCTTGAACTTTTTCTTAGGTCTATGGCCCGTTTGACGATTCAAGAAAGTTAACTTTCTTATCGTAGCTCTAGTCAATCAGCAGCAAGTGGCCCAATAGTTGGTGCATTTGTGGGGATTTCAATGTTATTAGGTTTCTGCATGAAAAAATTGGGGTTATTAGATCAACCTCCTTCATGTGACAATTTTTAGATTGCATATCCTCCCTTTGCTTAGTGGACCTTCCTCTCTCCGGAGGAGAATTCACTTGATCTAATGGTCAAGATAGGCCCACTCTCTCCCGACTCGAGGTTTCTAATATTGATTGATTGGTTGGAAGTGTTCTCTGGGTCTCATGTTGCAGCCTTCCCCGCCCCATCTCTGATCACTGACTTTTGTGCTTTATTCTTTTGAAGAGTCTTGGGGGGGACTTCCTCCTTTCATGTTTGAGCTCTGTTGGTTAAAGGAAAATGACTTTAAGGTTCTTGTTGCTCGTTGGTGGTCCGAAAGCAATCCTTTAGATCTAAAATGTTTTATCTTCTGCCAGACATTGAAGTTGCTAAAGGGCAAGCTGAAGAGTTGGAGAAATTCTTGCTTCGGTTCTCTTTTTGAATCCCTTGTATCACTGCTCAACGACATCAATGAGATTGACCTTAGTGAACAAGCCGGTGCCTTGACTGAAGAGGATGCTCTTCTTCGTAATCAATTATAGGATCAATATTGATCTATAAGAGTATTTAGGATGAAATAAAGGGGAGTCAAAGTTCCAGAGATAAGTGGATCAAAGAAGGTGATAAAAATACAAAATTTTATCATGCCATTGCCTCTGCCCACTAGAGTTTAAAAACATCAAATCTTTATCGGTTGACGGCTCTATAGTGACAAACAAGGACACCATCACTTCATCCATCGTCAATTACTTTCATGACATTTACTCAGCCTACCCTTTGGACAAATTACCTATTACTGGTCTTCCTTTCATATCCATTACCGTAGGAGATGCTTCTTAGCTTGAGGCTCCTTTTATTGAGGATGAGATTAAGGTTGCTGTTTGGGACCTCAACAATGATAGAGCTCCTGAGCCAAATGGGTATCCTATTGCATATTTCAAGGTTTTTTAGGACTTAGTCAAGCCTAATGTCATTGCTTTTATTGAGGAATTCCATCATAGAGGGAGTATCTTAAAGGAAACTGGGGCCACCTTTCTTGTTTTGGTTCCCAAGAAGGATGGTGCATCTTCTCTTAAGGACTTTAGGTCTATCAATCTCCTCGGTAGCCCTTACAAGATTTTCTCCAAGGTTCTTGTAAATAGATTGAAGTCTTATCTCCCCAAGCTGATTTCCCCTTTCCAATCGACAGGTGTAAATGGAAGGCAAATAATGTATGCGGTACTCACTGCTCATGAATGTGTTGACTTGGAACACAAGTCTTGTAGGGAAGGCATCATTTGCAAACTTGACCTTGAAAATGCCTACGATATGGTCGATTGGAGCTCTCTGCACTTTGTTCTCTCCCCTATGGGCTTTAGCAAGAAATGGTGTTTGTGGATTGTAGAATGTGTTTCATCTGCCTACTTCTCTGGCCTCATCAATGGCTCTTCTAAAGGTTTCTTTAAGAGGTCCCGCGGTCTATGGCAAGGTGACCCATTGTCTTTGACACTTTTTATCATGGTTGCTGAGGCTCTTAGTCTTCTGTCTAAGACAGTTGACCACTCCCTAATCCAAGGTTTCAGAATTGGTGTTTTAACATTGTAGTTTTACCACCTGCAATTCGTTGATGACACTAGTATCTTCAGTGAGGCCAATGTTTAATCTAGCAGGAACCTTCGATCTCTGCTTAGATGATTTGAGTTCCCTTCCTCCCTCCGTATTGATTATTAAAAAAGTGAGATTTATGGTATCAACCTGAATGATGATGAGCTCGTTTACCTCATGGTTGTTAAAATCTTACGATACACGATTCGTATCTTACGATTCATACGATATGATAAGAGGAACGATTCGAATCTATCAATAAATCTTACGATTCGTATAAATAATAGAATTATGGGTTATTAGGAGTGTGAAAACATGAAACATTTCGTTTTAATGGTTTTTAAGGCTTAAGTTGATGAGCTTTTAAGACCTTTCGATTTTTTGAGGTTTTTTTTAGTTCATTATTGACTTTTCACAGTATAGTTGGATTATATACTGGTCTTATATTTTGGGAGTTGGAGCATTGAAATTTGAGCTCCAATGAATTGTTTATATAGAATTCACTTAATATTGAAAGGAAATTGGAGAATTGCTCATGTTATTACATTTTAGATATATTTTACGTTATTTCATATATTAAATATTTTTGAGGGAAAACACTTATGAATCTTACGATTTTATGATTTACGATATACAATTTGCGATTTAAGATGTATTAACGATTTACGATACGATTCGATTTTCACAACATTGGTTTACCTATTAGACCTTTTGGGATGTGTTTCATTTTCTCTTCCTTACACCTATTTGGGCCTTCCCTTGTGTATTGGCTCCCCCAGTTACTCCCAATGGGAGCCCATTATACACAAATTCAATAAGCGACTTGCTTTATGTAGAGATAAATACATGTCTTTTTGTGGACGAATTACCCTGTTGAAGTTTGTCCTCTCTACTCTACCAGTTTATTACTGTTAGCTTTTAGATGCCCCAATAAGGTTATTATCTCATTGGAGAAAATTATGAGGAATTTCCTTTGGAACGATCAGGAGGGTAACATGAAAGATCATCTTGTTAGTTGGCAGCAAGTTTCTCCCCCCATTGATGCGGGAGGTCTAGGTGTTAGACCAGTTAAAGAAATAAATGTTGCTCTGTTATCTAAGTGGTTATGGAGAATTTTTTTTTTTGAAAGGTAAGTGGTTATGGAGAATTGCCTCAGAGGAAGATGCTCCTTGAAAGTCTCTTCTAATTCCCAAGTATTGTTTGGGTAATTCTAGATGTGACGTCAATTCCACTCCCCAAAGAGCTTCAGGTAGATGGCGAGCCAGCTGTGCTTGCGTTGATAGATTCAAGCAGAGCATTCATTTCAAAGTGGGGTGCATTGACATAGTTAAGTTTTGGACGGATCCTTGGTGTAGTTCCTCTACCTTGGCTTCTTGGTTCCTTTCCATTCACCGTCTTTCATCTCCCCTTCAGTTTTTTTTTTTTCTATACAGTTGTGGACGGTCAAGTGGTGTGAGACGTTCTCCTTTGTGGAACTTGATAGTCTCAGAAACAGATGATTTCTCAAATCTTCATTCCCTTAGCTCCTATCCATTCATGTCTTAGCAGAGGATTCCCTTTTGTGGTGGTCTGATCCTTATGATTTCTTCACAGTAAAGTCTATCTATTCATGGAATAATCGCAACGATTCTGGTGCCGAGGTAAACCCTACCATCTGGTCCTCCAATGCTCTTCATTAGGCCATTAGCTTCCTTTGGATGGCGGGCCTGGGCATAATTCTTTCTCAAGATAATTTGCGAAAGAGGAAGAGTGATGGCCAACGCTTGCCCCTTTTGTCTTCATGCAGCTGAGGAAGTGAACCATCTCTTCATTCATTGTCCTTTCTCCTCCGTAGTTTGGAGCCATGTTTTGACTAGTTTGGGTTTCATTGGACCATGCCATCTTCGCTTACTCAACTTTCTTATGCGTGGGATTCTGTCATGATTTCCACAAAGTGCTCATCTTGCTCTCTAAGCCACTGTTTGGAGCCTCTGGTTGAGCGGAACAATCGAGTGTTTAGGAATACGGTAGAATCTCCTCATGCAACGTTTAGCCAGATTTTTGCCAAATGTGCATCTTGGGTGTCCACTCTTGATGAATTCAGGAACATCCCAATGAACGAATTCTTGCATACCTGGAAGAATGCATTGATCTAGCATAATGTATTGTTATCGGGTCATCAGGCTCTTTGTTTTTTTCCTCTTTCTTCTATACTTGCACCTTGGTGCTTTTGCTCTATTAATATAATTACCATTTCAAAAAAAAAAAAATCAATTGGTTCCTTTCTTGTCTTTTGATAAATTTGAGTGTGAAAGTTGCTAATATGGTAAATATTATAGACCTTTTCCACTATCACTTAATAAAAAGTAATCACTTAATAAATAGTACTTTTGACATTTTGTTTTCTCTTATTCACTCTAATGTTTGGATGTCTCCTCTTGTTTCACATATTAGTTTTCGTTATTTGTTACTTCCACTGATGATTACTCTTGTATGATTTGGGTATACAAGATGAAAGAAAAGTCTGAGTTTTTTTTATCAATTTCGCACGTTTTATCTACGGCTCAAAACCCAATTTGATTGCCATATCAAAATTGTCTTCTTGAAGTAGCTCGTTCCTTGCTATTTACTATGCATACACCTAGGTCGTATGGCCCGAAGCTATTTTAACTTCATGCTATCTAATAAATCGCATGCCCTCATTTGTGTTACATAACAATGCTCCAATTGATATTGTGTTCATACACAAACATGTTTCTACCATTCCTTTACATGCCTTTAGATGTGTTTGCTTTGTTCATTTATTTTCTAATAATAAACTTTTCAAGTTTTCTATCAAATGTATGCTTTTGGGATACTCTCCGTTCCATAAAGGGTATATGTATCCTAATCCCGTCAGTGGCAAGAGCTATGTTTCCATGGATGTCACCTTTTTTTTACAAGTTCTCTGCTTTCATCAAACTAGCTTTGACTCTTCATTTGCTTCAGTTCTTCCTATTCTCACACATGATGTTGCTGCTCCTCAAAAATCCAAGCCTATTCTTGTGTATCAAAGAAGAAAGTACAAGCTCATGGCTTAACATGACGCTGCTCAACCATCTACTAATGGCTCAAAACCTTCTCCTACTGAACCTGAACTTCCCATTGCCCTCCAGAAAGGTAAGTGTGCATGTGCTGACCTTCCCATTGATCAATTTGTGTCCTATCATTCTGCCTCTCCATCTTATCGCAGCTTCATGGTTGGCTTGACAACACATATTCTTAGAAGGATTGATAGCTCTTCGGGATCCCTCCTGGAAGGTTACAATTGAAGAAAAATTGGCAGCACTAGATAAAGATCATACATGGGATATAGTTTCTCTTCTTCCAGGAAAAACTCTTGTTGGTTGCAAATGTATTTTCACACTAAAGTATAAAGCTAGATTGGTTACCAAAGCTTTACAAAGACATTTGGAATGGATTATGAGGAGACTTTCTCCTCTTTGGCCAAAATCACAAATGTTCTGATTTTGATATCCATTCCTACCATGAATCAGTGGCCTTTTCATAAGCTAGATGTCAAAAATGTTTTTCTTCATGGTGACTACATGCTTTCACCTCCCGGGTTTGGAAATAGGGGGACAAGAGTTGGTTTACAATTCAAGAAGGTTATTTATAGTCTCAAGCAGTCTCACGAGCATGGTTTGATAAATTCAACAATGCCTTGTTGAAGTATGGTGTCTCTCCTCGTCAGACAGATCACTCTGTGTTTGTCTATTGTATCGACTCTATTGTGATGCTTCTAGTTGTTTATGTTGATGTTATTGTGCATATTGGGAATAATCTTCCATCTATTAACATTAAAAGTCTATTTATGACACTCCTTTGATAATCAAAGATTTGGGCCACTCTGTTATTTTCTCGGGATTGAAGTTGCTCGTTCTGCAAAAGGGTTTTTTTCTTTCTTAGAGAAAATATGCTTTAGCCCTCTTACAAGATGCATGATATTCTGGATGCAAGCCAATAGACACTCCTTTTGACGTTAATACTAAACTTTCTGCTTCAGATGGATCCCCCTAGATGATCCCATGTTTTATCAGAAACTAGTGGGTAAACTTATTTGTCTTACCATTACTCGACCAAATTTATCCTTTGTTGTTGTAGTCAGTTAATTTATGCATACCCCATAGGATGCCCATCTTCACACGGTGTTTCAAATCCTTCGCTATCTTAAGGCTATCTTAAGGCCCCCCCTAGATGATCCCATTAACCTCAACTGGTCATTTGAGGTTACTCATATGCTGATTGGGCTGGTTCTCTTGATGACCGTCACTCGACTAGAGATAATGCATTTTCTATTATCTCATTTGGTCTCTTAGTGTAACAAGAAATAGACTGTTGTTGCCCGTTCTAGTACAAATATTGAATATCATGCCATGGCTAATACTGCCTATGAATTATTATGGTTCAAACAATTTCTAGTGAAGTCGGGTTTTGCCTCCTTTGAGCCATTATTAATATTATGCGATAATCAAATTACAATCAACATTGCATCCATTCCTTTATTCCATGAGCACACAAAGCATATTGAAGTTGATTGCCACTTTCTTTGCAAACATGTTATTGTGTGTCACATTATCACTCCTTGTCTTCAATCCAAGGATCAACTTACTAATATGCTCACCAAGGCCATCTCTCAATCATAGCTTGATGATGTTTTAAGCAAGCTGGGCTTACTTGATATCTTAGCATCCCCTTGAAGGGGAGTGTTGTAGAATATGGTGTTGCTTCACATTTTACACATGTGGGTTGACCTTTAGATATCATTGATTGTAAACCCTGAGGGGTTAGCTTGATGGTCAATTCCCACCCTTGATTGTGGGAGGTCTTGTGATCAAGCTCCCCTCAACACAAAAGGGCCACTCTCCTTAGTTCTATACCCGGCATGTGAGGATTGAGAGGTTTACATATGCCCAAAGATTAGTCAGGTGGGACACTTGGATACCTTGGTCTTAAAAAGAAAAGATATCATTGATTGTAAATGATCTTTCTTTCCTTTTTAATCGCCTTGATTGGCTCCCTATACTTTATATAGTATATAATACATGTACCCTCTTCTATTAGAAACACAAGAATTACAATGCACAAGAGAATTATCTCTGAATCTTCCTTCTTCATTCATTGTTTTCTTTTCTTTTCTCTTGTTTTCATTCTAACAATACATTCATAGAATTTTTATGAAGATATGTTCTTATGTCTATAACCTCAGTAGTACTGGTCCAGGTTTCCAGTTGGTATTCATGATTGGTCATTTTGATTGAAAATGTATTTCATTTCCATAATGGACTATGGAAACTGACATCTTTTAGGAAGTTTGTCTTTGGAAATAAGAATGCCTCATTGTTCATTGATTGAGAACACATGATGTATATCCAGTATGGAACATGAAAAATGATGATTCTGTTGGGACGTGTTTGGCTGTTCAGCTCAGAAAACAGAAGTGTTTATGAGTTTTGTTGATGGTGGCTTTACTGGTTTATTTGGAGTCTGAAAGGGTACCAGTTTTTTTAATAGATAATTTGACCCTATTACCCAAATTTACAGCTTTTAGTTTGTCTGCTTTCTTGACTAATAACAAGGTCAGACAGGAAATCGCACATATTGGATCATAGTATCGATTTGTCCCTCAAACTGCTGGACAAAGCAGCAGTTCTTGCTACGGTTAGGCTAGAATGTTCTTAGCCATTGGATGATCACCATTGGCATAATCTTAGCCATTCATTCCCAAAGCCTGTAGTATAATTAGGGGAGGGCTGGGGATACCCATGATGTTCAAAGGAATGAAAATAGGGGAGGGGTCCTTATTTGCAACCAACAACTCACAGCCCAGGCCAGGCAAGATCAACCCATCACATAGGACGTAGGAGGAAGGGCCTAAAAGAGGCCAGGCCCAAACTCAAGGGAAAGAGGACCAAAGTACACCCACATCCCGGGCCAGAAAAGAAAAACAGAAAAGCAATCCAGGAATGCCAGATGCGGGAAACAGACGAAAAAGAAACATTCAAACCCAAACACAAGCCCAGAATTGCTTCAACAGAGACCATTAGAGTAGTAAAAATTCTGAAACACTCCATGGCTGATGGATCTTGGCCAATTGGAAAGCCTATTGGAAGGAATCCACGAAGATAGCCTTTGCAGCACCTCCATCTTGGTCTTGACGATCTCAATGGCGCTGGGGCTGAATTTGAGAAGAAGATTCCTGATAGCCTCAAGGTGAATGCAATATTTCCAGCTGGAGGTTAAGTGGCTGAGAAATTGCACAACAATGCCATCGATGAGATGGAACTGATGAGGAGGGATTTTTTTACACAGAAGGAAATGAAGGATTCTGTGTGAAATGCAAGATGGATAGGGAGGCACCCTGACTGCTATCCATAACAATATGGAATCCAAACTGATTGGATCTGCTGTTTTCATACATTGCCCCAAGATGCCTACACTGAGCAGAGACGAAGCAATCCATAACGAGAGAGCAAAAGCCCCGAGGCTTTGGGGGAACAGGGGAGGTGGGCTGCAAATTCTAAGATGCAGAGAGAGCAGAAATTCTCCCAATTTCCTTATGAGAAAGAATGAAGAACGTGCGGTTCCTGATGTCGGTGATGATTTTAAGAAGCACCCCCTTTCCATTAGTGCAAGAATTTTTGAAAATGTGATTATTTCTCTCAATCCACAAGTGTGATTGATAGCATCAAAATCATAACCAAAGGATGGGTTGGTGAGGAGACATGCAAGATAGATGACAAGGTACTGGTCTTGGCAAGGAAGGGGGTGTGGAGGAAGTGAAATAGAGTGGATACTGGGTTACGGGATACATCCTGGATGAGAGTATTTTGATGCTATGAAAGTTTGATGTGGTTACTCAAATTCTCTTGATCTCTCCCTGTTGAAGATTGTCCCACTATGTCATGAACACCAACATGGGCTTGTTGGCATGAAAGATTGTGAAGCTTGCCATGAATTTTTAACGAGTATAAACATGATGCTTTGTGCCTTTACAATATGTATAAAATCTGTAATTCTTGTCCTGTCCTCATAGGTCATTTTCCAGAACTAGTAGCAACCTTTACAATGGAAATGTTTTCTTTTTCTTTTTATTTATTCATTTTTTTGGGAGTGAGGTTCAGAAAGGTACTGTCCAAGGATCTAAGCAAGGATAAGTTCAAATTTAGGATGGCGTCCTGCTAGTGAGTTTACCTGCTATTTTTTGGTCCCCATGGAAGGAGTGCAACAGTAGAGTTTTCAATAATGACAAGATGTTCATTTGATGGGCTTTATGCATTGAAGATTTTTGAGGCATCACTGACGCAGATTTTTCACAATTGGTTAGCTTGCTTGCTTCCTTAGCACTGTGACCCTGTTGTTTCTCTTAGTTAGTTGCCTGCCTCGGCTTATGTAAGTTGAATTTTGATGGTAGATTGTCCAAGGATCTAAGCAAGGATAATTCCACTCTGCTAGTAAGTTTACCTGCTATTCTTCAGTCCCTATGGATGGAGTGCAACAATAGAGCTTTCAATAATGACAAGATGGTGCTTTATGCATTGAAATTTTTTGAGGCATCAGTGAGGCAGACTTTTCGCAATTGGTTAACTTGCTTGTTTCCTTAGCACTGTGACTCTGTTGTTTATCTTAGTTAGTTGTCTGCCTCGGCATATGTAAGTTGAATTTTGATGGTAGATTTTGTCATGAAGTGAGTAAAAGGGGAAAGGGGGCGGGGGTGTTGGGGATTTAGTTAAAGACTCATAGGCCACAGTGCTGGTTACTTACTCTTCTCCAAATTTAGGATCTAGTGGTAATAAATTAGAGGTCCAATCTCTGCTTAGGGGTTGCAGACTCATTGCTTTGGATATCTCAAATGGTATCATTAAAGGTGACTACAAAAGTGCCATGTCATGGGTTCACCTTTTTCTTGGAAGCTTTCATGTCAAATTCTTGAAATTGGAGATATTGTGTATTCGAGGAAATTATGAAAAAGATTCATCATTCGGCTAATGGACACAGATGTTCTCGTTTGGTCAGGGATGCCATGTAGCTTCTTCACTTCTGTTTTTCTTAAAGGAGAAGGTTATTTTTTTTTTTTTCTGATGCATCAAGCTCAATAAACCCAACAATGGCTCGAGCGAAGACGAGCCACCTCAATTGGACTGATTCATGTGATGGGTCTTCAAATGTGTCGGCGGACCGACGGTGGGAAGAGAGGGCCCCATCTCAAACGCCATGTCACCCACGGGTGGACCCCACAAGTTGAAAGCTTCACCGTCCACAGCAAGGTGACTCAAACGGGAAGGTTGCAAGGACGGCTGAAAGCCAGATTCTCTGCAGATTTTGGAGATGGTTTGAGTAAGGTAAGAAATGGAAGGTTGATGGTGGTGTTGCCGAGTAAAGAGATTTGGAGAATTGAAGAATAGAAAAGAAAATAAGAGATGAAATTAAAATAAAAGAAAGAATGAATAAGGAAGGAAGGAAGGATTAGATTAAATCAAGAAAAGAAATCAAGCAGAGATAAGGAAGACTGTGAGAAGATTTTGGCATAAGAATAGGGACTAACAAATCATCTCAGCAAGGCTTCAGAGAGAGAAGAGATGAGGACGAAGCTAGCGAGAAAGCTGGCCGAGTGCATTGGTATTTTCTTCTTTTTTTTTTTAATCTCAAATAAGGCCTATAAATATAGGAGGTCTAAGCATTGTAATACGTAGACTTTGAATATTTTGAGAATTTATCCAAAAGCTGTGAGCTTTCTCCCATGTGTGGTGAGTTTTATCCCTGTTGTTTTTAGTTTATTATTGTGTTGCATTAAATTTCACATATAAATTAATTCTTCGGAAGGTTCTTTGTGTTTGTCCCGAGTTCGAGCCGGATTAGTGTGTGGCTGTACTAATCACGCCAACTCCCAATTCCTCATTCGTGTCAGCCCGAGAACATTGGGTTTTTTCGTAGAAATCCTTGATTCGGCTTAAAACCTGAGTCTAAATCAAAAGTGCAGCTTGGCCTGCATCATTTTCTCACCTTTCTACATCTTAATGATATTTCTCCTTTAATTTCTTCAGAAATATTGTAAAGGTTAAAGACCAAATTAGATGGACTACTTGAAAGTCTTCCTATAGCCAAGGGTTATGGTTGAACAACAAGTTCAACAAAATAAACTGAAGGAGAACGTTTTCTCCTCAGGAAGGGAAAAAACACTGACCAATGTTTTGAAAATCGAATTTGCTTTGTTAATCATTTGGAATCAAATTGCTTCGAATTTTGTATCTTATCACAAATTGTTAGATATTTTGAGTGTGTCAAAAAATAATAATTTAAAATGATAAAATAGTAAAGGAAATAATCGCAATGCACACGTTTGTATTCATTCGATTGATATTACAGACATAAAATGATGGTAGTCTCATATTTAACAGTTGATTGACCATATTATAGAAAAAAAAAAAAACTCGTGTATCTGGTCCTGTATTTACATGTGATCATTTATAGCTTATAAAACCAATATTCTGAAAATTTAATTTGATGAGTCATGAAGGCGAAATCAACTTTTATTAGAATTCACATATAAATATAGAAATTTACCAAAAAATTCAAGGTTCTTAAAAAACAGGATTAAGCATTAGATTCAAATCATTTTCTATAAAAATCGTATTCAATCATAAGATTCTAAAAACTATGGCACCAATGCAAAATGGTTCTATTACATCAAAGATGTTAGTGAAGAAGGATTTAAAAGCTCCCACTTTTGGAAAGCAAAAAATGGTATATAAAAATATTTTGCATCAAACATGATGAGATGTCGTAGGAGTTCTGACACTGGTTGCTCTTTATGTTGTATAAAAATGTTTATCCATTTATAGCTATAAAGTACATTGCTGTTTTGCTAAGAATCAGTTCATATAACTTAGTTGAGCTACTAACATATTGGGCTGTGTTCGGGATTTCATGCTTGAGCATATATAAGCCCAAGACTGGCCCAATTTCTACTTGAGCTTTACTGGTGCAATGCCCTTCATTCATTTCCACAACTTCAATGAGTTGACTGCCTGTCATTTGCTGACTATCTTATTGCTGTCTGCAGAATTCGCCATGTGACCCATGTATGGTTCATTGCTGCATGCACTGGTGCGCCCTCTGTCAAGAGCATCGGGAGATGAAAGGGCGCCTCTCTGACAATGTTGCCATGCCCATGACCATTGTAAATCCCCCTCCTGTTCAGGAAATGAACATGAATGAAAACCAGGAGTCAGCAACCTCCGAGAATGGCATGGAACACACCAATTTGGAGATGCGTGCTTTGTAATGTTTACATGAAAAGTTTATTGTGGGGGTACATTGCAATTATCATACTCTCTTCTTCAGGTCGGATTTCGCTCCTTTTTCTTTAGGACACTCGTAAGATAATCATTCCATGTTGCAATTCTACATGAACTTTGATTTACCTGCCTGACATCTGAAGAATTTATATTTTTTAAAGCCATTTCATTTCTTAGAAAAGGAAATTGTGTGAGCAATATACACATACATACAGTACAGGATAAGTATGTCTTGACTTTTATGTTTTATTTGCTGCCTCAGGTTTGCATTTATTTTCAAGTACTGTTTTTACTTACAAGTGCTGGCCAACTTGTGGTCTTCTGTATTGCAAGTTTGAGGTGTACTTCTGAGTACTGACTGCCCTCTACAGTATAACTGTTCATAACAAATCTGCTGTACGTTTCAGCATTCATACACCAATTTGAATCATCCAAACCGTGGACCTGACTCGTAACTTTGCTAATAATAAGACATCAAGTCATCCTGGGTTTAGAAACCTGGAACTCAGGCTCAACACGGGAGTAAATTAAGTCAAGCTTTTAAACCACCATGTGTTGCCCATCATACTCACCTCTGATGTGGTCATCAGGCTCAGTATAAACTTGGTTTAAAAGATACTGGAGCCCAAAAATGAGTGATTGTCTAAAGCTAGGATGCTCTTTTGGTATGTTTCGAAGATATTCTTAGTTGTATAAGAAATTTTGGAATTTTGGACTTTACTCAGTAACAAAAATTTCTTATTGGAATCTGGTTACTGTTAATTCTGGAGTTTTAGTCCAAAACTCAACAGAATATTATTTCTGTTGAGTAATTCCACTCTAGCACACGGGCTGAGCAAAAACATGATTCAGGAAATCTGCTTATTCGGGCTGTATTGGGGTCTTGTAGATCTCCTTCAGATCTTCCATGTATTACCCACTGCTCATCAGTCCAAATTGATTAGCAAAAAATCAACCATGCACAGCTTATGATGAATGAATTGATAGGTATTTGTTTATTACTCCAGTTGAACATGCTGGATTTGACTTGAAAAGTAACTAGCACTCAGTACATGATTAATTTGTGCAAAATCTTGTGGTATGATGCTCGAAAACGACCAATTCAGAATATTATAATGCCATTGGAAAATTGGTATGGATATGAGTAAACTGCATATTCAACGTTGTTGCAAAATCAAACAGATATGGAATTAGGCAGCGGTTGATATTTTTGGGTTGGTGGTGAAAACTCTGGCTGATGATGTGAACTGGTCATCTTGGTGAATGGAAGTTGGAGGCTGAGTGACGAATCAACCTGAGTTTTTCACAATTTTGTAACATGAAACCCTGTTTTCTTTTAAGGGCAGTGAGCAAGCCATACTTTTTGAAATGTCAAGTTACCATTCTTGGGTAACTTCACATTATTATTATTATTGTTGTTATTTTGGAAGCACTTTAAATTAATATTTTAACACGATGATCCATGAGATAAAAGGGATGTTAGTGATCTAATTCAGTCTCTTCTTTTGTTAATATTTTAAAAGGGATGCTGAGAGAGAAAAGAGGAGGGAGGACGTACTGCCGCTCGAATCAATTTTATTTTATTTTGAGATACACACAACTTTAGGATAAGAAAAAAATGTCAGCTTTCTGCATAAATCTTCTCTATTCATATCTATGACCGTATCATTCATAAAAAAATAAAATAATAATAATAATAAATAAAAGGAAAAAGGAAACAGAAAAAGACCCTTACGACTTTAAAATCATTAATCAAGAATCTTCCCACATTTTAAGATTTTAATAAAATTTTGTTTTGCAAATAGAATGAAAAAGATCAATTATTTACAGGTGAGAGAATTACTATAAGATGATGATGAGCTTAATTTTCTGCAACATTGTAGACCTCCCAAGTCCCAACCTCAGGATTCTCAGTTGGGCTGCAACTCGGGTTGGGTCAGATCCAGTTGAGGCCAAACTAATCTGAGCCAGGGTTTTTAGATTCACACCCGACCTGAGATACCTGAATTATCTGAGATACAAGAACAATCCGACCTATGAAAAAACCTAAGAACTGAAGATCCAACCCAGAAAACCGAAAGAATTTAATTATTAAAAAAATACTTGATCATGTGCAAAAACTTGACCACAGAGAAAATGAGAGAAATCCTTCAAATCTTGCTCTTAAAAACTATGATTTTACAAAGAAAGAGAGAAGGCATTAGGGTTCTACATTTTTTAAAAACTAATGTTTATGCAATTTTTTTAAAAAAATAGGCTCTCATTAAAAAAATTATCTAACTACTCACATCCATCATTATAACCTTTTATAAGATTAATACAAACAATGGCAATATTCTTTTGAGACTGTAATAAATCTATAATAAAAACATAAAGAAAGTAATCTATTTGGCATTCTAATCTATCTCTACAAAATCATAACAATAGACTTTCCTATCTAATGCTTCAACACATTAAAAGCAATTAAATTTAAAGATAATTTGAGAAAAAATAACATAATAGACTTGCTAAAAATGAGATGGGCAAGAGAGAGAGGCCACGCCTTGATCACTCGAGCTTGATTTTGTGCTTCTTTGAGCATAGTCCATTGAATTTGACTCCATTTCTACACTTCAAACAATTAGCCCTTGCATATTTATTTGATGCAAATTAAATGAAATGTTTAATAAAAATTCTTTTCATTAATGGAATATACTCGGGCAAATAAAAATATAATACTTAATCGACTATTCATATATTTTGAGAACTCCTATTTGCTGAGCAAAGTTTTTTTTCTCTACCCACTTAGAGCTGCATTTAGATTCAAATTAGAAAAATACAATATCTTTAAAATAGTAGAAAATATTATAATATTAAGTAATAGAAAGATAGTCTTTACTATAAAAATGATAGAAACTATTTCATGGCAGGATGTAGTCTTTACTATAAAAATGATAGAAACTATTTCATGGCAGGATGTCGTTTTAGTATCATTTCTCCTACCAATAAATTATCAAATAGGTTATTTGAAGATTATATAAAAACTAGATGAATCGATCTTATTGAGTTGATATATGGAGCATTGGCCGATTCAATGTTGATACATATTGGCTCCATATTTTTGACTGACCTAGGCCTTCTGCTTGATATGTATGATGTGTCTACCGGTAAATATCATATCAATTAATTTTAGAATCTTTGATTGTTACTAATCATCTGATGCAACCAAATGGAGGATCAAAATGAAATCATAAGGGAATCAATGTAATGATCTGACCCGAGATCACCCAAATTGAGGAGTTTTTAGACTCCAAATCTTGGATTAGAAGTTGATTAATTGAATGGATCTCCTTGTGGGCTTTGAAACAAACACAAGTTTGTCCAAATACGAGCATTTGAAAATGAAACATTGTATGATCGGACGATGAGATCAGTAGCATCTGATGATTCGATCAGAATTGAAGATTTTTTAATTTCTGAAAAGCGTGAATAGTGTGCAAAAACTTTGAGTTTGAGTGTAATCTTTGTTTTAAATGATAAAATTTCGAAACTTCACTCTCTTTCCCCCGATTAACTTAACAAAGGAAAATTAGAAACCTGCTTGGAATTGCCTTTGTTTTCTCTAAAAATCACATCTGGTGTGACACTTCGGAAAACCTCTATTTTTAATTATCTTTGGGTATTCATTTTAAATAAATATTATTTAAACGGACTGTTTTCAAATTCTAGGAACTAACGGAACTTCCAAATCACCAAAAGGCATTGCCTAGGTGAGACTTTTAAACGTCATTTTTTCGTATCAACTTAAGACCCTAAAATCTTTTTGACCCTTTACTATTCAAAAGATTTTAGTTTTTCAAAATCCGGTTTGTTGGTGAAGCTAGATTATCCTAGATGGGGGTGAATAGGACAATTATAGAATTTTAAATTTCTTTAGAACGTTGGTCAATTAAAATTGGGTCTTTACTAATTAATCCAATTAATCTTCCAAGATATTGAGATTTATAATAAATAATGAATGTGAAGTGAAATCTCAACAAACACAATTTCACCAAACAAATGTGCTAGATATATAAGAAATAAACACTAATGCACAAAGTAAAATGAGGAGGTGAGAAGAGATGGAAAATCTTGACATAAGGATTTTTACGTGGTTCGGCAATCTTGCCTACATCCACGCCTCAAGTACACCACTTGAGGATTCCACTAACTTCTCCTTCGATGGTGGAGAAGAAATCTATTACAACCTTGATCTCTTTCACTGGTAGAGATCGAAGCTATACAACGCTTGATCGTCTTCAGGGGTGAAGATCGGACCGATAACACTCAAGAGAGAAGACACCCTTCTCTCCTTAAAAGGGTTATACCAACCCTATACAAATTACAAAATGATAGAAAGAATTTGATTTTTAGAAAAATACCAAGAACGCTTGCCTCTTGATGCTCTCTCTCAGTGGCTTTGGGGCACGTTCTTGAAGATCCTCCCCTTTTCTTGGCTTCTTTGATGAAGTGTAGATGCTTCAATGATGCCCAACCAAGATGTAGGAGAAGAGATTTAGGGATGGTAGAAGGTTTACATATAAATGCATTCTATCCCTAAAGGTTTTCTCAAATACACACTCAAGAGTGAGTCTAAGATACTCAAGATTTGCCTATGAGAGCTTTGAGTGTGAGTGAGATTGAGTTCAAGAACTTTGGTAATCTAACTACGGAGATTTAGTTCTCTTGAAATGATTGGGAGTCTTGGAGAATGTTAGAAAGGGTTTTGTTCATCAAGAATCAATCTTTGTAATGCCTAAGGTCATACATTTAAAACCCTCTTGGAGATATGGCCGTTAGAAGTCGAAATCACAATAATAGAGCCGTTAAAAACTTCCCATTGAGATTTCAGTCGACTGAATTTGAAGATTCAGTCAACTGAAATGTCCAGAAATGACCGTTGAAACATCTAGGCACAATTCAGTCGACTGAAATCAAAGATTCAGTCGACTCAATCTAGTTTGAGGCTGAAAAGACGAATCTGCAACACATTCAGTCGACTGAAAATGAAGTTCAGCCGACTGAATCTCGGCAGTTTTATACACCTCCACTAGAGTGGCTATAACTTGGGTTCCCGAACTCGATTGTAGGAGTTCTTGGACTCGTTGGAAAGCTCACTGAGAGATCTATCTACTCACCAAATTTAGTCCAATTTGAGATCCATTTTATACCTCAAATAATCTCTCAAACTGAGAGTATATGACAAAATTGTTTTGATCTGTTTTGCACCCTTTCATTGAAATGCTCATAACTAGAGCTATACATTTCTAAATTGGGTGTTCTTGAGTTCGTTGGAAAGACCATTGAGAGATATATATACTCACGGTCAAATTTAAAGTCCATTTTATACCTCAAATAATCTATCAAACGGAGGGTGTATGACAAAATGGTTTTGTTCTATTTTACACCATTTTATTGTAATACTCATAACTTGAACAATACATTTCCTAATTAGGTGTTATTAAACTTTTGAAAAGCTCTTTTAGTTCTCTATCAAATCATTAAAATTTTACTAATACTTTAGAACATTTGATAGAAGAAAAAACTTACCCAAAATAGAGAAAAATTCACCTAACCTAAGAAATCCAAATTAGTCCAATCAAATTCTAATTTATGGATTCTAAGGTTTGTCCCAATGGTAATTTTAGGTCTTCTAAGTCATTTCTAAGGTCCAAATACCTGTGTTTGTTGATATTCATGAAGTTTTTACGATTTCGGTGTAATACCTTCCAAATGACGTGTCTTCTGGAACTTCAAACTTGATTTGACTATAAAGGTCGTCCAGAGGCATGCTCTTGACACCCGAAGAAGATCACGACAAGTCACACAAATTGACAACTCATGACTCAGTCGGACACAGTCACGAAATTGACAACTCAATCTGACTCAGGGAGACAGATTTAACTTTTAGGCCAACACGATTTAAATTAAGTGGCTTTAGGTATCCTTTGTCAACTAAATCTGACAGGTAACCTAATCTCAGTACCCCAAGTTCATCTATAAGGTCAGATTCCTCGATAGTGCCCTCCAAGTCAGTTTTTCTAGGTATGCTTAGTAAACCCAAAATTGAGCTTTGCAGTAGCCAAGCGTTATCTTCTTTCTTTTCTCTCCCACTTGCAGCGAACGAAAACCTTAAGTCTATACCATAGGCCTCGTGGCCAAATGAGACCAAGTCTCCACATTTGCCTATCCCTTTCCACTTGGCATCTAGGTCCCATGGCCTTCTCTCTTGTGTCTCCTCCATCTCTTCATTTGCCACAAAGGTTGTTGTAACCTCCATGGCCAAGAACCTTGGAGCTTATAAAATGGCCTAGGGTCCCTTTGTTTTTGTTGGGTCCCTATCTCGGTCGTTATCACTCTCTCAATCAATCTGTATCACTCTCTAGTCCTCTCTCTAAGCTCGTGGACCCCGCTTGTGCAACAACACCATCTCTTTCCTTTCTTGAGAGCTCAAAATGTAATACTTTATCATAATATCAGAGTTTATCGATCAAAAAATAATCATAGAATCATACATAAACCCAAACGACATAACCACATGATCTAGATTGATTAATGCTTGAAACATGGATTAATCTTAATGTAGAAATCATAAACATCATAATAATAAGACATACCTGGATCCATTGAGCTTTGATCTTCCCTTTGATATGTTAATGCTTCTTTAAGTCCAAAAATATGAGAAAATACCCACCTTGGAGTTTCTACCTCTTTCCTCTTTAATGCCCTCTCCAAATTCATGAATAGTATTTTGGGAACACTAAGTTGTCTTAAGTTGATGGATAATAATGGAGAGAGACCCTTTTATATGCAGAAGGAGGACCCCTAAGGCAATTAGAACTTTCCATTTCTACTTCCCATAAAAAATAGGAAACTAACCCCCTTTAGATCTCTCTTAAAATAGACATTCTTTATTTAAACACAGTTTTCCTGATTTAAGATCCTTTATGTAGAACCTCAAATTTAACGTGGGTCATGTTTAGTCTTACATTCTCTCACTTGGCCCACATTTATACTTCATGGGATTTAAAACAAGTATATCATAAGGTGTACACATAAACTGTATTTAACAATATAATGCGGTCAACATCATAATGCTAATACTAAACAAACCACAAGTGCGAGCGATGGCGGTTGCACATCATCTTATCCCAACATGGTCCCTTCGATCACTATAACACAAGTGACTTACTTAGCATGGCCTTAAAATGAGAGATTTTCATAATGATCCACATAAGTATCATAACATAATAACTATTCCTGTTAGTGTCAAAATAAACACACATAATGCATATACATAACAATAATAAATAGAAACAATATCAGAAATGCTTACATTAGTACTCAAATGTCAAATAGTGCACATTTATTCATAATGCAGTCCAAAGTTCATAATCACATCATAATAGATTACGTTCAAGACACATTCTATTGGTATGTTCCTTAAATGTATTTATAGGTAATCCCTTCATCAATGGATTTGCCACCATAATAAAGTACTAATGTGTTCAATAGACATTGTCCGTTTATGAACTTTTCATTTATGACAAAGTACTTTAATTCCATGTGTTTCAATCCATTCAAATAATTGTCATTATTAGAGAAAAATACTGCTGTAGAATTATCACAGTAAATTCTCAACGGCTTGGCAATACTGTCGACAATTCTAAATCCTGAGATAAAATTCCGCAGCCACATTCCATGAACAGTGGCCTCATAGTACGCCACAAATTCTACTTCCATAATTGATGTTGCAGTGATGGACTGTTTGGCTCTTTTCCATGATATTGCTTTGCCGGCCATAAGGAACAAATAGCCAAACATTGACTTTCTGCTATCAATGCAACTAACAAAATCCGAATCTGAGTAGCCAATGACCACAAGATTATCGGACCTCTTAAACGTGAGCATAAAGTTTTCAGTACCCTGTAAATACCTCATTACTTTCTTTCCAGCTTTCCAATGATCCATTCTAGGGTTGCTTTGGTATCTCCCCAGCATACTGACAGCAAAACTGATGTCGGGTCTAGTGCAGGTCTGAGCATACATCAAGCTACCTACAGCTGAGGCATAAAGGATTCCCTCCATTTGTTTCCTTTCAAATTCATTATGCGAGAATTGATTTAAACTAAATTTATCTCCCCTCTAAATAGGGGTATCTTGATAGGAACAATTTTGCATACCGAATCTCTCCAAAATTCTTTCTATATAGCCTTTCTGAAACATCCCTAATATACCACGTGTTCTGTCACGAAATATTTCTATTCCAATCATGTATATTGCCTCTCCCATATCTTTCATTTCAAAATTATTGAAGAGAATTTTTTTTTCGAACATCATACCAAGATCAGGAGTGGAAAGGAAAATATTATCAACATATAATATCAAGTGGATAAACTTACTCCCACTAACCTTAAGGTATATACACCGATTAACAATGTTTTTCTTAAAACCAAAGGAGCTAATGGTATCATTGAACTTAAGGTATCATTGCCTGGAGGCTTGCTTAAGGCCATAAATTGGTTTATTTAATTTGCATGTCATATGTTCCTTACCCTTTACAGAGAATCATTTAGGTTGTTCCATATAAACATCTTCATCTAAACTACCATTAAAAAATGCGGTTTTAACATCCATTTAGTGAACCTCCAAATCATAATGAGCCACAAAACCATAATGATTCTGAAAGAGTCATTTTTGTATAAAGGGGAGAATGTCTCTTTGTAATCAATGCCATATTTCTGAGTGAACCTTTAAGCCACAAGTCTTGCTTTATATCGTTCGATATTGCCCTTGGAGTCTTGTTTGGTCTTAAAGACCCACTTATATCTAATTTTCTTCTATCCATTAGGCAATTCTAGTAGATCCCAGACTTCATTTTAGGCCATGGACTTTAGCTCGCCTTTCATGGCGTCTAACTACTTACTAGAATCATCACATTCTATAGCTTCTTCATAAATGACTGGATCCTTAATAACCCCTAAATCATAAACCGATTCTTATAGATATACCACATAGTCATCCGAAATAGCAGATCTCATTTGTCTTTTGGACTTTCTTAATACTATTTCTTGCTGTTCTCAGTTCATTATTGGTGATGGTTTCATCATGGAGTGATTCATCATTCATATGTTGTTCATCAGGTTGTTCAGTGACATTAGGAACAACTATTTATATAGTTACAGGTATAGGGATTTGTACCCTTACTTCTTGCACACCTACGTTTCTCATTATGTCACTCCCACTAACCTCACCATTCTCAATAAATATTGTATTACCCGTCTCTACGAATCTCATACTATGGTTCGGAAAATAGAACACATACCCTTTGGACTTCTCATGGTAACCTGTGAAGTAACCATTGATTGTCCGTTCATCAAGTTTTCTTTCATGTGGATTATAAATTCTAAATTCTATAATGACCCGATCCCCATTCATTTTTCTTCCATTTTCTTCTTTGGAAAAGGCTTTCCAGCAGTGGGAACCAGGTCTTCCACTTTTCCGAAACCTTCAAATCGTTTGGTGCATGTGCTTGGATTGGATCAAGCTTTCCTCCCAAGTTCTTCTCCTATGTTTTTCTCTCCAAAGAGGTAAGAAATCCATGATTCTCTTCATTTCCTCTTTCTATTAGGAGAGTTTGAGGGGTGGGTGTGAAGTAAATTAGGAAAAGAGGTTCAAACCATGTTGGGAAGGAGAAATCATGGAGATAAATTAGGGGATTTTCGACCTAGGGTTGGAAAAGAAGTGATTGGAGCCTCCCCTTTGAGTTGTATGACCCAATGATGAAATTAATTTGGGGAAAATGTCTAAGGTTAGGGTAGATGCGTGGGAGGAGTGATTTTAGAGGTTAATTTGGGGAGAAGGTTTTTTTATTTGCTTCAAATTGCTTATGGGGACTAAGACCTTGTGTTATGCATGTATTTTAACCTCTTGATGTTTATAGGAAAATGATTGTTATGTCATTCCTGTGTAGAGAAGCTATCGGACCAGCTGAAGTAGACTTCCCTTCATGAGTTGGGGACTCGAATCCTCCGATACGACTTTAGGTGAGGGAAACTCCACCTTGATTTGTATGCTGAAATTGATTGCAACGCATGGGACTTGATCAAAAGATTTTGATGAGCATGTTAAGGTGTGTTTAGTAATGTATTAGCAAGTGGGTCTTGAAGCATGTGCTGTTATGTGTGAGCATGATAAATTCATGTATGATATAGGTGAGCATGATAAATTCATGTATGATATAGGTGAGACAATTCTTGTGAAATTGTATGGGTTTGAATATCTTAGGAGGTGCTAGTAGGTGATTATGTTGGAGCACATATGGAATGCCATGAGAGGTGTGTGGCATATGATTTTGTGCTAGGAATGCTTTACATTTTAAGATATGTGTGATATGTTTGATAAATGATGATTAAGAGTGATGTACTATGGGATGGAATGGGTATTGCATGGCATATTGTGTAGTGAGGGATCTTTCCCCTATCATTGCATTCTAAGTGTTTGATAGAATGTATGAATGAATCAAAAATGGTGATTGTATAATGTTAGTTCTTGAGACTTGTAATTAAATTCTAATGTGTATAATTTTTCTTACAAAGAAGAGAGAGGTGTAGTGTATGTTGTGGGGCCTCATATGTAGTGATGAGACATTGCATGTGTTGTGTGGTGATCTAAGTGGATCACAATCATAAAATAACATTGTGGGTTGTTATTTTAAGGCACCTCTTTGTGGGTTCAGATACTGGGTACCTCTTCGTGGATATTAGGAGTATGGGTATCTCTATGTGGCACTAAAAAGGATACCTCTGTGTGGAATACAAATGGATTTTGTTTAAATGTAGTTACCATGGAAGTTTTGTATTATCTTGCCTTGCATCTTCTTTATGTCCTTAATGTGCTTTCTTTATCATGCTCTTTTATGTGATGATAAATTATGGTGGACTAACCCCTCGTAGGTGCAAGAACTGTGTTGGAGAAGGGGTCCAATGGACCCCATTCACTAAGGCAAACTCAACCAGAAGCAGTACCAGCTTTGTATTTTGTTTGCCCTTGTATTTGAATTTAATAATTGGGAACAAAATGGTTGAATCATTAAACTTAATGAGTATGTTTTAAAATATGTAAATGTGAATGTTGGGGTTTATCTTATGATGTTGTGGTAGTGCTTAGTCACGGGCCCCGGTTAAGGTCGTAACAAAATTCTTTAGGACAACCCCATACTTGCAAATGTCTCAAACGAGGTTTACTTCCTGTCCACAGTTCAAAATGAGTCTTAGGAATTGACTTACTAGGAACCCGAGTACGCAAGTATATTGCAGTTCTTAATGCATATATCCACAACATAATGGGTACAGTGCTATTACATAACATGCTCCTAACCATGTCCATAACCGTACGGTTGTGCCTTTCAGTAACACCATTCTGCTGAGGCGTACCAGGCATCGTGTATTATGCAATTATACCGCGACTTTCTACTAGTCTAGCAAAAGGCCCCGGGTATTGACTCGTTTCATCATACCTTCCATAATATTCACCATTTTTATCTGACTTTATGACTTTCACCTTTTTATCTAGTTGCCTTTCAACTTCAGTGATAAATATTTCTACGGTTTTAACTGCTTGAGATTTATTATGCAACATATAAATATAACCATAACGCGAAAAGTCATCAATAAGGGTGATAAACCAAAAGATAGAACATGAATGGGTCACAAATATCAGTATGGATCAACTCAAGTAGCCCTTTAGATCTTGTGGCTCCTTTTTTGGTGTGTTTGGTCTGCTTACCCTTAATGTATTCCACACACACCTAAATCAGTAAACTCAAGATTTGAAAGAATCCCATCTTTTATTCAAATTTTTCAATTCTTTCGCGGGATATATAACCGAAACGTTTATGCCACAAAATAGAGTAGTTTTCTTTAATCAACCCACGTTTAATACCAACATTATGATGTAAGGTTAGGACAAAATTAGCAAAGGAATCATCAAGCTTTAAACAACATACGCTATCAATCAATAATATATACCCAATAAAAGAATGACCTTTAAACAAACTGAAGGCATCATACCTAAATTTGCAATAATAACCATTAATATCAAGTTTGGAAATTGAAATAAGATTTCTAGCAACACAAGGAACATAAAGACAATCAGATAAATCTAAGTGGTGGCTAGTGTCGAGGAAAAGACGTTAAGTTCCGATAGCTTCAACTGACATTTTTTGTCAGTTTCCCATGTAAATGAAGGCTTTAGTTGAGTCGATGGTCTGGATCGTAAGATATCCCTGGATCGTATTAGAAACATGAGTTGTGGCCATAGAATCAAACTACCCAGTATTAAAAGAAACTTCAGTGAGATTAGATTCGAAACATAAAGAAATGAAATGGTTACCTTTCTTTCGAACCAGGCTTTCCTTTTATGACAGTCTTTCTGGATGTGCCCTTGTTTTTTTACAGAAGTGGCACCTCACACTACCTTCCCGTGACTTTGAATCCTTAAAGACGTATTGGGCTCAAATGGTTTCTTTCCGGCTTTCTTAAATTTCTTGTGCTTCCATCATCTTTCCTTATTGGGTCCTTGATGTGTTAGATGGAATGAGTGATGTATCATCTGTTTATGTCTGCTCTCTTCTTGAATCAACATACTTGATAATTCATTTACTTGTCATTTATCTTTCATAGTATTGTAATTTATTTGAAATGGCCCATACTAAGGAGGCAGAGAATTCAGAATGAATTGGATAACAAAAATATCATCAACACTCATCCCTATATTCTTCAGTGGAGCAGCAATATTTGTCATCTCCTTTATATGCACATACATGCCACGGCTTCCATCGAACTTAATGGTGGTCAGCGTGGCCACAAGTGTCCTTCCTAAGGACTTGTCCTCTGTTTTGAATTTATTTTCAATATTTTGGAGGTATTTCTTAGTACTTTCAGTTTTGGGTAGTAAAGTCTTAATATTATTTGCCACTGTCATGCATATAAACATAAGGTTGAGTCTATTTGACCTGACTCATACTTTATAAGATTTTTTCTCATAAGTTGTACTTGTGCCAGTAATAACAGGCTTATAAAAAATTGATGATTTATCAAAATCGAGCACACGGAGGTGAAACTCGATATGTTCTTTCCATTAAGAGAAATTTAGTCCAATCAACATCGGTACAGCCGAAGCTTACGTCTGCAATCTAATAGGGAGGGAAGCTGTAATATTACATAATTTCATGTTCACTTATGTAATACTATTAGTTAAACTTAATTGAAACACACAAACAATCAACATTAGTAAACAGTGCTACCGGATCCACCTTTAGGTAATCTTATAACATAATATTTAATTATGGTGATTACCAGTCACTGATAGAACTGACCAATAAAGTACAAACGATCAAATACCGCCGTTATCTTTGGGTATCCGGACAAATACGAACCACAAGTATCCACCAATCGTCTTATCTCAATCCTTTAATCACTCAGAACGGTACACCTTTGGGCCAACCTAATATCTCTGTGATTAGGGATCGCGATTAGCAAAGTCATTATTATTCAACACTTGGGAAGAGTATTGGACCACAGTTATATGACCTGATGTCCAAACACATTCTGATTGCGCCACTTTGGTGACTAACCAAATCGTATCATAATATGATATTAGGTCAAGAATAATAGCTTTGCTCATTATTGGCTTCCCAAAAACACAAAAGAAAAACTCCATAATTTTAAATCCATTAATCATAATCTTAAATTCCATAAAATTTTAAACTCCATAAATTATTAAGATTTGCCAAAAACATAATAGGAAAATCCATAATTTTTTTAAAATCCATAAATCATAAAATCATAAGGTCCATAATTATTTTTTCCCCTTATTTCAAGAAATAACCGATCCTATGAACCAAGCTCTGATACCACATGTAATACTTCATCATAATATCAGAGTTTATTAATTTAAAAACAATTATAGAATCATACATCATTAAACTTAATATTTGACAAACCCGAACGACATAACCACAGGATCTGGATTGATTAATGCTTGAAACATAGTTTAATCTTAATGCGGAAATCATAAACATCATAATAATAAGATATACCCTGATTCATTAATGAAGAAGAGTGAGCTTTGATCTTTCCTTTTGATATGTTGATGCTTCTTGAAGCCCAAAAACAAGAGAAAACACCCATCTTAGAGTTTCTACCTCTTTCTTCCTTAATGCCCCCTCCCAAATTTGTAACGCCCCGCCCTTTTCACTCACCGAAAATCAGAGCATAACTTTTTTAAAATAAAGAGTGAGAGAGAGCGGGAACGTCACGATGCGAGCTAAGTCCGGATTTCCAAACCCGACCCTTAACTAGCCAACAAATATGTGTGCGTGGACCAAGTCCACTAAAACAGTTCACACACTTATTAATTTAACTGTAGAATTATTATATGAATAGAACACTATTTATATCCATGATATTAACAAGTAATGAAGCCAATCACTATTGAATTAACTAAAACTTGAACATCAAAATATTATTAAACCATAGCAAAATAAAATAAGTTATTACAATCCCAAAATGCTAATTATCTCAAATACATTGTTCCAAAATCAATTAAATAAAGTGAACATAATCTGCCTAAGCTCCTACACTTGGCTTCCTTCACGTCCATTGTCATTTCCATTACATGTTCCATCACTAAAGGGTAGAAGTAGGGCGTTAGTCAATGCGCCCAGTAGGAATTCCAAATAGGGTTATACACATATGATCAATATAAAAAACAAAATAAGGACATCATATTATAAACTGTAAACATATCATAGTACCAAAAACAACGCATGATAATCATATTCAAATCATACAAATACATGTGTCATGTCATGGGTGTCATATGCCAATGATCCCTCACCCAATCTCCATATCAAACACCATACAAATCATAACAACATTTTCCTTGATATAATGAAACCATATTAAGGTGTTCCCTTGGCCATTTACGTCCGCAGTTTTTTGTGACGGCACAACCAGGTCACTGTTATACCTCCCCACGTGTGTTAATCGGAATTACCGATGGAGCGTGGACTCCTCCATCTGCGCAAGGTTTTTGGACTGGTTTGTAGCGACCCGACCCGATTTTTCGGGATTTTAGGGTCTCAGTAGTAGTGGGTAGGGGATGGATCCCGTTATAGGCCTCGTCTCGCCCGATCCCGAGCTCAGAAGCTCTAAGGGCATTTTAGTAATTTAAACTATTTAATACCTTATCATACAAAAATAATTGAAAATCACACTTTTCCTCACCCAAGGTTTAACGTCCGATTTTTCTTCTGATTTTGAAACACTGTTTTTGCAAAAATCTGATTTTATGTAAAAAAAAAAAAAGAAAAGAAACCCTAAACCCTAAAACCCTCCCCTTATAAATCCCTCTTTTCTTCGCCGCGCACTGTATCACGCAGCTACAGTGCCGCGGCACCCTTACCGCCTCCTCTCCCGTTCTCCTTCTCCCTCTCTCGTCTCCGGCTCCCTTCTCTTTTCGCTCAGACGACCGGCACCTCGGAGTCGCCGTCGCCGGCCAACCGAGGCAGGTATCTTCTTCTCCTTCTTCCCTCATCCTCCAATCCGCCTCCCCTTCCCATCGGTTCTTCCCCCTTCCCCCAAATCTTACCTCAGTTTTTACCGATTTTCCTTGTTTTTCCCTTCCTTTCTCTTCGATTTTCTCGGATTTTACCCGATTTTTCGATGGATTTCTCAATCCCCTTCGATTTTTCCCTCTTCCTTCTTCTTCCTCTCCTTCTTGCATTTTTTTTCTTCCTCTTTCTCCCTCCCCCCTTCGACTGGGCAGCCGAGTTGGCTCAGCTGGGCAGCCTAGTTGACTCAGCTGAGTCCGAGTGTGGGCCTCGCTGAGCCGGGCCCAGCTCGCCTCGCTATTGATCCCTTTCGGCCCAGCTCGGTCCAGTCCATTTTTGGGCTCGGCCCATTTTGAGGCCCAGCCCAGTTTCAGGCCCAGCCCATTTCGGGCCCACTTTCAGTTCGAGCTTAGTTTAGCCTGTTTTATCTCCTTTACTTATTCTTGTGCTCTTGTTTCTTCAGATCGAGCCCCCTTCAAACCAACGGAGCCGTCTTCTCAGGATTGATTTTCAAAAGCACACCGGTGAGGGAACTGTCACACTTTTAACATACGCATTTCTGCATTTATTTATCTTCGAATCATATGGATGTGGAATGTGCAGAATGGGACCCCTTATATCTGGTTTGGCCACTCGGCAAGGGAACTGTTCCGTTAAGTATGTGGCGAGGGGACCACTCTGTGTATTCGCGTCCGGTAATGAAGTAAGAATAGTAGATGGCTTCATGTTGTACCAGTTGTGTATGATTAAGTAATTGGATGTGATTGATTGATAACATGATGAAATGTCAACATGCTAGTCTGTGGTAGACTGTGATATACATGATTGACTGGGATTGGATGTTGCTTTATTGAGAACATGCCTATTATTAATTGTACCTGCACATGCCTATTGTTAATCGTACATGCAATTGTTAGATGCGTAGAATGTAGGAGGGGCTTGGACGTTAAGTAACATTAGGGGCCATGCGGCGGACGCATGATGGGATGTGTACTGCCTTGTGATTGGATGTAGGTAGTCGTGCCCCTAGCTTGAATAAAATGGTCAGTCTATCTTGTAGTCACCAGATATACCTTTGAGGGAGGTGTAACCTGACTTGGGGAACAGGGTGCCTGGAAGTCCCCAATAGGGATCCTTTGGGGAAGCAGTCATGTCAATCCTAGATAGGCTATCAGGCGGAATGTTGGTTCACCCAAGGTAACCTTAGAAGCCTCTTGCAGTTCCAATACCCGAATGTGGGATGGATGAGATGATCCCTGAATGACCGAGTAGGCAGAGGAGGTGCTCGCTTAAGTCGAGGGACGGAGCGGTGAGGGGCAACTCCCGCTGGCATAGGTTGTGATCCCTGAATGACCGAGTAGGCTGAGGAGGTGCTCGCCTAGGTCGAGGGACGGAGCGGTAAGGGGCAGCTCCCGCTGGCATAGGTTGTGATCCCTGTGGACCGAGTAGGCTGAGGAGGTACTCACCTAGGTCGAGGGACGGAGCGGTGAGGGGCAGCTCCCGCTGGCATAGGTTGTGATCCCTGTGTGACCGAGTAGGCTGAGGGGGCGCTCGCCTAGGTCGAGGGACGGAGCGGTGAGGGACAGCTCCCGCCTGTATAGTGTGTGATCCCTAGCCGACCGAATAGGCTGAGGATGTGCTCGCCTACTCATTGGTTAAGGGATTGAGGTTGTCTAGGTAAGGTGGTTGTGGGCCATGTTGAGTACCCACCGAATGGCCCGTACGGTGGGTCGAGTGCGTGTTGTGTGGGAACCATGTACGTGGACCTTTGTTATTCCTTAGTGGTAGATATGCAGTGTGTGATATATGTTGTGTGATTATATGCATGTGTTCCCTTGCTGAGTATGTAGTACTCACCCCCTTGCCTTTCAGGTGGCTCAATGGATGCGGGATCCAGCGGGTCCCAGGACCAGGCTTAGGCGATGATGCTTTCGGATTGCTTAGTTACTTTCCTTTTTTATTATTTAGAAAGAACCTTGTGTTTATTTTGGATATTGTTTATCGTTGTCGATGACTGTACTAGCCATCTATTGCACTGTTGTGTTAACTGAACTTATGGTATTTCTTTTCCCTTATGGTGGTTGATGTTTATTCACAAAAAAAAAAAAAAAATGCCGGCAGTTTGGAACGTGCGATATTTCGTTTAATATCGGTAGTAACACGCCCGTTTCGGGATTGGGTGTTACATGGTTACCCCGGAGCCTTTTAGCCCAAATTACGCCATTCCCTTATCTAGCAATCCCGGACAAGGCCAACATATCAATGGTTCACATAGCTTCTTACCAGCTAGTCTCAAGCCCCAAGTCATATTCGGACAGCTCATAACTCGGCTTATTGTTCCATATACTCCCTCCCATGCCATGCGTGAGATCATGAATGCAAAAATGTCATTTCATATCAAATCATATTGAAATTCAGTTCATAAAACTTATACCATTTGATCTACCAAAATAAATATTGTACTGAAATAAAAACCAATAACATATAAGATCCATATGCATCTCAACAAAGTAGGAATCTTATCTAAATAAACACGGGACATACCTTTACCCGTCTCCTCCTTTCTTTTGTTCTGTATTCCTTTCCTTTCTCCTTCCTTCCTTTCTTGGTTCTTCAGCAAATCTCCAAGTACCGATGGTGTGGTTTGTAAAAAGATAGAAGAGGAGAGAAGAACACTTGTGTGCTAAGATGGATTCGGCCAAGGGGTGTGAAGTGCCCCTTGATTGTACCCCTTTATAACAGCCCAAGGCTTTTCCTCTTTAATATTTGTCCAACCAAGGAGTCCCTTTGTTTAACCAAAAGGACACTTGGTTTAAAGCCTAGGAGTCTTTCCACCTTCCAATGAGTATTGACTTCTTAGTCATTGAGAGGGAAACTTTCCATCTTCCATCTCAACTCATCTCAACTCAACTTAGTGTATCTGAACTCATTTCTCAACTCAAGTTAATTCAATTCAATTGAACTCCAGCATTTTTAATTCTTTTAAACTCAAGACTTGTACTCAATTCAATGTGAACTCAATCTAATTGGAACTTAATTGAGCTCACCCATTCATGGTTGACCAAGTCAACCATGACTTAGCCAACCATGCATGTGGTGACATGGTCACCACATGACAAGGGGGTCCTGTCTTTGCCATGTCATTTATGATGTGGCACCTCACATACATGCCACCTCACTTGATGAGGTGAATTTATGCATTAGGTCTTAATTGGTACTGACCCAATTAATTAAACCTTACCCATGTACCTAAATTCAGCTCATCTATGACCCATTGGGTCCCGATTGGGCAATTGGCCCATTTAATCACATTTACCCAATTACTTTCAAATCAAATCAAATCTTAACCATGGTCCATTGAATTTTAATTGGGTTATTGATCCAACTCCTTTACCCATCTAAGGTCCATTTCGTCCATAAATCTTAAATTCAATTAATTTAACAACTTAAATAGACAAAATCCAATATATATATGCCTTGAAAAATCCAAGTGTTACAATATTACCCTCTTTTGAAATTTTCGTCCCGAAAATCGAGCGAAGTACGGTTTCAAACAGATCACATAAATAGCTCAGGATGAACTCCTCTCATTTCCGATTCAAGTTCCTAAGTGGCTTCCTCATTACCATGTCGGTCCCATACCACTTTGACGAACTGAATTGCTCGGTTCCGTAACACTCTTTGTTCCGTCTCCACCTCTGACAGGCCTTTCAACGTAAGTCATGTCGCTTTGCACTTCTATGTCTTGTACATTCAGTACATGTGAGGGATCAGGACTGTACTTCCTCAACATGGATAAATGAAATACATCGTGTCGTGATGACAACTGTGGAGGAAGTATCAATTGATAAGCCACTTCCTCAACCCTTTTTGGATTGGAAAGGGTCCCACAAATCTATGTGACAGTTTCCCTTTCTTTCCAAATCGCATGTGTCCCTTTCGTGGCGAGACTTTCACGAATACTAAGTCTCCCACTTCAAACTTAAGGAACCTCCTTCTCTTGTCAGTGTAGCTCTTCTGTCGACTTTGTGCAGTGAGTAGATGCTATCATATGACCTTGATCTGTTCTGTGGTTTCTACAACTAGATCAGGTCCAATAAGAGCAGGCTCTCCGGCCTCTGTCCAACACACTGGTGATCTACAGGGTCTACCATACAACGCCTCAAATGCAGCCATCTTGAGACTTGCCTGGTAATAACTGTTGTACGAGAACTCAACCAGTGGTAAATGACCTTCCCAAGCTCTCAGCATATCCTCCAATGTTTGTATTGTCCTCTTTGATTGTCCGTTAGTCTGTGGATGGAAAGTTGAGCTAATCAACAAGTTGGTCCCCATAGCCGACTGCATGCTCTGCCACACCTTGCCAGTGAATCGGCCATCTCTGTCGAACACAATAGTCCTGGGGATACCATGTAGCCTGATGATATCCTTGATATATAGTCGTCCCAAAGTCTTAGATGACCCTAAACCCTTGATTGGGAGAAAGTGTGCAGACTTGGTCAATCTATCTATCACAACCCATATTGCATCGTTGCCCTTTGAAAACCTTGGCAACCCTGTCAAAAAATCCATAGAAATATGTTCCCATTTCCATTCTGGCACTGGTAAGGATTTGAGTAATCCTAGTGGTTTCTGGTGTTCAGTCTTGACTTGCTGACAAGTTAGGCAGTGAGCAACAAAATCGGCTACATCTCTTTTAAGTCCATGCCACCAATAGTGTCTCTTCAGGTCATGGTACATCTTGGTGTTACCCGGGTGTATAGAGAGTTTTGTTTGGTGGGCCTCGATCAACAGTATGTTTCTGCAGCTTTGAGGCACATATGTCTTGCCTCAGAATAAAAGACCTTATCCCGGTCGTAATTCCCATTCCGGTACAACCTCACCAGTAGACATCTTAGCCCATATTTCTTCCACTTCTGGATTTGTTCGCTGTTTTTGCTCAATCTGGGTAACCATGCTGGACCGTACCATGAGATTGTACCTACTTCCATGATCCTTGATATACAAATTAAATTCCCGGATGGTGGTCAACATCTCCCATTCCTTCATAATCAAACTGACCATTGTCATGTATCATGCGACTGAGGGCATCCGCCACTTTGTTCGCCTCGCCAAGATGATATCGGAGTGCGAACTCATAATATTGCAGATACTCTATCCATCTGCGCTGCCTCATGTTGAGTTCCTTCTGGTCGAATAGATATTTCAAACTTTTGTGATCTGAAAATACCTCAAATTTCTCGCCATAAAGATAGTGTCTCCAGCTTTTGAGAACGAAAACCACTACGGCTAATTCTAGATCATACGTGGGATAATGGCGTTCATGAATTTTCAATTGCCTTGAACCATAAGCCACTATGTGATGACTTTGAGTAAGAGAACACCTAAGTCCTTCTTCTGAAGCATCACAATATACTTCATAGCTCTTGCCTCCTTCCAGCAAAATCAGAATAGGAGCAGTCGTAAGTTTCTCCTTCAGGTCTTCGAACCTTCGGTTGCATACATCAGACCATTCAAATTTGACTCCCTTCTGAGTGAGTCTGGTGAGTGGAGCTGCAATCTTGGAGAAGTCCATAATAAATTTCCGATAATAACCGGCCAATCCCAGAAAGCTGTGGATTTCGGTCACATTCTTCGGAGCTTTCCAGTTTCTAACTGCTTCCACTTTATCTGGGTCCTCGGCTATTCCTTCCGCTAATATGAAATGTCCTAAGAAATTGACCTCAGATAGCCAAAACTCGCACTTGCTTGCTTTGACATATAATTGGTTCTTCTTTAAGGTATCCAGAACTATCCTCAGATGCTCAACATGCTTCTCCTGACTTGTAGAATAAATCAAGATGTCGTCAATGAAGACAATTACAAACTTTTATAGATAAGGATGAAATGTTCTGTTAATGAGATCCATGAACACAGTTGGTGCATTGGTGAGTCCAAACGGCATGACCACATACTCATATAGTCCATACCGAGTTCTAAAAGTCGTCTTCTCTATGTCTTCATCCCTGACATGGATTTGATGGTAGCCTGACATCAGATCAATCTTGGAGAAATGACTGGAACCTCTGAGTTGATCGAATAGATCATCAATGTTGGGTAGAGGGTACTTGTTTCTGACTGTCAGTTGGTTCAATTTCCTGTAATCCACACACATCCGAAGTGTACCATCCTTCTTCTTCACAAATAACACCGGTGCTCCCCAAGATGATGTGTTGTTCCGGATACATCTTAGTCTGAGCAGTTCATCAATTTGTTTCTTCAGCTCAGATATTTCCGCTGGGGCCATCCTATAATGCGGCAATGATACTAGAGCTGTGCCTGGATATAACTTGATCTCGAAAACAATCTCCTTCTTTGGAGGCAAACCAGAGAGTTCTGTCGGGAATACCTCTGCGTACTCTTTCACTACTGCAGGTAGTTCAGCCAATGGCACTTTATCTAGTCTGATGATGTTCAGTAATAGACGGTTCATTTCTTCGTGCAATCTCCTGGTCATTGGAATGCTCTGTCTGTTGGCATATACCAATATCGTTTTCCCTCGGGTGACCAAAATATCACCTTGCAAAGATGGCAGTCAATGCTGGCCTGGAAGTTAGCTATCCAATCCATGCCAAAAATTATGTCATACTCTGCCATCTCGAGTACCAGATAATTGAACTTAAATCTGAACCCATCTAGTTCAGTGTCTACCGAAGTGCAGATCAGACCAAGTGATGTGTCTCCAATAGGGGATACAATAGTAAGTGCAATGGACAGTTGTTGTACTAAAGTGCCAGTAACAGAGATGAAGGCAGCAGATACAAAAGAGTGGGATGCTCTTGAATCAAATAATGCAGAAGCATAAGAACTACCAACTACTGACATACATTGAATCACCGAGTGATCCACCGTCTCTAAAGGAGGAGCCCAAAGTATACAGTCGTCCAGATCCTGTCGGAATAGGTGTCCGTCCTGTCTAGTTATATGCTCTGGATGCTTGAGAATGAGCTGGTCGAGCTGGAGGACGACCCCTGGAGTGAGGAGGTCTACTGATCTGTGGGCACTCCCTCTTGAAATGGCCCTTCTAGCCACACTGAAAATAGTGCTAACACCTCGAGAAAGCTGAGAGACGGATCTTGATGTGGAGGGCTAAGTGGGATGAAATCCTCCAGTGGACCCAGTAGAAAGTGAGGGTCTCCCAAAGTTGGGTCTGAATCTCTTATTCAGGGGGAAAGCATTTCCCCCGCTTTGACCTCGGCGATTGTCCACAAACTTGATTGTTTCCATCAGCTCTTGCTCAAGTATACTAGCTCGGCTAACCACTTCTGCCAAAGTAGCTGATTTGAATATTGTGACCTTGTCTCTTAAGCTAGGTCGTAAGCCTCGTTCAAACTTCCGAGCCTTCTTATATATTCTGTGTCTACCATGTATAAAGCATAACATGATAAACGGAGAAACTCTTGATAGTAATCCGCAACCGTCATGGTGCCCTGGACCAGAGATATGAACGCTTGTGTCTGACGCTCCTTCTCTTCCTCTAGAAAATAATGATTCAGAAACATTCCAACGAACTGGTCCCATGTCATCTCGGTCCTTTCCCCGCTGGAATCTATGCTTACTGACGTTCTATAACTTTCCACCATTTGTCGGCATCATCTACCAATTGTGGGGTAGCCAGCAGTATCCGGTCCTCATTAGCGGTGATCTTAAGTAGCTTCAAGATTTTTGTGATGTTCTCAACCCAGTTTTCTGCTTCTGCGGGTCCCTCTTTCCCTTTGAAATAAGGGGGACGTTGCTGTTGGAAATCCCTGACCATATTCCAGTCATGTGATTTGTTGGAGGTTGCACTTCCATTGTCGTTCCGATGTTGCTATAGAACGGAAGTGACCACAGCCTGTACTAGGCTCTGTAACTTAGGAGGTACTTCAGGAATATTAACACTGTTTTGCCCCTCCTCCTGGTGTGGGGGCTATACCTCTTCCCCTTGATGGGGTTTTGTCAGGTTCTTCCTCTTCTCGGAGGCATTTCCTAAGTCATTGAAACATTGCTTGACTTAGTTTGCCCATAAAGTTTTGTGTTTCCATAATTTGGGAAATTGCCAAATCAGCATCTTATATTTCTTGTTTTGGGAATTTTCCTATGTATCATATATTGTTTCTCATTTTGGGGAAATCCTGATGTTTCTTGTTTTGGAGAAATATATCCTACTTTGCTATGTTCAATAATTCCATACTTATAGTGATTGTCCTTCCCTTGTTGTTACTCTTCTCGTCAAGTGTTGTTCTCAGATTGAATGCTTATAGACTGATTCTCAACAAAATAAATTAATCCGGCCCCCCCGTGCAGCAGACTCCGAAGAGTCAGTCAGTTGGGATTCTTATCTTGTCAGTGAGACATGATACCGTATTAATCTTATTTTGAAAGATTCACACTTCCGGTTTCTCTCTGATACAAACTGTAACATCCCGCTCTTTCTCACTCGCCGAAAATCAGAGCATAATTTTTTTTAAATAAAGAGTGAGAGAGAGCGGGAACGTCACGACGCAAGCTAAGTTTAGGTTTCCAAACCCGACCCTTAACTGGCCAACAAATACGTGTGCGTGGACCAAGTCCACTAAAACAGTTCACACGCTTATTAATTTAATTGCGGAATTATTATATGAATAGAACACTATCCATATCCATGATATTAACAAGCAAGGAAGTTAATCACTATTGAATCAACTAAAACTTGAACATCAAAACATCATCAAACCATAGCAAAATAAACTAAGTTATTACAATCCCAAAATGCTAATTATCTTTAATACATTATTCCAAAATCAATTAAATAAAGTGAACATAATCTGCCCAAGCTCCTACACTTGGCTTCCTTCATGTCTATTGTCATTTCCATTACCTGTTCCATCATCTAAAGGGCAGAAGTAGGGCGTTAGTCAACGCGCCCAGTAGGAATTCCAAATAGAGTTATACACATATGATCAATATAAAAATCAAAATAAGGACATCATATTATAAACTGTAAACATATCATATTACCAAAAACAGCGCATGATAATCATATTCAAATCATGCAAATGCATATGTCATGTCATGGGTGTCATATGTCAATGATCCCTCACCCAATCTCCATATCAAACACCATACAAATCATAACAACATTTTCCTTGATATAATGAAACCATATCAAGGTGTTACCTTGGCTATTTATGTCTGCAGTGTTTTGTGACGACACCACCAGGTCACTGTTATACCTCCCCACGTGTGTTAATTGGAATTACAGATGGAGCGTGGACTCCTCCCTCTGTGCAGGGTTCACATAGCTTCTTACCAGCTAGTCTCAAGCCCCAAGTCATATCCGGACAGCTCATAACTCGGTTTGCTGTCCCATATACTCCCTCCCATGCCATGCATGAGACCATGAATGTAAAAATGCCATTTCATATCAAATCATATTGAAATTTAGTTCATAAAACTTATACCATTTGATTTACCAAAATAAATATTGTACTGAAATAAAAACCAATAACATATAATATCCAAATACATCTCAACAAGGTAGGAATCCTATCTAAATAAACATGGGACATACCTGTACCCGTCTCCTCCTTTCTTTTCTTCTGTATTCCTTCTTTTCTCCTTCCTTCCTTTCTTGGTTCTTCAGCAAATCTCCAAGTATCGATGGTGTCGGTTGGAAAAAGATAGAAGAGGAGAGAAGAATACTTGTGTGCTAAGATGGATTCGGCCAAGGGGTGTGAAGTGCCACTTGGTTGTACCCCTTTGTAACAGCCCAAGGCTTTTCCTCTTTAATATTTGTCCAACCAAAGAGTCCCTTGGTTTAACCAAGAGGACACTTGGCTTATAGCCTAGGAGTCTTTCCACCATCCAACGAGTATTGACTTCTTAGTCATTGAGATGGAAACCTTCCATCTGCCATCTTAACTCATCTCAACTCAACTTAGTGTATCTGAACTCATTTCTCAACTCAAGTTAATTCAATTCAATTGAACTCCAGCATTTTTAATTCTTTTAAACTCTAGACTTGTACTCAATTCAATGTGAACTCAATCTAATTGGAACTTAATTGAGCTCACCCATTGATGGTTGACCAAGTCAACCATGACTTAGCCAACCTTGCATGTGGTGACATGGTCACCACATGACAAGGGGGTCCTGTCCTTGCCATGTCATTTATGATGTGGCACCTCACATACATGCCACCTCACTTGATGAGGTGGATTTATGCATTGGGTCTTAATTGAATAGCTGACCCAATTAATTAAGCCTTTCACATTTACCTAAATTCAGCTCATCTGTGATCCATTGGGTCCCGATTGGGAAATTGGCCCATTTAATCACATTTACCCAATTACTTTCAAATCAAATCCTAACCATGATCCATTGAATCTTAATTGGGTTATTGACCCAACTCCTTTACCCATCTAAGGTCCATTTCATCAATAAATCTTAAATTCAATCAATTCAACAATTTAAATAGACAAAATCCAATATATTTATGCATTGAAAAATCTGGGTGTTACAAAATTCTTAAATAGTGTTTTGGGAACACTGAGTTGTCTTAAGTTGATGGATAATAATTGAGAGAGACCCTTTTACAGGCAGAGGCAGGACCCCTAAGGCAATTAGAACTTTCTTTTCCTACTTCCCATCAAAATTGGAAACTAACCTCCTTTAGAACTCTTCTAAAATAAACCTCTCTTATTTAAATACAGTTTCCCTGATTTAAGATCCCTTATGTGAAGCCCCAAATTTAATGTGGGTCATATTTAGTCTTACACAAAAGTCAAACCTGAACTAAATGTTAGTCTCCCTTTCACTTTTCATTTTGGAAGATTTAAATCCTAAATTTTGTAAAGATAAAACTAGTTTTAATTATTCCATTTGAACTAAAGAGAATTTAAAGGCTTCCTAAAAGGTTATATTTGAAAATGAACTTCAAAACCCAACCCATTTTCTTGATCCACTTCCCCGTTTTCAACCGTTCTACAATCTTTTTTGCAGAACGACACGTGATCGGAAGATCCGATGGATCAGATGTCACACCCTGCCCCGATGTGCGCCCGAGATGCAACTGATTTTTTTTTTTTTGATGACTTACCATTCTATGTTTACCCATTAGTAAGCGACAAAAAAAAAAATATAAATGTCACACATGTTTTTTACATATGGACTCAAACATATATACCATAAGCATCATGAAGGATACACAACATTAGAGTAGTACATCGAAACCATAGTGGTTTTATTACATGTTTAATTGTACCTCAGGTGGGCATAATAATATTCAGGGCCAGACCTGAGATTTCAGTGGCCATAGGCGAACTCTTAAGCTTGGCCTTTTATACACTAAAAAAAAAATCATACAGTTTTTTTTTACAAAGTGTGAAACATCCAAATAAAATATCATAATTAAATTTATAACAAAGTATTATTTAAAATTTATTCTTCTATGTTTTGAGATGCAAAATTTCTAATTAAATTATTATATTCAAGTTTTTTTAACATTTTTTTTCAATAGATAAGGTAGTTAATCCATTCAATATTTTTTTTAACATTGTAGATTGAAGATAAGATTTATTAGTTTTAACTTTGAAAACTTCTTTCTACAAATGCAACTGTTACTGGTATAGTCAACATTATTCTATAAGCAATCCATGCATTTAGAAAACAGTAATTCATTCTTTTTATATAATTTTGCACTTCAAATGTTTCTTTTACTTCTTTTGGTATTGCATCTTTTATCATATTCGAGTGCGACACTAATGCCAATTCTCATTTAAAACGAAGATATTATTATTTTAATTTTTCAAATTTTCTGAATTTTTTAAAAAATTAAAAATTAAAAATTATCTTAATTATAATGATTTCTACTTTTATATTACGTCTAATAAAATCTACATTGATCAAATGAATAAAGCTATATTTTTTCATCTCTTCAAATTTTAAAAGCTTTAAATTATTTTTAATTCAAAATTATCAACTCAATATAGGTTTCTCTTTCGTTCTATTTAGATGATAAATATATTTTAAAAGATTCTTTATTAATTAAAATTATTGTTATTTTCATTATTATTATTAAACTAAAAAAAATGAGGATTATAATAATTATTATTATCATTGTTACTATCATTATTTTAATTTTTTAAGAAACCTACGTTTTAAATTGAGTAGAAAAATTATTAATATATAAATTTCCAATTTTGAGTATTTTAAATTCGAAATAATTAAAAATAGTCAAATGATTTCAATTGGTAGTATCTCAAAAGTCATAAATGAGATTAACTGGGATTTGAAGGCCGCACTATAATAATTATTATTATGATTATTTCTAGGGTGACCATTTAGACACCTCACTTTTCTTTTAAGAGACACCTCATTTTAAAATTTTATGTGAAAATTACCATTTTGCCCTTCAATTTTTTAAAAAGACAATTCCTTTACACAAAATTGAGGGACAAAATGGTAATCTTACATAAAATTTTGAAATGGGGTGTCTCTTAAAATAAAAGTGAGGTGTCTAGATGGCTACCCTATTTCTATCATATTTTAATTTTTTAAGAAATCCACGTTTTAAAATGAGTAGATGATACATATATTATATTTTAAAAGATTCTTAAAAAATTAAAATAATGAAAATAACCCACGTTTTAAATTTCAAAGTTAAAAATAGTAAAATGAAGCTAGGATTTGAATCCAGATCGCCTAAGTGAAAGGCAAGTAACCTAACCGAAGGAGTTTAACATATAACAAAGGAGTTTATGGATTTAGGAGCCCTAGGCGGCGACCTTCTTCGCCTAGCCAAGGCCAGCCCTGATAATATTAAAACATCGAGTTTGTGAAAATAAATATAATAGATAAATTTCCCATCAACGGGAAATACTAAAGGTCTCATCTCTATTGCAGCAACAAGAGTTCGTCAATTCCTTCTTCGGGCAAGTTCCCTGAAACATAAAGGATATGAGATAAACTACCTAGTGAAGAGAAAACAACAAATAATTTTAACATGTTATCACCCAAGCATGGTATCAATCAATGCAGTTTACATACTAAGATCATGCAAATCTCTACATAGTTATTCTATCATTTTTTATGCATGCACTCTATGTTACAAAATACTTCCCATGTCTATTGGCATGCAGTCTACACTAGTTGACCACGAACCAGTGCTTCACTCAGTCCGTAATACGTTCTACATTGCAACCTATTATAGTCCAATGCTTCACTTAGGACTTATGACGTTCTACACCGCAGCTATCCATAGCCATATGCTTCACTCAGTGCGTGAAAACTGCTTGATATGCACATTACAAAACTCAATAGCGTATCATTTTCATGGATTAATTCTCCATTTATCCAACATAACATCTCACTTGTTCCACATGATATTCCTCACTCAGCTAACATGCATTCTCATCGCCTACCCGCATAGAATTGCTTATAAAATCAGCATTCATACATTTACAATATTACTGTAATATCCCAGATTTTCAATATATCAATATTTACAAAAATTGTCATTGAAATTATGAATTAAAAGGTTATGACCGTAGATGAGAAAATTGTGGGGTCCATTGTTCAATTTAGACCCAATGTACATGTTATAAGGATCAAATTAAATTAAATGGGCAATGTACATTTAATTGGGTCAAGGTGAGTATTTGGGTCAAAAGACCCAATTGGGACCCAAGGGGTTGTATTTGACTTGTTTGACCATTGGGTGAGCTCAAGCTTAATTGGGTTAAGTTGAATTAAATGTTTGAGTTTGGATGGAGTTGAATTAAATGACTGAGTTTGGATGGAGTTGAATTAAATGATTGAGTTTGGATTGAGTTGAATTTAATGGGTGAATTGAGTCATATGAGTTGGATGGGAAATTATGGACATGGAATGCATGGGAGGTCATCTCATGCATGAAACTCTTAGATAAACAATGAATGGAGGTGGCGGTTTTATGGGAGTTACAAAAGGTGAGAAGTTTATTTCAAATTCAAACCCTTATACACGTTGGATTGCATGGAGGTTTTATTCCAAACTTCAAATGGACAACCAATGAGAAGGACGGTTAGCACTTGGGAGTTTCATTTCAAAAATGAAACCCCCACATGAAGGTTTGAATGAAGAGTGGAGGAGTTCTTATTCCAAATTCAAATCCAAATAAGAATTAAAGGGAAGTTGGATGGTTGGGTGGTCCAAGGACTAAGACAAAACCGTTGGGCTCAAAGAGTTTCATCTCATGGATGAAACTCCCACATGGGCAACTAATATAGAGTCGCGGTTACACAAGGCCAACAAAGGCTAGCCATTGTAGCCTATGGGAGTTTCATTTCAATATGAAACTCTCACATGGAACCTTAATAAGAGAAGGATGATGGGAGGAAAGGATACACCAAGATAACCATTGGAAGCCGTTGGGTGCCTTGGGAGTTTCATCTCAAGGATGAAACCCCCAAGGGAGGCATTAAGGAATGTAGTTACAAATGGGTTCATACATGGAGAAGGTTGCACCAAGGCAGTCCAAGAGCTAAAAAAACCGTTGGGATGAAACCCCCAAATGGAATAAGTGAAGGAGATGAATGCAAATGGGAGTTACAAGTGGTGCCACCAAGAGACACCACCATGGGCTGAATTTCATTAACCAAAGGAATTTTCATTTTAGTCTCTCTCTCTCTCTCCCTTGGTCGTTTTTCACCTCTCAAGACAAAGAACATTGGCTGGTTGTCTCTCACACAAATCAGTCCTTGGCCGATCACTCCACCAAGACATAGTGGACTTAGAGCAAAGGAGCTTGCATCAAGGTTTTATCACTCTCATCCAAGGCCAAGTTTCTCTCTCTCTCTCTCTCTCAAATCAATATCTTGGCCGATCAACTTCAAGGAGTTTCCAACAAGGTTAGGCTCGGCTAAAGGACAAGGAGGAAGAGAAGATCAAGAAGGAGTGAAAGAACCGGAGGAGTCGCGGTATTGGTAAGTGCACCATAACCATTTGTTAAATAAAATGGATAAGGAAACATGATTCGGCCATTGTATGGCCGAACCTATCAAGGGTTTAAATTATGGATAATGATATTTAAAAAGGGTAGAACATGGATCATAGGGTTTGGCCACTTTAGATGGCCGAGCCCCATGAAAAGACTTGGTTATTTTATGGGTTTTGAGAGATAAAAACCATACCATGTTATGAAGGTTTTAAAGATGTTTTAAATGGAGATAAGGTTAGGGTTTTGGGTAGGCCATTGCATGGCTGAACCATAAGGTTATTATGGCTAAGGTGCTAAGCATAAACTATGTATAAATATTGGAATGTTTGAATCAAGAAAACCATAGGTTCCGCCATGTGTATGGCCGATCCCCATGGACCATTTTTATGGGTTAATTGGAGTTAGGAACATGGTTGGAAATGATTAATGGTTATATGCTTTTGATTAAAGAATCACATATGGTTATCTTGGGACTTAGTATTAAGTAAGTAATCATCCATCATAAATGATGGAAAAAGGGACAAAAATCAATATGGTGAGGTTCGGCCATGTAGTATAGCCGAACCCCACTAATGGTTATTTGATGGACTTAGTTTCTTTTGAAGTGGTTAACTTGAAATATAATTGGTCAAATCAAAATGGAGACTTATGTATGAAGGATTAAAGGATTCAATTTAAGATGGTGAGGTTTGGCCATGTTGTATGGCCGAACCCCACTAAGGAGGATTTTATGGACATTGGTGGTTAGCAATATTAAGCAAGGGTTAAACCAATGGCAAAAACCGTAAATACAAGTTAGAATGTAAATATGGAATGAAAACATCAAAGGACTTGAAAGAGGGGCCAAAACCAAAATGGTGAGGTTCGGCCATGTTGTATGGCCGAACCCCACCAAGGTACATTTAGTAGATTGAGGTTTTTAAATAAGTTATTTGGATGGGATTGGTTAAATAAAAAGGGAGATCAAATTCAAGTGGGTGAGGTTCGGCTATGGTGTATGGTCGAACCCCACAAGGTGGTTTTTGGACTTAGACTTAATTGGAAATCAAATGGATATTGTCTTGACTTGTTGTTATATAAACAAGGTAACGGGACTTCTTGAACGGTGCGCAATCATGAATAAAGTGACGGTTTAAGAAGAGCGGATATTTTTAAGGGACTTTTGTGTAGGTTTCCTACCTCTTTGTAACCACACTCTATACTTGGTTTTTATCTTGATTTTTATGAGATATGTGTCAAACTATTATGTTTCAAAGTGGATTTGAATGTTAAGATTTATTTACAAATGGCATGTATTCATAGACATCTCAATCTCATGCATGGCATGGGGTGATGGTTATGTAACCAGAGGGTCCACACTCCGTCAGGGCGTCTGAACAACCTATGTGGAGGTACCTTGATGATGAGAATCCCATCAAGAGGAAACCAGAGGGTCCACACACCGTCCGGGCGTCCGAACAACCTATGTGGAGGTATCTTGATGATGAGAATCCCATCAAGAGGAGGCTATGTATACTTGTGATGGGTGGGACTCATTACATTTGCATACATACATAGCATTGTTTTTGTAAGATTTTGATGATCATGTATTATTATGTTATATGCATGTTATATACTAACCTCGTGGTAGCCCTAATCAGAACACCTACTGGGCACGTTGTTCTAACGCCCTATTTCTATCCTTAATGGATGACATAGGAAAGGGAAAGGTCGAGGATCGCAAAGGAAACCAAGTATAGGAGCTTGGGCATTTGAATGGATTTATTTATGGATATTTTGTTTAAGTTTACATGGACATGTAATTTGTTAGTTAGATGTCGGCTTGTAATAACTTAGTTAAATATTTGCTATGGTTTGGAATGGTTTGAATGAATGTTTAGTTTAAGGTAATTTTGGTAATTTTAGATATATGACTTGTACTTTGCTATCTAAAATGGAGTAGTCTTAGGTTCTATTATAACCCGCAGTTAGATTAAGTATATTCCGCAAGTTTTAATTGGTATTATGTGTGAATCATTTTTCATGGACTTAGTCCATGCACACATAGGTTTGGCCAATTAAGGGTCGGACTTTAGAAGTCCAGACTTAACTTGCGTCGTAACACTCCGCTCTTATCACTTGTTTATTATTTTAAAAAAAAAATAGACTCTGATTTCGAGTGAAAAGGGCGAGGCGTTACAATTACGCTAAGTGCTAAAGGTAAACCATTGTACACTCATATTAGTCCCCCACATTCCAGGGTTATCACATTGCATAATTTAAATGACAGTATTTAAATTGCATAAAGGAAGAAAGCAGTAAAAGTCTAATTTTACTTCTCATAGCTATTCTATGTTTTGTCCCATCTGGAGATCAGGGTATTCTCACCCAGTCGATCCATGAATCTAATCAAGTATTCTTAGAATTGCACACAACCAGATTCAAGTTTGGGCACATAAGACGTGTGTACAATGGCGAACCAGTTTCAAGACCTGATATTTTAAGTACACTTCACATAGATCCCTGCAAGCAAACAATGTACACCAATACAAGAAGACGTGCATTGCAAACGAAACCACGAGTTTGAGGCTGATATTTCCACATGATCATCTAACTTAACCAGTTAGCATCTAGGCATATAACTGGGTCCCATACTCCTTCATAAATGGCTAGGCCATGACTCCCAGGCACTATCGCATTCTTACGTTCTATATTTAGAACTATCAATTTTATCCCTTTACGTGTAAACAATTTCGTGTATCGCGTTATGATCCCGTTCACATCTTTTCCATCAACTTATTGTCCATGGACCACATTATTGCCTTAGGGTTAACAGTATACCAATTTTAGAGTTTAATGTAATATGCAATGCATTCGAAAAAAAATTGTGGTTCAATCTCCTCACCATAGTCCGACGAGTTTTGAAAGAAAACTTAAAAGAATAGGAATGTATAAATAAATACTGAAAGCCAGGTGTGTGAAAATACACACGTAAATAAATCAATATTTAAGGTTCGAGTGATTAAATACAAAAAATAATGTGTGTAGAAATACGTGCGAAAAAGTGAAAACCATGGAAAGCAACGCATGTAGAAATACACACGTAAATAAATGCGTTAAAGTAAATAAAGCATGATTCATTACAAACACTCAGAAAATAAAATAACATCTAAGATATGGTGTTTTAAAGCTGAAAATAAATAAAAGTACTCAGTGCCTGATCACTGATATCCTTGGACAAAGTCACTAGTTGATTCGAGAGTTCAGCCCAGAGGATACATAAAGTGGTAAATAAAACTGTAAAAAGCAAGCCCTAACGTTCGACAAGTGTTTGGTGTAGTTCTCAGGTTTGGACACAAGCTTAGCCTCTAGTAAACTAAGTGGAGCACGAAAAACTTGCAGAAATGGGCAATAGATTATATCTGTAGCATTGGACCAGTTCCGAGCAAAACGTTGGGCACTAGAATCTGTTTTTCACTGAGATAGCATACAATAAGGAGGTTTGTAAAAGGAGATGCTCTACAGGTAGTAAGTGCTAGGCCTTAGGTAATTCCGAACTTGAACTCATAAATTTTTCTCTCAAAAAAGTTCGAGAATAGACCTATTAACACGAAATACCTACGGAAACCAGAGTCCTGCACGTTTCCTTAGAGAGAGAATTTGGCCCAGTGGCAAGCGAAAAGAAAGCAGTAAACACACAATGTGTAATTGAAACATATCAAGCAGTAAAATTATAAACTTTAACTTAAAATTCCATTTTTGCAAATTTTGGAAACAATTAAAAAGGACATTGGCGTCCCAAACTTTCTAAAAATCCCTTTAACTTCCTATAATATCCGGACCCAAAATTAGGCCTAATTGTGTGATTTTGTGCAAATAATCATGTTCGGGCTTTAATACTGATTAGTGAGATAAATTTTTCAAATGTCACTGTGAAATCATATTTCCGTTAACAGATACTTCAAAAGTTGATTAAAATAAGAAATACGTCGTTTTTGTTAAAATCGACGGGTTTTGAAAATATATTCATCTCGAGATTTTTATAACTTCATTGATTTTTGAAACAAAATCATTTGAACCGAGTGAATTATTTTACTTAAACCCTTTTATTTTCTAAATAATAAGGATAAGATTAAGAAGTATAGAATATAATACACATGAAAATATGTTATCATTTGCATCGATTAGCTAGGAGCTTACAAAGAGCTTACAAGCTCCTTTCCCACAAGCACCTGCATAAGCTACTACACAGAGCTTACAAGTTCCTCTCCCACAAGCACCTGCATAAGCTACTAGAAGGAGCTTACAAGCTCATCTCCAACAAAGCAGCTTCCAAGTAGCTTACAAATGCAGCTTAGAAACAGATACATAACCACCTTCATTTGCCTATTTAAGCAAACCCAAGGTAAGTAATTTTCTTTCATGAATCCATTGCAAACTGTTGTTCCATCTCCTTCCTTTATTCTTCTTCATCTTCCCTTTCTCACTCTTCTTCCTACGTTGTTTCTCTGCAAAAATAAGTTTTGGTGAAATTTTCGAAAGAGCAAAGACTCTGCCAAAACTCTCCTGGATGGTTTCAATTTCATCAGCTATGAGATAGGGAGTACGAACCTTATTGATATTCAGTTTTGTTGTTATATCGTTTATATATTGAGATTTTATCGATGTTTATCATTTGTTATTCATGTATTTGAGATTATACTGTATGTATAGTTATTTTCTTTAAAGCCCTGATGAAAATGTGTTATTATGTTTATATGCGATTTGGGCATATGTGGAACGGCCTGGGTATGGCCCTGATTAATAAAAGTTCTGAAATATTTTATTATTTGCCCCAAATAACCGAGATGGACCCATCAACTTGATTAAATATCCTTCATGAACGTTATGTGATTAATTGTGAGAATGATGCATGAAGTATGTAATACCCTGACTCGAATTTAGTTTAATTAATTGTTTTATTTTATTTTAAATTCCAAAGAATGTCATTTAACTAGCCCGAAAAGTCCTGAAAATAGAGATTTTAAACTCTTAAAATAAATACAAATTAAGTTAAGTAAATAGTGTTAAAACATGAACTTTGTTTAAATCAATTAATTTTGGTAAAATATAAGTCTCTAAAATTTTATAGTAGTTTTAGATTTTAAAACCCAATATTTTGGACCTAATGGATTAAATTAATTAAATCATTTAATAGTTAAATATAAAAAATAAAAGAAAGTAGGCTTAAATGCAAATAAATTTAAGACGACTAAAATGCAAATATCAAAAATTTTAAACATTTGCATAGTAGGTGAAGAACGGAAGCTGCTGCGTAGGAGTCGACTCATGCAAGTTATTGTTGTAGCTTGCAGAACAACATGGGATCTCCATGGCTATACATGGAGCCTATTACCCTACTCTTCCAAGACTATTTAAAGGCAGCAAGAGTAGTGGAAATCTCCATTGCTAAGCTTATTTCTTCCTCTCTGCTTCTTTTGTTTCAAAATTTTAATTTAAGTGGAAGATTTTTCTAGCTATTGAATTTCAACCCAGGAACAAAAACGAAGGTAACCATTGTGTTTATTTTCAAATTCTAACTTATCTAGGATCAAACAAAAGTGAAATTGGTTTAGATTTGAGTGTCAAAATCGATTTTGAAGTTAATGAAAGACATGGATTTTCATGTATTTTGCTGGTGTTTCTCTTAGAATCTGATGTTTTTGGTCAGTGTTACTAGTCCAATCAATTTTGAAGTTAAAGAGCACTCATTGAAGAGTCCATCTGACCAGAAAAATGTTAGAAATAAATTCAGAAAACCCACTGTTTCTAGATTCGTATTTCATTTTGTCCCTCCCGTCACTGTACTGTTACAGGTGACAGAGGAAGAAGACGACTCTTAGAAGTTTCGAGAATCGGCCTTCAGAAGTTCCGAAGGTACCACTTCGGAAGTTTCGAACTTTAGTTCGGGGTTCCGAAGGAGTAGAGGCCAACCGTTGTATTCTTCGTCTCAACGGAAAAGACAGGACATTCCGAGACCCCCTCGGACGTTCTGAATAGCTCGGAGGTTCCGAGCAGACCTCGACACTTTCTAAGGCAGACCAAGACTCTTAATTTCTGATTTTCTGTGTTTTGTTCGGAAGCAAGCTCAGACGTTCTGAGACCTGAACTTCGAAGTTCCGAAGGTTCTGTAAAGACCCAGACTTTAGGTAGTTGCTCGGAAGTTCCGAAGCCACAGTACCTTGTTCTAAGACAAGTTCCGAGGAATCGAGAACTGGTTTTGAAATTTGGTCTAAGTTAGTGATTTCATTTGAAGTTCAGACCCTAGGTTTTGGTGTGATATTTATACCAATTTAATAATTAAAAATGATACTAAGTCTTTTATTTGTATTATTATATAAACCTATATTATTTAATTAACTTCCAGGCCGATTCTTTTTATCTGTGACGCAGTGGAAACGCAGCCTGGTAGCTATTAGTAGCTGAACGATTAACTACGCCGCTCAGTAGAAAAGAAGGGTTCGGGCACTGAGTAATCTCTAGCCCTAAATCGCTATACGAGTAGTCTCTTGAGCTTTCTTTATCTTTAGGCCTAACTCAATATATGAGTAGTGGCCTGAGCATCTTATATCTCTAGGCCTAACTCAATATGTCTCCATGGTCATTTCCAGAAGACAATATGTGTAGTGGCTCAAGCACCTTATTATATTGATGATTATTGTAATTAAAAATAGATAGTAACCCATTTAAGAGACTCATATCCATTTTCCTTGGAGTTTTTCCAGAAAATATGATAGAAGGATTTGAAATACTATGACTATGTGTTGTATTGTATATATATCTGTGTATTATGTGGATTATGACTATGTGATTCATTGTATTCCTATTTTTTGAATTTGACAGACATTATGATACCCCACATTTTCTATGAGGAGACTTAACATTGCAGTAGGAGTAAATCAGGTTAAGAGGATCTAGTGCAATGAGTGGTTTCAAGGATCAGACTTAATGAAGCCACTTATATGCCTAGACATGATGCACTATTATGAAATGTGTTTTTTGCCTCTAACGATGTTTGTCGTATATTGTGATTATTGATGATGAAATGCTTATGAGCTATGATGATATTGATATTGCCTCCACGTACTCTCAAATGTTGAACTATTATCGGCCCAGGTGTGTCAATTACCGGCCGAGGTGTGTCAATTGCTGACCTAGGTGTGTCAGTACCTGCCCAAGTGTGTTGGAGATGTTCTTTTAAGATTCTGCATTTTGACCGTTTCGGGACTTAATACTTTTTAGCCAGTATAGTGCCTATGTGTTACGGTGGATATTGGCAGTAATAGGAATAGCTTGATATATATATATATTGGTATGATAAACCAATTATGATGATGATGTTGATTTGTCTAACATGATATTTATTGCACTGTATTGTTATGTTCTCTTCACTGAGCTGGTTAGCTCGTACCACTCACATTTCATGAGATGTATCCGAGGAGGAGGAACCTCCATTTCAAGCTTAGGATAAATAAAGTTGTTGCGGATACTTGTGATTCCCACAGAAGGGAATTTCATTTTATTTTGATTGTTGGTTCTTTATAACCATGTTTTGTATAAAATACCGCATGTGGTACTTATGATATTTGAAATCATGTATGAACCATCGTGTTACTGTTAGTAACTCTGATATGAATGATATGTATGAACCATCATGTTACTGTTAGTAACTCTGATATGAATGATATTATCTTTCTATGATGGAAGTATTTATTTGTATGTATGTGCTTATAAACGGATATACATATGGTACATGTTTGAGTCACATGTAAAGAGCATGTGTGACATTTATTTCTGGGCCTAACTATTGATCCAGCAGAGTTAGGAATTATTAAGGATTAAAAAAATTATTAGTAGCTTTCTGGGCCCACCTCCGGGTCAAGGCGTTACAAATTATGTATTTGCGATTATGAATAATGCATGTTGTTTGATTGCACAGCTTAAATGATTGGCCTCGTAGAGCTGCATAGAGCATCGTAGGATTTACTTTATGCCAGGATATGACTGTTAGGTTCATGTGGGAAATCTAGGTATTTGTTGTATTAATTGAGCTGAGAATAAAGTAAGTAGCTTATCTTGTATATTATTGGGTCCCGTAATGTTTTAGGATCCAATAGATATGGTCTTTGTGGATAAAGCGTATGATGACTGTCTTTATACAACAAGTATGATATTTATGATGGTTGATAGGGCTTTGTGGAAGCCAAGCATGTATTGTTGATTTTGGTCAGTGGGAGATAAACCACGTTGACCTATTGTGAATATTGGTGAATATTGACGTTGATATACGTCATATGATAGATAATTTAGGGTGTGTATGACTCTGTGTTCACGGTAGGTTTGGGTGAGACCAATAGACCCCAAAAGTCTTGTGGGTGGGTGAGGAGTAGGTAGGTGTGAGTTAGGCAGGGAGGAACTTTGTCATGCTACTACACTGCAAGGCTACCTCACTGTCATGCTGTGGTGAGGGTTGAGGCTATCACCATTCAGTACTGGAGACATATGAGTGAGACATATAGCATTGATTTCTATTACTCATGGATAGATAAATAGGTGGATTATGATAATAGCACACAAAAGAGAAGTATGTAGTGGATAGAATATTTGGATTGAGATATATACGTTTGGAAGTACTAACTTTTAGACGGTAGATTTGACTGTCTGGCAGACCATTATGCCATGTCACCTACAGTTGTGTGGGTCCATATGTTATAAATGGATCTTTGTGTATTGTATTACTGCATGATGGTTTGTATGTATTATTTATTGTTATATTTGTGCATATTATGGAACATGGATTTAATTCCTACACTTTTTACTTTTGCCCCTGTACCCCTACTGGGCTTATGATCCGTGGGCTAGTGAAGTTCACTCTCTATCAGTTTCAAGTATCAGTTGGGAATGGACGGAATGACTCACAATGATGGCGACTCGATGTTGGGTCATAGACGACATCAAGTTATTTTTAGTTGTACTTTCTTTTGAAATCTTTTATCTTCAAGAGTTGTAAATAATATTGAGATTATTGTAATTAATTCTTCAGATATGCCCAGTATATGTATTTCTATTATGTTTATATATATAAAAAAAAATCACGCGCCTATCTCGGGGCGGGTCATTACACGTCCCCTTTTCTTACCTCGGATTCTACTGGTCGAATTTTCTCTTGCTTTGCTCTAGTAAGCAATTTTTTTATAAAAAATTGTTGAAATGCTCCAATTATCCTTAATATTACATTAACCATGTTTTAAGAGGTAAAAGAAGGAGAACATGGTACCTTTCTCCAAGTTTTTCAACAATCTTCAAGCCACTAGGAGGAGAGAGAAAGCTCTCTGTTAACCTTGTTTTGTTGTTGTTCGCTGAAGAAGATGAGAGGTACTTGATCGAATTTATATGAGAGTGATGGGAGTGAAAATGAAAGGTAGGGGAAGCCTTTTATAGGCGGATAAAACTCCCCCTTACGTTGGATGAGAGGTGAGGTGGACGGCCATAGAGGGTGGCGTCCCTCACCTTTTTTCTCCTTTTTCTTTTAAAATTAGGCAGGGTATTAAGGGATCTTAATCAGTTAAATTTGACTCTACGGATGGATTCAGACAACTTGATATAGGCAAGGTTATAAAACTCTAGAACTGGGTTGACGTCCAAGACTAAGCGTCTAAAACCTCGAAATAGAAATTTGAAAACACAGAAAGTTCGGATAAAATACAGATTAAATACACAACAGTTTTTTGTAAATTTTTACCCTTTGTTTAATTTAAAATTGTTTACTTCTATATTTCTTTTAAAGTTATCTTAAGTTGAGATTTTTTTTTTTTTTTTTACTTATAGGTTTTCTAAGCACTTTTAAATTCAAACATAAACTATGTGAGGACATTCAACCACACTTAAAATTTAATTATTTTAAATTCTGTTTCTTTTATATGCATTTCATATTTCTATTAAACTTAAAACAAAGAGCACTATTAATCTAAATGCAATGATGGATTCGGTGGACTTTTAACTAAATGGAAAAGACATAAATGGGACTAAAGAACGATAGTGGGTATCATTTACTCGTATGGGAATTAATAATCTGTTCTGGACACCGAATGTAATGCCAGGGAGTTGAGGCCTAGCCGTCTAAACTGGTAGTAGGATCCAGTCATGTGCATGATATGATTAATATGCTTAAATATTGGATTGGGCATATTTAGAGTAAAGATATGTCTCCTGTATGATGTTGGTACGTATACATGATTATGTATGATGATTATGTATGATGATTATGTTAAATATTGGATTGAGTGTGGAATGACATCTCCAATGTGTTGTTAACAAAATGAATATGTGATATGATTAACATGTTAGATTGTATACATGTTTAATACGTTGATATGTGCGTTGGATTTAATATGTGCCCTAACTGTTGATGCATGATATGGTGATATATTTATCTGTTGGATTGATATCCTTGTGTAGTTGAATGCTCGAACATGATATATGTGATTTATGCTTTGTGCATAATGTTATGAATTCTCTATGTTATATGAGATGGTCGATCCGCGAGAGAACCGGTGGTTTATTGACCGCAATGGTTATCCCGCGGAAGAACCACTGGGTACGATACACAGGGTTGTACCGTGTAAATACGAGGGTTGTTCTGTATTAAACCATAAATGTTGAATCGTAAATGGGTTTGAAAGCGAGGTTGTTTTGCTGGATGCAAGGTGATTACACAAAAGTGCGAGGTTTTTCCGCATGTGTGCACATAAACTCCAGGGGTGTCCCGCCTAACCGCGAAGGTTGTCCCGCGTAGACGCGAAGTATCGGTCTGCATAATCGAGAGGGTTGTCTTGTGTAACTACAAGGGTTGTATCGTATTGACTCTCCCTACGATTCATAAGTTGCATGTGTTGAATGATTAGCAACTTCTATTTGATATTTTGAATGATAACCATGAGATGCATGCATTGTATAGTAACTGATATAGAGTTATTGGCATGCTTGGTTGATAACATATTTGTATGTTATATTTTGGTTTTCTTCACTAGGCTAGTTAAGCTCATTTCCTTACGATTCTGGGAACTTTGCCTAAAGAAGGTTTAGATGAACCGCTACTGCTGGTTTAGGGATATGGGTACCCCTACATTCCCCGTTAGAAATGAACCTATTTTATTCATTAGAGAAACATTGTTGAGGATTGTAATTATATTACATGTATTTGAATCTTTACTCTAATTTGGGAATGTAATATAATCCCTCTATGTTTCCTCACTTATTGTCGATTTCTGATTATGCTTGTATTGTGAACCATGTGTTGATCCGCCTGAAGTGTGATGGCCACGCAAGAATTGTGATTTGAGATGGGATTTGTATCTTAATATGATTATTATGATAACTGGTTTGTGCGGTGGGAAATCGAGTGGTAGAGCTCAGTGGTACTGCTGTGTTTTTGAGTTACTAGAATGGAAATGCGGAAGAAGAATAAGAGATAATGGGAAAAGAGTTGTGTGGGACTTTTCGAGACAATCTCCGTCTCCTAGGCAAATTCTTAGTTGCCAAAAATGTACCACTACTTCTCATTACAATCCAAATAAAAAGGAATTATTTCCCTAAAGTTAGAGAGAGATTACAACGGATAAGGAAAGGAATCAAATTCAAATTGAAAGCAACTAATCCTAATCTTCCTAATCTTGATAATTGTCATGCAAATCCACTGCCAACTCACGTTGCTGGTGGACTAATTTGCCGCATCAATTTGTTTAACTAAGTACCAACTCACGTTGCCGTGGACTAATTTGCCGCATCAATTTATTTAACTAAGTTACCACGGTAAACAGCATTCCCCCCTACTGAGACTTTTCATCGTTCGAGACGAAATCGGGATATTTCTCATGGAAAGAATGGTGAAACTCCCATGTAACGTCCTCTGGTTCGAGTCCTTGCCATTGGACAAGAACCTTGGTAACAACTCTGTTGCCATGCTTTGCCATTTTTCGATCTAATATTGCCACTGGTGCCAACGGAATTCCCCATGCTCGGTCATTGGAGGAAGGGAGGTTTGTCGAACAGAGTCATCACCCAACCATTCTTTTAAAAAAGACACATGGAAAACAGGGTGGATACGAGACTCGGCTGGCAAGGCTAGGCAATAAGCAACGTTACCAATCCGTTCCAAAATCTGAAATAGGCCATAACACTTTGGAGAGAGCTTAACGTTGCGCCGTAAATTGACGTTGTTCTGACAATAAGGTTGCAGTTTGAGAAAAACCCATTGTCCAATGTCAAAATGGCGCTCCGTCCGTCGTCAGTCTTCATAGGCTTTCATACGACTTTGTGTACGGGCAAGGTTATATTTGAAAATCTGCAGATTGACATCACGGCTACGTAATTCAGCATCGATTGGTTCCACTTGAGTGGTGCCCTTGACATACGGAACTAACAGAGGGGGCGGTTGACCATATAATGCCTCAAAAGGAGTCATTTTGGTGGATGCATGGACACTTGTATTATACCAAAATTCTGCCAGGGAGAGCCAACGACTCCATTATTTAGGTTGGAGAGTACTAAAGCTTCGGAGGTAGTGCTCAACACATTTGTTGAGAACTTCTGTTTGGCCATCCGTCTGGGGATGGTGTTGGGTGCCCTGCATGGTGAAGAGCTCCTTTCAAAAATTACTCAAAAAGATAGGATCACGATCACTGACGATATTCTCAGGCATAGTGTGCAATTTAAAAACATTATCCAGGAATGCCCCGACAACTGTGGTCGTAGTATAGGGGTGTCCCAAAGCTAGAAAATGTCCATATTTAATAAGTCTATCAACCACCACCATTATAGTGGTCTTACCAAAAGATGAAGTGAGACCTTTAATAAAATCAATAGAAATTGAGGTCCACGTGCGATTTGGAACCTCTAATGGCTGAAGTAAGCCGGCGGGATTCAGATTTTCCACTTTGTTTTGCTGGCATAGGTCACACTTGTGGACATAATTGTGCACGTCACTCTTCAGCCCCTTCCAATAAAAATCTCACTTCCACCGCTGGTACGTTTTATGGAATCCAGAGTGACCCCCAAGTGAACTACCATGACACTAGTGCAAGGCCTTCAGAATAAGAGGAGAGTGTTGAGAAAGATAAAAACGGCCCTTATAAAAAAGTATGCTGCCATGAGAGGTGTACAATGTGGGGTCCAATGTTCCATTGCTAAGCCCGTACAACAACTGTTGAATCTCATCATCTTTATCATGTTCAATGCGTAACTCATCCGCCCATGACGATACTGGAGTAGAAACAACATTGAGCTCCCCATCCCGACGTGAGAGAGCATCAGCCACTGTGTTAGACTGTCCACTGTGATACTCAATACTGAAATCGTACCCCAACAACTTTGAGACCCACCTCTACTGCATAGGTGCCCCGATCTTTTGGTCCAGTAAGCACTTTAGGCTATGGTGATCGGTCTTTACAATGAACCGTTGTCCCAACAATAGGGTCGCCACTTTTTAACTGCCATGACTAAGGCTAAGAGTTCTTTTTCATATGTCGAAAGAAAGAGAGAGAGATGTTCCGAGGAGAGCTCGGCTGAAGTAAGCAATGGGTCGGCCGACTTGAGTCAACACAGCGCCTACGCTTGTACCCAAAGCATCACACTCAACAAAAAAGGGCTTGATGAAATTGGGCAATGCCAAAACCGGTGGTGTACTCATCACTGTCTTTAATCTGGAGAAAGCTTCCTCAGCTGTTGCGGTCCATATGAAGAAGTTCTTTTTTAATAGCTCAGTTAATGGTTTGGCCAATAACCCATAATGTCTAATGAACCGTCGATAATACCCTGTCAATCCGAGGAAGCCCCTCAGTCCTTTGATCGTCGTCGAAGTCAGCCATTCCACCATACTTCTTATTTTCTCGGGATCTGCCGCCACTCCATCAGTTGAAATTGAATGACCCAAATAGTCCACTACCGCACAGTCAAACTGACATTTGCTCTGTTTAGCAAATAGTTGGTGATGATGCAATACCTCCAATACTCGAGACAAATGGAAGAGATGCTCCTCCACCGTCTGACTGTAGACTAAGATATCGTCAAAGAAGACCAGAAAGAATCTCCATAAGAACGGCCGAAAAATTTCATTCATTAGGCACTGAAACGTAGCTGGCGCATTAGTCAGACCGAACAGCATGACTAAGAATTCCAAGTGACCATCATGTGTGTGGAATGTCGTCTTTGGCACATCCTCCGGTCTAACCCGTATTTGATGATATCCCGTGGGCAATTTAGCTTTGAAAAGACCCTTGCCCCATGCAACTCATCCAATAGCCCTTCAATTACGGGAATCGGGAACTTGTCCTTTATTGTATGTTGGTTTAAAGCACGATAGTCCACGCACATTCGCCACGAACCATCGGCCTTCCTGAGTGATGAGAATGGGCTTTGGCTGGGCTTGATTACTCCGCTTTGCAACAACTCATGCACCAATTTCTCTATCTCTGCCTTCTGATAATATGGGTGCCGATATGGCCGGACATTGACAGGTTGAGCCCCAAGAACCAACGGTATTTGATGATCATGCGATCGGATGGGGGGCAACCCTGTTGGCGTGGCAAAAATATCTTGATACTCATCCAAGAGCTGTAGCACTTCTGGGATGGTCAAGTCGTGCACTGACTCTCTTTTGTTTGACTGAAGGGAAAAGTTATGTAGGAGAAAACTTGGATTTTTCCTTGGGTCACAATTCTTGGCCAGATCGGCCTCCATCATCTTAAGATCAAGCACTCCCTCGCCTTGCCAAGAGTGGTGTTTGTCTGCTGTTTGAAAAGCCATTGTTAGGAGCTGGAAATCCCAAGTAATGGGCCCCAACGTGCGGAGCCACTGTGCGCCCAACACCACTTCATACCCTCCTAAATGAAGGATATAAAAATCAGTTATAATGTCCAAGCCTTGAACAGACAGCTTGACACCATTACACACTCCTTGGCACTTGATGCGGTTACCATTAGCCACAACCACATTGAAGAAATGATCGGCTTGGGTGCGCAAATTAACCTTGCTTCCACATGTGGACTGATGAAGTTATGGGTGCTTCCTGAGTCAACCAATACTGTAACTGGCACGCGTCATTCAAAACCCTTCACACGCATGGTCTAAGGCGCGTGTCCACCGGTAACGACATGTAAAGATATGGCAGGTTGATCTTCATTATCTTCCTCTGTTGGAATCACTATATGGTACTCCTTCAACTTCATCCTTGGGCCATTGACCGTCCATCAAGAACAACTTTTGAGTTTGGCACTTGTGGTCAGGTGCGAACTTTTCATCACAATTGTAGCATAGTCCTTTGGATCTCTGTTCTTTCATCTCCATCGGAGTGAGCCGTTTTATGGGTGGCGTTGGGTTAGATGGAATGGTTGCCGGTGAGTTCTGACTCGAGCGGCCTATCTCGAAACGTGATTTGCGCTTCCTAACATTGAGTTTCTCCTCTTGCAGGCGGGTCAACCCGACCTCATCCGTGAGGGTGGCTGGTTGTAGCATTCGGACAATGAGGTGAATGTCCTCATATAACCCCCCTAAGAAATAGTTAACCATCAAGGCCTCATTGAGGCCCTGCTCGTATGATTAGCCAATTCCTCGAACCTCGTCTGATAGTCTTCAACAGAAGATGTCTATCTTAACTTAGTAAGGGATACCATGGCATCCTCATATGGTGACGGGCCAAAGTGGACCATTAATCCTTTGGCGAAGTCGTCCCAGCTAGCAATGGCATTCAATCTCTCCATCCACCTGAACCGGTGCAACGCCTTTCCCTCCAAGTGATACGAGGCGGTCTATAACCGTTGAGTCAAGGGAGTTTGTTGGTGAAGGAAGAATTGTTCGGCTCGATATATCCACCCAGACGGGTCAACCCCATCGAACCGTGGGAAGTCTAGATGGGTATGGAGCCCGTAATTAGGCGTGCCAGGTTCTCCTTGTCTCAGCGTTGGACCTCTTAGATGATTCACATATGACTCCCCAACATTAGCCGAGTGAGACTGAGACATGCCGTTGACCCAGGTGCCCATGTTTTGTAACCGAGTACCCATGGCAGCCATCTGGTTGACCATATTGTCCATCCTCTTGGCTTGGGCGGCCAAGGTGTTGTGTAACAGTTGAAGGGTCTCATCAATCCTCATGAGTCGAGTACCATTTGCCATGGTGAACCTGGCTTTGATACCTTGAGGTGGCCCTGAGTAACTGGCAAGAAATCGAGTGGCAGAGCTCGGTTGTACTGCTATGTTTTCGAGTTACTATAATGGAAATGCGGAAGAAGAAGAGATAATAGGAAAAGAGTTGTGTGAGACTTTTCGAGACAGTGTCTCCTAAGCAAATTCTTAGTTGGCAAAACTGTACCACTACTTCTCATTACAATCCAAATAAAAAGGAATTATTTCCCTAAAGTTAGGGAGAGATTACAACGGATAAGGAAATGAATCAAATTCAAAATATTCAAATTCAAATTGAAAACAACTAATCCTAATCTTCCTAATCTTAATAACTGTCATTCAAATCCACTACCAACTTACATAGCCGGTGGACTGATCTGCCGCATCAATTTATTTTACTTAGTTACCACGGTACACAACACTTTGAAGGATCGTCATCCCATTTTTTCATTTTGAGGATGGAATTCTACCAAGCATACGATATAACTTTCCGTTCGAAGGATATTTAGAATCATGCTAGAGTTTCTCCTTATGAGTAAGTGGGACCCCTCGTATGGAAGATTAGCTGTCGTGATTGAGATTTGATAGTAGAAAACAAATCTTGTGGCTTGTGAGCCTGTAGGGTGGGGCGCAGCAATCAATTTCCATGTCCTTAAATCCAAAGTTAGGTCATTCTTTTTTTTCTTTTCCAATAAGGGTTAGAAATTTGAGGGAGCTTGTTGGGTCAAAAGTTAACCCTATTGTTTTTTGATGTAGCCTGTAATCCCACGAGCTCATTGTCCCTATTTCTGATTTTAACCAACCAACTTGATTGGGTATCTGTTCACAAATTAACTTGCATAAGACAATTGGCATTTTTATAGTGTGTATTGTGTTGACCCATTTTTCTTAATTCAATCTGCAATTTTCAAACTTTTTCACCCTCAACCTTTGAAAGAGTAGTAATCCAAACATATAAGATTGGCCCTTCTATTGAGGGTTATTTACATTTTCCTAAACAATGGTTGGAAAATCAGGCCCTTTTTTAAGGCAGAAACCAAAGAAAGAGTCCAAAATTTTTAACTAAAATATGCATTAGATTTCCATGTGATGTTGCATTCATTTGTTATTTTGGTGAAAAGGGTTGTATTATGCAATCATAATTACGTCAGCCAACTTTGATGAATTTTATTAAGAAAGGCTCTTGAATTTCCCACTAAGAAAGGCTCTTGAATTTCCCACAGTAAATCTCTCTCTCGAAGATGCAAACATTTTTTTTTTTTAGTTAGGGTTATGTGAAAATAGACACTTCTATATAAATTGATTCAAGTTACTTAATAATGATTTTTTAACTTTACTGATCAAAATTTTAGTCTCAATTGCCATTTATATTTTAAGGGGTTAGAGATAGGAGTGTTCATTTGATCAAACACAACTCAAGTCTTACACAGATCCCGACATAAATAAGTGGATTTGAACAAATATTTTATTTGATATCATACACAAGCTTTTATTAAAAGCCCGTCGAGCCCGTCGGTCAGCCCATTTATTTTCGTATATATGAAATATAAAAACCTACCCTTCTCTCACTCTCCATCACCCCCAACTCCGACTCCCCCAAACACACCTTAGGGTTCCTATTTGAGAAAGTCGAATCCCACCCTTTCTTTTCTCAAAATTCCACTTCTGGAAATGAGGCATATTGAATTTGATTTTCACCTAACCCCTCTAGGCCACTCCTATTGGAATTACTCTCCATCGATCGTTGCTTCCAATCTTCCCCTTTCAGCGGTCCTTTGATTTGACAACCTCTTCTAATTCTTTCTTCTCGATCCGGTGTCGACAATCTGTCTTCCATCTCGATTCGGCAATTTATCCATTTTCCATCTCGATTTGACAATTTATCCCTTGTCCTTCTTAATTTAGCGACAACCTATCCCTCTTCTATTTTGATTTGCCGACCCCTCTTCCCTAAGCGATCAGTGTATGCTCCCTCTCTATCTCTGTCCCTCTCAGCCATGAGCATTATTCCCAGCACTACCCTGGCCGTTTGCACCTTTGGTGCAACAAGAACAAATTTTTAGTGTATATATATATATATATTTTTTTTTTTTTTGCCATGGCCACATAAATCCATTTAGAGAATTAGAGAAGAGAGGATAATTGTTTTTTTTTAATATTGAACCTTTGTTATTTAATTACAATAATTTTTAAAAATTATTAGCAAAAAGGTAAAAAGTATTTAGTTTTTGGGAAAAAATTACATAAATGGTGAAAATTATGGAGTTCTTTTTTAAAAAAATTACATAGATAATGAAAATTAATGATTTTCTTTTTTTAATTTAAGAGATGGTGAAAATTATTGAATTTTTAATTTAAAATTAATTTTAAAATAATTAAACATAATTAGACGGGTTCAGACTTAGGTATCTAAACTCTAAACACTAAAGTCAGTTGAGCTTGGGCTTTTTCAAGTAAAGCCTCTCCCTGACATGGCTCATGAACGAGTCTGATTTTGGGTGTGAAACAGTTTAAAATTTTAAATATTAATAAAAAATTATAAAAATAAAAAGTAGAGTCATACACAAATAAATTATAAGTATATTTTATTTTATTTTTTAAAAGAGAAAATTCATTCACAATTTTTAAGATTCAATTTGATAAATTTGATGACACTGTTCCCAGCACGTGTGCCTGCCCCTGATGCCATTTGTCTATTTCTTTTGAGCAGTTGAAAGCTATAGAAATTTGATAGATATCCTCGTGGAAGCGGCGGAGGCAGCTCGCGAACGGCACGAGTGGAGTCTTGTTTGTTTGGTAAAGGACGGAAGAAGAGAGGCTCTAGACGAAATGGATATTGGGGGCCGATTGTTGAATGTGTTGAGTAAGAAGGACAATGTCATTCATCTGTTCTTGGCTTGCTCCTTTGTAGCCCTGAGCGTCAGATCATTGAGCCAGCAAAACGACATAGAAACACTTGAAGCCGAAAAAGTGGCCCTCCTCAAGCAGAACAAGGCCATGAAGAAGGCCATGTGGGACTGGAAGCAGCAGCTCTTCCGAGAGGCCTCTGAAGGTGCCTCCTCTTTCCCGATTCCTCTCTCCACACTCAAAGCCATCTATGGCGACACCCCATCTCCATCCCAACCAGGTACCCCAAAACCCCCTTCTCTTAAGGGTTATGCCTGTCTCTCTCTTTCACAAAATCAATGCCCGCAAGCCTCTTTTACTTTCCCTTTTGAGTTTTGATATTTGGTATTGTTTTGGGACTTTGGATTGCACACAACACCACAATATCCAAGAAACACACAATTTGGGGGTGCATTTAGAATCCCATGTCATTATTCATTAGTATTGTCGTCAAAGGTTTATCTCATCTACGTGGGATTGCCTTTAGTGCCAAATTGACTACTTCTTGCCCGTACATCCTAATTGGTCTCCATTCGAATTTTGATGGTATCTGAAAAAAAGGGAGGTGGATTTTGATGAGTAGAAACCATTTGAAGTTCTTTACATTGCTAAGGGAACAGAGTTGTGGCATTGGTTTATTGTCACAGTAAGGCATAAAAATAGCTTATATTCATAATACAATTCTTCTTGGTTATTACCATAAGGGAGAAATAGATATTGAACACCACATTTGTATTAAGTGTAAGTTTAGGACGAACCTAGACAACTTGAAACTTCTCTTTGAATGACAGTGTCATCATGAATATAGAAAACATGTGATAGGTAGCAGTGATGGTGACAAAGACACTGCGTAGTAATAAAAAGATAAAATTAAAGATAAATGCATTATAGAAAGCCTAAGATTTGCTTTGATAGGGAAAAGAAGAAGAAGAGGGAATCCCATTTATAAGATGGTTTGGGTGCATTTGTAGGAGAGAACTTTAGTATGGAGAGTTAAAGAATACAAGTAATAGGTACAAGGAGGAGACCACTAAGGAAATGGAGGAGATGACAAGTCTTGATATGATGAAATTTGGGGTCACAAGTGTCGTGATTGAGAATAGGGTTGAGGGAAGGTGTAGAACTCGAAAAGTTGATCCTAGATGGATGGGTTAAAGGTTTTGATGATGATTAGTAGTAGTTGTAGTAGGTACCAGGTAGCATTAGCAGGAGACAAATTGTCCCTTTGGCCAACAGTGACCACAACCATAGTTTATATCCAATGACACAATTATGGGTTGATATCTTTCACTAGCACCAAGATTTGTAGGGTCAAAATATAGGATCAATACAAACAATAGACTACCAACTAAGATTGTCAATTACAAGTGAGAATTGACGAATGGGTGGCACATCATGAATTCCAAATATAACTTTTTCTTCTTAATCACCTAGTCTTTTTCATAATCACTCACAAGTAGTCACCATCGCGATACTTTTGTCTTGAGAGGTCAGCATGACACTACTTATTACTTAAGGACATATAGAAATCATGAGGTTGTTTGAGGATCCTATTGCAGTCGATCAATAGGTATTTGCAGAGGTATGTATTATTTAGAATTCACTGTGGACAATCAGGGTAATTTCTTATGACACTCAGAACATGGATGGAATCATAATGATTTCTCTTTGCGTGTGAATTTTATCGTCCTCTAGCTACATATTCATGTTCTCACTTGTCTCGATAATCTTGTTTGGTGTCATTGATGGTTTCAACTCCATCATCCTAATTTTGGTTCTAGTGTTGGGTTTGACCCATTGCAATCGTCATTGACTAGAGGGAACAATGTGGATCTACTATTGCTACTACTCACTACTATGATTGTGTGTTTGCATATGTCATTGTTGCTATGAACTGTAATGCTACCATGCATTCTCAATTTTACAATGAAGTTGTGATTTATAGTGGAGTTAGGTTTTTTTTTTTAACCCCTTAGCTTATAGTTATTTTTTTTTCAAATGTTCAATTTTTATTTGCATTGCTTGGTGTAGTAATTGAAGGATTTGATACATGAATACTTATTGAACGTTATTCTTTTCTTTTTCTCTTTGGCCTCTCTATGACATAAACCATTTCAAATTTGTGATTTAATGTCCATCCACACCAATGCCATGAAACGTTGCTCGGAATGTCTCCTCTCTCTCTCTCTCTCTCATGTGGGTGTCTCTTTTTGTGTGTGTGTGCATGCCCGAACCATCCATACATTACACTTTGCATCTTATTGGCAGTTTGAGTTATATGGTCATCAAATGCGTAGTTGGTCCATAAAACACACATAGACTGATGCAAGGCAAGCTCTAATACCAAATCTAACGCATGAGGGGTCAAAATATTGAAAATCTAGGTCTAAATGCTAGATGGATGCCTTTATGAGAATACAAAAATGTGTGTGGTGATTCCTAAAACGACATGCAACCAATATCCATGAGTCACATAAGATGTTGGAGAGATAAATTGATACTAAACAAAGAATAAACGAAAATTTAGAAAACTTCACACTCACAATTAATCAAAGAGGCTCAAAAGAAGAATGACACTTACACATAAAGCCTTCATGGTTGTATGGTTGTCCTTCAATGCAAAATCTCTCAAAAGACTAATTAAATTATACCAAACTCTATCCTAGTTCTCCTAGATTTAAAATAAGTCACCCAAAAGGATGAAATAGGGCTATGGGACCACCTAGGGTTTGCCAAAAGGATTAGTTTTTTTTTTTTTTTTTTAAAATGGACAAAATTGGGCTTCTAATAGGGTGATAAAGTAGGTTAGGGTTAGATCTACGAGTCTAAGATAGGATTTAGAGGTTGGGGCACAAAGTAAGACAAAACGGGCCTATCCATGCAATCATATGGACCTGTATAGGGTCCGTACGCACTAGTGGATCTGCTGAGATGTATTTATTTACTAAAGTTGTATTTCTCATTTGACGGCTTTCCCTTTTATTTGATTTTACCTTCTTTATTTGTATTATATTTTCCCAATAAATATAAATCATAGGGTCTCTCCTTGATTAAGGAAGACCACTAATTTTACGTGTGTTATTCAACATGGTACTGGTCTTGATGGGTTTTTGGTGGCTGATGGTGGGGATGGGTCGTGGTTTGGCCAGGGTTAGGGTTTGAATAAAAAGGGGCAAAAGTAAGTTGTAGAAGAGGGAAAAAGTGGAAAAAAAAAAAAAGAGGAGAAAAGGGAAGGGAAGAAAAGAGATTGAGAAGAAGAAGAGAAAGAAAAAGGAGAAATATTTGTACCTTGAGTCACACCAGGTCCCTTGATCTCACACCAACAAAGCAAAAAGAATTACACCAGGCTTTGCATATGGGAGAAACTTGAATTTCTTCTTTCATGCATTCATCATCATAAAAGTGTATTTACACAACTATTTATAAAAAGAAAGACTATGAGAAAACCCTAAGCACACTTTAAGAAACCCTAGAGACATGTGCCACAACTTAATTATTGAGACATTCGAGAAACATAATCCATAAAATCTCAATAATCTTTATTAATTTATCAAATTAAAAAAATAATGACTAGATCACTATATCAACGGACGGATCGACTCAATTCACAAACAAATGACTCAGTTGATGTAAATGGATGTATGGAGCCAAATCTTCAATTCCGTTGCTTAATCAAAGTACAATCTAGGCTATCCATGACTGGATCTGTCTCTATTTATGGTCTCTGATGCATCTTTCTTCGCTGGCATCCCATGACGTCTTCGCCACATACACTCCCTCCTCTTTAAAAGAGGAAAAACAAGAAAAAGGAAAAGTGGGTGTGGGGGTGGGTTGGGGGGGGGGGGGGTTGGTGTGTTGTAAATCCAATTATGTGTGCCAAACCTAGAAAATTAGGATGATTGGCTGTAATTATGATATTATTTCTTTGTGCATAAACTCAAATCTAATTCCTAAATCTCATTTTGCTTTGTTGAAAAACATTAACATCATCATTATTATTATTTTGAATTCGTAACTTAATTTATTGATGAGGGGCACAAGGAGTGCACATAATTTGTAAAGCTACGAAAGGATACAAGTAGAGGCTCTTACAGGGCAATAAAACACTAGAAGAGAAGACAATTTAGCTTATGCCGATAAACTCCTTCCAAGTTTGAAATAAACTGCCATTTCAAAAAAAAAAAGTTTGAAATAACATGGATAGAAAATTTCTTGAAACTCGTTCAGAGGAAAGGCCCGAACTATACATTTTACCTTGACATGAGAAGCACTCAAGGTGGACCTCCATCTTATTCTTAGAGATACAATTGTTTTATTCACAACAAATTCTCTAGATGGTTGCAAAGAGAGCAAGGCTTCATGCAATAGAGAATTTACTAGGATCACCAAAATACATCTCAACATATGATGAAAGAGTAGCAGAGGAAGCATAACCTAGTGGACATTAAACAATTTGTGAGTCTAAAGTGAAAGTTTTGAAAAGAAAGGGTAGTGGAGGTGTGATCAATGCCTTCCGCTATTTGCAAGCAAAAGGAGCACATATTGACTAGGACAAGGTTCATCTTGTGGAGATTATCTTTGGCCAAGCGTGGCTTTCCATATGAAGCTTGCAACTTGGGATTGGGGGGCGGCAGCTTTGGAGGACCAAATAATTGAACTCACGATAGGATTAGGATCACAACTATTGCTCCATTCAAAGAAGGATTTGATGGAGAAGGAGCCTTAATTGGTGGATCATTACCTCAAGTGTAGTCTTCTATTGTTTGAACCTTAAAATCTTTTAGTGAAGGAACCTTTCTGAAGCAACTAATTTCCTAATTTATTGTCTTTCTCCAACAAAGGAATGATGGTCTGTTGAGCATAATTTGGGGAAAAATGGTCATACATGAGTCATAGTTTTTCAATTGGACTTGGTTCCTGGTCAACATGCCAAGTCAAGCCAACCCAGTCATAAACCTGGTCATTGGATCAAGTTAAACTGGGTCAATTGAGTTTTGAATTGACTATGCTGAGTTCTTAGTTAAGTCATTATAAACGTCACTGGGTAGGGTTAAACTAGGTAGAAGTGAGCTTTAATTAGGTACTATTAGACTTGACTGCTATAACATGCTCCAAGACGATTGAGTCAAATTGTGATTGAATTATTTTATTTAATAAAACAGGTCTTCAAATAAAATAATTAATTGTTGTGTATTAGAACTTGAGACTTGTGTAGTGAATGTTAATAATTTTGAGCCATGACTGATGATTTTGAAATTATGGATGATGCATGACTCATAGTTATATTTATTTTGCTAATCTTTTTAGAGGCTTCACAATTATTTATCATTGGTGCTTTACTAATTACATTTTTTGTTAACTTTTTTATTTTTGTTAGATAAATCTATTTAGATTCAATTAAAATAATTATACAAAATTGAACTATGTCACTTCACGATCTGTCATTTTCTCATGTTCCTTTCTTCTAGTTTTTTTAACGGTCTCCCTTTCATCCTTTTGCATTCTAGTAACTTTTTAATTCTTCGAATTGGAACACAATGTGGTCTTCTAAGTATATGAACAAATCATCTTTACCTTAAATGGCTCTTCCTCAATTTCTTTTCTACTGGGGCTATTTTCGAATTCTCCCTAATGTGGCCATTCCTAATTTCATCTTTAAGGTTACCCTTCACATCCATCTTAGCATATGCATCACCGTATCATCTTATTAAACTTTGGGATCCTAAGATCTAGGTTTAGGGTTATTGGATGGACACTAAACTTGGTAAGCATGTCATTTAATTGATTCTATATGGATCCTCTCTATGATCTACTCCAAATTTTGGCTCCACTCTCTAACATGGGCATTGCGGCCAATGAGATAGTAGTAGTAAACTCATGACCACCTAAGAATTTCCATTTATTTGTGTGCTGGCTCCACTATTTGTTATGGCAATTGTATGCCCAATATCTGGATGTCCACCTTAAATTTTTGGTGACCCTCACAATAGGGTGCCCTAAGAATCCAGGTCCTAGTGAATTTGCTTTTTCTAAGATGCTTGACTAGAGGATTCTGCATGTCCAAGGCATTCCAAAAGCGCTGGCATTTGTTCTCCATGCGGAACTGTTATTCATGAAAGATGTAAAACAGAGGATACACAGACTTTTATATGCTTATACATGCTCAATGTATCATTCTGGTACCCATTACTTGGATGATGCTTATACGAAGGTTTATAGAATATGTTTTAACTAAATCACTACGTCATAGGTTTGTTATATTTGAACTTTATAATCAATTAAGTTTACTTTGTTTGTACTTAAGGAATGTGTAGAACGGGTTATAAAAAGATATTGTTGTGAAACATCACTATCATCATCATAACCATTTTCACTTCTACCTCAGATTGCCATTCTGATTTCTCTGTTTCCACTTGATTTGTTAAAAAAATCATATTCTCTCCCTTCTAACCCCTTGGTTCTTCACGTCAGGGTTGTCTCTTGAGTCTAGTCTTTTATGTGTACCCAACCAACTTAAATTGCATTCCCTCATCTTTTCTTTTTGGACAACTGTTTTGTTTCCTTCGTTGCATCATTTTGTAGTTCTGTTTTTAATCTTATTCACACATTCATCCTCAAGAAATTTAAAGATGTTTCTCTTTTGGATCTTTTGAAAGATTATCTGCTGTTGACAAGCAAGCACATAAACTAAAGATGAAATCCACCTCCGTCAAGAGTTAAAAATGCTGCATGTCAATGGAAAATTGTTGGCAACTTGGTGACTTTTCTGTTCTGCAGAAAGAATTGTATGTGAACTCCATGTTGGATTGGGGAGGTGGGTACAAATAGTGCTTGCATGTAACTATATTAGGGTGCATGAGTATATTTTTCAAGGGATAAAATGGCCAGTACAATATTATCCACTTTGGGGCCCATACACCCTCACGGCTTTGCATTGGGCCAAGTGTCACCCTTAGGCCCAAAACGGGTTGTGCTAGAAGGGAGGAGAGCATAAGCTTATATCCTCCTCTCCACTCTTTGTCCTAGGCAATATGAGACTTTTTGTGCCTCTCACTTGCACAAAATCTCCATGGCCAAAATCTCTCTCAAGCACCCTCATCTGGTGCGGGCCATTACAATCTCACCCCTTTTGGGCAAGAGCCGCCCCGGCTCTTCTACTCTTATCTTCCCACACCTTGGACCACGAGTTGAACCGGGCTCTAATACCATTTGTAACGACTCGTCTCGCTAGCACATATTATCCGCTTTGGGGCCCATACACCCTCACGGCTTAGCATTGAACCCAAGTGTCACCCTTAGGCTCAAAATGTGTTGTGCTAGAAGGGAGTAGAGCGTTAGCTTTATCCTCCTCTTCGCTCCTTGTCCTAGGCAATGTGGGACTTTTTGTGCCTCTTACTTGCACAAACTCTCCATGGCCAAATTCTCTCAAGCACCCTTATCTGGTGCGGGCCATTACAATCCCACCCCCTTTGGACAAGAGTCGTCTCCGGCTCTACCACTCTCATCTTCCTACACTTTGGTCCGAGAGTTGAACCGGGCTCTGATACCATTTGTAACTACTCGTCCTGCTAGCACAAAATTGTCCGCTTTGGGGCCAATACACCCTCACGGCTTTGCATTGGCCCAAGTGTCACCCTTAGGCCAACAATGCGTTGTGGTAGAAGGGAGGAAAGTGTTAGCTTATATCCTCCTCTTCGCTCTTTGTCCTAGGCAATGTGAGACTTTTTATCCCTCTCACTTGCACAAACTCTCCATGGCCAAACTCTCTCTCCCAAGCACCCTCATCTGGTGCGGGCTATTACAGTCTCACCCCCTTTGGACAAGAGCCGTCCCCGGCTATACCACTCTCATCTTCCCACAACTTAGTCCGAGAGTTGAACCGGGCTCTAATAACATTTGTAACGACCCGTCCCGTTAGCACAATATTATTGTAATGGCCCGCACCAGATGACAGTGCTTGAGAGAGAGAGAGTTTGGCCATGGAGAGATTGCACAAGTGAGGTGCAAAAAGTCCCACATTGCCTAGGACAAAGAGTGAAGAGGAGTATATAAGCCTAACTTCTCTTCCTTTCCCTTCTAGCACAACGCTTTTTGGGCCTAATGCAAAGCCGTGATGGTGTATGGGTTCCAAAACGGACAATATTGTGCTAGCGGGACGGGTCGTAACAAATGGTATTAGAGGCTGGTTTAACTATCAGACCAAGGTGTGGAAAGATGAGAGTGGTAGAGCCAGGGACGACTCTTGTCCAAAGGGGGTGGGAATGTAATGGCCCGCACAAGAGGAGGGTTCTTGAGAGAGAGTTCGGCCATGAGAGATTTGCGCCAGAAAGGAGCGCACAAAGTCCCACATTGCCTAGGACAAGGAGCAGAGAGAAGGATATAAGTTGACGCTCTCCTCCCTTCTAGCACAACTCGTTTTGGACTCTAGTGTGACACATGGGCCCAATGCAAAGCCGTGAGGGTGTATGGGCTCCAAATCAGATAATATTGTGCTAGCGGGATGGATCGTTACAAATAGTATCAGAGCCTGGTTCAGCTCTTGGACCAAGGTGTGAGAAGATGAGAGTGGTAGAGCTGGGGACGGCTCTTGTCGAAAGGGGTTGGAATTGTAATGGCCCACACGAGAGGAGGGTGCTTGAGAGCGAGTGTGGCCATGGAGAGATTGCATAAGCGAGAGGTGCAAAAAGTCCCACATTGCCTAGGACAAGGAATGGAGAGGAGTATATAAGCCTAACTTCTCCCTTCCAACACAACGCGTTTTGGGCTTAAGTGAGACACTTGGGCCCAATGCAAAGCCGTGAGGGTGTATGGGCTCTAAAGCGGACAATATTGTGCTTGCGGGACGGGTTGTTACAAGTTCAGGCTAGTGGTTACAGATGATGGTGATGAAGGTAGCCTGATCATTGGGGAAACCAACTCAAGCAATCATTAGTGCAGCCAATACTTCATCTAATCTCCATGGAAATTGGCTTGTTGATGAAATTGAAGAGACTTCTTGGGGGATGACATTTGCTTTCATCATCTAGTTGTTCCAAATTAATTAATGGACTCATGCTAAACCCGGAAAGTTGGAAGTGATCTTGTAAGCAAGGAATTCATACATTAATGACAATGTTTTGTCCGCTTGCCAAGTGGTCCACTTGAATTTTTCTCATGCGATACTGTTTGCTCAAATGCTTCAACTGTGAGGGCCTAGAAATATGCCTGGTTGCTGTCATTAGACTCATTGTGACTCTTCCCCTTTAACTGACTTGAAGAATGACCTAAATGCTTGCAAAAATCCTAATGCCATGCCCACCGGGCATTGAATCTCTACCTAACTAGATCTGGTACTCAAGTGTCAGAGATAAAATAGGCTCTGGTTGTTGGCACGTAAGTTTGATTTTAATTTTGAGAATTTGAAGTTGTCCTGCAAAATGAAAAAAATATTTGATTAATTTCTTTGGTGGGTACAATATAAGAAAACTCAGGCTCTTTGAAAGCGACCGGTTTACACTTCTTTCAAAAGAGACTTGGAAGAAAGAAAGGGAAAAAAAAGAAAAGATGAAGTTTTATGATCCTTCTGTTGTAGAGAGTGCTTGCTCGTCTCTTGGAACTCAGATAGAATGTTGGTACGCCAAGAGATGAAATCCGAAGTGGATGTGGTTGACTCTCCTAGCTCCAGAGTTTTAACCAAAGATACCTTCTCCTTTGCATGCCTAGGGTATTTATGAACTTGGATGATCCTTTAGATAAGCTTGGAATAAAGGAAAGTCATCCCTAAGTGACTGCTTCCGAAGCATTGTGGACTGCTTTTGATGTGACCACTTCTGAAGTAGTTGCGATTACCTTCGAAGCACTTGTGCTTTCTGAAGCAATGTCGACTGCTTTTATTGTGACTGCTTGGGAGTGCTTCTAAAGCATTGAGAGTGCTTCCAAAGCTTTGAGGGAATGCTTCTATGTGGTGAGAAACATAAGGTAGGCCCATAATCAAAGAGTGGGTCCCACATGTTGATTTAATTAATCCAAGAAAATATGGATTTTTTAATATTTTTTTGGGTCCATGAAACCCATTTTACATTATGCCAAGCCTCATTATTGTGCCCAAAACATATTGTTGGACCTATGATGCAGCTCATATCTCATCTTAAGCCCATGGAAGTGTTGGTGGGCCCAGAGTATATCATGTTTTATTGTAACACTCAAAAGGTTAAGGTTTTAGGTCTAATCCAAGTAGACCAATTTTGAACCCTTTTAAGAACTGGTATGGGTTATGGTATGAGAAAGTTCTAGTGGATCCATCATTGACTCATTTAGGCATCCTAGATAAGTCTTAAGGGACCCATCTTAGACCCGTATATATGGATTTGATCATATATGAATTTATAATGGACTCCATCTTATCTTAGACTTGTTTGAATGTTTTTGCGCCCAAGGTAGAGTTTCAAGGTTTAGGCGATTTTGGAGTGGACTCATTTTTTTTTAATGCCAAACATCGAGTTACAAACGCTATTGGATTGAAACTTGATAAAGCTGCAGTCCCATCTGCTGCTAATTTTTGGGGCCTCTCAGACCATTGCTGGTGCATTTACTCTGAAGCCAATATTTGTTAGGCAGTTGGCACCACTATATCCAAGCATAAACATTTCTAATCAACCCCACCCCATAGTCATGGTTGGTCTCCACATCCACCCCACACCCCCCACCCCCACCCCCCTACCAGAAAGGAAGTTGTTCTCCACATGTAGCTCATTGTATATGTACATGTGCAACATGGGGTTTGACAACCTTTGGTCAACCAACACAGCTCTAGGTGCAGGCAATCAGCTCAGTTAGAGCACAACCTTATATCCATGCTTGCTTTCCCTTGTCTCCCATCACCTTCTTCGCTTAAAAGTCAAGCAGGAATAGTTCCATTGGGCTTCAATCCTAGGAGTGAGTCTAGTGCTTCGCATGATGGAAGTACTAGGGGAACATCAATTAAAGGCTATCTCAATGCGTTATTTTTTCACGTTGAAGCCTCAATCTTATGATTCCCATTCAGGGTTTTTTAGTAGCGATTGAAGCATTTAAAACAGCCAATAGTCCTGTCTTAATGAATGCAGGAAATGTAACAGGAGAGGGAAGAAAGCGCGAAGTGAGAACTAACTAGAGCTTCAAAAGAGGGCAAAGATGGACAAACAAGACAAGTTGAAAATATAGAAATTGGGGAACCAATTGTCAGCTACTCTCCCAGCCCAGGCCACAGGAAAGCCTTTTATCTCCCTAATCTCTAGGCCCAAAAATGGTATTGGAATTTTCTGTGTTCTTAGTTGACTCAGAGGTTCATCCAGCAGCAAAAAACTGTCCCTTGAAGGCTTGGCGCAACTGAAACTTATTCCCCTAGTGGGTATGAAGAAGTGGGAGTGCACCACGTGGAGGAGAACCCAACTCCCCTTTGTATGCCAAGTCATTGGACCTGTGAAACAGATTCTCCTGAGGTTGAGCTTTCAAAGCTGGAATGTTCAATATGCTCACGCCTTGCTGTGATTATCTTAATCCACCTTTTCCATCTATTAACATGGTCTAAATTAGAAGTCAACAACAAGATCAGCGAATCATGGATGAACATGCATGCAGGCACATGCAGATACAAAAATCTTGATTGGTCCAATTAAGATGATTTTGGGTGTTCCAACTGTTATCTTTCTGAAGTACTCATCATTTATCACCATCAGGCCTGACATCACATGTGTGTGTATGATTACTCAGAGGGATACTCTCTCTCTCTCTCTCTCTCTCTCTCTGTGATGCAGTTTAAATCTGCAAATTGTATTTTGATTCGGCTTTTAGGCCAAATCACGGATTCCAAAATTGAAACCCGAAAATTAAGCGTTCCCGGGCCTGAATGAGGAATTGGGAGTTAAGGCGTACAAAATTAACACACCGTGTACTCTAATCCGGCTCGAACTCGGCATAAACTCAGAGAACGAGCTTAATTTAGGTCACGCAATCTAACTTTAATTAGATGAAAGGAAAAAGATGCAACTTTGAAGTTTTAATCCAAGATGCAATTATATTCTAATTAAAATCAATTCAATGCGATAAATTAAATTCAAGAGAAAAAATCAAACTCACCACATTGGGGAGATGAACAAAGCTTGAAGCTTTTAATAAATTCAAATAATCAAAGTCTGTATTACAACCTAGGCCAAAACACTAATTTATAGGCCTTATTTAATAAGATAACTAAAAATAAAGATTGCCAAGTTTATTCAACCATTCCTTGTTCTCTTGCTGTATGCCTTATCTCTGGATTGCACAAGGTTTTCAAACTGCTGATATGCTGGATTTGCAATCAGTCAAAGATGTGTTTCCCTTTCTAAACACGAATTCTCCAATCAGTACTACAGATTTCGCTACATCCAATCAGCAGCACTGCTGATCTCTCTTCTTGTCCTTATCCCCTCCCTTCTTTTCAGTTCTTCTCTGCAACTGATCCTTGGCAGGATCAAATCGCTTAATGCCAGCTATGGAGGTAGTTTCAGTGACTGGCCAGGATAAGAATCTCTCTTATTGCTAATATTTTCTTCTCATTCTTATCTTCTTCCTGGCTCCTATTCCCGCTGATAGTAAGCCACTTCTCTGCTTTCATTCTATTGGGATAATCCCAGCAGATGAGGACGCTTTGGGTTCCCATACTCAACAGTACTCTTCCTTGCAGGGATTGGAACGGTTGGGCTGGGTTCCCTGATTGATTTCTTGCTGTACTCGTCCTTCCTTCTGATCTGTCCTGCTTTGTCGCAAGTCCTAGCTGGTCCTCTTTCTTGGCCGAGATACGGGATGGGTTGTGTTTGAACCGTGTGGGGCCCACTCATGGGTGGCCCCACTACTGCCATGGCACTTGGGGCGTGGTCCATACAATGACGAGTTGGTAATTGACTCAGATTTCATGAGTCTACCCTGTGAATAGTAATTGGGTTTGGGTCCAATTGCCTTAAAGGTCCAAGGTGTTTTAGAATGGGCCCAAATCCTAAACTGATGACAGTGGGCTTCAGAAGTCCGTGTTCATGGGCCTTGTTTTCCTCCATCAACCCGATGATAGATTTGAAGGACCATCTCGTCGTCCTGGTCCAGTTGAGTCTGACCATCTTTGCGCTCGAGTCTGACTCGATGCTTGCATCACTCTCTCTCTCTCTTCACTCTCAAAGAAGGGATGCATTTATAGGCACCATTTCCCATCTAGATATTGATAGTTATTAACTGCTTTTTTTTCTCATTTCAGGTGTAGCAGTAGAGAGTGGACTAGCCGATTCAACGTCTAAAACAAAATTTGTAGTTTGAAGCTGCCTGCTGCTCATGCCCTTCTAAAGACTCCTTCATTTGATGAAATGGGCAAAGAAAGTTTTCTTGCAAGACCCTTCGATTTGATAAAAGGGGTGAAGAAAGTTTTCTTGGAAGAGTTATTTAAGTAAACTACAAAACCTGTGTGTAAATGGTGTCTTGAGAGATTGTTACCTCTAAACCTTTGGGTGGAATAGTGAAATGAGATAATTTTTCTAGAGATCTTTACTTGTAGACTTGAAATACATTTCATTTTGAATGAATTCAATAAATGAAATCCCATCTAAGCAGACGACTAGGATCATCTAATCTGAGATATTTATGAACTATGGCCAATGAAATGAAGCTTTGGATTGTGAACCATCTCACTTGAATGTGCCGCCTATGACATCTTATTTATAATGCATTGAGGTGCTCTCTAGTGCAGAAAATCCATGGCGATGATTCTGATTCTGAAAATCTGAGTCGGACATTTTGGGAATGGGAATGTGATGTTTTTGCATGGAATCTACTATGCAAGTCTTCAATTCAATTGGGCTCTACCTGCTGAGTGTTCTCAGTCTGATAGATGCACCCCTTAATGGCGTATTTTGAGTTGTTGATGATAAGAAAATTGAGTCATATTGTTCCATTTAGTGGCCTTTCTGGCCATGCTCCATATCCGAGATATTAACTGCAATTAGTAATATCAGGATGTTTTTAAAATCTTGGGTTTTTACTGGGAAATTGACAAAAACATCTCACAGAAAATAAGATATTTAAAAAATAATAAAAGTATAATAAATGAATATATTAATAAAATAAAAATATTAGTAGAGAATTTACCCGGATATTATCATAATATTATTATTTATTGTATTTTTAATGTGATTTTGTTGGAAATTTATTGTCGTATCGATAAATACGTGTTATTAATGTAGTAATGATATTTTGCTGATAAAAATATAGTAAATTTGAAAATATTGTTGATATTTGTGGCATGGCCATAGCAACCACAAATGGGGTTAAAATTGCAGCGGTAAATGGTTGATATAGCTTCTCTCTCAATTTTATATTTTTGAATTTTTTTAAAAAAATATTAAAGGATAGAAAAGTAGAGAAATTGGTTAAAAATGGTTCATTTCGAGTGTTAGACCTTTAGAAGTCATAATTTTAGGTAAACGTGTACTTTTTTTCTCTTAAGCTAAAAAAATTAATTTTATAAAAGTGTTGAAAACTTTAGAAAATTTTATTTATTTAATTTCGTATACAAATATTATATTTATTATTTTAAAATTTTCCCTCAAAAAAATTCATATAGGGTTATCTTTATTTCATAAATTTCTTGATAAGTAAATTTTACAATAAAAAACTCCATGATCGATTATTTTACAGAAATTTTAAAAAAATATATAATAATTTGAAATTGACAAATTTAAAGGAAAATAGTGAGCGTGGAATCGACAAAAATCTTTTGTATATGAAGAAATTATTTTTAAATCTTGTTATTATTACGCTCAATGGAAGATAAAAAAAATGAAATGGTAAAAAAATTTTAAAAATAAAAAAATTATGAAAGACTGATTTTATATCATATCGATTAATACAAGCTGATATAATATGATATAATGGCAAGCGATCCTCCCACGGGCATTTTGTGTCTAGAGACACGGATTCTATTTATCTCCATTTTACCCTTCATCGCCGTACCGTAAAAAAGATAAGAATTTCAAGAATTGGATCACCCAACAGGATCCCTTAATCGACCTCGGCAAGCCGAATTCACCGAATACAAGAATGTTCAAAATCGGATCACAAACCGGATCCCTTAATGGCCTTCGGCGAGCCGAATACAGGAATGTCCAAAATCGGATCACCAACCGGATCCCTTAATGGCCCTCGGCGAGCCGTAATGTCAAAATCGGATCACCAACCAGATCCCTTAATGGCCCTTGGCGAACCGAATTCTCCGAATGTCCAAAATTGGATCACCAACAGGCTCCCTTAATGGCCCTCGGCGAGCCGAATGGAATGTCAAAATCGAATCACCAACTGGATCCCTTAATTGACCTCGGCGAGCCGAATACAGAAATCACTGTTTTTTAATACGCATCGCATCACCAATCCGATCCCTTAATGATTTTAAATTAACACCAACTACCAACTACCAACAAGTCTATCTTTACACCAAACGAATGGTTTTCTCCCTCTGCCATATTCATATCTCCTCCAACTCCTTTTCTCTCATTAAACATCGTTTTCTCCATCAGCTTCTCTTCTCTCATTATCCTCCTGAACTCTCTATACTGCCATATTCAACCATTACCTTCTTTACTCTAACCTTTCCTCCAACGTTTCCTACACTCTCAAGTCTCACCGTTTCTTCCTCTTCACAGACCGCTCAGTTAAGTCCGCCCTCTAAATCTCGTAATTCGTATAGAAGGTAACTTTTCAAACCCATATGTTGTTTTATTTTTTTAAGTTCAATAAATTATTGGCGTTGGTTTTCCTTTGTAATATTATGTATTTTTCATTTTGTTTTTTCATGTTTAATCATTTTTTATCCTTTATTTAACAACGCAATAATCTCCGTCCCTCTGTTCTTATAGATATCACACCTATGGATTGTAGTGAGGAAGCTCCATCTACATTTTATGAATCGTCAAATGGGATGGATTTAGTTGCGAATACTGAACAACTTGTGAATGACTTTTTAAATGAAAATCAGTTTGTTGATCATACCTCTTTTTCAAGTCGAGAGGATCTTGTTAACTATGTTAAGAAAGTTGCAATTTCACAAGGATTTGCTGTTACCATCAAGCGGTCAAGTAGTAAGGACAAGACTGTATCTCTTGGTTGCGATAGAGGTGGTACATATCGCAACACATGTAATTTGAAAGATGATTAGCGGCAAAGGAAAGCATCATCTCGGCATGTCAATTGTCCATTTGAAGTGAGAGGGAAACAACTTCTTGATGGGTCATGGAAGTTGAACATTAAAGATTTTGAGCACAATCATGAAAGATCGAATGTATTAGTTGGTCATCCGAGTACATGATGATTTACAAATGAAGAGAAAAAAAAAATCAGTGAAATGAAGAGTAGCAATAAACCACCCGTCAAATTCTGGAGATATTTAGAAAAGAAAATCCAACGCTTGGAGTAACATTGGTAAATTTGAACAATTGCTTGCGTATAGTTCGAAAAAAAGAAATTGAGAGGTCGTATTTCAATTCAAACTTTGATAGAAGATCTTATAGAAGGTGGTTTCCAATATTGGGTTGAACATGACAATGAAGGTCATCTGTTGCATCTTTTCTTTGCACATCCATTATCAATTGCACTCAGTAAGAGATATAATAATATTTTTCTTATGCATTGCACATAAAAGAATAGATATCAATATCATTGGTGTTACAAGTTGTAATATTAGTTTCTTCTCATGCTTTGTTTTCCTAAGAAATGAGAAAGTAGCTGATTATGTATGGCCTTGCAAATGTTCAGAAGAATGTTATAAGTTGATTTAGGTCGCCCAGTTATTGTGACTAATAGAGAAATGACATTAAAAAATACGATTGAGAATGTCTTCTCTGCTGCTGTTCATATTTTATACATTTGGCATATCAACAAAAATATTCTTTCTAATACTAAACATCTATTTGAAAACAAAGAAATTTGTGATGCATTTATGTCTGATTTGAATAAATTAGTACGGTCTCCATCCGAAAAAGCATTCTATGGAGTAGGAGATTTTCAAAATGTTCTTCAACCAGTAAAATATTTACAAAGCACATGGATACCTTATAAAGAGCAATTTGTCCAGGCATGGATAGGCAAATTTTTACATTTTAAAAATCAGGCCACCTCAAGTGTAAAAGGTGCACATTCTGTCTTGAAGAATTATATAGATTTATCGATTGGTGACCTCGATGTTGTTCGAGGTAAGATTTGTAGTGCATTGAAAAGCAGTTTCAAAAGATCATGGCTCAATTTGAAGATGAAAGAATCTAGATTCCTCTTACAACATGTGATATTGCTTTCTTTGAAGAAGTGAATGGTAAAGTTTCTCATTTTGCATTAAATGAGTTGTATATGCAATTTACTATGATGAGAGATAATTCACTTACATGCATTTACAGAAGAATTTTTAATGTCAATGGGATTACCTTGTGGGCATATGATAGCATCGATGCGGAAGTTAAGTTTGGATTAGATCCATCCACAGTGGAGAATTGATTTCAAATTGTTGAACCCAGAGGACATCAAAATGAATCGGCATGATGATGAATTAAAGTTCTATCTTGATGGGATTAAGAAGAAGTATGAACATTTGTCTTCAACAGAACAAGAGGATTTCAAAAATACACTCCATTTTCTTGTAAGCGATGAAATACAAGTCACTCATCCTATATCATGCACGAAAGGGGCGTCATCTAGGTTCAAAAATTCAAAGGGAAAAACTTCAACAAGATGATATTCTTCTGCATTTGAGATTGTGGAAAATGCATCGAATGCAAGAAAATGTAGTATATGCAAAATTGTTGGACATAATATGCGATCATGTCCAAATTGAATTACTCCACAAGTATTAGTGAGTGTAGAATTTGATGCCCTTTAAGAATCATAAACAATGGATTTGTCTCAATTATCCTAAGTAAGTGATTGGTGGACTCTTTCTATTCATAATTTCTCTACATCTTTGATAAAGACTAACATTTTCTTATGTTCTAATATAATATTTTTATATGCTATGCAGTGGAACAGTGACCCTACCGACAACGACAATTTCCTTTATTGGCGTATGTGAAGAATGAATTTGAATTTGAATGTGAAGAACTTGATGTATTTGACACATGTATTTAAATTTGAATGTGAAGAATGAATGTGAAGAACTTGATGTATTTGACACATGTATTTGAATTTGAATGTGAAAAATGAATGTGAAGAACTTGATGTATTCGACACATGTATTTGAACTTGAATGTGAAGAACTTGATGTATTTGCACATGTATTTGAATTTGATCCGATTCTCTCTAATTCGGATTGCCAAGCATTCTTGGTGATCCGATTCTCTCCAATTCAGATAGCCAAGAATTGCTTGGCAATTCGATAATACGTCGATCTGTAGATAGACTGCTCTCAGTCCAATTCGGATCACCAAGAATTCTTGGCGATCCGATTCTATCCAATTCGGCTCGCAAAGAATTCTTGGCGATCCGATATTAAGCATCCTCTATAGACACACTGCTCTTGTCCAATTCGGATCGCCAAGAATTCTTGGCGATCCGATGTTTTCCTGTATTCGGCTTGCCAAGAAATTCTTGGTGATTCGATTCTATCCAATTTAGCTTACCAAGAATTCTTGGCGATCTGATATTAAGCCTCCTATTTAGACACACTTGTCCAATTCGGATCGCCAAGAATTCTTGGCGATCCGATGCCCTGTATTCGGCTTGCCAAGAAATTCTTGGCGGTCCGATTCTATTTAATTCAACTTGCTAAGAATTCTTGGCGATCCGATATTAAGCCTCCTCTGTAGACACACTACTCTCGTCCAATTTGGCTCGCCAAGAATTCTTGGATATTCGATGTTTTCCTATATTCGGCACGCTAAGAATTCTTGGCGATCCGATTCTTTCCAATTCGGCTAGCCAAGGAATGCGTGGCAATCCGACTTTAAGTCTCAGACTAATCTCAGTCCATGACGGATCGCCAAGAATATCGATTCGGATCGCCAAAATGTCGGGTGCACGCATATCGAGAGGGGTCTGAATTTATTAAAACCCCAACTCAGGGTTTATCTCCATTTCGGATCCCTTTTCTTCCCCAATCATCTTTCTCTAGAGCACTGAAGGAACCAGACCTAACCATTCTCCCTCAAATCGAGTCCATTTTTCTCAATTTCTCCAGCGAATCTCATCGGACTTTCAATCTCTTCCCTTTCCCTAATTCTCAGGCGATGGCACCGAAGACTAGCGAAAGGGGGAAGATCGCAGTCGTCTCCAGAGCCAAGAGGCAGAAAAGTGAGGCAACAACACAAGTAATTGATGAAGAGAGAGGTGAGGAGAGAACTGAGGACGCTACTCAACAGAGAAGCAAAGTCGTTGTACAAAGGACAAAATCGACGAAGCTTGGATTATTCCAAGGAAAGTTATTCATGGTAAGAGAATCAACCTCAGTGTGTATGATTCATATGACTTTCGTTTGAAACAGTTCTTTGAGGGTGTTGGGTGGGTAGAATTTCTTCAACTGGAAAACAATTACTATTATCCCACTCTTGTAATGGAATTTTACGCAAACATTACCATAGCTATCGGTAATGCTCTTGTATCCACGGTTTGTGACGTGAAAATTGAACTTAATATGGATTCATTGGAAGACATATTTCAGATACCTAAAGGAGGGCCCGTAGATATGAAGCTAACAGTTGGGTTGTTCTAGATGATTATAGCACATTGGACATTTTAAATATGAGATCTGTAATAGGACTGATATTACAAATCGCTTTAAGGTCTCTGCCAGTCAAATCACTTTAGAATGGCACCTTATTCACCTGATCATTCTTCACAACATTCTTCCAAGAGGTGGACACACCGACGAAATATCTTATTTGGATCTGTTTGTGATGTGGTGTCTCCTTAATAAAAGGAATGTAAGCCTTGAATATAATGTTCTGAAACACATCCAAGTGACAAATAGAAAACATAAAGCTCTTCTTCCTTATGCGGTCCTTCTCACCTCAATTTTTAAGAAATTCAAAGTTCTTCTCTCCATTGAGGAAAAAATTGGTCTGAAAAACCACTATAAATTTTGCTGGCTACAAACTCGTAGACGGTGTTTGGGTCGAAAAGAAAGGGCACCAAAAGACAATTAGAAACAGAAACCGTTGAATCCCAACAGGTTGAATACCAACATATTGAATACCAACAGGCTAAACTTGGAGATGTTCAACCCCTTTAACCTACCAATGCTGGTCTTTCGACACATGTTGCGTATACTTCTACAACTTCCAGTGCCACCAATGAAACTGAACCATCGTATTTTTCAGCATTTAAAGCTGAATTCAGAGAATTCAAGGACTATGTCATCAATCGTTTGAACAAGATGGAGAGATCATTAGATACTGTAGCAAGTCAGATGGGCCTCATAGTAATTCCAATTGCTTCAGGATGACCTGCACATCCTGCCACACATGTTGCTCCAAGCTCCTTTGCATCTCCATCTCATCCAAGATCATCTGCACATCCTGTCACACATGCTGCTCTAGACTCCTCTGCATCTCCAGCTGCTGCTCCAGACTCCGTTGCATCTCCAGCTGCTGCTCCTGACACCGCTGCATCTCCAGCTGTTGCTCCAGACTCTGCTGCATCTCCACCTGCTGCCCCTGACTCTGCTACATCTCCAGCTGTTGCTCCAAACAGCGCTGCATCTCCACCTGCTGCTCCAGACTCCGTTGTATCTCCATCTGCTGCAAAATCATCTAGACCTTCTGTCATAGATGCTCCAGCCTCCGATGGAAATGTTGCCACTCCCGCTGCTATCTATGTCACACTTGCTCTAGGATTATCTGCACCTCTTCCACATTTCCACACCTGCTGCTATCTCTGGAACTCCTACCACAATAATTGCTACAGCTGTCTCTGAAACTCCTGTAACACCTGATGCTCCTGTCAAAACAAGATTCACCAGCCTCTAATGCCCTAGAGTTTTTTTTTTTGTTTTGTAAATTTACAAGCATTCGATGTATATAAAGTATTTTTTTTTCTATGATATTTTGATGTTCATTGTTCATATTTGATAATATTTTATGAACAACTTTATAAAAAGGTTAATGATATTTCATTTATGAGAACAAAAATTGGACAAATTCTTCTTTTCTTTAAAGAAGAAATCACCGAGTGGATGTGCCTTGATATTGTTCAAGATTGAATCATGGGATTGCAATCCCCATACAATTATTTGTATTCATTAATGTACTTATCTGCTGAATGTCAAATGAACAGACACAATAGAAACAAATAAAAGACTAACCACAAAAGCTAGGAAACAAGAAAGAAAGAAACAAAAAAGAAAAAAAATGAAGTACATACTGCCAAGGATCATCTCCAACCAATGTTTGCTAGGACCCTTCAATTCACCCTCAAATTCAAACATCTGATCTAATTCAGCAATTAACTGATATTTGTTGTTGAACTTTGTAAGGTCTACAAACCGACCAAGAGCAATCCCCTGCTTGGGAACCGGAAAATCAAACAACAAATATCCTCAGTGTGCATCGAATTCGGCTTGCCAAGATTTTTCTAAGGGATTCGGTTGGTGATCCGATTGTGGACATTCCTATATTCGGCTCACCGAGGTCAATTAAGAGATCCGGTTGGTGATCCGATTTTGGACATTCCTATATTCGGCTCGCCGAGGGCCATTAAGGAATCCTGTTGGTGATCTGATTTTAGACATTTTTGTATTCAGCTCGCCGAGGGCCATTAAGGGATCCGATTTGTGATCTGATTTTGGACATTCAGGGAATTCGACTCGACAAGGGCCATTAAGGGATCCGGTTGGTGATCCGATTTTAGACATTCCTGTATTCGGCTTGCCGAAGGCCATTAAGAGATTTGGTTGGTGATCTGATTTTGGACATTCTTGTATTCAGTGAATTCGGCTCACCGAGGTCGATTAAGGGATCTGGTTGGGTGATTCGATTGTCGAAATTCTTATCTTCTTTAAGGTACAACGATGAAGGGTAAAATGGAAACACAGTAAAATCCGTGTCTCTAGACACAAAATCCCCGTGAGAGGATCGCTCGCCTGATATAATATGGTTGTTCAATAGCGATAGATGTGTATGGATTTATTTATAACTCCTATCTTGGATTCTTACTAAGATGCTATTGAAGCGGGAGGTGCCAGGTTCGAACCTCCATAGTTTCACCTGGTGTGCTTTAAAGGCAGTGAATATCATCTGTGAGGGTTTTAAGAGGTTTTCCACTCGTAAGTTAAAAGAAAAAAAGATTAGCTATTTTAATTTGGCTCAAAATATAAAATTTATCCGTAAAAAATATGAGTTCACTTTCATTCAGATTAGGATAGTTTTCAACATTTTCAAACTATGTGCTTGAACAAAATTTATGGATCATTTTATGTTTATTTGGATAATCCTCCTACATGTTACCTAAAAATTGTATATCTTGCAACGGGTCTTTCCATCATCCTGAACCAGTTTGGGTTATTTGTGTTGGTCTGGACTAGGCTTCAAGTCTAAAAGGCTAATATGATAGGTGAAGTGACTCAATCCCTTATAAGTTTGTATTTTTTCCCCTCACAATCGATGTGGGACTCTCATTCGCAGCTCAACAATCCCCCTCTCGAACGAGGCTCTATGGCAGATAGAACATGGGTCTCGAACATTTCCAAAAACATGTGCGTGAACAAAATTTATGAATCATTTTATGTTTATTCAGATAATCCTCCTACGTGTTAGCTAAAAGTTGCATATCTTGCAACGAGTCTTTCTATCATCCTGAGCCAGATTGGGTTATTTGTGTTGGTTTGGGCTGGGCTTCGAGTCTAAAAGACTAGCATGATAGTTGGAGTGACCAAATCCCTTATAAGTCTGTACTTTTCCCCTCACAATCGATGTGGGACTCTCATTCGTACCCCAACAATCTCCCTCTCGAACGAGTAGAACGTGGGTTTCAAACATTTCCAAAAGCATGTGCTTGAACAAAATTTATGGATCATTTTATGTTTATTTGGATAATCCTCCTACGTGATAACTAAAAGCTGCATATCTTGCAACATGTCTTTCCATCATCCTGAGCCAGTTTGGGTTATTTGTGTTGGTATGGGCTAGGTTTCGAGTCTAAAAGACAAGCATAATACCTGGAGTGATCCAATCCTTTATAAGTCTGTACTTTTCCTCACAATCGATGTGGACTCTCGTTCGCACCCTAGCAATCCCCCTCTCGAACTAGGCTCTCTGGTGGATAAAACGTGGGTTTCGAACATTTCCAAAAGCATGTGCTTGAACAAAATTTGTGAATCATTTTATGTTTATTTGGATGATCCTCCTACGTGTTAGCTAAAAGTTGCATATCTTGCAATGAGTCTTTCCATCATCCTGAGCCAGTTTGGGTTATTTGTGTTGGTCTAGGCGAAGCTTCGAGTCCAAAAGACTAGCGTGATACCTGGAGTGACCCAATCCCCTTATAAGTATGTACTTTTCCCCCTCATAATCGATGTGGGACTCTTGTTCGCACTCCAACAATTCCCTTATCGAACGAGGCTCTCTGGCAGATAGAACGTGGGTTTCGAACATTTCCAAATGCATGTACTTGAACAAAAATTATGGATCATTTTATGTTTATTTGGATAATCCTCCTACGTGTTAGTTAAAAGCTGCATATCTTGCAACGAGTCTTTCCATCATCCTGAGCCAGTTTGGGTTATTTGTGTTGGTCTGGGCTGGGCTTCGAGTCCAAAAGACTAGCATGATAGGTGGAGTGATCCAATCTCTTATAAGTCTGTACGTTTCCCCCTCACAATCGATGTGGGACTCTTGTTCGCATCCCAACAATCCCCCCCCTCGAATAAGGTTATCTGGCGGATAGAATATCGCCAACCATCCCGTTCAACTAGGGGATCGCTTGAGTCCACATGTTGTGGCTTGGGGACGTGGCTCTGATACCATTTATTGGGATTGGGCTTCCAGCCCAAAAAACTAGTCCGATAGGTAGAGTGACCCAATCCCTTATAAATTCTTATTTTTCTCCCTTCACAACCAATGTAGAACTCTTGATCGTACTCCAACAATTTGGTGAGTTGACTGGAGATTCAACTTAAATACCACATAACATAGTTTAACCCTCATTTATTAATTATGTTAATGACTCACTAAAATCAATTCCTCGAATTAACCAAGAACTTAGCCTAAAAATTGCATCTAATAAAGTTATAATTAAATTCTCCCAACTAAAATATCTTACAGAAACATAAATGGAAACGAAAATAATTAGTAAATGATTATAAGAAAAATAGAAACATCTTTATTAAATATGATTACAGTAGTGTTTATATACATATTTTATTGACCAATTTTCATGACACATATTTGTTGAAAATTTTGCCATTATTAGGGAAGCTTTTGTCGTATTCTCATAATAAATCTTGAAAATGTGTCAATTACAAGAAAATTCAAAGGGGATTGAGTGATGGATATGAACCTCTCATGAAACAGAAGTTGTGAGTTTGACTCTCATCTCAAAGAGCTACTCTCCCTAGAATTACAGGGTGCGTGGGAAAGGAGGCTTATACATATTTTGAAAATTAGTCGGGTGCTCTAAGAAATTTGGTTATCTTGATCATGAAAAAAAAACTGAAATAAGTTCTACAAATAAAAGTCTTTATGAACCGTTCATGACAAGTCAGAAACTTCCATTTTATTGTAGATGTTGCAACTTGCAACTATAAACTACTTCACACTTGCAAGAAATCAATTTTGTAATTTGAAGCATCTCACAAAATCAGAGTTCCTATAATAAATTAATTCCAACTTATTGATAAATTGAGAAATAAGTATGTAATCTTTGTTCTTTGTAACTATCACAATCTTGATTTCATTGATGTCTAACGAGCTAAATTTAGATTAGAATGAAATCTACCTAATAAACCAACCGCTTGGCAAATAACACAATTCATCTCCATAGTTTGATAGAGTTATTAGAACTCAATCAAATACCACATGTAATAAAATTAAATCATTTGAGTTAGAAGAATTCACAGCCCAAGTTTTCAACTTAAAACCATTGAGAAGATGATCCCTAAGTTAGGAGCTCTCGCGACTAAATTATGAACTACACATGTAGGAATACGGTGAGTTCACTAAATGCATGAAAAAAAAAAAAATTGACGTCTCAACTTAAGAGAAATTAATCCAAATAATCACTTATGATTATTTATTCAAACTAAGTAAAAGACTAAGCAGAACTCTTTATCAACTTTTTATTTAATCTACTTAAATTGAATGGTTAAAAATGTCTACATGATATTTTTTTTAAAAGTAATTGGCACATTTATATATTTTAATTTAATTTGATAGGGCCAGTAGACTACACATTCTATACTTCCTATTTAAAAATAAAGGTTATATAATAAGATTAATATTAATAACAACAATTGATATTATGTGACGACCCAACCCTCAACATGATATTGTCCGCTTTGGGTCTCACTTGGGTCCATATGATTTTGCTTTTAGCTCGGTCTTATAAAGACCTCGTGTTGGTTCGAAGAGTTGCCCCCTGCCACCCACCTCATGGGCGACGTGGGACTTTTCCCACACTCCCATGTGGGTGGGGTATTACATATTAATGAAGATTTTAAATATTAGACTCACTTTTAGACTTAATAGATCGAGTCCAAGTTGTATTAGCTGAATTGGGGTCGAAATCGACTAAGTCGCCTTTACAGGGCTTGAGACCGAACCATGTCATCAACACATCACATGCTTCTAAGGTCCCTGGGGACATTGTCACAAATCCTATTCTTGGAATATTTTCGGCAATTGATAATATTAGGATATTTTAAAATTTTTGGATTTTTACGGAGAAATTCATAAGAAAATATCACAAAAAAAATTAAAAATAAAAAAATAAATGAAAATTTTAATAAAATAAAAACTTAGTAAGGAATTTACTGGTAATTTATTAGGGATATTATCACTTATCGCAATTTCAACGCAATTTTATCCAAAATTACAAATTGCTGATTATTACATTAATTGTATTTTTCCAATAAAAACAAGGTAAACTTGAAAAAAATGACGACATTTGTGGCATTGACCGGAGAGAGATGTTTGCCATTTCCAATATTGTTCTACTTTTGTCGAATTAGAAAAGTAAAAAGGGGCTCAGTAATGTCTAGAAGAAAATTGAGAGGTAAAAAAACAGAAAGAGAACTGCTATGTACACCAACGGCACCTACTTTTCTACGTCTTTCTTTTCCCAACGGTAAGATCCAAACACCAGAACTGTTTAAACTAAAATGTCTTTCCATCAGTACTTCTAAACCAAAATTCCAAAGCCATATACATCACATTTCTCAGTTACTTTGACTGTTTAAATAAGCTCTTAAAAAAAATAAAGAAAATTAAGTCATTATCTTTCTTTTTTCCTTTTCTGCTATTTTTGAAGAAATATTGAGAGAGTGAGAAAGAGCCTTTATGATAGATATGGTGAAGGAAAACCATCCTTTGCCTTAGTTGACCTAGCTAGATGACTTGTTAGAATGGGAAGATGAGTATAGAAATAGAGCAATGATATTTACACCAGTGTTTTCTTTATAAATAAATAATAGTCTCTCTCACACAAATGATTTAAGTGTGTAAAAAAACTCTTAAATTCGGGTGTAAGATAATCGAATGTTAAAATGGTATTAAGAGCCGGCTGATTTGCATTCCCGTCCCTCTCGGCAATTCCATCTCTTCTGATTTGCATTCCCGTCCCTCTCTGCAATTCCGTCTCTTCTGATTTGCATTCCCATCCCTCTCTGCAATTCCGTCTCTTCTGATTTGCATTCCCAACCCTCTCTGCAATTCCGTCTCTTCCTGCACCAGGTCTTGCTTGATTTGCAATAATGAATTCATGAAAAAAAGGGGTTTGCAACCTGTTTTGACTTTCTTCTCCACGTTGCAAGGTCTCCTACCAACAGGAATTCTTAGTGCATATTGGTTTGTCCTGTAGTGGATTTGCAAGCATTTATTGCGTGTACGTTCATTCAACGTGAGTTGGTGTTCCCAATTTTGCAGCATCCCTCTACAACGTCTCTTTGCTCATGCTGTGATCGTCCGCTGTTCCTCTGTCTCCAACCTACTTGCTGCCGCTCCAACACTGCTCGCCCAGATCCAAACACCAGAACTGTCCTCTAGTACTCTAGCAGTGGCCGCCTGCAACACAGGTCGTCCTCCTTTCTCAGTTCTGCACTCTTTTTCGAGAAAGCTGTGGAGAGCGAGACTGAGAGCGTCAATTGAAAAGAGGGACTGCTGCAATGAGCACGAAGAGAGACACATAGAACGTCAGCTGTACAAAGAAATAATCTATCTATACACTGAATACCTAACCTATTATATATATTTATAACATCTACCCAACCTTAAGGCTATCACACTCAAACTCAAACACTTAACTAATTATAAATCAAATACACCTTTTAATTAAAGGTAAATTCAAACTAGGAATCTTAATAAAATAATTATTCTAATTATTCCAACACGCCCGCGCAAGCTGAAGCGTGAATGAACGCGAAGCTTGGAACGTGAAGAAACAGAAGGTGAACTGCAGAAGTGGTACACCGACTGACAACAAAGATTTTTTAAAGCAACATATTGATTGGCTGCAAAACTTGTTGAAGTGGCAACATTGACTGGCTGCAAATATGACAGACGACGAATAACGATGGTGGCGTGAAATAGAAAAAGGCTCGGACGACAGCAGTGGTCGTAAGACAATTGTCCACGAAACAATGACCGCAATATCCGATAAATGCAGGCAACGAATGGCCTGAAAAACAAGGAGTTGAAGCCATCATATCGATCAATCAGATCGGAAAGGCCAGCAATCAATGGCTGAAGTCATAAAGACCAGCAAATAAATGTTGTAGCCATAAAAAGCCAGCAAAGGCTGTAACCATGAAAGGCCAGCAAACAAAGGTTATAGCCATGAAAGGCCAGCAAATAATGGGGACGAATCAAAGTCCTCCAAATAAAAGGAGTGGATGAATTCCACAACAAATGGATATGTGTCCAAAACATACCGTCTCATTTTAGCGAAACGACAAAAACAGGGGGCAAGTTGTGTCCCTTTCTTCGGCTAAAGAGCCCGTCTCATATTAGAGAAACAACAAAATGAGACTGCTCGAAAGGCAGGTAAGTAGGAGGAGAAGGGCAATTTGCATCTCTTTCTTCAGCTCTCCCCCTTTCTTCTTGGCACAAATCTCACAGATTGTGGCGAGAAGAAATAACAAAAGAACAGACAGTTCACATCTGACATGAGGCTGAGAAGCTCCACATTCAAGTTGTATGAAAATGTGATGCAGAAAGGATGCTTGGGTACCAAACAGATTTTTTTTTTTCAACGATTCACCAAATTAGGAACTCACAAAGCCCAAGAGATCCACACGTTTCAAATCCGATCGGCCTGGGTCCGGGATGTCTAGATGAAGTCGAGCAACAAACAGAAGAGAAGATTAATAATGGTCTTAACTCTTAAGAATCTGACAGAGATGAAGCATGACACAGTTTCGGTGTTCCAGTGGCAAGTTTCATCTATCCTTTGAAGGCGTCTTGGCAACGTTCAACATTTGTGGACCAACTTTGAATGATACCTCTCGTCACCGTGTATGATCTTAATTCAAAATTACTCTGGGCATTGCTGATAGAATCGATTACATACATCATATGGAACCTTGTTCTCTGTGCTTGAAACGGTTTTCTGCAACCTAGGGATGCCATTGCCAATTGATCGGGCCAAGGGATTCTTGCCAGCAAAAGGAGAAGATCCAAATTGGAGAAGGATCGATTAGACTAGGACGCATGGAGGATCTGCACAGAAGCGTTGTGGAAGATGATAAAACCCTGCTCTGCAGCGCGACGGGAGAGAAGGCGGCCAGATCTAGGCAGCCTCCAATGGCGTACGCTTTAGATTTGATTCAGATCAATTTCCTCCTTTATGTGGTCTGTCTGAGACGCAGCAGGATGAAACTAGCTACAACAAACAGAGAAACTCTCTTGCTCAGAAACGGCAAACAGAGAAACCTGCATGAGGAAACAACACAGCGATCTGATGTCAAAAGAATACAGATTTTCAACTAGATCTGGATAAACTGAGATGCAGATCTGACAGATGGGGTTTCTCACTGCTTCTCTTCCTCTCTCTCCCTCCCTTTGCCGAGTATCTCCTCCGGTAGAGGGAGATGGAGGAAAATCGCCCAAACCTAGGCTGATTGTAAGAGATCGGAGAACTGTAGATCTGAGTTATAGGGTTGGTGATGAGCATCAAGAATAGATCTGATTGCAGATCTGAAGGCAAACATAGGATGCGAGTGGGTGAACAGAGGATCCAAGAACAGACGGAACAACAACAGGTGTAGGTGAAATCCACAGCGGGTCGACGGTTGTATCAACGGACACGGCCGGTCTTCTCAGACGTTGGTTTGTTTGGAAAGTTCTCTGCCAGGAGAGACAAGTTGGGACGTCTAGCAGGTTAAACCCATATCTGTCGATCTAAACAAAGAGGTGGTAGATCTGGCAGCAAAAACTAGAGAGAGTCGTGTGGAGTACAACGCAACAGGAATGCCTGGGAGAAAATTTGTTGCAAACACTTCTGGGAAACAGGTGTTGTTTGATCTCTAATTTGTTGCTCAAGATCGATCGATTCCTAAGAAATAAGATGTCCTTGCCTTCCTCTGCCGATTAGCTCCACCGGCAGAGGGAGAGAAGAAGATGCTTGTGTATTGAAGGCTGACTCAAAAGAAACAGATCTGATAACACGCCTGGAGACAAACCACAAATGATGAGATCTAAGACGATGAAGAAGATCATATCTACAAGGAGAGGGCAGCAAAGAAGCACCAGAGACTGAGAGCGTCAATTGAAAAGAGGGACTGCTATAATGAGCATGAAGAGAGACACAGAGAACGTCAGCTGTAGAAAGAAATAATCTGTCTATATACTAAATACCTAACCTATTACATATATTTATAGCCTTTAGCCAATCCTAGGACTATCACACTCAAACTCAAACACTTAACTAATTATAAATCAAATACACCTCTTAATTAGAAGTAAATCGAAACTAAGAATCCTAATAACCTAATTATTCGAATTATTCCAACATCAGCCTAGACGAAGAAGAGAACGTCAACTAAGACAGAGAAGAGGTACTGTTGTGAGCACCAACGAAGATGGAGAAGAGGGAAGAGGGACTGCTATGATTGGAAAGCAAAATGAGAACCAAGAAGAATGAATACGTTGAGATGAGAAGTGGAGCTTACCGTTGGGAAAGGAAAGCCGTGGAAAAGAGGTGCCGTAAGAAAACTAATTGAATGGGAAAATTTGGAATTTAAAAAACTATGGTGTATGTTTACTAAAAATTCGGTGTACATATCAGTTTCCAAAAAAAAAAATTTTTAAACCTCATACAATATAAGGTACAAAACCCTTTTTGTTTTGAACCTATAACTTGTTGCTACAACGATACGACTTAACTCTTCGTTGCCCAGGCGTCATATCGTCAATGGCCAAAACAACCAGATGGCTGACACACAAAGTAGGAAGGCAGACTTGGCCTCACTTAAACTTGAGATTTTTTTATTTTTTTTCCTATGCAGCTATCGGCTCTAGTTACAAACTCAATTGGCTTCAACTTCAACAAATTCGGCCAATATGTACTATATTAGGCGATAAGTACCGTTGCGTATATAGATGGTGCGGATCGACCAACACGGCCAAATTATTGACTACAACACATTGACCTATATTGGTTGATACACCGTAGTATCTGATGCCATAATTTTTTAATTTAAATAAAAAACATTTTGACTATTTCGCAAGTTCAATCATGCACTGGATATGATTAGTGAGAAAGTTTAAAAGTAAATTTTTAAGAGTGAAAGGTATTTGTCAATTTCAAACTTTTTCCCTTTAAAACTTGACTCCAATAGGCTAAGAATTTCATCTTGATAGGCTACAAGGCTAAAATTAATTGGTAAAAAATAAATAATTTTTTACACATTAATATTAATTCATTCCGAGTCAGGTCAGATTGGGTCAATTTAATTTTTTTAAGATATGAATGACCCAAACCTATGTTTGTTTGTGTTGGGTCAGGCGCGTTCAAGGTCGGGTAAAAAATTGCCTCCCTTAGGGTTTACTAATTTATAATCGGGTTTGGATTGAGCTACCCACTTATAAACATGTTCTAGTCAAGTCCAGGCCACCAACTATTAAATTGTTCAGGTCAAGTCACATCATTTATTAAAATGAGTCAGATAATTAGGTTGGGTCAAATCTTATCAGGCTTATTTATGAAGCAAAGATCATGATGAAATTGATTTGCTTACTTTAAGCTTCATTCACATAGCATGAGGAGCTTCCTTAATTTTCTCCATAATCTCTAGCTTCTAATTGCCATTCACTTTTTATCAAATATGGTTCTTCTCTTGTCTCCTACAGCTCTTCCATTTGCATGCCTCAAGCAAAAACAGGTGGACATCCACTCAACAATTTGATAATTGCAGCAACCAGATAACACAGCTAGCAGGAAGATTTCCTCTTAATGATGTTGCTAGGAGCAATCTACTTTGTATAAAATCAGCTTCTCAAGTGGCTTCAGGTCCAAGCTCTCAAAGCCCCTCATTGGTTCCTGAAAAACATAACTTACACACTTAATGAAGCAAGTTAAGCAATATCAAGTATTTGATAGTCAACATTATTGTAATGAGATTGATTCAATATTCAACATGATTTTAATTGGATATACAATTCAATAGACTTATAAATTATTCTATCCAATCCATGGGGCATATATGACATTTGTAATATATGTGCTACTTTTTCAAAGGCTTCTAGCACTGACAATATGATATATTTCCTATTCCTTCCAGGTTATTAATGTTAAGCTCTGTAGAACCTGATCATCAGAGAAAGTAGAGCATTTGTAACGAAAGCCGCCTCTTCTTCGTTTTGCCTTTGAGCATATTAGATCAGTTTGAACCCCGTGGACGTACTGAAAGGGAACCACGTAAATCTTTATATTGTAATTTGCTTCTCTTTGTTGTTTTTTCTTTTCTGTTTTCTAATAGTACTGTTTGTGTGTGGTCGAGAAGGTAATTTTCTCCCAACAATTAACATGTCCCCCACCATTCAACCTTTTTCAACGAGTCTTTTCCATTCTCAACATAACTGGCCAGTGTTGACTGTAACATCAAGCTTTCCAAGGTCATGAAAATGTCCTCTTTTGCAAAATGTGATCTGTCATCTGCAACAAATACATGCAATGCATTTCAAATGCCAATCCAACTGCAGCCCGTCTCTTTTTCAACACCCAGATCCCTCATCAAATTCCTTATTCTTGCAACTTCAGGCCACAAGCAATTTGATGCGTAAATATTAGATAAGAGTACATATGTGGAAGAGTCATAAGGTTCTAGCTGCAGGCAACGTTCTGCCACTCGAATGCCAATGGCTGAATTCTTGTGAACACTACATGCAGCGAGAAGTGACTTCCAGATGGAAGGTTCTGAAGCAAAAGGTGAATTCATGAGAAATGATTCTGCCTCCTCGAGATGACCTGGACGTCCAAGAAGGTCAACTATGCATGTGCAATGTTCTACTGAGGGTGAAATTCCATAATAAGAAATCATCATATCAAAAAAATATCTCCCTTTACTGATCCAACCTGCATGACCACAAGCAAGTAGGAGCCCTAGGAAAGTAACAGCTGTTGGGATTACTTCGAGTTTCTTCATATCCTCAAACAGGCAAAGAGATGTCTCACTAAACCCATTTTGGGCAAAACCCATTATCATTGAATTCCAAGAGATGACATTCTTCTTGGGCATGTTTGCAAAAACTCTGAATGAGTCTTCCACAATCCCACATTTTGAGTACATATCAACCAATGCGCTTCCTACAACCAGATCTGATTCTAGTCCTGTTTTTATCACCATGGCATGCATGTGTCTTCCATGAACTGTGGCAGCCCAACCAGCCAGTACTTTGAGGATGCTAGAGAAGGAGAATTCATCTGGTTTTATAGACATACTAAGCATTCTGCGGAAATGCTTTACAGCATTCTCCCCATCACCATTTTGGGCAAAGCCTGATATAATTCCAGCCCAAGACATATTGTTAGGCATTGTTAAAGACTCAAAAACCTTCAATGCACTGTCTGTAAAGCTACAATTAGAATACAAGCTAATTAGAGAGTTCCCAACTGAGGTGTTTAAATCCAAACCTAGCTTGATAGAGTGGGCATGGACTTCAGTTCCTTCAGACAATGCACCCATCACTGAACATGATGAAAGAACACCTGACAATGTAAATGCATCAGGCCTCATGTTTTCTCTTTGTAACTTGGTGTAGATTTTCAATGCATCCTTGTATCTTCCAATTGGACTGTACCCTGCAATAAGTGCATTGAAGGAAACCAAGTTCTTCCTCTCTATTTCCTTGAAAACACACTCTGCATCTTCAATGTTTAAGCATTTTGAATACACATCAACGAGTGCTGTACCCACAAACACATCTGAAAGGAATCCACCCTTTAGTATTCTGGCATGGAAAGATCTGCCTAGAACATTATCAGCTATCTCAGCCAAAGCTTTCAAAACACTGGCAAATGTGGTCTGATTAGGAAGAAAGCCATCAGATTGTAGCTGATTAAATAATTTAATAGCATCCTCACTGGAAGAGTTTTGTGCGTACCCTGTAATCATGGAATTCCAAACTACAAGATCTTGCTTCCCCATCTGATTGAAAATACAACGGGCACTGTCTAAACAGCCGCATCTCGAGTACATGTCAATCATAGTCGCCAAAACAAAGGCATCAAAAGAAAAATTCAATTTAATCACTTGACAATGTATTGATTTTCCAGTTGTAATACAGCCCAAGCGAGCACAGGCCTTGAGGACACTAGTAACTATAAAACCATTCACCAAAGATATCCAATAAATATCATTCGCTAGCATCATTGAGAACAAATTGAGTGCTTCAATATTCAAACTGTTTTGAGCATAACCCACAATCATTGAGTTCCACAAGACTGCATCTCTTTTGGGCAATTCATCAAAAATCATCCAAGCTTCATCAACAAGATTGCACTTTGAATACATAGAGACCAACCCACTTGCAATGAATGATTGCCCGGAGAGCCCCTTCTTCAGTATCAAACAATGCAAGCTCGTACCGAAACATGTATTCCCGAACCTAGAGCAAATACCAACAACCGTGGAGAAGGTCATTTCGTTGGGCTCAATTCCATCTCTTTGCATCCGCAAAAAGTATCCCAGAGCTCGGTCACTGAATCCTCTCTTTGCATTATTCGAAATCATTGAAGTCCAAGAAACTACATTCCAGTCAGGCATTTCACCAAACGCCTCGCCAGCATTGAGAAAGACATTGGAATTACCGTCCACGTTGACTACATTAGCCGCGAGAGCGACATCTGAGGAGGCTGATACAGTGAGCAAGTGAGATGGGATTGATTTTGCTGTGATGAATGCAAAAGCACTTGCGGATCGATTCAAGATGCGAAGGAAACTTGGATAAATAGGTGGCGTTCCTTGTTTCCGGAGACAAGAGAGGAACTTCATAGCTTCTTTGGTTCCCTGCTTTTGACATGTTGTTCCCGTCTTTTACATGGAAAATGGCAAAAGCCAAGATCTTCTGCAACTTAGAAAGAGAGGTTAATGACGATAAAGTCACTCATGTGGCTTGAGACAGGACTACGTGAGGAATACGGTAGGCGATGCTTTTTTGAAAAGTACAGTGACCTGCCGTGATTTGAATTTAGAACTACGATCATTTTCATAACAATTTAAAAGAAACTAACCTTTAGTATTTAAACATTCATGATTGAAGTAAAACTTTCTGTTAAGTATAATTTTATTTATTTAAATTAAATAAATAATAATACTATAATTATATTTATTTATTATAATTCATATCTTGAATACATCTAATGTCCAATAAAATGTTGCATACTGTTAGGTTTAAATTTGGTAAAAAAACTAGTTAAAAAACTCATTACTTTGGTGACATTATTTTATTTTTAGTAATATACTAATTTATTGAGCATAATAAATTTTTTAAAGTAAAATAAAGATTGCCAATATCATAATTGAGGAAAATTTCATATTCAAAATTTGTATTAGTTTAATTTAAGCAAAAAATACTAATAGTGGATTGAGAAGTAGAGAACTCTACTTCAGCATCTAATTTAATTAGTTTGATTTTAGTAGTTATAGTACTATTATCAAAACCGGACCATGTACCAAACCGTCTTACAGAAAGGTTGGGTTATTAATGTTGAATCGTAATCAAATCCGATCAAACCCGTGTAATCAATATAATACTTTAAAATATTTTCATAATAAGATTATATTTTCATAAAAAATATTATTGTTACCACTAACACAATTATAAATACTAAAAAAAATAATCTCAATTCTTAAAACAATGTTTAAAGTTTAAAACTCATTTTTGTAGTTGTTTAACAATATTATCATGCTATTAATATATAAATATAATATTTTGTTACTATACCTTTAATCATAAAAAAATTCAATTATTCAAAAAAAAATCCTTTATTATAAATATTATTTATTTTAATTGTAAACATTTTATTGACATCTAACTTGATTTCTATTAAGTTGTTATTTTTATATTTTTATATTTTTCTTTTTTAATTTTTTTTACCACTTAACTGAAGAAAATTAATAAATATAAAATAAAAAACAAGTTAGATGTCAAGTTAGTATTTTTTCTAACACCTAATGTTTTTTATTAACCTTTTTTTTAACTTGAATTTTATTTAAGTTTTAATAATGTTAGAAAGAGAAATGGTTTTAAATAAAAAATAAACTTTTCATATAAAAAAGGCTTTTTAAGTGAAAACCATAACCCTCTCAAATCTCAACTCTCAACCCTCGATGGATACTATCCCTTTTATTTCTTTCCCGCCGCCCATCCCATCCCATCTATACTTTCCTTTCATCTCCTTACACGACTCCCCTCCCAAAGAAAACCAGAGGAGGCCTAACCCTAATGCCACCACCGTGAGCAGAAGGGAGAAAAGGACCATGTTGGTCAAGTTAGCCAAATATCTATAATAGTCCTAGAGGGGGGTGAATAGGACTATTGGAGAATTTTAAAATCTATTTAAATATTGTGCACTTTAATGATTAATCAATACAAATTTACTCAATTAATATTCTAAATGTAATTTACAAACAAGATTAAGTTCAAGCAAATTATGTGTGTAATAAGATATGAGCTAAAGCAAATGCACAAAATAAGGTGAAGAAGATGAGAAGAGATGGAGAATTATGACACAATGATTTTTACGTGGTTCAGCAACCTTGTCTACATCCACACCTCAAGTGCACCACTTGAGAATTTCACTAACTTTCTCCTTCACAGGTGGAGAAGAAACCAATTATAAAGCTTAATCTACTTCACGGGTGTAGATCGACTTAATCACCAAGAGAACACCTCTCTTGAAAGCCAATAGAGTTACACCAACCCTTTACAATATTTCACAAGTAATAGAAAGAAGTTGTGCTTTGAAATATACCAAGAACTTAGCCTTGAGTTACTTGAACTAGCTTGGGCTTGTTCTTGAATGTCCTCTCTTCTTGGCTTGATGTAAATGCTCTAATGAAGTCCAACCAAGATGATACTAAAGAGGTCTAGGGTAGATAAAGGTTTTCCTATGAGGATTAAGACCCTAGAAAGAATCTTTACTTAACACATTCAACTTAGAGCATAAGATGCTCAAGATATGCCTATGAGAGCTTTTAATGTGTTTGAGATTAAGATTCAAAGCTTAGAGTATAATAACTACGGAGTTTGTAAGCTTCGGAAGTTGTTGGAAAGCTTGGAAGAGTGTATGAAAAAATTGGGCTCAAGTCATTAATCTTTTTCTCTCCAAAAAGCCTTACATTTATAGGCTAGAAAAGTTCCAACGGATCTATCTTCGGACCTTCCGGAGATGTGTCTCAGACCTTCCGAGGTTGCAAAGGTCGAATTCCCAACGGTCATATTACAACAGCTATTTTGACCCCGCAACGGGCAGTTTGACTGATCCTCTGAACGTCCGAAGGTTTCTGTTCGGCACATCCAAAATTCCCTGGAATGCCTCGATTCAGAACATCCGATTGACTCATCGTGGATCATCTGAAGGTATATCCTCGGACGCTCTGAGACTATGTTCTCGGAAGTTCCGAGCTGCCCAGAAATCCGAACAACTGATAAATGAAAGGAATATCCTCGGACGTTCCAAGACATGTTCTCGGAAGTTCCGAGCTGCTCAAAAAACCCTTTTTCCACCAAGTGTTGGAAACTTGAGATTTTGTGAAAAATGTGGACATGGTGGAGAGCTCATGAGTGTTCTATGCAATCAGTTAGATTTAACTATCATTGAACATTTTAGATTGCAAGGACACACAAAATATGGAGATATTTGGTAGATCGTAAGAGCTCTCCACAAGGCAGAGAGTGGACTTAGAAACCCTGTTTGTATTATTCCAATTTTAACCAAAAAGGCTTCTAAGGCTTCTAGGTCAATCCTATGGTTCATATATCTGTGATGGTTGGCATTTAAAGAGTTCTTCCAATTTTGGTGCGAGCTTTCAAAACAATGTGTCTTCTGGCGCTTTAAGCTTGATTTGATTGTGCGTGTCTTCCAGAGATGAGGTCTTAGACACGTAAACAATCACGACTCAGTCAAAGAAATTGACAACATAGGACTCAGTCGGACACAGTCACGGAATTGACAACTCAAACTGACTCAGGAGAGGCAGATTTAACTTTTAGGCAAACAGACCCCTACTGCCGAGAACAAGGAGAAGAGTAGCGAATCTGAAAAATGAAAGTCCCTCCGGTGGTGATTTCAGTTTTTTTTTTTTTTTACATTTTCTTTCTTCTTCTTCTCTACTTTCTTCCTTCCAAAAGTGCGGCTTATGGTTTATTTAGTAAAACCTTATTGGACCGCGGTCCGTAACGGCTATTATAGTTCATCTCTTCGTATGGTTTTCTAGCCAGACTGTGTAGATGCCGGTTGCGGTCGAACCTTCGGTTCGATCGCCATCCGATCCGGTTCTGATAACACTGAGTTATACACGTATAGGCTAATTTCTTTTAAATTCTCATTTTTATGACTATTTTTATTCTATGGGGTCAATTGAGGCCACTTAAAGTCAAATGTTAAAACATCTAAATTAAGTCACAAACTCAACGATGCTAGCTTAGTGTCATTTTTCAACAGTGATGAGATTTTATTAAAAAAATAAAATAAAACATTATACAAATTATAAGAAAAAAGAACTGTTACTTTAAGCTAGATAAATGTCTAGAGTAGTCCTAGAGGGGGTGCATAGGACAATGGGGAATTTTAATTTCTATTAAAATATTGGACAAATTGATGATTGGTCTTTAAAAAATTGTCCAATTAATCTTTCAATTTGATCTTTAAGTAAAATTAAGTTCACTCCAACTATATGTGCAATAAGATATGAGATGATGCACGTGCATTAATTAATGTGAAGGAGATGAGGAGAAATGGAAGAAGGTGACACAAGTATTTTTACGTAGTTCGACAACCTTACCTACGTCCCGCCTCAAGTACATCACTTGAAGATTTCACTAACTTCTCCGTCATAGGTGGAGAAAAAATGTATTATAATGCTTGATCTACTTCACGTGTGTAGATTGTAACACCTTGGAATTTTATATTACTTATATTTATGAAATTTGTCATTTATTGGATAAGGTTACAATTGGAACAATTGGGTAAGATATATTCAATTGGGTCAAAATGTCCAATTGGGACCCATTGGGGAGTGTTTGACTTGGTTGACCACCAAGTGAGTTGAGTTAAATTCAAATAAGTGGATTGGACGGCCTTCACATTTTGAATTTAAATTCAAAATGGTGGATGGTTCTATATTCGAAATTCAAACAAATGAGATGGGATTAATATTTGAAATTTAAGCAAATGGAATATATTTAAAGTTCAAATTCAAATGAGATGAATGGGTTGGACGGTTGGATTTCAAATTCAAATGAGATGAATGGATTGGACGGTTTTGGATTTTAAATTCAAAAGAGATAAAGGAGTTATTTTATTTCAAAATTCAAATGTTGGAGAAGATGGAGGAGATTGGTTTGTTTCAAAATTTAAACATAGAAGAGATGGAGGAAGCTATGTTTAAAATTCAAAATGATGACACACGATGGAGATGGATATGGTCTAATTTTTCAAATTCAAACCAAGGGGACGGTTTTACATCTCAAAATTCAAATTCAAAGGCACATGTGGAAGTCTTGGAGTTTTCATCTTATGAAGAGATAAGAAAGATAATGAGAGATAATGAGGATTTTGGTTTGTTTTACAATTCAAATGTGGCATACACGTTGGAAAAAGGGGAGTAGAGGTTTGTGGTTTAAAAATCAAAACATGGATAGCATGAAGAGATGAAGGAGATGGTATTATCTTTAAAAAAAATTCAAATTCAAATGCCTACACGTTGGAGGATTGAGATTTCTATCTCATGTGAGATAGGGAAGATAATCCCATTTGGTTATCTCTCTCCCTCACACTCTCTCTTAGCCGATCACTCACAAGACAAGAGAGAAAAAGGAATTAGAGGTTACATTGCACTCAAGCAGATTCTCTTAAGAACAGACCCTCTTGACCGAACCATTTTTGGAGGAGTGGTATTGATCAAGATCAGTCTCTGCCAAAGAAGCAAGAGAAAGGAGGGGAAAAAAAAGGGCTAAGAAAGAAAGGAAACAAGAAAGAGCAAAGAAAGACCGGAGGAGTAGCGGAACTGGTGAGTGTTATTTATTTAAATTTTGTTTAAAAGAACTATATGGTTCGGCCAACGGTATGGCCGAACCCCATGGATAAAAATTAAGGACTGAATGAGTATGTCTAGGAGGAGTAGATGAACCATAGGGTTCAGCCATATGTATGGCCGAACCCCATGGAAAGACTTTGTCATTTTGAGGACTGAAGATTATGGGACATTATGATAATCTTAAAAGGATTTTTAAATGGACGAAAACTTAGATGTTGATTAAATCAGTCCAATGGAAGAACAAGGGTGATGTTTAAATTAATTTCTAAGATGTTATTATGGACCAAAAGAATGGAAAAGAAGGGGTAAGGTTCGGCCATGGAGTATGGCCGAACCCCACCCAATATATTCATAGAATTAGAATTTCTTAGACTTTGAATCATGTGGATTGTTTTATTAAATTTAAAGGGTTTCAAAACTTAAAGATCATGGAACATGATGAACGGCATGAAAAGGATTTTTAAATGATCATATGGACAAGACATGGGTCGGCCATTTCATGGCCAAACCATGGGGTTATTATGGCTAAGATGTTAAAAGAAGGACCAAGGATGAATAGGTGAGGTTCGGCCATGTTGTATGGCTGAACCCCACTAGGATTATTTTGTGCACTAATTTTATTATAAGATTTTCAAAACATGGAATTGGTGGATGCATGTTTAAGAGTTTAAAGGACCTTTTAAGGGAAGAATATTAGTCATTCTACATGATATAAAAGTAATATGGGGTGGGGGAAACATGATAGGTTGCCATGGACATGGAAGGGATTAAATGGGTAATATTTTTTATGGACTTGGGGTTATTACAAATAATAGAGGATTGCTGTTTAAATGATGAGATTAATGGACTTGAAAATAAATGGGACCAAAATTAAAAAGGGTGACGTTCGGCCATGGAGTATGGCCGAACCCCACAAGTTGGTGTTTGTGGTCTTAGGCTTAAAATGGAAATCAAATGGGATTTAAGTTTAATTTATTATTATGTAACAAGGTGACGGAATCTCTTAAACGGTGCGCATTCATGAGCGGGTGACGGTTTAAGAAGAGCGGACTTTCAAAGTGATTTTTAAGTAGGTTTTCCTACCTCTTTGTAACCATTCTCATATGTGATGTTTATCATGATTTTTATGAGCAGTTTATGTTAATGTATTATGTTCAAAATGGGATTATGAAATGTTAGAATATATTTCCAAATGGCATGTATCATGTATTCATTGACATCTCATGCATGGCATGGGGTGGTGGTTATGTAGCCGGAGGGTCCACACTCCGTCGGGGAGTCCGAAAAACCTGTGCGGTGGTATCTTGATAATAAGAATTCCCATCAAGGGAAACCGAAGGGTCCACACTCCGTCAGGGCGTCCGAACAACCAATGTGGAGGGAGGTTGTGTATATTTGTGATGGGTGGGACTCATTACATTTGCATCACATACATAGCATTCTTTTTGTAAGATTTTGATGACACGTATTTTTATATTATTTGTATGTTTTGTACTCTAACTTTGTGGTAGCCCTAATCGGAAGACCTACTAGGCGCGTTGATCTAATGCTTTATTTCTATCCTTAGAGGATGATGCAGGAAAAGGAAAGGGAAAGGCAAAGGCTGGGGATTACGAGGAAAGCTACGCATAGGAGCTTGGGCTTTTGATTGAATTTATTTATGGATCTTTTTATTTAAGTTTATATGGACATGTAATAACTTAGTTAATAATTGCTATGGTTTGGTATGGTTTGGAATGATTGATTAAGTTAAGATAACTTTGGAAAAATGACAATGTACTTTGCTATCTAATAAAATGGAATAGTCTTAGGTTCCATTATAATTCCGCAGTTAGATTTAATAATATTCCGCAAGTTCTACTTAGTACCGTATGTGAAATGTTTCACATGGACTTAGTCCATGCACATATGGGTTTGGCCAGTTAAGGGTCGGATTTTAGAAGTCCGGACTTAGCTCGCGTCGTGACATCCCACTCTTATCACACTTGTTTATATATTAAAAAAAAAATATATACTCTAATTTTAGAGTGAAAAGGGCGGGGTGTTACAATTGGTATCAGAGCGAATCGGGAAGTTGAATCCTTCGAAGTAAGATTAAGACGGTTTCATGTCTCACTGACAGATAAGAATCCCAACTGACCGACTCTTTGGAGTCCGCTGACTCGGGGCCGGATTAATTTACTTCGTTAGACTCAGACTGAACAATCAATTTGAGAACAATAATGAAAGATAACAAAAGTACAATCATTATAGTTGATCTACCAAACATAGCAAAATAGGATATACTCCCCCAATATTCCCCCAAATTGAAAAACAAACATTAGGTATTTAGAGACCTCCCTCAAAAACAAAGGAAAACCAAGATTGTTTATTTGGAAATCTCTCCAAAATAGTGAAAACACAAACTGTATGAAGAAACTAAGTCAATTATGTTTTCATGACTTAGGGAAAATGGCACCAAAAAGAAAGATCCCACAAAGCAAGAAAGGGAAAGAAAAAGAGATGCCACTCATTCAGTATGAGGAAGGAAGGCACAAATCTCCATCAGAGGAAGGGCATTCTCAGCCTAAAGAAGGGGCTGGAAAAACACATAATGAGGAAGAGTCACATCATTCTGAAAGGTCACATCACTCTGAAAAGTCACACCATTTTGAAGAGTCACATCATTCTCGGCAAGAAAGGAAGGAGCGGGAATACTCATCTCGAAAGGAGGAAGAGGAGAAGAGCGGCTTGCATATTCCACATGTGCCGCTTGAACTATAGAGTTTAGTTCAAGCAGTGGTGTCTTCGGTACTCCAGCAACATATGAATGGAAGTGAAAGTTCCAAGGATGCCAATGATCGGAGTATGGTTCGAGAATTCCAGCAACAACGTCCTCCCTACTTCAAAGGGAAGGAAGGGACTGTTGGAGCCGAGCACTAGTTGAAGAAGATCACTCAGATCTTAAAGTTACTTAAGATCTCGAGTCATGCTGACAAGATTCTACTGGCTACTTCACAACTAATAGAAGATGCCGGAAAATGGTGGGAGGTGGTGGAGAAGCAGAGGGCACTCATACCAGAAAGGGAGAGGACGACCATGACATGGGAACAATTTTCAGCAACCTTTCTGGAACACTACTTTCCGGAGGAGGAGAAGGAGCGACAGACGCAAGCCTTTCTGTCCTTAGTTCAGGGCTCTATGACGGTGGCAGAGTATCACCGGGAATTCCTCAGTCTATCCATCTATGCATTTTATATGGTGGACACAGAGCATCGCAGGGCAAGGAAGTTTGAGAAGGGTCTACGGCCAAACATCAGGGCCAAAGTGACCATATTCAAGTGCGCTACATTGGTTGAGGTGGTCAGCAAGGCCACAATAGCAGAACAGGAGTTGAATGCAATGGTGCGGTTTGACAACCGCCGAGCTCCAAGTGGGAGGGGTGGGTTCCAGCCCAACAAGAGGTTCCGTCCGAATTTCAGTAGACCCTCACCATCTACTGGGTCCACAGGGGACTTTCGTCCCAACCAGCCCACTCCATCTGCATCCGTCAATCAGGCTCCCAGAGGGGTGAACAATTGCTTCCACTGTAACCAGCCGGGTCACTTCAAGAGGGAGTGTCCAAAGCTCAACAAGCTCTCTCATACCAGAGGATCATTCCGCCCACCACTTAGGCCAGCTAACTCTTGGGGAGGCAGGACATATAACCAGGCGGGGCGGGCTCCTAACCCTACTGGATCTGGACGATTATTTCTCTAGCTCCTCTAGAGGACGTGGATCATTCAGTAATCCAAGGTATGGCTGTTGTCAGTAGTTCCTATGCTTATGCACTATTTGACTCTGGAGCTTCACACTTCTTTATATCTGCATCATTTGTAACTGCCACGGGTACTTTAGTTCAAAAATTGTCTACAACTCTTACAATTGTATCCCCGGTCGGAGACACTTCTTTGGGACTTATTTGCATAGCTATAAATACTGAACTCGTTGGATTTAGATTTGAGTTCAATTATCTGGTACTCGACATGAGTGAGTACGATATTATCTTTGGCATGGACTGGTTGGCTAGTTTTCAGGCCAACATCGATTGTTATCGCCGCTGAGTGACATTTTGGTCAACCGAGGGAAAACAATTTGTGGTTCGTACAGACAAGCAGAGCAGATTGCGGGAAGGGTTGAACCATGTGGTATTGAACAATATCATCATAAATAAGGCGCCAGTCACTGAACTTCCGGCAATTGTGAAAGAGTTTGCGGATGTTTTTCCAAAGGAACTCCCTGGCTTACCACCCATGAGGGAGCTCAATTTTGAAATCAAGTTGTATCCTGGCACTTCCCCAGTGTCTTTATCACATTATCGGATGGCACCAGCTGAGATGTCCGAGTTAAAGAAGCAGATTGATGAACTGCTCAGACTGGGTTTCATCCGAAACAACACATCATCTTGGGGAGCTCCAGTGTTGTTTGTAAAGAAAAAGGACGGTTCACTCCGCATGTGCGTGGATTACCGGAAACTAAACCAGCTTACGGTCCGGAACAAGTATCCTTTACCCAGGATCGATGATCTCTTTGATCAATTAAAGGGTTCCTGTCACTTCTCGAAAATTGATCTGATGTTCGGTTATCATCAAATCCGAGTTAAAGAGGAGGACATAGAAAAGACAGCCTTCAGAACGCGGTATGGAATATATGAGTTTGTGGTCATGCCGTTTGGACTCACCAATGCACCAGCTGTATTCATGGACCTAATGAACCGGATCTTCCGTCCGTATTTGGATCAGTTCATTATTGTGTTTATTGATGATATCCTGATCTATTCCAAGAGTCAGGAGGAACATGCTGAACACCTGCAGATAGTTTTGAACACTCTGAGACAGAACAAGCTATATGCCAAAGCTAGTAAATGTGAGTTCTGGCTTTCCAAAATGAACTTCTTGGGGCATGTTATATCCGAGGAAGGTATAGCTGTGGATCCAGCTAAGGTGGCGGCCGTAAAAGAATGGAAAGCACCAAAGAATGTAACCGAAATCCGTAGCTTCCTGGGTTTGGCCGGTTACTATCGGAAATTTATCATGGACTTCTCAAAAATAGCATCTCTACTCACTCGACTCACTCAGAAAGGAGTCAAATATGAGTGGTCAGATCTGTACAACCAGAGATTCGACGAGCTGAAAGACAGACTCACAACTGCCCCTATCTTAATTCTACCGGAAAGAGGCAAGGGTTATGAGGTATACTGTGATGCCTCAGGAGAGGGACTGGGGTGTTCACTCAGTCAAAATAATCATGTGGTGGCATACGGGTCAAGACAGTTGAAAGTACATGAACGTTTATATCCCACACATGATCTGGAGTTAGCTGCGGTGGTCTTCGCTCTTAAAAGCTGGAGACACTATTTATATGGTGAGAAGTTTGAGGTATTTTCAAATCACAAGAACTTGAAGTATTTATTTGATCAGAAGGAGCTCAACCTGAGACAGCGCAGATGGATGGAATATCTGGCAGATTACGAGTTCGCACTTTGATACCATCCGGGCAAGGCAAATAAGGTGGCAGATGCACTCAGCCGCATATCTCATGCATCAGTGGCAAGTTTAATCAGAACAGAATGGGAGATGTTGAACACCATCCGAGAGTTTAGACTCTACCTCAATAACCATGGGACAATTTACAATTTGATCATACAGTCCAACATGGTTACCAAAATTGAACAGGAGCAGTGAACAGATCCAGAAATGAAAGAAATATGGGCTAAAATGTCAACTGGCGTAGTCATACCAGATTGGGAATTACGACCAGGGCAAGGTCTTGTATTCCAGGGTAGAATATATGTGCCAAAAATCTGCAGAAAAGAGTTGTTGACCGAGGCACATCAGACTAAGCTCTCCATTCATCCGGGTAGCACCAAGATGTATCACGATCTAAAGAGACATTATTGGTGGCATGGACTCAAGAGAGATGTTGCAGAGTTTGTGGCTCGTTGCTTAACTTGTCAGCAAGTTAAGACGGAACATCAGAAGCCACCAGGGTTACTCAAACCCTTACCAGTACCGGAATGGAAATGGGAGCACATTTCCATGGATTTCGTGATGGGGTTGCCGAGGTCCTCCAAGGGCAATGATGCTATATGGGTCGTGGTAGACCGACTGACCAAGTCTGCGCATTTTATCCCTATCAAGATGACAGATTCATCGGAGACATTGGGTCGGCGGTACATCAAGGACATCATCAGATTACATGGTATCCCACGGACTATAGTATCTGACAGAGATGGCCGGTTTACTGGCAGAGTATGGCAGAGCATGCAGTCGGCCATGGGGACCGATCTACTGACAAGCACAGCGTTCCATCCACAGACTGATGGACAATCAGAAAGGACAATACAAATATTGGAGGATATATTGAGGGCTTGCATGCTAGACTTCAAGGGCGAATGGGAGGATCACTTGCCGCTGGTAGAGTTCTCATATAACAATAGCTACCAGGAAAGCCTTCAGATGGCCCCATTCGAGGCCTTATATGGTAGACCATGCAGGTCACCAGTGTGCTGGACAGAGGCCGGTGAGCCTGCGCTGATTGGACCCGAGCTAGTCGCAGAGACTACAACACAAATTCAGTTGATTCGTCAACATCTATTGACTGCACAGAGTCGGCAAAAGAGCTATGCGGATAAAAGGAGGAGGTTCCTAGAATTCGAAGTGGGGGACAGGGTGTTCTTGAAGGTCTCGCCACGAAAAGGGCACATGAGATTTGGGAAAAAGGGAAAACTGTCGCCAAGATATGTGGGACCGTTTCCAATTATAGAAAGATGGGAGAAGTAGCCTATCAGTTAGCACTTCCTTCACAATTGGCATCTCTACACGATGTGTTTCATGTGTCGATGCTGAGAAAGTACAATCCCGACCCGTCTCATGTATTGAATATACAAGACATAGATGTGCAAAGCGACGCCACGTACATTGAGAAGCCTGTCAGAATAGTGGAGACTGAACAAAGGGTGATACGAAACAGAGCAATCCAGTTCGTCAAGGTGGTATGGGATCAACATGGTATTGAGGAAGCCACCTGGGAACTCGAATCGGAAATGAGAACGGCTCACCCTGATTTATTCATGTAATTTATTTTGGAATCCTACTTCGTTCTATTTTTAGGACGAAAATATTAAAAAAGAGGATTGTATTGTAACACCTTGGAATTTTATATTACTTATATTTATGAAATTTGTCATTTATTGGATAAGGTTACAATTGGAACAATTGGGTAAGATATATTCAATTGGGTCAAAATGTCCAATTGGGACCCATTGGGGAGTGTTTGACTTGGTTGACCACCAAGTGAGTTGAGTTAAATTCAAATAAGTGGATTGGACGGCCTTCACATTTTGAATTTAAATTCAAAATGGTGGATGGTTCTATATTCGAAATTCAAACAAATGAGATGAGATTAATATTTGAAATTTAAGCAAATGGAATATATTTAAAGTTCAAATTCAAATGAGATGAATGGGTTGGACGGTTGGATTTCAAATTCAAATGAGATGAATGGATTGGACGGTTTTGGATTTTAAATTCAAAAGAGATAAAGGAGTTATTTTATTTCAAAATTCAAATGTTGGAGAAGATGGAGGAGATTGGTTTGTTTCAAAATTTAAACATAGAAGAGATGGAGGAAGCTATGTTTAAAATTCAAAATGATGACACACGATGGAGATGGATATGGTCTAATTTTTCAAATTCAAACCAAGGGGACGGTTTTACATCTCAAAATTCAAATTCAAAGGCACATGTGGAAGTCTTGGAGTTTTCATCTTATGAAGAGATAAGAAAGATAATGAGAGATAATGAGGATTTTGGTTTGTTTTACAATTCAAATGTGGCATACACGTTGGAAGGAGGGGAGAAGAGGTTTGTGGTTTAAAAATCAAAACATGGATATTCATGAAGAGATGAAGGAGATGGTATTATCTTTAAAAAAAATTCAAATTCAAATGCCTACACGTTGGAGGATTGAGATTTCTATCTCATGTGAGATAGGGAAGATAATCCCATTTGGTTATCTCTCTCCCTCACACTCTCTCTTAGCCGATCACTCACAAGACAAGAGAGAAAAAGGAATTAGAGGTTACATTGCACTCAAGCCGATTCTCTTAAGAACAGATCCTCTTGACCGAACCATTTTTGGAGGAGTGGTATTGATCAAGATCAGTCTCGGCCAAAGAAGCAAGAGAAAGGAGGGGAAAAAAAAGGGCTAAGAAAGAAAGGAAACAAGAAAGAGCAAAGAAAGACCGGAGGAGTAGCAGAACTGGTGAGTGTTATTTATTTAAATTTTGTTTAAAAGAACTATATGGTTCGGCCAAGGGTATGGCCGAACCCCATGGATAAAAATTAAGGACTGAATGAGTATGTCTAGGAGGAGTAGATGAACCATAGGGTTCAGCCATATGTATGGCCGAACCCCATGGAAAGACTTTGTCATTTTGAGGACTGAAGATTATGGGACATTATGATAATCTTAAAAGGATTTTTAAATGGATGAAAACTTAGATGTTGATTAGATCAGTCCAATGGAAGAACAAGGGTGATGTTTAAATTAATTTCTAAGATGTTATTATGGACCAAAAGAATGGAAAAGAAGGGGTAAGGTTCGACCATGGAGTATGGCGAACCCCACCCAATATATTCATAGAATTAGAATTTCTTAGACTTTGAATCATGTGGATTGTTTTATTAAATTTAAAGGGTTTCAAAACTTAAAGATCATGGAACATGATGAATGACATGAAAAGGATTTTTAAATGATCATATGGACAAGACATGGGTCGACCATTTCATGGCCGAACCATGGGGTTATTATGGCTAAGATGTTAAAAGAAGGACCAAGGATGAATAGGTGAGGTTCGGCCATGTTGTATGGCCGAACCCTACTAGGATTATTTTGTGCACTAATTTTATTATAAGGTTTTTAAAACATGGAATTGGTGGATGCATGTTTAAGAGTTTAAAGGACCTTTTAAGGGAAGAATATTAGTCATTCTACATGGTATAAAAGTAATATGGGGTGGGGGAAACATGATAGGTTGCCATGGACATGGAAGAGATTTCACAATGCATGTCTTCCAGATGTGCGGTCTTGGACAAATAGATGGTCACGATTTAATTAAAGAAATTGACAACTCAGGACTCATCCAGGCACAGTTATGGAATTGACAACTCAGTCTGACTCAGGGGAGATAGACTTAACTTTTAGGCCAACAAGAACAAACTAAGCCAATCTCCCTATTGGATAATAAATCATTACAAGAGCAAACCCTAGCAACCTTCATAAAAAACTAATATTTACTCCTACTTCATTTTCTCTTATTCTTTTTAGACTCAAGCCCTTTAGAGTCAATAAAAAATATCCTTCGCATGCTCTATTCTTAATATTTCACCTTTCTTGGCTACTTCTAAATTAATTAATCCAATTAGAGCATTTAAAAATTTTCCTTCCATTATTGGCATGTGCCCCTCAATTCGAATGCATGCATTTTCTCCTAGCCCTATGAGGAAAAGGATCCCATTTTCTCCTCACTGGGTCTCCCATTCTCCGAAAATACACACGGTCTATTATGGTGCACGACTCCTCCATCTTCTCGTTAAATGCTTTCAGCAGAAACGAGGAGTTGTCAGTTCCGACTCTCTCCCACACCTAATTCCTCCACCTCGATCTCCACCCTTGGACCCAGTCCCTACAGAAACAACACCAACGATGAAGCTCTAGTTGAGCTTTGTTGCGTGTTCAACCCTCCATGATTGTCGTCGACACCTCTTTCTTTCACATCAGTAGGTATCACTCCCTAAAACATCTCATTTCTTGAAAAGGAATGAAGCAACGGTCGAGGACTCTACATGTTAGAGATATAGCAGCCAAGAGGTATGAGATCTCCCTTCTCTCATCTCTCAATCTCGAGAATAACTTTATCCTCAACCCTAGCATATAAGACATCGAGCATCTCATCAAAGTTACATCGTTGGCAATTTTCTCTATCTCCACCTGTTGACGGTCTAAAAGTTCAAATTTTGAACTCCAGCCATCCGCTCAATCCTCTCGTCTTTCTATTGTTTTATAGCAATGGCTTCAGTTTAGTTTTGGTTTAAGTGCTAGTTTGGGGGTTATGCACTAGTTTTGGAGTTTATATGTTAGTTTTGGAGTTTATGCGCTAGTATAGGTTTATGCTCATATAACCACATCTCGCGTCTCTCTTGTTTTATGCACTTATATTGTTTTATGCACTAGTTTTGGTATATGCACTAGTATTAGTCCTTATAACGACCCGTCCCGCTAGAATGATATTGTCTGCTCTGAGCATTACACACGGCCCGCATGACTTTCAATTGGCGAGCCAACCCATTGTTTATCCCAAAAGGCCTCATGCTAGAAAGGGAAGGCTACCACTTATATACTAGGAAATTTCCAATGCAACTACTAATGTTGGACTTTTTTCTCCATAAGCACGCTCCACACTATGGACTCCTCTAGGGCGGGGTATTACAATCTACCCCCCTTAATGCCAGAGCTGTCCCCGACTCGACACACACAACAATCAAGCCCACACCCTCAGGCATAGAGTTGAACCTAGCTATGATACCATTTGTAACGACCTGTCCCACTAGCATGATAGTGTCCGCTCTGGGCATCACACACGGCCCACACGGCTTTCAATTGACGAGCCAACCCATTGTTGCTCCCAAAAGGCATCATATTAGAAGGAGGAAGGTTACCACTTATATACCAGTGAATTTCCAATGCAACTAACAATGTTGGACTTTTTTCTCAATAGGCACGCTCCACACTATAGACCCCATATGGGGCAGGGTATTACAGTCCTAACAAGTCTATAGTTCGTTAGGAGCATTAATTATGATACATTTTAACCCAAGTTCAACATCAGCAAAATAGGTATCACCATCAATGTCTAACAATAATTGGGATGATAGAACAGAAGAACTACATTAATATGCAAAACTCTAGAGCTCTAAATTTGAATAAATATTAATCTATTATCTAATCAAATTGCACTAATTCAAATCAAAATCCAAGTTAGAATTCTAAAACTCAAAAAAACAGTCATCATAAAAATAATCTCTAAAAAATGAAATGGATTTTCATATATCTTTTGAAAAAAAAAAAAGAACAGAGTAGATTTTAGAGAGAGTAAAGTGATACCTGGGAAGTGGAGAAATATATTTCGAGATCGACACCGGAAGACAATGGCGAAATCCACTAGAAAAAATAGTCGACTAAAGTATAAACGACCTCTAGACGAGAAGATACGAGAAGGGAACAAGAGGAGCAAGTGAGAAAACATAGTGAAACAGATTTTCTTTTAACACCAAAATTTGCAAATTTTATGTGATGTGAGAAACGAAGTGCTACTATTTAGAAAGCGTACACCCCAGCGCTGGTAGCGAAGTAGTAAATTACTCAGTGAAACTGAGGTCGAATCCACAGGGATTAAAGGTAATAAAAACACTGATTGAGGCGATAAAAATGAGATTTGATTTCCATACCGAGTATTGTCATGCGTCGAACTCTGGAACACGTGACTATTTTTTTTTTTTTGAAACCCTTCTACTGAAACACAACTCCATGTAAACATGTGAAGAACACGTGTGAGGGGAATCCTAAGTCCACTTGGTCCTTGGGAGTCCCACTAAAATTTTAGCAGAGTCTCCCCTAAAAACGGGACCTTTCGACTATCATAATTCACGTTCCCATTTGTTTCCCATCATTCTAACATCTTTCACAATCTAATCCTACTTAAATTTTCTCAATTTAAAACAGAGTCCATAGTTCTTGAGTATATAAACTTTAAGTCCATACATCAACATTCACATCAATTACATGGTTCATATTACATAGTGCATAAGGAACATTCCATGCAAAAGTATCAAAACACGAAATAAGGAATCTTTAAGTATGTGGCTCCTACCTGAAGTTGTAAGGGTGAGCACATGCAAGCCCAGTAAGAAATAAACACATGGTATACACATGCCCACATGACTTTGTATGAAATAAGTTACATGCTATGCATTATGCCATGACATTAGACTACCAAATCAATGGTCCAAACCCCCAACATCACTCATTGTGAGGTTGTGTCCACATAATCATCAGGACACCCGGAACGCGTTGGACCATGACTTACTTGGCGCAACCAGCACGACTCACCCTAAGTGCCAGGTACGTCAGTTGATCGATTGGCTAGTTCGGTTCACTGACTCATAGATTGATTATCCAATCTAGTTAAATCAGTTGTCCGAGCTTCAGTGCAGAACAGAGAACTGGGCAAAAAATCCAAAAAACATTTTAGGATTATGAGGCCTTTTTTATTCTATTTTCAAAATCTATCATTATGGAAAGTTTCTAAACCTAATTTTGAACATGGTGGAGAAAGTTAAACTCATGTTTGTTTGAAATCAATCTAGATTTAGTCCACCAAGTAAATTTAGGAAAAACCCATGGATTTTCAAAACTCAACAAAACCTTGTTTTCTTTAAGTTAAAACTCCAATTTTTTTGCTTATAAACGTTTAAAATTACTTAATTGAGCAATAAGGAATGAAAATAATAGCTTACTGCAAATTTGGAGGAGAGAGAAGAGGAAAAAGAAAGCTCTCGGTATTTGAAGCTTTCGTTCGCAAGCAAAAGAAATAGAAGGAATGAGGAGCTGTGAGAGAGAGATTGAGTGAAAAAGAGAGACAATTGATTAAAAGGGACTATGTCCTTATTTTAAAGGACGGAGGGTATAAGGTCACCCACTTAGCCGACAAAGGCAATGGACGGTGAGGGCAAGGAATGTTGGACTTTTGGCTCAGAAGGCCTGATCAACCTTTTGGGCCCAAGCCAAACTTAGGCTGAGTTAGGTCCAGTCTTGTAACCTAGCCCACTTGTATATATAATGTCTCTTATTTCTTTTTAGAGTAAGCCAGAGTGTGCACTGTAGAGAGAAAAGAGAAAGTAAGGGAAAAACCAGAGAGAGAAGAGATAAAGGAGTTAAGGGTTTAATCATTTTGTAATTGGTTTACTCTTCTAGTGGATTCGTGTTACACTCTCCGTGGACGTACGTAAGGTTCCGAACCAAGTAAATCTCTGTGTTCATCTTTCTCCTCTTCTTAATCTGTGTGTGTTTGTGATTGTGTGATTTCTTTATTGGATTGTTTACACCAACAATTGGTATCAGAGCCAGATTCGTCGGATCGTCGGATTCGTCGAAGGCTCTTCGGGCAGAAATCATTACAGATCACCGTACCAGGCCTCATCAGCATATTGCAGATCTGAAACCAGATCTGGATAGGTACAGGCCCAATGGAACTGCATACAGGGCAGCAGTGCCAAGCACAAGAGACGTGGCCTGCTGAAAACTCAGTTTCGGGTTTTTCAGTGGAATTGTAGGAAAGCACATTAGGGTTCTTGGGTTTCCATCATCAAAACACTCTCCCATCTATGGATCAGAGTGAACCGTGCATAGGGTTCCAGATTTGAGAAGTACGAGGCCGGTAGTGAGCGTCGGCTACAAAGCAACAGCAGAACGCAGCAAGGGGTTGCCGATTTCTCAGAATGCCGAACAGATTTGAGACCGAGCAGCAGAAGGTCAGTTTCAGAGATCTGAGATCTCAATCAGAATATCTAGAGTCTCTGGATTTTCTGAAGAGATTTGGGGCAAACCAGGAAGTTAGATCTCAGAGAAAGACATGGAGGACTGTCGGCAGATTCAGATCTGAGAAGGGATTAACAGATCTGGGTGAATTACGAGCAGAGGAAGGAGAGCAGTGCCGGCCAAGATCGGGAGTTGCTAGCTGCAGAAGAGGCACAGTATATCTGGCGGCAAAAGTCCAGAGTACAGAGGTTGCTCGATCTATGTTTTTTAGATCTGTGGTGGGAGCAGCGAGCATTGCGGCAACGAGTGGTGGTAAAAGTAGGAGGAAGGTGCAGAACCAGGCAGATAGTTTCAGATTTGAAGCATAGGGCTCGGATCTGAAGGGTTTCCCGAATAAGGAGGTTGGTGTAATCGCAGAGCACAGGGTGCGGCAGCTAGAAGGAAACCGAGGAAGAAGAAGGGCTGCCAGATCTTAGGCTTCTACCCGCCGGACAGAAGTAACGCCGGAGAAACCATAAAAAGCTGAGGAAGAGGGGTTGTCAGAGGCAAGCGACGACGAATAGTGGCTGGAGAAGCCACGGTGTGAACCGGAGAGATCTTCGGCGTGCGGCAGGAGGAGCTATGGCAGAATAGGTCTTTTTGGTTCCACTCGTTTTTTAGGTTTAAAAAGAGTGGACAAAAAAAAAAAAAAGTGGTTATCTCGAGGACCACCATTTCTAGTGCACCCGCTAGACCACTTTTTCAGGTGATCACTCGAGGGACTACGGATTCGGGTAGTCTCACTGGACTACTATACTGCAGCATCTGGTAGTCTCAGGACTACAGTTTCTAGTGATCCCACAGGACCATAGTTTCGGGTACTCCTTCAGTCAAATCAACGGTCAATACTGTTTTGAAGTTTCTGGAGTCATCCAGACTCGGAATTCAGATCCATTTTCACTTGTACGTTCGCAATGACAGGATCTACACAGTGGCCAACTTTGATCTGGAGTTTGGATATTTGACAGCGGCAGTGTGAGGAAATCTCAGTGGGTAGCAATGTCGAAAAGGTGAAAATCAAGATTGATAGATTCAATGGCACAGACTTTGCATACTGGAAGATGCAGATCGAGGATTCTCTATATCAGATGAAGATGCACCAACCTCTTAAAGGTACAAAGCCAACTGATATGAAGGCCGAAGATTGGGCAATTCTAGACAGACGGGCGTTAGGCGTTATTCAATTAACGCTGTCTCGGAATGTTGCTTTCAACATAGCGAAGGAGACGACCACGAAGGGTCTGATGGATGCCTTTGCAAACATGTATGAGAAACCTTCTGCCTCCAATAAGGTACATCTGATGAGACGATTATTCAACCTCAAGATGTCAGAAGGTGCATCAGTGGCTGAACATCTGAACGAGTTCAACTCAGTCACGAGTCAGTTGAGTTCGGTGTAGATTGACTTTGAGGATGAGGTCAGAGCATTGATTCTTCTATCCTCTCTACCAAAAAGTTGGAGTGCTACTATCACAGCTGTGAGCAACTCCAAAGGAAGTACGAAACTGAAATATGATCATATTCGGGATCTGATTCTAAGCGAAGAAATCTGTAAGAAGGAATCGATTGAGTCTTCGGGATCCTATCGTACAGAGGGGCTAGTGGTTACCGGTGATCATCGTCGTTGGAGAGGTTTTGACAAAAGCTATAGTAGTCGGTGGCGATCACGACCGAAATCAAGAGGAAAGAGTGTTGGGAAGTTCAAGTGCTATTACTGTGAGAAGGAAGGGCACAAGTTGGTGGACTGCAACAAACTTAAGCGTGATCGGGAGGCAGATCATAAGACTTGGATCAATCGAACGACTCACATAGTGCCTCAGCAGAGGAGATTTTTCCTTGAGTTGCTGGAGTGTTGACAGTCATTACAGGTATGGACAATCTAAATGATAAGTGGATTTTAGATACAAGGTGTTCTTACCACATGTGTCCGATGAGAGAATGGTTTGACACTAACAAACCATGCAATGGAGGAATTGCCTAAATGGCAAATGGAGCAATTAGCAGTATCATTGGGACCGGGGCAATCATAATCAAGATGTTTGATGGTACGGTGAAGAAGCTTGAGAATGTGCATCATGCCCCGGACATGAAGATGAATTTAATTTCATTAAGTATGCTCGAATCTGAGGGATTCGCTTTCAAAGCAAAAGATGGGGCTCTTCGAGTGGTTAGAGGAGCTATGATAGTGATGAAGGGGAAGAGGCAAGGAGATCTGTATACACTATTGGGGAGCACAGTTTTTGGCAGACAACACGCATCTTCTAGTCGGGCTGTGGGTAGAAGAAAAAGAACCCGTAACACATCAATGATGTGTGGCCCGAATAAAAATGTGACTTTTGCATTGGATGGTTGTGGTAGTATGAATGGTTTCCACGGTGCAGGTGAAAGCAATGATGGAAAGATGAAAGCGTCGACGTCCCACAAAGAGAAGAATGCAAAAGGTTCAACAATGAAATGGGTAGTCAAGTTCAAGCGGGGCTAGGACTTGGCCGATTCTTCTATTGAAGAAGAAGGTGGAGCATCCCAGAGCGTGGGGATGCACATCTCACACAGAGATGCAGAGGATTGCAGCTGCAGGTGGAGCATTGCCGAGAGCGACCGATATGCTGAGATCTGTAGATGTAGAACATGAGTCTATCTCATGTTATTTCCCAAGTTGGTGGAGTTCGTATTAGGTGGAGAGGTTACAAGCACAGCACATCATTCTTCATTGGACTCGGCCTTTTTCGCCAAGGTGGAGATTTGTTGGACTTTTGGCTTAGAAAGCCTGATCAACCTTTTAGGCCCAAGCCCAAACTTAGGCCCAGTTAGGTTCAATCTTGTAACCTAGCCCACTTGTATATATAATGTCTCTTATTTCTTTTTAGGGTAAGTCAGAGTGTGCACTGTAGAGAGAAGGAGAAAGTAAGGGAAAAACCAGAGAGAGAGAAGAGAGAACGGAGTTACGGGTTTAATCCTTTTGTAATTGATTTACTCTTCTAGTGGATTCGTGTTACACGCTCTGTGGACGTAGGCAAGGTTGTCGAACCATGTAAATCTCTATGTTCATCTTTCTCCTCTTCCTAATCTGTGTGTGTTTGTGATTGTGTGATTTCTTTATTGGATTGTTTACACCAACAAGGAACGCCCACATCGTCCTTGAGAACGAAGGAAAAAAAGTGTTCGATCTGCAGCTTGTTCGTGGGATTCACTGTGTGTTCCCCGGGAAATGGATAATGGGGGTGTCTCCTACAAAATCTGACCTTATCGATGGATTCAGAATATCTAGATTGGTTACTGAGAAATTAGGGTTGAAATCCGAGGTTCAAAGCCACTCGATCAATATGATTTTCAGAGATTAAAACTTTAATGGTTTTAGGGTCTAAACTGAAAATGAAAGATGGTGTTTAAAAATCCGACTTTGGAGAGTCCAAAGAGAGTTTTGAAGGTCTGGTTAGTTCCTATAATTTAAAAGCAGTCTATAAAACAAGTTTCATAAAAAAACAGAAATGTAGAGATATTTTTAAATAGGGAATTTGCAAACTGACACTCAAAATACAATTTTCAGAGAAAATCGTGGCGAGTTTAAATGGGTTTCAAGTTTTCCTATGCTCGAGGGATTCAGTGTGTGAATTTTTTAGAATTTTAGGGCTTCAAAATGGTTATTTAAAAGGCACCTAAAAAATTGGAGTTACTATTTTTTATTTTAGATTGAAATAATTATTTTTTTCCTATCGATTAACCAAAATTCACATTCAGTCATCCGATTGAGGTTTTTCAGGAAAAGAAATGCTCTCTGTAAAATGATCCGAGCATACAGTCGGTTAACCATCAGTTCACAAGATGATTTACACATCTAACCGAATTTTAAAGATCTATATCTAGAGTTCCAAAACTGAAATTTAGACGAACTTGGACTTTTTGGAACGCCCACAAGATAATCTACGCATCTAACCGATATCTGATTAAGATCAGAGTCCTTAAAATTCCTCAATTTGCGAAACCAAGCGCCAAGTCATTACACAATTTCCTTTTTTTTTATGAAATCTAATGAAAAAAGAGGAAGGTTTTCCTCACACGGGAATACAACATTTAATGAAAAGAGAAGAAGGATTTCTTTTCACACCAATTGAACGCTACATTCAATCAGAACAAAAATAAAGATTTTAACATAAAGAATAAAAAATTTAGACTTGTATGAGGGACGTAATAATGTGTTATTTTTCTAATGATGATTCACATATAGAGAAAAAAATGGAAAACTTATGAGTTTAGAAAAATTTATGAAACCTATTGGTTTTCAAGCAAAAACATTTAGCAAAATTATGATTTATGAAATTCATATGCATAATATCTTAAATAATATTTATGTAACGTCGAGTTTAAATTTTTATCTGAGAAATAATCAAATCCTTCCATCTTTAAGTTATATAAAAACATTAAGTGGAACTCACGAAATACAAAAAATATTGACTATTTGACTTCATATCTATGCTAAACTTGTGTTAGTAGCTCTCATCAAAATTAAAATTTATTTCTATAAAATAGTTATTTACATATGCATATCGTACTTTAATATATAATATCTTAAATAATTTCTATGTTAGTGTGAATATTGAAAAACATATTCTACGGTAAAAAAAAAAAAGAAACTTAAATTGAATGTAAGAAGTTTGATATAAAAGTTAGAAATCAATTGGAGCTGAATAAAAAAATGAGAGGAATGATAAAAATGGTCAATTTTTTAATAGTTGGTTGAAAAACAGGATGACAAAATTATATATGGCACAATTTGACCTGACTAAGTTACTCGACTCAACCTGCTGAGCCGACCGCATTTATAAGCAGTAGGGGTGACAATCTATCAGATTTGGGTTAGGTTTGCTATAGATAATACTAATATTTTTTTTTTGGTCTAACTTGACCTAACTCAATTTGATTTTTTTAATTACTTATCCAATTTGATCCAACCTGAATTTTATTGTATTCAACCCGACCCAACTTGACTCAAATTTTCTATAATCTAAGAAGATTAGAAAAATGAGAGGGAAATTACTTTTAATAGGGAAAAAAAAAATCTAAGTGGGCTTCCCTTTCAAGTAAGTCTATTCAGCGAAAATTGAAGCAATAGGCTAAGCTTTTTTTTTTACTTTGGTCGAGTACATAGGCTAAAATTAGGGATTTTTCGGTTAAAATACCCGATATATGGCCTAATTCGTTCGAAGTATCCAAAGAAAGTCTAATTTGAAAATAATACTTCCGGGTAGGCTCGAAAACGCTTTGGACTAAACTGGCCTTACTTAATAACAGCCACTCTTTCAATGTTAGAGTGCTGCACTTTTTTTTATGATATACATTTTTCAAAGTCACCTTTTTCAACCAAATATAAAAGGTCTTTTACTTAAAGTCTCATATAATCCTTGGTTGGGCATATAGACACTGCAGATTTCTGCCAGTAGACACCGATTTTCGAAAATTGAGTGGAAATTACCATTCTGCCCTCTCCGCGCGAAATCGTGCAATCGATTTCGTAGCGCATTTTGCTTCGATCGATCGATCGTGCGATTGATTCACGATTCACGTGAATATGAGCGAAATAGTTTCCTGAAAAGATCGATCGATCGATCGTGCGATTGATTTAATACGAGCGAAACAATTCTTTAAAGAAATCAATCGGCTGTCAATACGAGCGAAACAATTGCCTAAAGAAATCGATCGATCAACCGATCGATTGATTGCTTAAAAATTGTACTACAGTAACTACATTATTTAAATAAAAAAAATTTCTTTTAAAACTTTAAAGTTATTTTTTAATCACTGTGTATTTTCAAAATTTCTTAAATTGAATATCCAAACTAATTACGATAACCTGATAAAAATACTTTAAGACTTCAAGGTCTTTTGACACTCTCAAATGATTAAAACAGAGTGTTTCACAAATAAGGGTATCCCTAGACTGTGCCGAAAACACATTTGGGAGTGTCAAAAGACCTTAAAGTCTTAAAGCATTTTTATCATGTTGTCGTAATCAGTCCGGATATTCAATTTGAGAAATTTTGAAAATACATAGTGCTTAAAAAATAACGTTAAAGTTTTATATTTCCTTTTAAAACTTTAAAGTTATTTTTTAATCACTGTATATTTTCAAAATTTCTCAAATTGAATATCCGGACTAATTGCGATAATATGATAAAAATACTTTAACACTTTAAGGTCTTTTGAAACTAAGGTCTTTTGAAACTCCCAAATGATTAAAATATAGTGTTTCACAAATAAGGGTATCCCTAGGCTGTGCCGAAAACATATTTGGGAGTGTCAAAAGACCTTAAAGTGTTAAAGTATTTTTATCATGTTATCGTAATTAGTCCGGATATCCAATTTGAGAAATTTTGAAAATACACAGTGATTAAAAAATAACTTTAAAGTTTTAAAAGGAAATATAAAACTTTAACGTTATTTTTTAAGCACTGTGTATTTTCAAAATTTCTCAAATTGAATATCCGGACTGATTAAGATTACATGAGAAAAATACTTTAAGACTTCAAGGTCTTTGACACTCCCAAATGTGTTTTCGGCACAGCCTAGGGATACCCTTATTTGTGAAACACTCTGTTTTAATCATTTGGGAGTGTCAAAAGACCTTGAAGTCTTAAAGTATTTTTATCAGGTTATCGTAATTAGTCTGGATATTCAATTTGAGAAATTTTGAAAATACATAGTGATTAAAAAATAACTTTAAAGTTTTAAAAGAATTTTTTTTATTTAAATAATGTAGTTACTGTAGCACAATTTTTAAGCAATCAATCGATCGGTTGATCGATCGATTTCTTCAGGCAATTGTTTCGCTCGTATTGACAGCCGATCGATTTCTTTAAAGAATTGTTTCGCTCGTATTAAATCAATCGTACGATCGATCGATCGATCTTTTCAGGAAACTATTTCGCTCATATTCACGTGAATCGTGAATCAATCGCATGATCGATCGATCGAAGCAAAATGCGCTGCGGAATCGATCGCACGATTTCACACGGAGAGGGCAGAATGGTAATTTCCACTCAATTTTCAAAAATCGGTGTCTGCTGGCAGAAATCTGCGGTGTCTATATGCCCAGCCATAATCCTTTGGTTGATTAAGAGAGCGAGCATGTGGGAAATATAAAAGGTCTTTTACTTAAAGTCTCATATAATCCTTTGGTTGATTAAGAGAGCGAGCATGTGGGGCTATGACATTATATTAAAGTGGTGATTTGCTCGGGCTCTTAGTTGTAATTAGAGTTTTTATACTTTTTATATTTTCTCCTTTTTTTATTTTCTCATTCAGGTTGATATTTTCTCTTTTTTGGATTTTCCATGCAGGTATAATGATGGTCATTTGAGTGATATATTTCTTGCTTTTTTCATGTTAAAATGGATTTTTCTATGTTAAAATATATATTTTTGTGTTAAAACATTTTTTCCATGTTAAAGCATTTTGTTTTTCATTTTAAAGCATATTTTTTCTTATGTTAAAACACTTTTTTCATACAAAGGCCTTTTTTTCATGTTAAATCAGAATTTTTTTTTTTTATGTTAAAGCGCTTGTTTTCATATTAAAGCTCTTTTTTCACTTTAAAGCGAATTTTTTATGTTAAAGCATTTTTTTCATATTAAAGCTCTTTTTTCTAAGTTAAAGTGGATTTTTTTATCTTAATATATATTTTTTTTATGTTACAACATTTTTTTCATGTTAAAATATTTTTTTTTTTAATTTTAAAGCGTTTTTTTTTATATTAATTTTTTTTTTCATATTGAGGCGATTTTTTCATTTTGAAGTAGATTTTTTATGTTAAGGTGCTTTTTCACTTTAAAGTGAATTTTTTATGTTAAATCATTTTTTTCATATTAAAGCGCTTTTCTAAGTTAAAGAAGATTTTTTTTATGTTAAAATATATTTTTTTTGTGTTACAGCATTTTTTCATGTTAAAGCGTTTTTTTCATGTTAAAGCATTGTTTTTTCATGTTAAAGCATTTTTTTCATTTTAGAGCATTTTTGTGTATGTTAAAGCGCTTTTTTTATACTAAGGCATTTTTTTATGTTAAAACATATTTTTTTTATGTTAAAGCGCTTATTTTCATTTTAAAGTGCTAATTTCTATTTTATAGCGCTTATTTTCATATTAAAACATTTATTTTTATTTTATAGCGTTTTATTCATACTAAGGCATTTTTAATGTTAAAGCAAATCTTTTATGATAAAGTGCTTATTTTCATGTTAAACCACTTATTTTCATTTTAAAATGCTAATTTCTATTTTAAAGTGCTTATTTTCATGTTAAACCACTTATTTTTATTTTAAAGCTATTTTTTATTATGTTAAAGCGTTTTTTTTCGTATTGAGACATTTTTTTCATGTTAAAGTAGATTTTTTTTTATGATAAATAACTTATTTTCATATTAAAGCGCTTATTTTCAGTTTAAAGCGCTAACTTACATTTTAAGGCGCTAATGATGCAGCGCCCATTACTGGCCCTTTAACATGAAAATAAACATTTTAACTTGAAAAAAAAAAGCTCACTAATATCGTTTACATTTTAAAGCGTTTATTTTCATTTACGCTGCATCTTCAGCGTTTTAATATGAAAATAAGCGTTTTAAAATGGAAATTAGTGCTTTAAAATGAAAATAAGCCTTTTAAAATGGAAATTGGCGTTTTAATATTAAAATAGGCATTTTAACATAAAAAAATCGCTTTAACATGAAAATAAATGCTTTAGCATAAATAAATCTGCGTTAACATGAAAAAAATGACTTAGTATGAAAAAACACTTTAACATAAAAAAATACTTTTTAAAAAAATGCTTTAACATGAAAAAAGTGATTCAAAATGGAAATTGATGCTTTAAAATGAAAATAAGCGCTTTAACATTAAAATAAATCCTCTAATATAAAAAATCGCTTTAACATGAAAATAAGTGCTTTAACATTAAAAAATACTCTTTAAAATGAAAAAAAAAAAAAGAGCACTTTAATATGAAAAAAATGCTTTAACACAAAAAAAATATTTTAACATAAAAAAATCCACTTTAACTTAGAAAAAAGTACTTTAATATGAAAAATAAATGATTTAACATAAAAAAATTCTCTTTAAAGTGAAAAAAAACATTTTAACACGAAAATAAACGCTTTAACATAAAAAAAAAAAACTACTTTAATATAAAAAGAACGCCTTAGTATGAAAAAAACGCTTTAACATAAAAAAATACGCTTTAAAATGGAAAAAACTCTTTAAAATGAAAAAAAACACTTTAACATTAAAAAAATGCGTTAACACAAAAAATAATTTTAACATAAAAAACTCTGCTTTAACTTAGAAAAAAATCTTTAATATGAAAAAAATGATTAATGGAACGAGGAAGAAAAGAAAACAAAAAAAGGTGAAGGGTGTATGCCATGTTGGAGTTGCATTAATGGTTGTACAACATGGCTTATTTGGGTGATGTGGCCAAAAATATGCATTGTTAGAAGAAGAAAAAAAGAGTGGCAGATGGCGAACATATTATGTCATTTGTTGGGTATTTTAACCGAAAAACCCCCTAAAATTAATAGGTAGAAATAAATACGTTTGTTAAATTTTGATTTTAATTCAATTTTTTTTTTTTGAATGATAAGTAAGTATTTCATTCAAAAGAGGAAGGGCCCAAAAAATAAAAGAACATATATAAGCCCACAGCCTGGGCCAGACCAAAAAACATTCTGAGACCCGAAATGGGCCTGGAAAGAGAGTCAAATACCCCAAAAACCAGGCCCAAGAAATAACAAAAAGATCAGGACTATCTAAGAACAGAACAGCCCTGAGACAAAACCCAACTTACACAAAGAAGATAGCATTAATGATCAATCATGTATCATTAAGTTGGGATACGAAGCCCATATTATTTCCACTCAAATGAAGTTCAGATAGCTTCAAAATGTCTGTGTCTCGTAGGCAAGCAATGCTTGGGAGTTGAAGTCCAATCCTGTTGATGAGCGACAAAATGGCACGTCGATGGCTTCTAATGGACCAGTTGTTGGTGGAAGAGCCGATGATGAGCATGGCAATATCAGCGTTAGTCTCCAGCCGGTGAAGGGGAATTGTTAAATTAAGTAAAGAGACGTATTTTGTCTTCTCTCCAATGTTTTGAGAGAGCAGGAATTCATTGTATTAATAATGAATTGAGAGATACAAAAGAGGAAATAAAATAAATTACAATCAATTACAATTAATTGAAATCAAATCTAATTCCTGAAATTGGGGAGAAGATAAGATTAACTCTAATAGTCCCTCTCAAGTTGGAGTGTGTATGGGAATAACACCCAACTTGCTAATCAAAGTATGAAAAGGGTCCTTTCCCAAAGGTTTAGTGAAGACATCCGCAAGTTGATGAGAAGAAGGGATGTGCCGAGGAAGTAGAAGGCCAGACTGAAGCTTTTCGCGAATAAAATGACAATCAAGTTCAATATGTTTTGTCAGTTCATGAAAAACGGGATTGTTGGCGATGTGGAGAGCAGCTTGATTATCACAAAATAAAGTGATCAGAGAGGAATGAGAAATACCAAGATCATTGAGTAGGTACTTCAACCATTGAAGTTCACAAGTCAAAGTGGCCATCGCGCGATATTCGGATTCAGCGGAAGAACGGGAAACGGTGGTCTGCTTCTTAGTTTTCCAAGAGATGATATTGGAACCTAGGAAGGTACAATATCCAGTGGTGGATTTCCGAGTAGCAGGACAACCAGCCCAATCTGAATCACAGTAGCCACGAAGGTGAAGGTTGCTAGAGGAAGATAACAGGATCCCGTGAGAGACAGAACCTTTCAAGTAGCGAATAACACGATGAGCAGCGTCCAAGTGGGCAGTCCGCGGAGAATGCATAAATTGACTAAGAATATGCACCGCATAATTGATGTCTGGCCGAGTAACTGTGAGGTAGACAAGACGGCCCACGAGGCGGCGATAGGCAGTAGGATCAGGGAGTAGAGTCCCATCATCAGGGGACAAACGTAAATGTTGTTCCATGGGAAAGTCAGAAATACGCCCTCCAGTAAGACCTGTATCCTTGAGAATGTCCAAAAGGTATTTCCGTTGAGAGAGGAAGAGACCTTGTCCAGAACGGGCGACCTCAATGCCGAGGAAATATTTGAGACGACCCAAATCCTTGAGATAAAATTTGCTGTCAAGAAATTCCTTGAGGCATTGAATGGCAGATGCATCATTACCAGTGAGGATAATGTCGTCAACATAGACCAGCACAAATGTGGAAGAGCTGCCTTTATGATGAGTGAACAAAGAATAATCAGATTTTGATTGGGAAAAACCTGCCTGTAGAAGAGTGGAAGAGAACTTGGCAAACTACTGTCGAGACGTTTGTTTCAAACCATAAATGGATTTGTTCAAGCGACAAACGCGATGCTCCCCCTGTCTGGAAAAACCAGGTGGAAGTGTCATATATACTTCCTCATCAAAGTCCCTCTGCAAGAATGCATTGTTGACGTCCAGTTGATGAAGAGGCCATTGCTTAACAGAAGCAACAGACAAAAGAGCACGAACCGTCACCAGTTTGGCAACAGGAGCAAATGTATCATGAAAATCAAGACCTTCAATCTGGGTAAAACCTTTGGCAACTAAGCAGGCTTTATAGCGTTCAATAGCACCATCGGACTGATACTTGATTTTGTAAACCCATTTACAGCCAATGGGTTTCTTACCAACAGGAAGAGGAGTAAGGGTCTATGTGTTATTCTTCTCTAAAGCGGCAATTTCAGCGGCCATGGCCTCTTTCCAGTATGAAGATTGTATAGCTTTGGAGAAGGTGCGAGGCTCATTTGTAGAACAAATAATAGAAAGAAAAGCTCAATGTGCAACAGAGAGATTAGAGTCAGAAAGATAATGATGAAGAGGGTAAGGTGTACCTGTCAATGTAGAAGAAGACGGAGAGAGGGGACGCTCATGAGAGGCAGTGGAGCAGTGATAATCTGCAAGATGAGGTGGAGGGCGGCGAATGCGGTCGGGACGGGTAACTGGTGGTGGGATATCAAGTGGAGGAGCACTTGGAGATTCTGGTGTAGAAGGGATGTGGGGGATGGCAACTGGTGCGGTAGGGGGCAACGCAGAAGGAAAATCAAAGGAGGGGTCATCAGCTATGGGAAGAGGGGTAACAGGAAATATTGGTGAGGTAGATGGAGGCAAATCACGATAAGGGAAGACACCTTCATGAAAAGAGACATCGCGAGAAATGTAGATGGTTTTGGAGGCGATGTCATAGACACGGTAACCCTTTTGAGCATAAGGGTAGCCAACGAAGATGTCGGGTTTGGCTCTTTGGTCAAATTTATGTTTGATATGGGGATTGTGACCAAAACAGAGACTTCCAAAAACACGCAAGCGGGAATAATCAGGTTTGGAGTTAAACATAACTTCATATGGTGATTTGCCTGATAACAAAGGAGTGGGCATTTTGTTAATGAGATAGGCAACAGTGAGGACACACTCACCCCAAAATTGTAAGGGAAGAGTGGCTTGGAAACGAAGGGCACGAGCAACCTCAAGGAGGTGGCGATGTTTACGCTCTACGATGCCATTTTGTTGGGGAGTAGCAATGCAACTGCGCTGATGAATGACCCCATGAGAAGAGAAGAAAGATTGCATTGCAGTAGAAAGGAACTCAGTACCATTATCCGAACGGATTTGTTGGATGAGGGGAAAGAGTTCTCCACCAGTGCCCGAATAAAGGGAGTATATATGAGAGTGAAATTGTGTCCTAACCATAGCAAAGAAAGAGGCTAAAATGGACTGGGTTTCAGATTTTACACGCATAAGATAAATCCATGTGCATCGGGTGAAATCGTCCACAATAGTTAAAAAATAACGACAACCATGCAAAGAAGGCTGTGAAAAGGCACCCCATAAATCACAATGTATTAAAGCAAAAGGTCTATTAGTAGTAATGGAACTAGAAGGAAAAGGCAAACGTCTATGTTTTGCTTGAGGACAAATGTCACAATATTTATTTTTCAAACATTTAATAAAAGGAACATCCTTAGCTAAATTATTTAAACTATGGAAATTCAAATGTCCAAGGCGGAAATGCCAGAGATCAATGGGAGGTGGATGAAGGACCGCCAGTGCAGAAGCGGTATGGAAATAGTAGAGTCCCTCATGAGCGTTACCCTGTCCAATCGTCTTCCTCGTTGACGGGTCCTGAAAAAGACAATGAGAGGAAGAGAAAATCACTGAATAAGAAGTGGAAGCAGTAAGCTTACTAACAGAGAGAAGATTGAATTTGAAAGAGGGAATGAATAAAATATGCTCAAGTGTAATAGAATGGGAGAGGTGAATGGTGCCAATGTGTGTGACAATGGCGTTAGACCCATCGGGAAGTTGGACAGAAGAGGGGTGAGAACAAGGTGTGTAGGATGAAAAAAAAGATAATGTAGAACACATGTGATTTGTGGCACCGGTGTCAATAATCCAAACAGAGGATGAAGGAACAGTGAGTGCAATACCTGCAAGGTGAGCACTGGTGCTACCTGGAGAGAGCATGGCCAATAATTGATTATACTGGTCTTGAGTAAAAGCTGGCGGAGTCACTGAGGACGGAGTGCCAGAATGAGTGGGCTGAGACACCAAGGCATGATCGCCAGAGCGTGTGGGAGAGGTAGTCGTCCGAGGAGGAAAACCAACAAGTTTATAGCAGCGATCACGAGTGTGGCCAGCACGACCACAATGAGTGCAATGGAGGCGAGGCCGTCGGTTGGATGAAGCACCGCGTTGAGAAGAACTGCCACGGGACATAAGCCTAGCAGCAAGGGCCGCGGCATCGGGCAATAGAGGTGAGGAGGAATTGAAGTCCTGTTGCTTCTCTTCTTGGCGGAGTAAGGAATAAATTTTAGTGAACTAGGAAATGGTTCCATAAGAAGGATCTGGCTCCGCAAAATTGTAAAACGCTGATGGAGACCCTGTAAAAATTTCATTGCTCGAGCCTTTTGAAGTTGATCGACAACGGCGGGTCCATGGGCACATGTGCAAGGTGGGATAATAATGAGGGAATCAAGTTCATTCCAAATAGACTTTGTTTAGTGTAATAGGCAGAAATAGATAAGTCCTCCTGTCGAAGTAAGTACATAGATTCTTGCAACTGAAAAATTTGTGGATCGTTTGACTGAGAGAAGCGTTCAGAGAGATCCAACCAAATGGCCCTAGCAGTGGTTGAGTACATGAGACTGCTGCGAATGTCAGGAGCAACAGAGTTGAGAAGCCAAGAACCAACGAGGTCATTGCAACGGTGCCAGTTAACAAGATCAGCCGGTGTAGTGGGTGCAGTCAAGGAGCCATCCACAAAGCCAAGTTTGTTCTTGGCACGCAACGCCATTGTAATGGCGAGCAACCATGAGCCGTAATTGTCGCCAGATAATTGAGGCGAGACCAGCACCATGGTGGGGCTATCCGAATGGTGAATAGCAAAGGGATCAGCAGGGGTGTCATCACCCTTGCCCGAAGAACCAGGCACGGTAACGTCCTTGGCAACCATAGAAAAGAACGGCGAGTGGAAATCAGCCGACGGAGTGACGGAGCACAGTGAGGCGAATGCTACAGATCAGGTGGAGACTTGTGCGGATGTGGCTGTGAACAACAGATCTGGAGGCAGAGCAGAACAACCGTGGCGGCAACAGCGGAAGCAGATCGCAGATTTATGGCAGATCGGAGCCAACGGTGGCAAAGCAGACGGGGCTGCTATCAAGAGAGAGCACCGTGAACAAAAAAAAAGGGGCACTGGCACGGGCTGGTGCAGCTCTCGTCTTCAGCAATGAGGCAGCACGGGCTGCGTGGAGAGGCCTGCAATCGAAACAAGAACAGGGCCAACAAGGCAGACGGGCAGACGACAGATCTGCCAGCGGCGCTAATGTGCAGACGGCTGAAGGGCTTGCTGGAGAAGATGGATGCAGCAAACAGCCACTAAGAACGAAAACCATTCTGAAAACAGCCCTAAAAAAAACCGTCGGCGCAAGCCGCGGTACAGACAGATCGGTAGCCGAACAGAGCGGCAATGGTACCAGATCGGGAAAACAGAGCAGCGGCAATGAGAGAAAGAGATGGATCTGGATTCGGTAAAACAGAGGCCGGAAAATCGACGGCAAGACGTCGGAGCAAGAGCAGAGAGATGCTGCTCAGAGAGATGCTGCTCAGAGAGATGCTGCCGAGAGTGCCGCTGGAAAAAAAAAAAAAACCTGGCTCAATACCATGTTAAATTAAGTAAAGAGACGTATTTTGTCTTCTCTCCAATGTTTTGAGAGAGCAGGAATTCATTGTATTAATAATGAATTGAGAGATACAAAAGAGGAAATAAAATAAATTACAATCAATTACAATTAATTGAAATCAAATCTAATCCCTGAAATTAGGGAGAAGATAAGATTAACTCTAATAGGAATACTCAACCTGAGAAGGAGGATAAGGATCTTTTGAATGTAAATGAGAAGGGAGGGGGTAATATTTGGATTTTGGATATAGGATGAGTGAAACGCCGAAGCACCAGGATCAGTACCATTGTAGAGGGCCCCGAAGATATGGTTGTTAGCGGAAGTGAAATGCGCAATGGCCAGAGAGCAGAGATTTGGGACGGGGGATGTGAGGGATTAGGAGGCTTAGGTGGGATGGAAGTTGGAGGGGGAGGTTCCAAGAGGCAGAGAAAGCAGACCGCAGGCAAGAGAGGTCAGAATTAGAACAGAGGAAGAATAACCTATTCTGAATGTCATTGAGAATCCTAGATGCCACCCTTTCAGAGCTGCTAAATGGTGTTATTGAAGATTCTATCGTTTCGTTTGTGTCAAACATGCCATATCAGAGCAGGGAGAACCAGATTGGCAGCAAGTTGTGTAAATTGCCCAGCCATATCCTATGCAAGCAATATAAAGTCCTCAACAATATTCACAGATTGAGAAGAAAACTGGAATTTTCTCATCAGAATGCTCTAAATGTTCTTTGTGAAGGTGCAATTCAAGGTGCAATTCACAGATTTTAATTCAACTTAGTCAGGTGGAGTCTGCTAACTTAATTTCTTTTTAAGAAATGCATGACCCAAATTTGATTGTTTTTCCAAACTGAGCCAGATGGATTCATGAATTGGGTTAAAAATTGCCCATCCCTAATAGATAGATAGACCAAAATGATTAGATTGTGTCACGTCTTAATAATAATACATCTAAGTAGGGTTTCAAGGCCCTAGGCTCAGCACACTGGTAGGGGCCCTAGGCCCTAGAGAAAGTGCATGGTGGGAGCCATAGGCCATTGGTCAAATTGGGGGCCCAAGGAGGCCGCCTATTTAACCTTAAGCCAGGGCCGACCCTTCATCTAAGTATATAAAATCTATACTTATTTAAAAGGTAATCTTTTACGTGACTTATTTAAATTAAAAAAGTCTCTTTAATCACTTGAATAGATAAACTCAATTTGAACTTGACCTAACTCGAATAAAAATAGACTTAAATCGATTTAACCTGTTTAATAAAATCTAAAATATATTCGAATTCAAAATAGATCCAATACGTTGTCGGGTTGTTTGCATTCTCACAAGTGGCCCACCTAAGAAAAATTAATATTGTAGCGTTTTTTCATAATCTAGCGACCAACAGCTAGAAATGGGCATTGAAATGGACGGCAAAAGACAATGAAGTTCGAGGTGTTTAGCCAGGCGTACAAGAAGATATTGCTTTTTGGCATTTTCCTCCTCTTCCTTCCATTCCGTCAACAGCTTTACGTCTCTGTTTCCAGCTTTCATTCATGTATATGGATAAGGACAGGGGACGAATCACTCGCATATTCCTCTTATTCTATGCCTCCATTTCCACCAATAAATTCTCAATCCGGACTCTTACCTTCCTCTAATCTTATTATATATAAATGTAAATAAGAGAAAGAGAAGAGGAGGTTGGTTAAGAGCTTTGATGGAAGATGGGTGTTGTGGATGGCGCTGCTATTTTCATGTTGGGTCTTTTGGTGGCAGCATTGAGGTGCAATGGAGGAATCACAAGCAGCTTTGTTAGGAAGGATGAGAAAACTATTGACATGTCTCTTGATAGTGATGTTTTCCGAGTACCACCCGGCTACAATGCTCCACAGCAGGTCCTCTCTCCTCTCTTCTCGTTAAGTTTGGACTTCCAGTCCAAAAGACTAGTCTGATAGGTAGAGTGACACAATCTCTTATAAGTTTTTTTATTTTCCCCCTCACAATCGACGTAGACTCTCGTTCGCATTCCAACAATCCCCCTCTAATGAGGCTCTCCAACGGATAGAACTTCACCAACCATCTCATTCAGCTTCGGGATCCCTGAATTCGTATGTTGTGGTTTGGAGACCTAGTTCTGATACCACTATTTAGACTAGGCTTCCAGTCAAAAGACTAGACTGATAGGTGGAATAACTCAGTTCCTTATAAGTTCTTAGATTTTTCCGTCACAACTGATATCAGACTCTTGTTCGCACTTCAACAATCCCCCCTTGAACGAGGCTCTCCGACGGATATAATGTCGCCAATCATCTCGTTCGGCTTGAAGATCCTTGAGTCCCACATGTTATCGCTTGGAGACCTACCTCTGATACCAATATTAGGACCAGACTTCCAGCCCAAAAGACTAATCTAATAGGAAGAGTGACCCAATCTCTTAAAAAGTCCTTAGATTTCTCTCCTCACAATCGATGTGGGACTCTAGTTCACACCCCAACACTTCTCTCTCAATCACTCTACTGAAAAATTAATGTACATACTAGACCTAGTTTCTAGTTGTAAATTAGATGGTTATTTTCTTTTGCCTGACTCATCTGAGTGAATTGGAATGGATGTACAAATAGTCAGCTTGAATAAATCACTCTGTTTAAACGAAATCTTGGATTGAGTAGAGACTTGAAATAATTCTAATTGAACAATCGTACCCATTGGATTTTACCTGATTACAAGTATAGTTTGGTCAAGTTATGTGCTGGTGGGTCAAGCCAGGGCATGATGATAGCTTTTGGCGTATTGTTCAGTACGTCGTTGAGTTTGATAGCAAATGCGATCAACAATATGATGACAGATTGATGAGATGCTTCCACAGCAAAAAAAAAAGAAAAATTACTATATGCAAAACTAGTGTATTTGTGAGACCCAAGCACGAAATGTATATGCGGGTTTGAGATTATTTGGGCCTAAAATGATTTTTTTTTTTATATTATTCTATAAAAATATATTATATTTTAAATAAAATTTATATTTATACACAAATATAATTAAAAAAATTAGATTTCATAAATTATGGCTCAAGGCTTGGGCCAAACTTAGGCTTTCAGGTATAGACTCGATCCGAACCGAATTCTATTTTGGATGTTTCAGACAACCTGAACTCGATTCTTTTTTGGGTTTTTTATGTGGGTTTAGTTACGCCTAACCCAAGTTGTGCCTCTATTTAGGTTGGTCAAGCTTTTAATAAATAGGCTAATTGGATTCACCCATTAAGCTTCGTCATCTACTTAGATAGTGGGGAACCATTTAATAAATAAGTAAAGCTGATTGAGTCAATCCATTTTGAAAATAGGCTGAGTTGAGTGAACTCATTTAATTTTAATCAAGCCAAATTAATCCATTTAATAAATGGGTTGGATTGTTTCAAGTCCTTTTGAATTAGTTGAGCCATGTCAGCTCGTTCAATTAATAGTTCACGTTAGGCCACATGATCAAGTCATTTAAAATGGTCAAGCCCTTAAAAGCCCTCAAAGGTGTGCTTCATAATTCTTTTTTAGGAGTCATGATGAAAAACATTTTGGAGTATTTTCCCAGAAAATTTGACCTTGAGTATGAAAATTTGTACAAATAAATATGAAAAAATGTTGCTTTTCTTTTACAATCATATAAACAATTGTGCCCCTTGAACATAAATTTATAACTTAAGTTGTTAATTGGACTCGAGCGTGAGCTTAAAAAGTAGATCTCGTTTAAAAATTAGGCCGAGCTTGGCCATATCATTGTTAGGCCCGAAGCCCGATACCTGGCCAAAAAGTTTCATGTATATTTTTTATACTGTAGATACATATAAAAACAATCATAGGGTTAGAAATAGACTTATAATCTAAAAGTGTATAAATTTTTAATCCAAAACTCAATTTATAGCCACTTGATTTTAAGTATCAAAATCACTAGACATCATAAAATATCCACATCATCAAGTCTACATTCAATTCCTATAGTTAGTTTTTTAATAAAAGTTAAAAGAAAAAAAATAGACCAGATATTGTGATATATATGTTACTCATACTAATTAGATTTAATATCTTAGTTGAGCTTTCCTGGGGCTCAAGGCTTTTTGTCTGGATCTTTGGACCCTTTAAGCTCTGGCTCAAGCAAATAACTTAAATGAGTACCCGGCTTGGGCTTGGGCTTACATACTCTAAATTGGGATCGGACTGGACATATCATAGACCTAGCCCAAGCCCGGCCTGTTGACGATCCCTACTAATACAGCTGATGAGGCAAAGACTACAAAATGTTTCCAGTGAATCATGTTAATGTTAAAATTAGTTTCTTTATTTTGTTTCTCAGAGATTAAGAGCGCATAACTGAGATAAAATGGGAGTAAGATGGAATTTAATAATCCAAAGTAAGATTATGCTTCAAAAGTTTAATAGATTGGAGGGGCTCTGTGGTGACCCTTCATGTGGATTGAAAGGTTTCTGTAAGAGACTCTTACTTAGGCAAAAGGATATTCATTCCTTCTTGAAAGAATGGAGATGATTCAGCAACCGGTATAGCTTCTGGAATGGGAATGAGATTGGAATTTGATGATTCAAAACGGGATTATGATTTGAGACTTGATGGATTGGAGGGGTACTATGGTGACCATGTGGATTGAAGGTTCCCATTCGAGTTACTTACTAAAGTCAAGGGACAAACAATTTTATTGAAATAATGGAGATTGTTCAAGCAATGAGAAGTAGTGTCTGAACAAAAGACTAGTCTGTTAGGTGGGATGACTGAGTCCTTTATAAATTCATAGATCTCCCTCTATAATTTCAATGTGAGACGAGGTCGGCCATCTCATTCGCCGAAGGGATCTCATGAGTCCACATGAGGTAGCGTGAGACCTGACTTTAATACCACTTGTTAGGATTTGATATCTATCCCAAAAGACAAACCTGTTAGATTGAGTGACCTAAATCCTTTACAAAGCCCTAAATCTCCCTCTAGACTTCCAATGTAGGACTCATTCGTAGCCCTAACAGCATGCACACACTTTCACACATATAAGAGAGAGAGAGAGAGAGTTAGAAGGAAAATGTAAATTACTTGAGTATTTTTTCTATAATTTTTATGTCTTGAATTTTTTTATGAGTATCAATTGTTGATTTAGAATGTGTTCATTTTTATTGATTTATATAAATTTAGGTTCATATAACACAAGGAGACCATAAAGGAAGGGGAGTGATCATCTCTTGGGTCACTACAGATGAACCTGGTTCAAATACAGTGCTTTATGGGCCAGTGGAAAACAAGCACAAGTTTCGTGCTGAAGGCATTGTTACCTGGTATAAGTTCTACAACTATACCTCCGGTTACATTCACCATTGCCCCATCAAGAACTTGAAGGTGGGTTTCACCAACAACCCTGTTTTCCGTTATGTTACTCATATATTTATCGAAATATATATTTGTTTCTAACTCAGAAGAAGTTTTCATTTTAACCCAAAAGGGTTAGTCCTGAGTTTGATTCTCACTTCAGTCTAAAAGGACCACTTTCCTTATAGTTTCTTGGTGTGTGTGAGTAGAGAGGCTTGCACATGTCCTGAAAATTAGTTGGATGCTCTAAGAAGCCTGAACACCTTAATCATAAAAAAAGTTTTCATTTCTACTTTCTTCTAATAGTTCGATAAAGTTTTTATATAAGTGTTGAATTTGATAGTACTGCTTATTTGAGACATGAATTTCTTTAAGAGTATCAAATTCAAGGTAATGAGCTTCTCTTATTTCCGCAGTATGACACCCTATACTTCTACGAGGTAGGGATTGGAAATACAACACGGCAGTTCTGGTTTACAACTCCTCCAAGAGTTGGTCCTGATGTTCCATACACTTTCGGTCTTATAGGTATTATTTCCAGTTTATGCTCTTTTTAATATGTTTTCTGCAAATTTATGACCATGGGCGAATAAGTTTTCTAACCAAACTTCATTAATCTTCTTAGAACTATTATATTTTACTTCATTTTATTAAAACAAATACCTAACTTGCTGTCTTTATTTTTGAAAAACTCTACTGAGACCTTGTGTAAAACACGCCATCTAATGGATCTTGAGGCCCCATAGTTAAGTATGACGTAAAGAGGATCATGTGAGTAAGTTGTATATGAAATTTCACCTCCATCTCATCATTCTATCACTTGATTTAAACTTAAAAATCAATGACCCTATACTCATCAGAATTTAAAGGCTAACACTATATGATTTGAATTATCAATTGAAAGTGAAACTTTATATATTTCATATCCATGTAATTACCTATCAAATCAACTCAATTATGTAGGACGCATCAACTATTTGATGACATGTTTCGTTAGAGGGTTTACAGTGTTTTGAATTATACCATATAACTTCACTTCCATGTGTGATCATGGTTATTATATACGGTAATTCATATACCTTTAAATGTCATGAATTTTCAATATTATTTTGGTATTCAGGGCCATACTAGTCAAAGCATATGGTGCAATCAAGGCGCCAAGGGGTCTTGGTGCCTTAGGCACAAAAGCACATCTCTATGCTAGCTTAATTTTTCTATGTGCACTTATTTAGATATTGTAATATATGTACAAATTCATGAATTTGTGTCCTTATTGCATCAACATTTGTTAAATACAATAACGATAAGCGTGTGTTATATACGTGCACAAGTACATTATCTAACAATTATAATTCTTTCTTAATTATCAGTAATAATTGCTTCATCTTAACTATAATATTTACCAGTTATTACAAGAAAAAGAACTTAAAAAATAGGCTTATTATAGGAAACAGAATTTTTAAAAGATCTAAGAGAAGGTGCTGACATTTGAAACAAGTTCAAGTTCACTGTCATTAAAATGGTGAAATATGAGAATTGAAAACTAATCCATTTGTTATAATAAAAACAAGTGAGTGTGTTGGGTTTGGAAATTGTACAAGTACTTACTATGACATTTTGCACTTTCTGTGCTTCTGTATTTGACTCTGTAAATCATTGCCTCTGACCTGTTTCACAAGCATTATCTGATGGATTTCTAATAAAATATTTCAAAATTTCTTCATTCTCATCATCTTTTTCATCAATGTACTCTCAAGTACAGTTGGATGTCTTTGTTCATGTAATAATTATCCATACAGAGACGTAACAGAGTTTTGAACTACACAAATATCCCAAGCAAAGCTATTTGACAATGATTTAGGAAAGTGATAGGGATACCGGTGCTTTTTATAATATGGGCACGCATTTGTCCTTTTGTCTACTATAATCATTCAAGTGGTGGAAAGGAACACCAGAAGGTACACTACTGTTCCTTATTATCGAAACACCAATGTCCCTATCATATCCCAAGGATTTATTACCTACTTAAGAAACCCTACAGTATATGATATTTCCACCACTGCCATTTATTTTAGCATTTTAAAGGTTTGCGACTTCTTCTCACCTGAGCATCTCTGTATTTAGATAAACATAGCACATACATAACTATTTCTTTGTGTGCTTCCCTACACTTTCTTGATGATCATCCTTTCCCAACATGTGCAGGGGATCTTGGTCAGACTTATGATTCTAATAGGACACTTTCTCATTATGAATCCAATCCAAAAGGACAGACAGTGTTGTATGTTGGTGACCTTTCATATGCAGATGACTACCCATTTCATGATAACATCAGGTGGGATACATGGGGAAGGTTTATTGAGAGAAATGCTGCCTATCAACCTTGGATATGGACTGCAGGAAATCATGAAATCGATTTTGTTCCTGAAATTGTAAGAAACAAACCAGTTACAGAGAAAATGATTCCATAAAACTTAATTTCACATGTAAAATTGAGATTATATGTTTATGATCATTATTTATCATTCTGTAGCTATAACTTCAACTGATATTAATGCTGCTGCTGCTTATTCAAACTGGTTCTTTAAATGCTAATGTTTATCATGTCAACTTCAAGATCTTAATTGAAAGTTCTTTATAGAATATGCATTATATAATGCCTAAAAAAGAAGTATTTATTTGTATATTCAGATGAATTAATTTTCAAGAGTCACATCTTGCAAGAGGAAACTCACAACATGAGAGGACCATTTTAGCTCCAGCATAATTTCTCTTTTCTACACAAAAATTCAAGTTTTTTAGGGAATAAAACATCTAATTTAACAGGCCTTCTTAGTCTCACTGTTTTATGTGAGGTTTGATGTCTCTCATACAGTGTCATTACAGCTAGTACGGAGGGCATTATGAAAAACCTTGTCTTTTAGGGTTGTCTTGATTGCGGTAGAGAATGGTGTTAAGTACTGGCTCAAAGTTTTTAGAAAGGGAAATCCAAACCAAGTCAATAGTATTTCATCCCTGGACCAATGTACAGATATTTCTCTAGCCTACACTTGGTTATAAAATTTCGTAAGTTTTGTTTTTACTTATAAAAGCCAACCATGGCAATAGTCGCCTCTTGAAAGTTCAAATGGGCCTTGAAAACCAATATTGAACTAAACAATGTGAATTTTTTTGCAGGGAGAAAGCATTCCCTTCAAGCCATATAGACACCGATATCATGTACCCTTTAGAGCATCAAAAAGTACTGCTCCATTTTGGTACTCCATAAAGCGAGCTTCAGCATATATCATTGTCCTTTCTTCATATTCAGCCTATGGTAAACATCTCGTACATTCTTTTTTTTAAAGTCTCATTCAGAAAGTTGTTACCTTCTTATGTCTGAGCTAAATCCATTTTTTCCTTGATAACATCTCCAATGAAGTTTATTAGTAAACTTTGGCTGTCGCAGTAAACTCATGTGCAAGTGTCTTGGTTTTGTTTTGTTTAAACTATTTTCCACATGTTTTCTTTAAACCATTGAACATGCAAAAAAAGAAGAAGAACAGTGGCATCATGATGCATCAAGATTTCTATGGTAATCACTTAAGACTCAGATTGGATAAGTGATAAAGCAGAAATTCTCCAAATATGGTGATCCTGGTGCTCCAATGCAAATAGCAGGAAAATACAATTATGTTACTACACAATGCTTAAAAGGATGGTTAACCCTGTTCTCTTGTTGATTTAGGGCATCCTCTATCAATTCCAAATTGCCAAACCTATCATATCAACATTCTTGACCATCAACCATAGGATCAACCATTATGTATGCCCTTCTAGAGCAGAACATATACTAAGTGATTTATGCATATTAGACCATAAATAATTCTTCAAAAGATACTTCAACCATGCATCCTGGTAATTTTTTCCCTTCAAGAAGGAAAAAGAGGTAAAAGACTAGAGTTTCTACTATTTATAACACAAGCTAATCAACTAATCCATAATATTGATTTTAAAATTTAACTGTTCGTCTTTGTTTATGCATTATTGTGCATAATACCATCGTAATGGTGTGTTTTGTTCGGTATATAGTGATGTGTAAAAGCTATCCACCGTCGGTGTTGGCAAACATTTTGGGATGTGCATAACCAAGAACATGGTGGTTATCTTTTCTACTGTTTTTCTAGCTTCCATCATTTAAAATAACATGGCTGCCAAGCAATTTGATTGGATATTTTGCATTTTATATATCAAACCAGATCCTGCACAATATTCATTATTTAACTGCTTTTGTCGTCGTTTGTTAGGAAAATCAGTGTGCTTCAGTGTTTCATTTTGATGTATATGTTAATGACATTGTCCTCTAAAAATTAGTTATAAGCTTGGTCTGTATATGCTTACCTGCAAGAATTATCTGTTTGCATGTTGGTCATCTTCTGTTTGTAGGTAAATACACTCCTCAATATCAATGGCTTGAAGCAGAGTTGCCCAAAGTCAACAGGAGTGAGACACCATGGTTGATTGTTCTTATGCACTCACCATGGTACAACAGCTACAATTATCATTACATGGAAGGTGAAACCATGAGAGTAATGTTTGAGCCATGGTTTGTGAAATACAAAGTTGATGTTGTATTCGCTGGTCATGTTCATGCCTATGAACGATCTGTAAGTACTTGCTTCTTCAGTGCAAGATTTTATTTGATTCTCTAGTGTAGTTCATATTTTGCATTTACAAGTGAATCTTAATTGGTTTCTTGTTAGTACTGATATGTTTTAAGTCTTTTAAAAAGAAGGTAATTTTGACAGCATTGGTGTCATACCAAGAGTCATATATTTTGGCTGGAGAACCTGATTAGCTTATGTTTTCAACATTTTATAAATATAATTACTATATAAGTATCATTTACAAAAGTACTACAAATGGAGAAGCATATAAAATAAAAACTTTCATTAACTACATACGTAGGCTCCAAAATTTTGTAGTAAAAGCCAGTAGAAGGAATACATTTAGGCATCTTTCAATGGGTGTGTCTTCAATGTATCATGCACTGGACATGGACGTGTTTGTTTCACAATATAGAAAATAGGGAGTCTCCTTACGTAGCTTAAGTGTCATTTGGTTGGCTTCATTGTAATACCCTGAAACTTATGGGTCCAACTTGAGTTGGGCAAAGGCTAACTGGAAAGTTGGTAGTTAAGTTCTAGCTTTGAAAGGCCACCCCAGTTTCAGGTTAGATTGGGAACGTCACCTGATACAAATCTAGACTAAAAATATAAGTGATATTTCTATATAATTATAAGCACAGTTAATTAACAAATTTCACTTCAAAATGAGGGATGTTGTTTTACTATGCTTGGTGTTAGGTTTTGGGTTTTTTTTCAGGCTTGGTTAGATTTTCATTAGACTTCTTGGTTGGGTTGAGCTATACATATAAAATCTCAAGTTGAGTTGGCTCATGAAATCCTGGCCTTACCTATTGATATATAATCCATGGAAGTAAATAGTATTTCTTTGAATTCAATCATATGATGGAAATTTCACAATTTGAACAGTTGGCATCACTGCACGGACCAATCTACCTTTTATAGAGTTGAGAAAATGGTTCGATCTTAAAACAGAAAAAAAGAAAAAAGAAGAGGGTTCTGTCCTTCTACTTTGACACTGGTAAAGACACAAAAATGGAAAAAAAAAAAATCCACTGCTTTTATTCATTACCGAATGTGTTTAGAAAACTTCGTTAGCATTGCTATTGTTACAGAGGCCGTGCATATGATGTCAGTTAATATGCTTGCCATACTTACTTTCAACTTTTGATCTCATTTTGACTTGCTTATTTTCAATTGAAAATCAATCTGATTGAAATATTTTTCTCAATGGAGATGGCTCTCAACAAGCCCTTTTAATGACTGGAATTTCTTATCTTACAGGAGCGTGTATCAAATATTGCATACAACATTGTGAATGGGATTTGCTCTCCAATACATGACAACTCTGCTCCTGTATACATTACCATTGGTGATGGAGGGAATATAGAAGGCTTAGCAGCTAAGTAAGACAATAAATACTCATTGCAGATACTCATTGCAGAAGCCACATTTGTATTCTGAAAATTTCTTCTCATGCGTAGCTTCCTCTTTTTAGATTTTTTTTCTTGTTTAGAATGAGGTAGACATCTTATCAGCTTCTTTTGACTGTATGCAGCATGACAGAGCCACAGCCAAAGTATTCAGCTTATAGAGAGGCCAGCTTTGGTCATGCAATTTTTGATATTAAGAACCGCACACATGCCTATTATAGCTGGCATCGCAATCAAGATGGAGATGCAGTAGTTGCGGATTCCATGTGGTTTTACAACAGATACTGGAGACCCATGGATGATTCCACAACAAATGTGTCACAGTAATGAAAGTCTTGTTCTGATTTGCAAGAATATATGACCATGTCATTTTTGACATTAGCAATTATGGAAATGAAATCGCATTCCTTCATAATTAATGTCTGTCCTCAATATGTGTCATATTTTCTGGAATTGATGATAATGCAAACAGAATACCAATGCAAAGTTCTACCAAAACTTTAGTTTCCTGTCATGTTTTGGGGTTCAAAATGACTTGTTCTGTAGGTATTTTCAGGGTGATTTAGACAAACTCTCATGTAAAGGGTGAATTTGAAGTTGCAGTTTTATCCAATCAATCTAACCCTTGTAACTTATTCGTCTCAGCATGTTCTATGCTTCCCTAATCTAACATCATGAACCACTCGAATGGGTGCAAAATTTTGATTCAATGACAATTCATGGGAACAGTCTTTACAGATGGGTAGCATTTGGCAGAGGTTGGCCCATAGCTTTCCTAGAAAATCCAATGGCCGAGTAGCTTCTAATTGATGTGATGGATGGCCTACTTAATGATTGAATGTGAGATCAAGCTACCCACTTGGAAGAAGTTTGCTCTTTAAAGAACATCATATTGATAATTTAGGCTCAACAAAGATTGTTTGGTTAGGCATGCAGTCGATGATTCGTCAAATCATAATACGACCCCAAAGTCCATCCAGACATTCGGCACTTTGGTTCGTCCAGTCAACCCCATAATTATAATTGGACCCTAAGGTCCATTTATTTTCATGTCATGCCTTTCCCATCCCATGCTTCATGTATGAGGGATATGAATGCATTTGATGTCCATGATTCATGCTATGTGTTATCAACTTATTCTTTTGATCTTACAAATACTCCTTTCATCATAAGTACCTTATACATTCTAAACACATCAACTTTATTAATCATACCCATATAGAGACTTTATACATAATATTCAAAATATCACAACTTCTCATTTTCATATGATGCTAAATCAATCAAAGCAATACTTTATAATCACACATTTTGATTCTCATAATGCCATAATTTCTAAATCAAAATACATAAGTTTCAATTGAAAATCAGTTCATCATTTCTTTTCTCATTTCTTAATAAAATAATAATTCCACACCCAATTGCATTTCAACGAAGTAGGAAAACCTACTTGGTCTAAGGTGATCAGCGAGGATAAACGATTCACGAAATAGATCGAGCAATTTCGGAGTTACTCTCGCTTCTTCGTTCGTTCACATGTGTCAACATATAATTCTCACGTCAATATAGTGTAAAAACCCTCTAATTAAATTTGTGGAAGTCTTAATTAAGCTTTAAGGGTCATTTGATGAAGGTCACTAGAGTCTAAATAACTCAACATGTGTGTTTTGTCCTAACCAAGGGTAAAATGGTCATTTTGCCCATAGTACTCCATTTAAACATAATTAATAAAACTCCAAATTATTTAAAGTCACTGATATATTCTTTAGAGAATCAGAATTTCGGAACAAAAGACTCATTATTAGAAAATAAAATTTCAGATCTGGTGAAGATGCCCAAAACTAGCCTTTTTAGTTTTGAAATACAAACTGCGCATTGATTTTGTAAAAATCATTTCGGGTTCTTTTCGGTATCGGAATAACTGGAGTAAATACTCTTTGGAAAGCTGTTTGATAGTAGAATACACGAAAAATATTCAAAAATATCCAGAAAATCGTTTTGAAATGGTTATAGGTCCATTTTTGGGACGGATATGTAAAAACACTTTTCTACCTTAGAACTGTCCAGTTTTTACAAAATTATTTCGGGTACCTCCCGATGTCCGAAAATTACGAATAAATACTTTTTGAAAACCTCTTTCATAGTAGAAGATCTTAAAAATAGTTACAAATTCATTGAAAATCATTTTAAGATGTTTAAAGGTCAATTTCTTGGACTGATTTGTAGAAATAGTTTTTCAATGAATCATTTCTTTCCAAAGTTCATCATAAGATATCATTTTCTTAAATCCTTTTTCTTACAAAAACCAATAAATAAAGACATTCAAATATTCTAATGGAGTTATAAAAATACATTAAAAGAAAATATCTAAATATCAAGGATTTAAGTAAAACTTCTCATGTAAGTCTATTTTATGAAAATACCTACTACTTTCCATTATCTCTTCATTACACTCCATTTCTTAGATTCTCTCCATAATTTCTTTGATGTAAGAACTTAGATGAAGAAACATTTTAACATCTAAATAAAATAATTAAGAGAGTTCGGGAACTTATTTGTTCAAGCTCTAATCAAGTCTTCAAGTCCGTCCTTCCTTTTTTTTTTTTTCAAGCTCCAAGCTTTCAAGAGAGATTTGCAACAAAGAGAGAAAGAGGAAGAGAAATTTTCAGCGCTCTCTCTTTCTTGCTTCAGATTTTTAGAGAGGAAGAAGATAGAGGAGGAGGATAGAAGAAGAGAATGGAGGAAAAGGTGTAGAGATGGAGCCCTAGATTTTTCTCCTCTCTTTTTTGTTTTTCGTCTACCTTATCCTCATTTTACTTTTTAGTCAAAAACCAAAAGCTAAAGGTGGTGAGGTGGAAAGCACCTATTGGTCCAAATTAAAGGTGGAGTGGTGAGGTGGAGAGCACTTATTAGTCCAAGCTAAAGATGGAGTGGTGATGTTGCTTTCATCCTTAACTTGCCATGTGGCATGCCACCTCATCATGTATTGCCACGTCATCGATGATGTGGCATATTCGCCACATCATTAATTAGTTTTCATTAATTAAAATCAATTCCATTGAGTATTATCAAATTGAATTAGTAACTTAATTAAATCACCCTTAATCCCTCTTAATTAACTAATCACCAAAATTTTTATCAATTAATTATATTCTACTCTACTTTCAAAATTATTTTAATTAAATCATCTCTTAATTTGGTCTTTCTTAAATCTCACTTAATGACTCCATCATCCCTCTAATCTCATATTCTTACACTTGAAAACTATAAGATATATACCACTATTATTGTCACCAAATAGTAGACGATGCAACCAAACAATTTCTCGGGAAAGGTTGCAAGAGGTCTATATTCTTGCTTTAGCATAGGAATAGGAAACAACTCATTGTTTCTTACTCTTCCATGAAATGAGAGTAACCAAAAAAGATGAGATATTAATGGTGGAACGATGAACAATAACATCACTAGACCTATCCACATCAGAGTAAGCTTGAAGAGTATGAAAAGAAGTGGAAGAGTACAAGAGACCATGATACGAGGCACCACTAATATATCTCAGAATTAGGGCTGCAACTCGGGTCGGGTTTTGACCCGACCCGCATGACCCGATCCGAGAAATCATAGGAGTCAGGTCGAGAATTTCGGGTCAACGGGTCGGGTCGGGTTGAGAAGATAAAAACCTGCATGAAATTTGGGTATGGTCGAGTTGAGAATTTTACAAGTTAACCTGACCCAACCCGACCCAACCCGACCCGACCCAACCCGACTAAAATTAGGCTAAAATGGGTTCAGAATGCGGGTCGGGTCAGAATTCAGGTTGATTCGGGTTAGAAATGGGTTGGGTTGGGTTGTGAAGTTCGGGTTGAGAATTCAGGTCGGGTCGGGTCAAGTTACATATATATCAACTTGGGTCGAGTTGGGTTTTAAGGAATCCGACTTGCCCGACCCAAGTTGCAGCCTTACTCAGAATATGTAATACGACTGCAAAATGATCATAATGTAGTATAGTCATGAATTGATCGACAATGTGAACATCATGAATAATATCAGGCCTTGTGATGATAAGATAATTCAAACACCCAACCAATTGTCAATGTGAAGACCCGGAGTTTCAATCCCGTAACTCAATGTAATGTTCCCAGAATATTTTGAATAAAATTTAGAGTTTTTCACTCAAATTGGGAATTGATGGAAAAATTGGAGATTAATTAACAAGATTAGAGAAGTGATTAATAAATTAAATGAAATTAATGGTGATTAAATCAAATTAGAATTTAATTTTAAAACCATGTGATGAGGTGGAATTTAATTAATTGGGATGAGTCGATGAGGTGGCGAGTATACCACATCAGCGATGACGCGGCAAGGTATGATGGTGGCATGCCATATGACAAGATAAGTATGAAAGCAACACTACCACCTCACCTTTAGTTTGGATCAATGAGTGCTCTCCACCTCACCACCCCACCTTTAGTTTGGACCAATAAGTGCTCTCCACCTTACCACTCCACCTTTAGTTTGGACCAATAAGTGCTCTCCACCTCACCACTCCACTTTTAGTTTGGACCAATAAGTGCTCTCCACCTCACACCTTTAGCTTTTGTTTTTTTACTAAAAAGCAAAAGGAGGATAAGGTAGAGGAAAAAGCAAAAAGGAGAGAAGGAAAAATTAGGACTTTATCTCTACCTTTTTTTCCTCCTTTCTGTTCTTCTATCCTCCTCCTCCTCCTTATTCCTCTCTAAAAATCTGAAGCAAGAAAGAGAGAGAGCTCGAAATTTCTCTTCCTCTACTTTTCTTTGGTACAAATCTCTCTTGAAAGGTTGGAGCTTGGAAAAAGGAAGGAAGGACTTGAGAACTTGATTAGAGCTTGAACAAGTTGGTTCTCTAACCCTCTTGGTTATTTGATTTAGATGTTAAAATGTTTCATCTTTTCATCTAAGTTCTTGCATCAAAGAAACTATGGAGAGAATCTAAGAAATGGAGTGTAATGAAAAGATATTGGAAAGTAGTAGGTATTTTCATAAAATATACTTACCTAATAAGTTCTACTTAAAATGCCTTGATGTTTAGATATTTTCTTTTTGAGTATTTTTATAACTTCATTAGAATATTTGAATGTCTTTTATTTACTGGTTTTTGTAAGAAAAATGGTTTAAGAAAATGATATCTTATGATGAACTTTGGAAAAATGATTCATAGTAAAATTGTTTCCGCAAATCAATCTAAAAAATAGAGCTTTAAACATCTCAAAATGATTTCCTAGGAAATTATAACTATTTTTCAGATCTTTAACTATGAAAAAGGTCTCCAAAAAGTATTTGTTCGCAATTTTCGGACACGGGAGGTACTCGAAATAATTTTGTAAAAACTAGACAGTTCTAAGATAGAAAACTATTTTTTACACATCAGTCCCAAAATGGACCTATAACCATTTCAAAACAATTTTTTGGATATTTTTTTTGTGTATTCTACTATCAAACAGCTTTCAAAAGAGTATTTACTTGAGCTATTCCGATAATGAAAAGAACCCGAAATGATTTAAAAAAAACAGTGCGCAGTTTTTATTTCAAAACTAGAAAGGCTAGTTTTGAGCATCTTCATTAGATTTGGAATTTTATTTTCTAATAATGAGTATTTTTTCCTAAATTCTGATTCGCTAAAGAATATATCAGTGACTTTAAATAATTTGGAGTTTCATGAATTATGTTCAAATGGAGTATTATAGGTAAAATGATCATTTTACCATTGATTATGATAAAACACACATGTGAATTCATTTAGACTCTTATGACCTTCGCCAAATGACCCTTAAACCTTAATTAAGGCTTTCATAAATTGAATTAGAGGGCTTTTACACTATAATGACGTGAGAATTATATGTTGACAGATTTGAACAAAGGAAGAGGTGAGACTAACTCCTAGATTGCCCGATCTACTTCGTGAATTGTTTATCCTCGCTGATCACGTTAGACCATGTAAGTTTTCCTACATTATTGAAACACTATAGTTGTGAATTAAATACCTTGATTATTAATATGATTTGATTTCTTATAAAAATCATGAGATTTTAATTATGAAAATGATGTTAGTACTATATGAGTTTTGAGACATTTTATGTATATGATATCCTGTCTATATTTTGAAAAGATTTGAGATTTATGAACTATATGAGATGATTGAAAATGTACGATGCACGGACTTTAGCATTCATGTACGTCATGCACATGGCAATGGATGGGATTGGTATTTGACGAACTAAGTGTCTGAATGGTCCGGACAGACATTGGTGTCGCAGTAAGTGACGTGATAATGGTATTTGATGAACCCAGTGTCTGAATTGTCCGGACAAACATGGGTATCGAAGTTATTAGTATGGGTACTGGTATTTGACGAACCAAGTTTCTGAATAGCCCGGACATACATTGGTGTCGTAGTATTTTGTTTGATGAACCAAAGCGCTGAATTGTGGGGACAACCTTTGATGTTGTGACCAAGAGTCTAAATCGTCTAGACAGACTTTGGTAATGTGAATAGTAATGATATGGAGGCAACACTCCACTGGTGATTTTAGTTAAATTGTTGGTTGTATATATGAGGCATAAAAGGGCATACATACTTCATGGCACCCATGACATATTACATCATGATAAACGTTGATATGATTGAATATGAGGCTTCTAATATGATGATAATTTGAGAAAGCATGAGATTTTCTAAAGTAAAGTCTTTGGGAAAGGTATTAAACATGATTTCAAATATGAGATTTCACCTCATGAAAAGAATTATGATTTGAATATGAAATTCGATACTTTGATATAAATGAGACTTGAGAAACCTATTATAACGTTTTTAATTATGAGAAAATATGTATATATATTATATTATTTTGGTATGACATATTTTAGTGCACTTATCATGATTGGAATTTCTACTGGGCGCGTTAACTAAGCCCATACTTTCCCCATTTAGATTACATGCAGATCCAAAGAATGTAAACGAGATTGGACCAAGCGATGGCCAATTATGAACATGATGGATGCAAGAAAGGAGCTTGGATAGCCTAGTTCATTTTGATGTTTCGGAATTTGAAAACAATGTAGTTGTAATAATATTCAATCTTGGGGAATGTAATATTATATTTGACTCTTAGTACTTTGAGTTTTGTATTTGACTCATGTTATTGTTGGGAATTTCCTTACTTTTGCTTTAGGATGTGGTTTATTATTCATGCAATGTTTAAAAGGTTTAAATATTCCGCAGGTTATGCTAGCACGTGCAACATGTCATCGTGGGCTTGTACCACACATGTGCTAGGTTGGGCAAATCGAGGGTCGGGTCTACGGACTTGGACTTGACTCGTGTCGTGGCACTTCATCATTTTCTTTCTATTTCTATTTTTTTTTAAAAGAAAAAAAGAAAATTTACTTTGATTTAAGCGATGGAAAAGGACGGGGTGCCACAGTCAATAAAGAGTCGGATTAGGCAGTGGTTCACCATCAGTATGTCATAATTTAACATTTAACTCAAGGCTCGGCATTTAGACACTGCGGAAATCTGTTACCAGACACCGAATTTCAGATTTTGAGTGGAAATTACGATTCTGTCCTTTCGCGTAGAATCGACCGATTGAATAGACAGTTCATTTTCACTTCGATCGATCAATCCCTTCCTCATAGAATTGTGTGATTGATTCTATGGGATCGTGCAATTGATCGCTTGAACACGAATGAAAGATGCTATCTGGAGAAATCGATCGATTGATTCTGTTTACGATTGATCTATTTGCAAAGACAAGCGGAAGAAATCAATCAATCGATTGATTCTGTTTGCGAAGACGAGCGGAAGAAATCGACCGGTTGATGCTTAAAACGTGCGATTGATTATGTTAATTTATGCTACAGTATCTACATTATTTAAATAATAAAATTTCCTTTTAAAACTTTAAAGTTATTTTTTAAGCACTGTATATTTTCAAAATTTCTCAAATTAAATATACGGACTAATTACGATAACCTGATAAAAATACTTTAAGACTTTAAGGTCTTTGACACTCCCAAATGCTTAAAACAGAGTGTTTTACAAATAAGGGTATTCCTCGGCTGTACCGAAAACACATTTGGGAGTGTCAAAAACCTTAAAGTCTTAAAGTATTTTTATAAGGTTATCGTAATTAGTCCGGGTATTCAATTTGAGAAATTTTGAAAATACACAGTGCTTAAAAAATAACATTAAAGTTTTAAAGGAAAGATAAAATTTTAACGTTATTTTTTAAGCACTGTGTATTTTTAAAATTTCTCAAATTGAATATCCGGACTAATTATGATAACCTGATAAAAATACTTTAAGACTTTAAGGTCTTTTGAAACTCCCAAATGCTTAAAACAGATGTTTTACAAATAAGGGTATCCCTCGGCTGTGCCGAAAACACATTTGAAAGTGTCAAAGACCTTAAAGTCTTAAAGTATTTTTATCATGTTGTCGTAATTAGTCTGGATATTCAATTTGAGAAATTTTGAAAATACACAGTGCTTAAAAAATAACGTTAAATTTTATCTTTCCTTTAAAACTTTAACGTTATTTTTTAAGCATTGTGTATTTTCAAAATTTCTCAAATTGAATATTCGGACTAATTACGATAACCTGATAAAAATACTTTAAGACTTTAAGGTCTTTTGACACTTCCAAATATGTTTTCGGCACAGTCGAGGGATACCCTTATTTGTAAAACACTCTGTTTTAAGTATTTGGGAATGTCAAAAGACCTTGAAGTCTTAAAGTATTTTTATCAGGTTATCGAATTAGTCCCGATATTTAATTTGAGAAATTTTGAAAATACACAGTGCTTAAAAATAACTTTAAAGTTTTAAAGGAATTTTATTATTTAAATAATATAGTTACTGTAGCATAAATTAACATAATCAATCGCACGTTTTAAGCATCAATCGGTTGATTTCTTCCGCTCATCTTCGCAAAAAGAATCAATCGATCGATTGATTTCTTCTGCTCATCTTCGCAAACAGAATCAATCGATCGATTTCACCAGTAGCATCTTTCGTTCTTGTTCGAGGGATCAAGCGCACGATCCTATGGAATCAATCGCACAATTTTATACGGAAGGGATCGATCGATCGAAGTGAAAATGATCTGTCTGTTCAATCGGTCGACTCTACACGAAAGGACAGAATCGTAATTTTCACTCAAAATTTGAAATTTGATGTCTGGTAACAGATTTCCGTGGTGTCTAAATGCCGATGTGTGCTTGGTATAACATCTGAAGCGTACTTGACCTAAGAGAGAATACATTCACCACTAGAATGATGCACTTTTAAGAACAAAAAAATATCGCAGAAGACCAAGATCTTTCATCTCAAAGAAGTTTTGGTTCTCTTTCTTTGTTTATGATTAGGGATTTCTTATAAATTTGAAATTGTTTATTAAGTTTTTATGAATCATATAAAAATATGATAAATATATTTTCTTTGATATTTTTCTTAAAAAAACTTTATAGTTTAGTTTGCTTATACTAAATTGTCAAAGCTAATATACTTTTGACTATATAATAACTCATTTTATAGATGAATTATAGTTTATTAACTACTCATTTGTATTACTCGCATCGTTTATATTTAAAATTATAATCTCAGTTTCAATAGTTTTCTAAGGAGGAAGTCAATATCTATTTCATTACTAAGGATTAAAACATAATGAATGCAATAAATTTTACATTTGTAGGATTTTGAATCATAACATTGTACTTATGATCCTAGGCTTTCTACTTCATTTTTTAAGTTATGATTTGATTAAAATCCTTCTCTAACTTAATCCCATTTCAACTATATTTTAACCACATATTCATTGAATTGTTCAAAATATAATCCAACTATCACACATACAAGATACATACTCCCTCCGTCCCAAAATACTTGTTCTATACGTATTTTGGAATTTTCCCAAATTACTTGTCAGATTCGTTTATTTTTCAACTCCAAATCACATTCTAATGTAATAGGAAATGATCTTCTTTTATAAGATTTGATTTGTCCAAATAATAAAATATCAATATCTAAAAAAATAATATTTTATAAAAAAAATTTTAAGAAATAAAAAATTATGGAATGGGACAACCATTTTGGGATGGAGGTAGTATTTTTTAGTAATTTATATATTTATAAGACGAGTGAGAATCAACCCTATCTATTATCTGACGAAGTGGAGAAAAAATTAACAATGGGGCGCAAGTTTGACCGAGAGGGTTTTTCATTTTTCTTTTAATATGTCAACGTAGTTGAATTATTAATCTCTCGTAACTAAGTTAAAATAGATAGTATTTTATAATGAATTATAATTATTATGTGAGAATTTGAGAAATAAAAAAATATATAAAACTATTTGATTCGAACTAAATAAATATATAGTTAAAATATAATTTTCTAACCACTATTAATATTATTTACTTAAATTAAATGAACAAAATATTTAAATAAAATTACTTTTATAAAAATATTTTCACAATTTATGTCACACCCAACTCTCGGGACATGTGACTGAAATTATTATTTTTGTCATTTAATCCTCATACCACCTGTTCTCACACAGGGAATTTGGGTTCACACGAAGAAACCTAGAGGCCTAAAGCTCTAACAAAGGCCCAATAACTTTGCCGAAAATCTGACAGAAACTCTCCCGTGAATTGGACAGTGGAGACCTTTCCCCGGCCAGATAATCGATTTGGATTTTATTGCCAATCATTTCCATCACAAAATATGCTAAATTCATCGCCACTTTACTCATCGATGTCTACTACAAGTTCTCAAGTTCATCTCTTATGAGTCGTACAGTCCATTCCATAGTTACTAAATCCAAAGAAAATCCTTAACTGTCACGCCCCAAACTTGGATGCAGGCACAGAACATGACTAATTTTTTTTTTTTTTAAAACAATACTCCATTAACTCATAAGAGAGGTCACACATACACACGTGTATCACCCGTGTGTTGAGATAATCCAAACACAATTTATAAAATTACCCGAATTTGCTCTTACTTCAGTCGACACATCGGCTAGATCGATATATCGTCCGGATCCTAATCAACCTATCAACAGAGGCGATACATCGATCAGAAAAATGTTCTATTATTATTATCTGATCTTAGATACTATTATCACTTACAACAATTGACTGTCAACCCATCGACATCCACAATACATCAATCAATTCTGTTGACCTATCGACAGAATCGACTCATCGAGAGTCCATGATACTATAATTTCCCAACATCCTTAGGCAGATACACTCAAATACGTGTTATACAACATAATAAGCATACCAACATACCAATGTAACATATATCATCATAATGACTTACAGTCATACATCTTTACACCGCAGGAGATATATTTATCCCAAAACACCTGAAAACACTCATAACATCCAGTGGTTTCCACACTCGGAAAACAATATAAACTTCCAAGTTTCAACTATCAACGAGGCACCACTAGTTCCTCCAATCTTTCCTCTAGCTCATATCCTGCAATGTAAGGGACGTAAACAATAACCCAGTGGAGAGAGCTCACCACAAAATCCAATATACATAATACATGAAACAATTAAACAATCCATGTTTTATGAATGAAATACAATTAATCCACTTAACTCATTTTCACTTTAGGATCACTTTCTAAGGTGTTTTACCGAATCTTACTGGGGTCAGCCCCCAAATTATCATAGCAACTTTTATAGCAATTTCTTAACAACACGGGGTCAACCCCCAATGAGCAACTTGCAAGTGCATAAGGTCTCCACGACCTGGCTTACTAACACGTCTAACCTATTGGTTCACAAACGGCATTCAACATAATATCATAAGGTCTCTACGGCCCGGTCCACTAGTACATCCAACACCAACGGTTTAAAATGGCGGTCGACCACAACCTACTAACACGTCCAACCCAACGGTTCGCACAAGGTGCTCGGCTAATCTCAGCAGTTATAGCCCAATGACCAATATCATATTTTTTAAAGTTATTATCTTTCACAGATTTAACTTATAATTATAATTCTCACATACAAATGTTAAATGCATGATAATGCATGATTTCCAGTGCCCTCCTTATACAGAGAGAATCACCAAATTCCAGTCCTAACTTCGGTGCATCCAACACCAACATACAATGTCCATAAAGAATCAATATTTACACAAATATATAAACTGGATTTAATAACATGAATACCTTTACCCAGTTTTTTACTCGACAATTCCCAGACACTCCATGGGTCCATACTGTGTTAAAGGCTACAAGTCCTCGAGTCCCCGACACCATTTTTAATGCCTACGTTCTAAACAGTTAGAACATTTACATCCCTTACATGTAGGCAGTGTCAGGTCTCGTATTCTAGACCTATATATCATTTTCCATCTTAAATGTCCATGGGTCCCATTTCAGTCGGTGTTAGTGGGTTTAACATATAACACAATATGAGTTTTGGTTCGAGTTTCCTTACCTTCTCCCACTGAGTTTATCACAAAAATCTGTAAAATATGAGAACTATGTAAATTTCAATTTAACAGAGTATCTACAACTACATCCCGTCCCCCATGCATTTTCCAGCAAAAACGTGATAAGTGGCGATGAGTCTCCTAACTCTTTCTACTTCTTTATATTAAGTCAGCGTTAATTGTAAGCCATCCAAAACACAATAAAATAAAAATATAAAGTACTTAGTGCCCGGTCTCGTATTTCTCAAGCGGCTGGAGAGTATTGAGACTGAGCCCAAAGAGTACAGTGTAGGAAATTAAATAAAAGTACTCAGTGTCCCACTTCAAGACCACTGGGTGACTAAATGTCACCTCAGATGGTATCATGGACTGATTAAGCGCAACTACTGATGATCCACTAGGTGACTAAGCACCACCTCAGATGGTATCATCGAGAGACTAAGCGCCGCTACTGATGATAGTTTGGCCCAGAGGTTACAGTACTGGAATTTAAACACACAACGCGGAAAAGTAAACACACAATAGTCAGCTGGGGTTAATCTTTTCTCCGATTTTACTTAGGGTCAAAAAATTGAATTTTGATTGTAAAATAAAACTGATTTTAAGGGTGTAAATTAAATTTTAAGAGGAAAACCCATTTTAGAACCCAAAACTAACCCTTACCTACAAGTCAAATTCTATAAACCAATTAAAGAAAATAGACTGAACCAACTAGTTAAATAGATGTACTTTGAATTACTTTCAAGATCATAAAATAATCAAGAATTAATATGACATTACCATAATAAAATTGTGATTTTAATCAAGTTCCATCTCTTTGCTTCTCTCTAACAAAATTAATTACTTAAGAATAAATAAAAGAAATGAAAGCTCATTTCCAACTTTAAATAAACCATTTAACCTATATCAGAAAGAAAACATAGCTCTAAGAATATTAAAAATTTGAAGAGAAGCTTTAACATAAACTATTTAACCTACAACAACGTCAAAAAGATACTTTATGTTATTACTGACTTAAATATATAAGTAAACTATTAATTCAAACTCAACTAGGCTAGGTTTAGTTAAAACCCACTAAATTGATAAAATAAGATGTCTCTTTTAATCACATAAAATCAATTCATAAACCGAACAAAGTAAATAAAGATAATAATAATAATAATATAATATTATCATGTTTCAAAATATATGAAGAAACATGAAATATTCATTTGAAATGATACACCGTTTTATGAATAATTTGACAATATCAAACCTATTAAATTGTAACCTCAAATTCAAAAAATAAAAGGGTTTATAAATACTCTTTTAAAAATTTCTAGAATTTCATTTGGAATAGTTTAGGAAATTATTTTAAAGACAATCGAATCCAAATCAATATAAATCAATTTGAGATACAAATTAAAATAAAACCTTTTTTTTTCTAAACATAAACAAAATTACCAATAATAACTTAAATAAATAAATAAAAAGATAGATTACCTGTTGTAGAAGAACCCAAAACAGGTTATTTTCGAACAGTACCCAAAGCATCGCCTGAGAATAATGGGTTTCTCATAAACCCATAGAAAGGAAAAGAATGAAAGGAAAGGAGATGCGGGTTCGGTGCTGGGTCTCTGCGTGCTTAAGACATTTGAGAGCTAAGAATGTGGTGGAGATAAAAGCACCACATTTGGCTAATGGCTTGCATGAAGGCAAGAGATGGAGAATGAAAGTTGGGAGAGATTCCCAGGTGAGGGACAACGGCTTCAGATAATTTTTCTCTTCTATGTTTCTTTCTTTTGATCTAAATGGAGAGATATGAAAGAGCATTTATAGAATACAGAACTCTGGCCCCAAGCATATTAGGTAAGCATGATGATGGCCTTAATGAAATATCAAATGGAGTATATTTATTATCATGAAATATCACATGATGAGGTCCCATGTGGCCCACATCAGAGTCTTGAATGAGTATATTTATTCATTTATTTATTATTATTATTTTTTAATTCAAATCAGCCTTGGGCATCAAAAAAGATTGAAATATTGTGTAAAAGAAGATAAGGTGGAGTCCACGTGAGTGATTTAAGATTAAGAGTTTCCAAACCATCACCATTTTTCTAAATTGTGAAATTTTCATTAAATACTAGATATTGAGTGTAGGGTACCTTTCAAATTTGATAAAAATAAATACTCCTGAGAAAAATTAAAAATGAATTTGATGAATAGTGTTAAAAAATTCATAATTCCCTTCAAAAAAAATATTTTAAAGCTCAAAGGAGTTTTAACTCTCCTAAATACTCTAAAGTTAAGGTTCTATAAAATAGAAACACCCCCGACGATTCAAAACCCTCAATTCTAAAAGTCAGAATGATCAACAGTAAAATTCATTGAACTCAGAATTTAAAGCTAAGCGATAGTGCACAATTTGAAACTTTAAATATCTCAAACGAGGGTTCTTTTCATATAAAAATAGCTTTAGGGTCTCAACTGGAGAATGTTCAGATATTTACAACTTTGCCACTCACACTTTAGCGAGTCGGATCACCACTTCCAAACTCGAATCAAATCAAACTTGGACTGTACACAAAGCCCACTTCGTAATCTTCCTGATTAACGGAGTACAAAACTCTATTAACGGTTAAAAATCACAAGATTAATCATTAATTAAGGTCAAAATATTACATTGATAGTTCATTAAGTACATCACGCATGCTTAGAGTCTTTAATTACAACACATCAACTATTCACATGTGAATCTAAACCAAAATACAAAACACAAAGTAAACTAAGTCTTCGCGACGACCAACTCCAACACCTGCCAGTGGGGTTCTTCGAACCCACGTCCAAGTCAGTCTCGGAAATCATGAGGGTATGAGCATACTTAGGGCTGCAACTCAGGTCGGGCGGGTCGGGTTCCTTAAAATCCAACCTGACCCGAGTTGATATATATGAACCCGATCCAACCCAACCCGAATTCTCAACCCGAATTTCACAACCCGACCAGACCCGAATTCTAACCCGAAACAACCAAATTCTGACTCGACCAGCATTTTGAATCCATTTCAAACTAATTTTAGCCGGGTCAGATTGGGTTGTGTCGGGTCAGGTCGAGTTAACTTATAAAATCCTCAACCCGACCCGACCCGAATTTCATGCGGGTTTTTTATCTTCTCAACCCGACCCGGCCCACTGACCGAAATTCTTGACCCCACCCGCATGATTTCTCAGGTCAGGTCATGCGGGTCGGGCCAAAACCCGACCCGAGTTGCAGTCCTAAGCATACACAAACCCAGTGAGAAGAATATAAACAGGAAACACATATATTAGACTCACATGCATTTTATAATCACATACAACGAATCCCATGCAATGTTCAATGAGATGTATGATATGCAATGCGGCTCTCCCCGATCAACCCCTGGGTATACAACCAACACAACTCAACCTGTAGGTTTAGCATGAATTAGTCTATGTGCTCGGTGTGACTTAGTCTGTGCACCCGGTACAACTTAGTCTGTGTTCCCAACCTTAACAGAAGTCACGACTTATACTGCGTGTCTAGCATGACTTAGTCCGCGTGCTTAGTTCAACTTAGTCTGCGCACTCATCATATAAATGGGGTGTACACAAACACTAGGAACCACGCACCCTCTAGTCCTGTCTACCCCATGCTCATGTGTAGCATGCTAATGCCCACTATATGCATAAAGATTATAGTTAACTGCATATTCTCATCTCATGAGGACTACACACGTAAGCATTCTTTCCAATCATCACATTTTTCATTCATGTAAGCATGGCCATCATAACACAGTTCATAATTGGGCATACATCATTATAGCATAATAATCCAACATTCTACACTATTCAATCCACACGTGTCATACCCATCATACCAATCCTGGGGTGATTCAATCCTCATTCTTGGGGTAATAATAACCCGGCTTGTCTTCCCTTGCAACAGTTTGTCCCCTCAAAATTTCAGACACTATACAAGCCAGCCACATTCTAGTGGATTGATTCACCCTATTTCATTCACAAGTCAACATACACTCCATGGAATTTCTTAACATAGCATCACAATCATTCAATCATACACAAGTTTTCAAGCAAAATGCCATAATTGAATCAATTCCATTCGGGTGGGAGTTCTCCTCACCTAGTGCTTTATGATGTCTCTGGGTCTCCTTCGGGTTAGTGACCGCCAATGTCGGTGTAACGCCCCACCCTTTTTCACTTGTAAAAAATCAGAGTATATATATATATATATATATATATTTTAAATAAGTGAGAGAGAGAGAGAGGGACACCACGACGCGAGTCAAGTCCAAGTTTCTAAAATCCGACCCTTAACTGGCCACATTTACGTGTGCGTGGACTAAGTCCACTTAAACATTTCACACGCTTTTCTGATTACTTGTGGAATAATCTACATGAATAAGATACCTATTCATATTCATGTTATCAATAGACAAGGAAAACCAATCACCATATATCTTCAAATAAAACTTAAGATTATCAAACCATAACAAATAAGTTAAAGGTGTCCCAAAATAGTCTAAGTTATTACAAACTAAAATGCAAGTCTCCAAATACATCATTGAAAACAAAACTAGTAATTTAAACTTCAATCTCCCAAGATCCTACGCTTGGCTTCCTTCCGGTCCTACATTCTTCTCCTTAGCATTTCCTATTCCATCATCTATAGGGTAGAAGTAGGGCATTAGTCAACATGCCCAGTAGGTATTCCAAGTAGGGTTATGGTACACATAGGAATATTATGCATTAACATAGATATAGCATGCTTGCAAAATATCTCATAAATAGTAAAACAATGCATGATGCCCATATCATAATTATACTTACTTATGTGTCATGTCATGGGTGTCAATGCCTAATGATCTCTCACCCAATATTCATATCAAATCACATCATAAATAAATATCAATGGTTTCCTTAATAAATAGTCATATCAAGGTTTTACTTGGCCAATTACATCCGCAGTATTTTGTAGCGACACTACTAGGTCACTGTGTACCCATCCACAAATTAATCTGAATTACCGATGGAGTGTGGACTCCTCTCTCTGCGCAGGGTTTCAGGACCTTCCCAGGAACTCTTTGGCCCAAATTATGCCGTACCTATTTCTATCAATCCCCGACAAGGCCAAATTTCAATAGTTCACATAGCGTTAATATAAGCTAGTCTCAAGCCCAAGTCATGTCCGGACTGTTCAGAACTTGGCTTGCTGGTCATCTATGTTCCCTCCCATGCCATGCATGAGAAAATGTATGCAAGGATGCCATTTCATTTAAAACATATCACATCATTTGAAAGTCAGTTTATAAACATGCACCATTTGTATAATCAAAGTAATCATCATATTTGAAGTAAAAACCAGTATCATATCATATTTCATTGTGTTCTCAATAAGGTAGGAATCCTACCAATGTACGATATACTATCTTGCAAAGGTAATGCCAACGGTCATGTGAGACGAATCGCAATCCTTTTGCGAACCTCTTTACCTTATGAAGTTCAAACATACATATAGGTTTGATTTTCCATCTCAATTTCATCATCCCTATCTCCATCTAAGTTCCATGTTCGTTTCCCAACGTATTTATGCATTCCTTGTCCTTAACCCGTTTAAGATCCTCAATGGGGTTTAGCCATACAATATGGCCGAACCCTATTGTCCCATTTCCTTTTAAGTGTATTCATGTTCAATAAACATCCCTCAATGGGGTTCGGCCATACATTGCCAAACCCTATGTTCCATTTTCTTTCCCTTAAATGTGTTTATGTCCATAGAAAACCATCAATGGGGTTAGGCCGTACAACATAGCTGAACCTTATCTTTTGGTTTTTGACACTCTTTTTAATCCTTGTGTTATTTTAAACAAAGTGATCTATAGAAATAATCCATCCTTAATCACATTAAAACATGGATTCCATCTTTAGTACTTAACCTAATGAATATAACATATTCACTAGCCAAGGGTAAGGTTCGGCCATACATCACGGCCAAACCACCATGGTTCAACAATTTTTAGACTGGAAATCAGTCTCATCTGTGGCAGCTTTTAATAGCCAAAACAGCTCACAAGTTTAACAATTGATAGACTAAAAATCAGTCCCATCTGTGGCAGCTTTTACTAGCCAAAACAGTCCACAAGTTTAACAATTTATAGACTGGAAATCAGTCCCATCTGTGGCAGCTTTTACTAGCCAAAACAATCCACAAGTTTAACAATTTATAGACTGAAAATCAGTCCCTTCTGTGGCAGCTTTTACTAGCCAAGACAGTCCACAAGTTTAACAATTTATAGATTGAAAATCAGTCCCATCTGTGGCAGCTTTTACTAACCAAAACAGTCCACAAGTTTAACAATTTATAGACTGAAAATTAGTCCCATCTGTGGCAGCTTTCACTACCCAAAACAGTCCACAAATTTAACAATTTATAGATTGAAAATCAGTCCCATCTGTGGTAGCTTTCACTACCCAAAACAGTCCACAAGTTTAACAATTTATAGACTGAAAATCAGTCCCATCTGTGGTAGCTTTCACTACCCAAAACAGTCCCCAAATTTAACAATTTAAAGACTGAAATCAGTCCCAAAAACAGCCATCAACTGGTCCTAAAACTAATCCAAAATCAACCAGTAACTGATCTTAAGATCAGTCAACAACCAGTCCTAAATTTAGTGATTTTGAACCCTTAAAAATCAATCTACATCTGATTCTATTCAATCATATTATTATCATAGCATGGGTTCTTTTCTTTCAATTCCATAACCATCCCTTGGATGGATTTTAACTCTATGACCTTGTAACAAATTGGCCATCCATCCCAACCAATTATGGAATCCATGGGTTCGGCCACACCATTAAATCTTAAACATACCTTACTTCAGTCTCCTTCTTTTCTTTTTAATCTGTCTTTTCTTTCTTAATCCTTCTTCTTCTTCCTTTGCTCTTCAAAGTCTCCAAGCATAGAGGTATAGATGGGAGTGAGAGAGAGAGAGAGAGAGAGAGAGAGAGAGAGAGAGGAGAGGAGGAGATCTTTGCTCACAATGGAGGGGTCGGCCAAGGGTGTGAGCAGCCCCCTTTTGCTTGTATTTTTATGTTTAAGACTAAACCATTCATTTTCCTCTCATTATGGTTTGTCTTAACCAATGAGACTCTTGGTTTAACCAAGGAGACATTTGGCTTAAACTAAAGAGACCCCTTGGCTTCCCAATAAATCTTTTGGCTTCTCTAGTGTCTAAGTACAATGTACTTAGACAAGCCAGCCATCTCACCCTTCACCTTCTCAACTCAACTCAAGTAAATAAACCTTTAACTCAACTCAAGCAAATAAATCCTTAACTCCACTCAAGCAAATAAATCCTTAACTCAACTCAATACTTGAACTCACTTGTGGTTGACCAAGTCAACTCATGACATGGTCGACCATGACACATGGCACTTAGGGTCCGACTTGGCCACGTCACTTGATGATGTGGCATTCATGCTTAGTTAGCTCTCATGTGATGACATGTATGCCACTTGGCAATGCCACATCACTCACATACCACCTCACTTGATGAGGTGGACTTTAATGCATTAAATGAATTAATTTAATTACTTACCCACTTACTTAAAATTCAGCTCACCCATGACCCATTAGGTCTTAATTGGGTAATTGAGCCATTTAGGTCATAATTGGGTAATTAACCTATTTGGGTCATAATTCGGTAATTGACCCATTTCAACTTTTAATTTCAAAGTTTCATTAATTCACAATCCAAATGGATCAATCCAATATATTTATAATCTAAGGAAAATCCGGGGTGTTACAGTCAGGAGGGTGAAATGTTGTTCAACAAAGCAACACACGAAAAGACACTCATAAGTCTCCCTATTTGAATAAATGGGGCCTTAAACGTTAGGGGTGAAAGTCCCAATTTCCTAGGGCTCTGCACACTCAATTCTCAAGCAACTTACCCCTAATTCACAATTGAAATGAAAATCTTCAATTTTCCAAATTTCATCCCTCTCAAGGTCATTTAAACTTTTTAATATCCTGATCCGAATTAAGCTTAATTAATATGGTTCATTTTAATAAATCATGTTTTAACCTGTTAATCATGAAGATTACAGTTAGGGCTTTGTGAAAAGTCTAGGATTGGCCCAATCAAAGCTTCATAACTCGTTAATCCAACTCATTTAAGTTGGAAGGGCAAAATGATTATTTACCATAGACAGTGTTATTTGATTATTAAATAATTGTTTGATTATTGATTGAGTGAAATTGATTGCTTTATTAGGGATTTAATTTTTGGAATTTATAAGTATTTTTATTATATTTTTAATTTCATAAAATGCTATTAAAACTACCCGAAAAGATTTCACGAAATCTAAGAATTAGTTATTTTAAATAATTTTAGAATTTGGAAAATTCTAAGAAAATAGGTATTGTTAAATTATGTTTCAACTTGTTGATTTATGTTTTTATATTTTAAAAATAAAGGCTTTAAACCCTTTAAATAAATACAATTTAAATTATGGGAATAATGTTAAAAGGTGATTTTTATTTAAATCAATTTATTTTAGTAAATTATAATTCTCCAAAATTTTATGGTATTTAGAGTTTTTAAAACCCAACATTTTGGGTAAGATGGATTAAAGTAATTAAATCTTTTAATTAGTTAAATATTAAAAATAAATGAAACCGGGCTTAAATGCAAATAAGTTTTGAGGGATAAATTGCAAATATCCAAAATTTTAAATCACCGGTGTAGCAGCAGATGACACGCCAAAACTAGCAGTATACGCTCAAATCATTGCTCTATGCAATGATTCATGCAGGCTAGGCTAGGGTAGCTTGGCTACCGTCATTGATTGAAGGCAACACCTCATCTTCCCTCCATGGCTATAAATACCACTGAGAGAGAGGGATAAATTCTAGTTAAATCTTGTTTGTTGTTTCCTTTTTGTTTCTCTGCAAACATTTTCTGTTTCAAAACTTTGGCTTAAGTGGAAGATTTTCCTAGTTGCTAAAACTCTGCCCAATTTGCAAAGCGAAGGTGACCATTGTGTTTATTTTAAAGTTCTAACCTGTTTAGGATCAAACAAAAATGAATTCGGTTAAGATTTGAGTCTTAAAATTAGTTTTGAAGTTTAGTGAAAAACATAGATTTTCATTTATTTTACTAGTTTTTCTCTTAAAATATGATGTTTTTAATGAGTGTTAATTGTCCAATTTATTTTGAAATTGAAGAGGACTCATTGTAGAGCACATCTGACAAGAATGATATGAAAAAACGAATTCAAGAAATCCACTATTTTTTTATTTGTATTTCACTCTATTCGTCCCGTAACTGCACTGGTTGCAGGTAACAGAGGAAAAAGACGACTCTACGAAGATCTAAGAATCAGCCTTTGGAAAATCCGAAGGTGAGACTTTGGAAGTTTCGAACTTCTGTTCGGAGTTCCGAAGTAAACAGAGGCCAACTGTTTTTCCCTTTGCCTCAGTTGGACAGACTGGACATTCCGAGATCCATTCTGATTTTCGGAACTGCTCGGAAGTTTCGAGTAGACCTCGGCAGGTTCCAAGACAGAACGAGACTTACTGTTTTATATTTTTGTTGTTTTATGTTTGGAAGCAGGCTCAGAAGTTCCGGGACCTGTACTTTGGATGTTCCGAAGTACAGAACCCAGTTCCGAAGGTTATGTAAAACCCAAAGTCTAGGCAGTAGCTCAAAAATTTCGAAGCCACAGTACCTGATTCCGAGGAACCTAGAACTGGTTTTTAGGATTTATCCTAAGTAAAGGTTTCATGTTAGGTTTAGATCCTAGATTTTAATATGATATTTTATACCAGATTATTAATTAAAAATGATATTAACCCTTGTTTGTATTATTATATATACATATATTATTTAATCACTTTCAGGCCGATACTCTCTATCTGTGGCGGAGCGGAAATGCAACCCGATAGCTATCAGTAGCAGAGCGATTAACTTCACCACTTGGTAGAAAAAAGGGTTTGTGCACTGAGTGATTTCTTCTATCTGTAGAATTAACTCAATATATGAGTAGTGGCCTGAGCATCTTAATCTCTAGGCCTAACTCAATATGTCTCCATAGTCATTTCTAGAAGACAATATGTGTAGTGGCCTGAACACTTTCTTTTATACCCAAAGTCTCAATACTCTACCCTGGCCAGGAAGAAATATGAGATTGGGCATTGAGTATTATATTGATTGATGAATTATTGTAACTAAAAATGAATAGTAACCCATTAAGGAGACTCATATCCATTTCCCTTGGAGTTTTTCGGAAAATAGGACAGAAGGATTTGAAATACTATGAATGTATGTTGTATTGTATATATCTGTGTATTATGTGGTTCATTGTATTCATATTTGTTTGTTTAACAGATACTGCGAAATCCCATATATTCGGTGAGACGACTTAACATTGCTGTAGGGGTAAATCAGGTTAAGAGGATCTAATGCAATGAGTGATTTCAAAGATCAGACTTAATGAACCTACTTATTTGCCTAGACATGATGCACTACTATGAAATGTGCTTATTGATAGTAATGATGTTTATCGTATATTGTGATTATTGATAATGAAATACTCTATTATAAACTTGAGCATTATGATGATGATGATACTGCCTCCACGTACACTCAACTGCTGAACTATAGTATGTTATATTATTATCGGCCCAGGTGTGTTGATTACCTGCTCAGGTGTGTCGGTTTGCTTCTACTGGCCCAGGTGTATCAGTTTCCGGCCTAAGTGTGTCAGATATGCTCTTGCAAGATGCTGCATTTTGATCGTGTTGGGAGTTAATGCATTTATAGTCAGTATAATGCTTAGGTGTTACGGTGGATATTGGTAGTAATACTGATGACTTAATATATTAGCATGGTAGACCAATTATGATTTCAAATGGTGATTGTTAATGCCCGGCTTTGCTGAGTCCCTAAGTTTGTCAATTCCATGACTCAGGAAGAAGCACTTGCTAGGGGCTTGAAGAACTCAAAGTGATCAAGAAAGAAAATCATGCTCCATCGGATTGAAGCTCATCATTATGGCAATCATAAAAAACAGGTATGTGGCCATAGATGACTTTAGGTAGAACTCATACCTTAGAGAGGGTCATCCCTAGACTTAATTTCATATATTGGTAATGGACATATGCACTGACCCCTCTGTGATGAACCTAACAACCCCTCGTGGTCAACGACTCGTGGACGAAAAACTTGTGAGTTCTGGACTTTAAACTCAAGTGGGCTCTCGAGAAAACAGAAATCTCGGTATTCCAAGACCGATCTAGAGTATCAGGACTGAGCCCTCGGTAAAAGGCGACAGGTCGTTCTGAGCAGGACAAGTTTTGGGACATGAAACTCTATTTGCATGGTGTTGCCCCATATCGAGACCCTCGTATGGACCGACCTTTCGGTGCCATGATTGTCGACCCATCGGTGACACCGACCTTTCAGCCGAGAATTAATTATACCGTTGTGAGTGCATTTAATGAGTAACGGTCGGGTGGTTGAACGATAATAAATATGAATACAGACTTAAATACATATTTCCAAGTTGGGTTCCAATTCTCTGTCAAACTTACTCTCTGGGTTTTTAATGATTTTACCATTTATTCAACTAAGCCCAAAAATAGTCCTCTTAAAGTGTGAGTACCACCTAAAGTCATCTATGGCTAAATACCTATTTTATGATTGGCATACGATGAGTTTTAATCCAGTGGAGCTTGATATTCGATCTTGATCATCTTGAATCTTCAAGCTTCTAGCAAATGTTTCTTCTCGAGTCATGGAATTGACAGCCTTAGAGACTCGGCAAGTCGTAGCACTAACACCTAGTCACCTTGAAATTGTGATTACTTAACGACGGCTATAAGGTGGAGCGTCGGGATTAACTCGGGCACACATTGAGGGGATCTTTGAGAAGTACACATCTTCGAGAAAGAGCTATAAGACAAGTGCTTTTTTGTTTTAAAACCTTTATCCTGTTAAAGTGGATTAAGGAGGCTTGGCTCCGGAACTAATATAAAAAAATTTAGAGCGTCGTCTCTAACACACGTGGTGGGTGGCATTCCCAGCCAAATCAAATAGGTGGAATTCCTATTTTACAAGTAGTGGGTGAAATTCTCCGCCAATTGAGTGAGGTGGAATTCCTACTCTAATTGTGAGGGTGTAAGTCCCCACTTGGTGAATTTGGAGATAGCTCAAGGTTTACTTAGTCCTAACAGTGGATGTAGGTTGGCTAACCGAACCACTCTATATCTTGTGTCCTTTTGTTTGTGGTGTTAGAGTTAATTTCTTGTGTTGATTACATACTCAGATTTGCTAACACACACACACTTGATTGAAGTATTCGTTGCACTCTAATTAATCAATCAAGTAATTTTAAAAGGACCAACGATTTTGGGATTGACCTATTCACCCCCGTTTAGGGTCAATCTTGTTCTAGCACCAAGGGAGAACTTTCAGTGATAGTAGACTATTATGATGATATTGATTCATCTAACCTGATGATTATTATTGTGTATTGTTATATTCTCTTCACTGGGCTGGTTAGCTCACACCTCTCACATTTCAGGAGATATATTCGAGGATGAGGAACTTCCATTCAAGTTTAGGATGTTAAAGTTGTTGTTGTTGCTTGTATCTCCCACAGACGGGAAATAAATTTTATTTTGTTATATGGGTTGTTTAACTACATTTTGTATAAGTACCACATGTGGTACTTATTATCCTTAATCATGTATTGAAACCACCATGTTACTATTAGTAACTCTGATATGAATAAGATTATATTTTGTGATTGAAATATTTGTTGTATGATATGTGCTTGTAAACGGGTAGATATATGGTGCATGTTTGAGTTCACATGTGAAGAACATGTGTGACTTTTATTTCTGAACTTCACCATAGACCTTAATGATCCAGCCTATTTAGGAGTTTATCTGATTGAGAATTATATATAAAAAAAATTTAGTAGCGTTCCGAGCCTACCTTTGGGTCAGGGAGTTACAAACTTGATTAGTACCAAACTCCCAAAGGTTTGAGAGGGTTGAGCTCCAAACTCACATTAGGGAAAAACCCGTAACTTTTCCTGTCTAATTTCAAGGTTTGGTCTCAAGAGGGCCAAACCTACATTCAACCATGGGATTAGGTCTAATCTCACCCCAATTACAAGAAGGTAGTATTTTGTACTCTTCTCCAAACTTCAATTAAAAAATCCCCTTCTCACAAATCTCTACTTTCAGTAAAATCTCCCCAACAAATCTCCCCTTACAATTGTCATTCTATCTCTACTCAAGCCCGAAAACCAATTAATCAAAAGAAATAGAGTGGAGAGATAGAATTTACTTTGGAGGAGAAAGAATCTACCTCTCGCTCTTTCTCTCTGTGACTCACTCTCTCTCTTCTCTCTTTCTCTCTCTCACTCTATTAAGTGGGGTCCACACACTCTCACTAAAGCTTCCCATTCCAATGTGAAATTTTACAATTTCTTCAAATAAATTAAATTCTAAGGATCCAATCACTACAATTTATATTTTAATTTGATAAAGTTAATATGTTAAAAATAATTAATTAAGATAAACAAAAAAGTTAATATGTTAATATGTTTTTGCCATTTTCATATCTAGCTACGAATTGCTAAAAAATGGACTCCAAACGAAAATAAAAAGTCCAGCTGTCCAAGTGTTTAGCTCCCGCAAGCAGGAAGAAATACTCCTTTCCACAACTCAAAAGAGGGCTTTATGTCTCTGTTTTCCTCAATGTTATCAGAACCGGGACCGTGTAACAAACCGTCTTCGAGGAGGTCAGGGTTCAACCGGGTTCGACCGCGGTCAAAGCCGGTAAAAGCCGGTCAAGTATTAAAATAATATAAATATTACATATAATATTAAGTAAGACATATTTTACTAATAATATTAATATAAATATTAAAAATAACATTCAAACTCTGAATAATATATCAAAACGGTGAAATATAAACATTTATATTTCAAATATACACATTTTTTAAGGGGAAAATTAAAAAAAAAAATTTAAATATCTGAACCGAGGTTTACGGTTCACGGTCTTTGGGTAAAAACCGCATAAAACTGCGGGTTTGACCGGTTTTATGCGGTTTTGACCCAAAGACAGTTTTTGGGGTAGATCGAACCGCAGATCCGACAGTCACGACTGAACCGGCTGTTGAGCCGCCATTAGTTCCGGTTCTGATAATACTGTTTTTTCTCTTTTCCATAAGCATGCATGCATGGATGAATATGGGTACAGTATCAAGAGGACCAATTACTCGCATATTCCCCTTGTTCTATCCTTTTCCAGCAACAAATTTTCAACGTGGGTCTCAGTTTTGATTCTTCCTTCCTCTTTTATCTTATATATAAATGAGAAGAGAAGAGAAAGAGCGAGAAAGAGAAGGTTTATTTTGAGCTTTGGTGGAAGATGGGTTTGGTGCATGGCACTGCTGTTGCCTTATTGGGCCTTTTGGTGGCTGCAGTGAGGTGCAACGGAGGAATCACAAGCAGCTTTGTTAGGAAGGATGAGAAAGCTGTTGACATGCCTCTTGATAGTGATGTTTTCCGAGTGCCTCCCGGCTACAATGCTCCACAACAGGTCCTCTCTTCTCTTTCTTTTTCATCTCTCTCAATTTCACAACTGAAAAATTAATGGTCATCTGAGAACTAGGTCCTGGTTGCAAATTAGATAGCGATTTTCTTTTTACCTGACTCATCTTAGATAACGAGGACGAGTTAATTGGAATGGATGTACAAATAGTTAGCTTGAATAAATCACTCTGCTCAAATGAAATCTTGGATTGACTAGAAACTTGAAATAATTCTAATTGAACAATCGAATCCGTTGGATTTTATCTGGTTACTGATATTTGTTCTTGAACACCCATTTGATAGACACCATCGGAATTGTGGATGATAGTGTGCTCCTGTTTATTAGCTTGGTTGTCACATCCTAGTGTATGGGCGTTGGGTTGGGCTAGCTTACTATAAGATACACTTAAGAGCTTGATTTTCCAAGTTCTATCAGCTCTGGAGCTCTTGGCATATTGTTTAGGTACCTAACAGGTCAACGTGAGTTTCATAACGAATGGAGCAACACTAGAGCCTCCAATTGTGACAGATTGTTGACATGTCCCCACAGCATTACATTTTACTGTCTCCAAAATTACTGTTGAAAGAGTCTCCCTCATTTTTCTTACTTGTCTGTTTCTTAATTTGTAGTGTGTTAGGTGCAAGTCACGAAGGAGATAGATTTGCTTAAATCTTGAAACTTGATGTCTTTAAGATGGTATTTATCTTCACTCTAGCCTGGCCAATTTTGGTAGAAACTGAGTTGACTCATTTGAGTCGGACAAAAATTGAATCATTTGAGTTGGTGCTAATGGGTATTGGAAAGGCCATGGTTCTGGGAAAAAAGCAAGTTGTTTCACAAACATACCAAATGTTCAGATTGTAATTTTATCCATTCTTTCTGAGATGAAAGTTCTGATTGATTTGTGTGTAGAGTCTTGTCTTGATTAACTACCTGCTTTAGGGATCCACCCCTTGTAAATCCTTAATCTTGAAGTTTGATGGGACCGTGGGAAATTTTTGCGAGGGCTGTGAAAGTAAACATATAAGTTTTGATGGCTTCCATCCATTGGATTTAGAGTGTTTGGTAGATACAGAAAGTTTCGGGCTTATGGATGGATTTGTCTAAGAGGGGCCTCTTTAGGCACTTTTTTGCCCCTCTTTTACATTTTCTTAGTTGTGGAAGCCGAAGTACTAATCTTAGTTCTTCTTGCAATTTTCAGTTAGGATGATGAATTAAAGCTGAAAGGAGAAATAAGCATTTAAGAACGGATAGTTTTTTGATCATTTTCATATTGAATCTTTATTTTCGGCTTCTTATTTTCTGTTTTTCTTGAACATTGCATAAAATAGTGAAAAATATGAAAGATTCATGAATTTAGCCTTGTCCATGAACCTTCTAATGCTATGAACTTTAAAAGTTTAGGAAGGTTTTCACTTTTCAGGTACATCAGAATGATTTAAACACACGTAAAATTGAACAGTGACGTTCAGATTTCTTAGTTTTCTGTTTTTTTTAAGGTTTTGGATTTTCCTTCTGGGTCTGTTTGAAGGTTTTTTTTTAAAGGGGATCTGTTTAAAGATTTAATTCTTTGTAAGGTGTAATTTATTATGAATAGGTAATGTCTAATTGACAACTAACACTGCAAAGATGTCTCCTTTCTTTCTAGTACAGCTGATGAGCCAAAGACTACAAAATGTTTCCAATGAACGATCTTCAATATAAAATTAGTCTCTATATTTTGTATCTCAGAGATAGGAACTCAAAGAAGACATAAACAGAACTAAAATGGGTATGAGGTTGGAATTGGATGATTCAAAACAAGATTATGCTTCAAAACTAGATTGGAGGGGTTCTCCAATGATGCTTCATGTGGATTGAAAGGTTCCTGCAAGTGTTGCTTATTTAAGTAAAGGACATGCGCTTTCATGTGAAAGAATGGAGATTATTCAGTAAGTGATGTAGTTTCTAAGCTCAGAATACATGAACAGAAACAAATTGGGAGTGAAATGGGAATTTGATGATTCAAATGGGGTAATGCTTTGAGACGATAAATTGGAGGGGTACTTGGTGACCAGGTGGATTGAAGGTTCCCACTGGAGTTGTTTAAGTCAATGGACCTACCTTTTGAGTGAAATTGTTCAAGCATATATAAGGTTCTTAAAGTAGAAAACTAAATCAATGAACTTCATTTCTTCCAAAAGAAATCACATATGATATACACCGGATAACACTTCACAGATGTATAAATAAATGCCAACCTACTTCCCCATTCAGAAAAGATATATTGGATTTGACCACTAGAGTTTGTTAACCCAGAGGGGGTTGGCCTGACGGTCAAGAAGCTTCCCTCATGAAGGGAGGTCTTGAGTTCGATTCACGCTCAAACCCCTCTGAGCCACTTCCCATGGGGTTACTCATCATGGTTTGGACCCGGTATGTGTGTGTAGGGAGGTGTGCACATGCCCCGAAAGATTTAGTCAGGTAAAGTCCCCTACGGGTGAGATGCCTGTTCACCTTCAGTTATCAAAAAAAAAAAAACTAATAGAGTTTGTTCCTCCTCCACAAATTCCTAAAGTAGATATTTTGGAATAAGGCTTATGTCATGATTTCTTTTTATGAGTATGAATGAATTATTGATTTAGAAAGTGTTCTTTTTTACTGTTCTATTTAAATTTAGGTTCATATAACACAAGGAGACCATAATGCAAGGGGCGTGATCATCTCTTGGGTCACTACAGATGAACCCGGTTCAAATACTGTGCTTTATGGGCCAGTGGAAAACAAGCAGAAGTTCCATGCTGAAGGCATTGTTACCTCTTATAAGTTCTACAACTATACTTCTGGATACATTCATCATTGCACCATCAAGAACTTGAAGGTGTGTTTTCTTATGACAATGTTTTCAGTTATGTTTGTCTTATAATTTGCTGTATTTATTTGAGCTCCAAAGAAGTTTTCATTTCTTCTTTCTTTTAATAGGCCCATAAAGTTTTTATATAATTGTAAAATTTGATAAAACTTACTATTAAGAGCATCAAATTCAAGATAATGACTTCTGTTATTTCTGCAGTATGATACCCTATATTTCTATGAGATAGGGATTGGAAATAAAACAAGGCAGTTCTGGTTTAGAACTCCTCCAAGAGTTGGTCCAGATGTTCCATATACATTTGGTCTTATAGGTATGATTTCTGGTTTATACTCTTTTTAATATTTTTGTGCATATTTCTGACCATGGGCAATAAGTCTTCTAACTGAACCTCATTAATCTACTGAGAATGATTAGAAAAGAAAAACGTTTTTATTTTATTTTTCTTCATTTTTATTAAAAAGTAACTAACTTATACTCTTCTTTTTTTCCTGCAGTGAAATTGTATTTTACTCCTTTAAGCTGTTATGTTTTGGATTATTACATATAACTTCACTTCCATGTGTGGATTAAGTGCCTTTGAAAGTTATATTGATCATGGATGTATAGTAATTCACGTGACTTTGATTGGCTTTGAATTTTTAAAATTTTTGTACTCAGGGCTGACATTTGAAACAAGTCGAATTCACTACTATTAAAAGGGAAATATATGAAAATGAAAAGGCTGGCCATTTAGACACTGTTTTTTTCTGCCAAGTGCACTGTTTTTTTCCAAAATGATGTGAAATTACCATTTTGTCCTTCCATTTTAGATCGTCCGAATGAACATTTAACTGTAAAATGCGTTCGTTCGGACGGTCTTCTCTCCTGTATGTAGTCTGTGGGTTGTGGAAAGAGATTTTCAAACGAGGCCGTTTCTCGACCGATTTCTACAAACAAGGTATCAAAATTCAGCTATTCTGAATTTTATGAACTCCAGTACTGATTTTAAGTGAAAATGTTATAGTTTTATGCTTCAAAAACCGTACCCAAGAAATAAGGAATAATGGCCTTCCCTCTTAATTCTTTGGGTACAATTTTTGAAGTCCAAAACTATACCCTTTACACTTAAAATCAATCCCGGAGTTCATAAAATTCAGACTAGATGAATTTTAATATCTTATTTGTAAAAATTGGTTGAGAAATAACTTCGTTTGAAAATTCGAGCCAAATGTGCAAAGGTTACAGTTGGCAGGGAGGCGGTTTCCCTTCTAATTTCTATAAACAAGGTATCAAAATTCATCTAGTCTGAATTTTATGAACTCTGGGACTAATTTTAAATGAAAAGGGTATAGTTTTGGGTTTCAAAAATCGTACCCAAAGAATTAAGAAGGAAGACCATTTTTCTTAATTCTTTGGGTACGATTTTTGAAGTCCAAAACTATACCCTTTTCACTTAAAATTAGTCCTGGAGTTCATAAAATTAGAGTAGATGAATTTTGATACCTTGTTTATAGAAATCGGTCGACAAATAACCTCATTTGAAAATCCCTTCCACAACCCACAGGCTCCATACAGGAGAGAAGACCGTCCGAACGAATGAAAAATGAACTGGATATGCGTTTGGACGGTCTAAAACGAAAGGGAAAAATGGTAATTTCACATTTTTGGAAAAACGGTGTCTCTTGGTAGAAAAGAGCGGTGTTTAAATGGCCAACCACATGAAAATTGAAAACTAATTCTTTCATATTAATCATAAGAAGTGGGTGTCTTGGGGTTGGAAATTTTATAAGTACTTCTATGACATTTTGGACATGGCCAGCCACATAAAAATTGAAAACTAATTCTTTCATATTAATCATAAGAAGTGGGTGTCTTGGGGTTGAAAATTTTATAAGTACTTCTATGACATTTTGGACAGTCTGTGCTTCTGTGTTTGACTCTGTAAATCAATGCATCGGATCCATTTGAGAAGCATTATCTGATGGATTTATATTGAAAATTTCAAATTTCTTCATTCTCATCAATGTTTTTGCATGTACAGTTGGATCTCTTCAGTTAAGTAATGCATAATCATTTATTTTTTGAACTAAGTATCCCGATCAAAGTCATTGACAAGTATTTATTACCTACTAAAAAACACCACCTCATATGATATTTCCACCGTAAGTGACTACATGGTATACATTAAGCTGCCAATTGTTTTAGCACTTAAATGATTTTATACTTGTTCTCATCTGAGCATCTATCTATAGCTATAGATATAGAATATACATAGTATTTCTTTGTGTGCGTCTCTATGCTCCCACTGTGACCACTCTTTCCCAACATGTGCAGGGGATCTTGGTCAGACTTATGATTCTAATAGGACACTCTCTCATTATGAGTCCAACCCAAAAGGACAGACAGTGTTGTATGTCGGTGACCTTTCATATGCAGATGACTACCCATTTCATGACAACGTCAGGTGGGATACATGGGGAAGGTTTATTGAGAGAAATGCTGCATATCAACCTTGGATATGGACTGCAGGAAATCATGAAATCGATTTTGTTCCTGAAATTGTAAGAAACAAACCAGTTACAGGGAAAGTGATTCCTTGGAACTTTTTCACCAGTAAAATTGAGATTATATGTTTGTGGTCATCATTTATTTTATGTAGTCATTACTTCAATTGTTATTTTTTCTTCTACTTCTGCTATTAATGTGTTTTTTTTTTGGTAGCAATTACTTGAGCTGACATTGTGGTTGTTATTACTGTTGGAATAATTAGAAAAATTATGTTATTAGGATTCCTAGTTTGGGTTTACCTCTAATTAAGAGGTGTGTTTGATTTATGATTAATGTAGAGTTTGAGTTTGAGTGTGATTGCCCTAGGGTCGGCTAGAGGTTATAAATACATATAATAGCATATGGATTTAATATAATACACAAGTTATCTTTTCTACAGTTACCACTTCTATTTTTAAACTGGTTCTTTAAATGCTAATGTTTATTATGTCAAGCTTTAAAATCTAACTGAAACTTAAAAGAGTTCTGTGTAGAATATGCATTGTATAACACCTTGAAAGGAAGTATTTATTCAGCAGTTTGTATATTCAGATGAATTGATTTTCAGGAGCCACATCTTGCAAGAGGAAACTCAAAACAAGTGGAACATTTTGGCTCCATAATTTATTTCTTCTACACAAAAATTCATAATGCATCTAATTTAACAGGCACTACTTAGTTTCATTGTTCTGGGTAAGCTTGATGTCTCTCATTATAGTGTCATTATATCTAGTATGGAGGGTGTTATGAAAAACCATCTCTTTTAGGGTTGTCTTGATTGTAGCAGGGAATGGTGTTGAAGTACTAGTCCAAATTTTTTAGAAAGGGAAGGTCCAAACCAAGTCAATAGTATTTCATCCTTGGACCCTGTTAGAATGACATTACAGACATGTCTCCAGCCCAAGTTTGGTTGTAAATTTCATTAGTTTTTCTTTTATACATAGAAGCCAACAATGGCAGTAGCTTCTTGTTAGAAGTACAAATGGACCTTGAAAAACACCATTGAACTAAATAATGTGGAGTTCATTGCAGGGAGAAAGCATTCCCTTTAAACCATATACACACCGATATCATGTACCGTATAGAGCATCAAAAAGTACTGCCCCATTTTGGTACTCCATAAAGCGAGCTTCAGCATATATAATTGTCCTTGCTTCATATTCAGCCTATGGTAAAGATCTCATTTATTCTTTTCTTCCTCCTCTTTTTTAAAGGCTCATTTAGAAAGTTCGTTAGTATACTTTAGCTACCAACTAAACTCATGTGCAAGTGTCTTGTTTTTATTTTGTTTAAACTATTTTGCACTTTGTTCTGTAAATCATTGCACAGCACAATTAAGAAATGAGAACATTGGCATCATGATGCATCAAGTGCATCAAGATGTATATGGTCTCTAATGATCCCATGTTGCATGAGTGGGACCATGGTTTTATTGTCCACATGGTAATCACCTGAACTCAGTTTGGATGAGTGATGCCCAGAAATTCTCCAAATGAGGGGATTCTAGAGCTCCAATCTTTGGTCTACATGTAGCAGGAAAATACAATTCTATAACTGCACAAGGCCCCATCCTTTTATCTTAATGATTTAGGGCATCCTCTGTCAATGGCCGATGTGTTGAACCTATCATATCAACACTCTGGACCATCAACCTGTAAGTTCTTCCATTCTGGACGCCCTTTAGGAGTAGAACATAGATCATTCTTTTCAAAAGATATTTTTAACTATGCATCCTGGTATGTCATTTTCCCTTCAACAAGGGGAAATGGTAAAAAGATTAAAATTTCTATTGTTTACAAATTACAACACAAGCTAATCAAGTAATTCATGACTCTGATTTTAAAATGTAACTTTCCATCTTTGTTTATGCATAATTATGCATAATACCTTCTTAATGGTGTGTTTCTTGTATACGGGGATGAGTAAAAAGCTATCCACCATTCATGTTGGCAGCCATTTTGGCATGTGCATGATTAAGAGCATGGTGACTAGCTTTTCAACTATTTTTCAAGTTTCCATCATTTAAAATAAACTGGCTGCCAAGCTATTTAATTGAACATGTTTGTTTAAAATGTAAGTTTCCATCCATGACTCTGATTTTAAAATGTAAATTTCCATCTTTGTTTGTGCATAATTATGCATAATACCTTCTTAATGGTGTGTGTCTTGTATACGGCGATGAGTAAAAAGCTATCCACCATTCATGTTGGCAACCATTTTGGCATGTGCATGATTAAGAACATGGTGACTAGCTTTTCAACTATTTTTCAAGTTTCCATCATTTAAAATAAACTGGCTGCCAAGCTATTTAATTGAACATGTTGCATTTTATAAATCAAATCAGGTCCTGCATAATATTGATTAGCTCAATTACCTGTCATAATTTCCTAGGCAAATCAGTGTGCTTTAATGTTTCATTCTGATGTATATACGTTGATGACCTTATCCTCTAAAATTAATTAGAAGCTTGGTATGATAATAATTTGTGTTTTTATACATTGATGTATCTTGCTTACTTGCATTTTGTTTGACTTCCTTTTGTAGGTAAATACACTCCTCAATACAAATGGCTTGAAGCAGAGTTGGCCAAAGTCAACAGGAGTGAGACACCATGGTTGATTGTTCTTATGCACGCACCATGGTACAACAGCTACAATTATCATTACATGGAAGGTGAAACCATGAGAGTAATGTATGAACCATGGTTTGTGAAATACAAAGTTGATGTTGTATTTGCCGGTCATGTTCATGCCTATGAACGATCTGTAAGTACTCGCTTCTTCAGTGCAAGATATTATGTGATTGTCTAGGGTAGTTTATATTTTGAATTATCAATGGTTCTTACTTGGTTTCTTGTTAGTACTGAAATGTTTCCAAGTGTTTTCTTAAAAAAAATTCACTTCGACAGATATTCGTGTCAGATGTCAAGAGTCATATAGTGTGGTTACAGAACCTGATTTGATGATATATACAATATTTGACAGAAATAAATTACTACATATCACTTACAAAATGTACCACATATGAAGAAGCATATAAAATAAAAAAATTCATTAATTGCATATCTGGGTTCTAAAATTGTTTACTAGAAGTCATTAGAAGGAACATATTTAGGTGTCTTCTAATGGGTTTTTTCCTTGCTATATCATGCACTGGACTTGGGCATGTTTGTTACACAATATTTAGAAGTTGGAGTCTCCTTATTATGCAGCTTAGGTGTCATTAGGTTGGCTTCAATGTAATACCCTGAAATCCATTGGTCCAACTCTTGGGCCAAAGCCTAACTGGGAATTGGTAGTCAAGTTCTAGCTTTGAATGACCACCCAAATTTCAGGTTAGATTGGGAACTTTACCTGGCACAAATGTAGACTAGAAATACAAAATGATATTTCTAAATAATGATAAGCAGCTAATTAAATAAATTTCACATAAAAGTGAGTGATATTGTTTTACCATGCTTGGTTTTAGGTTTTGGGTTTTTCTCAGGCTTGGTTAGATTTTCGGTGGACTTCTTGGTTGGGTTGAGCCATATATATAAAATATCAAGTTAGGTTGGCTCATGAAATCCTGGCCTTACCTACATAATCCTAGGAAGTAAATGGTCTTCTCTGAATTTCATCATATGGCTGGAGATTTCATTAACTTGATATTTCAGAGTTGAATTGTTTGGATCATTGCATAAACTAATCTACCATTTATAGAGTTGAGAAAATGCTTTGTTCTTTCAAAAGAAAAAAAAACAGGGTCCAGTCTACTTTGACACTTCAAAAAAAATTGTGGAATCCTTCATTGCCGAATGTGTTAAGAAAACTTCATTAGCACTGCTACTGTTACAGTAGCCATGGATCAAATGTGAATTAATGTTCTTGTCATACTTTTTTTTAACTTTTTATCTCCGTTTGACTTGTTATTTCAACTGAAAATTAAATCTGATTGAAATATTTTTCTCAATGGAGTTGGCTCCCAACAAATTGTTTTTGTAATGGGAACTTTTAAACTTATAGGAGCGTGTATCAAACATTGCATACAACATTGTGAATGGGATGTGCTCTCCAATAAATGACAACTCTGCTCCGGTGTACATTACCATTGGCGATGGAGGGAATCTAGAAGGCTTAGCAACTAAGTAAGACGATGAAATACTGATTGCAAAAGCCACATTTGTCTTCTGAAAATTTCTTCTCAAACTCAGCTTCCTTTTTTAGATTTTTTTTTCTTTTTAAGAATGGGGCAGACATCACATTAGCTTCTTTTGATTGTATGCAGCATGACAGAGCCCCAGCCAATGTATTCATCTTACAGAGAGGCCAGTTTTGGTCATGCAATTTTTGATATTAAGAACCGCACACATGCCTATTATAGCTGGCACCGCAATCAAGATGGAGATGCAGTGGTTGCTGATTCCATGTGGTTTTACAACAGATACTGGAAACCTATGGATGATTCCACAAAATATGTGTTTAGTAATGAAAGTCTTGGTTTTGATGTTCAAGAATAAGTGGTCATTTCATTTTTGACACTCATAATTATGGAAATGAAATTACATTCCTGCGTTATTAATGTTTGTCATTCTAAATACATGTGTGATATATTCGTTGGAATTGATCATGATGCAACTGGAATACCAGTGCAAATTTCCACTGATGGATGCATCTTTCAAGCATGTTAGGTGCTTGAAAAATGGAGTGGCAGTATCTTTGGCCAAGTTCAGGGTGGATTTGGAACAGGAAATCTTGGTTTTTTGTTAGTGGTCGGTTCTACTCTTGTCTGGGGCTTTTAGGGTGTATGGGGTTTGTTGTTTACCTTCCTTTTGGTGCAGATACTACAAGTCTCTTGTACCAACCATTGTACCTCTCTTTCAATATATTTCTTTTCTGCATGTTAAAAAATACCAATGCAAATTTCTTCCTAACTTTAGTTTCGTGTCATGTTTGGGGTAAAAAGTGACTTATTCTTTAGCTGTTTTCAGGGTGATTTGGAAAACTCTATGTAAAGGGTGAATGCGAAATTGCAGGTCCATCCAACCATTCTAACCCTTAAACAACCTTGCATTTTTTATGGTTTAGATTTCCCTTAGGTACAGATATGTATCTATTTTAATTCTTTAGAAAGTAAATGCTTTGGGTACCTAGTGAGTGTTCTTGAATTTTAACCCTTTGATGTGACAACTTGCATTATTAGATATCCATTATAGGTGTTGAAGGGCCAACCAATCATGCCTAGTACATAACCACCCCGATGAAAAACAGGAAGAATCTCTTGGTGCATATATCATATTGGATACAGATATTTTATGGATTGAATAGGTAATGATTTGAACACTGTTAAAATTCATCAACCAAACACTGTTTTTAAATTATTTTATTTTATTCCAATTTTACCCTCACTTTTTCCCACTTCCCTCCTTCAGGCTTCAGTCCACTGTTGTTACTTTTCGCTCGTCAGCCAGCACGCCTGATAGAGAAAGTCTAGAGGGTTATGGGTGGTTCAGGCAGTGGGCGAGAAGCTTTGGAGAACGAACCTGGCATTTGTATTGGGGCTATTGGGTAGTGGATCTCAAGCGGTAGCAGGGTAGAAGATGATTTTGTGTGCCGAGATGACTCGGTAAATAACTCAGTGCATGTGTAGTACCATGCGAGGATGATGCGGCAAATCACAGGGTCACCGTGGGTGTGAGTTGGCAACAACGTGTGGATTGGCATGACAGTCTATCAAGATTAGGATTTGCTATTTAGTTTGAATTTGATTAGCTGTTTAGTTTGAATTTGATTTTGAATATTTACATTTGAATCATTTTCCTTATCAGTTGTAACATCTCCCTAATTTTAGGGGAGGAATCCCTTTTTATTTGGAATCAATGAGAAAGTAGGATACGATTATTGCCAACTCAAAAATATTGTTTAGGAGGCCGAGACTACCTCGAACCAATACAGAGAAGCCGGGTTCTGTCACTCACATTTCTTAATTACACGGGTCCATCGCAAGGTATTAGAGCCAGGTTTCAAATGGCAGACGGCACCAGTCTCGGGAAGATCGATGATACTCTTCATCTCCTACACAAAACCTTAGAAACACAGGCCAAGCAGATGGATGACATGGTCTGCCAGATGGCTGCTATGAGGACTCGTTTGTAGACAGTAGATACAAGGCTCGATAGCATATCTCCGCATCACTCGATTGACATAGGGGAGTCGTCGGTGGGCCATCACAGGGGCCACAACCGTAACAAGGTGACGACGAGCATGCCTTCATCGGGCGTACAACTCGGTTAGAATTTCCAAGGTTCGATGGTACTAACCCTTCAGGTTGGATCTATTGCGTGGAGCAATTTTTCCTTCACCAACAAACTCCCTTGACTCAATGGTTGTTGGTAGCTTCTTACCACTTGGAAGTGAAGGCTCTGCAATGGTTCCGCTGGATGGAGAGATCTAACGCTATTGCAAGTTGGGATGACTTTACATGGGGGTTGATGACTCGCTTTGGACCATCACTATACGAAGACGCTGTGGCATCCCTCACTAAGTTGAGGCAAACTTTATCAGTCGAGGACTATCAGACCAAATTCAAGGAACTGCTAATTGCACTAGTGGGCTCAATGAAGCCTTCGTGATAGCTATTTCTTGGGAGGCTTATACGAGGACATCTGACTCAGTGTTTGCATGCTGCAACCCACTACTCAAACTGACGCGGTTGGACTGACTTGCCTCCAAGAAGAGAAAGTTAATGTAAGGAAGAGCAAGTCACAGTTTGAAATTGGTCTCTCGATCCAAACTCAACCTGAGGGCACTCCGACAGCTTCAACGACACCCATTAAAAGGCTCACACCTATGGAGATGAAGGAACAGAGGTCTAAAGACCTCTGCTATAACTGTGTTGAAAAGTTCGCACCCGGCCACAAGTACCAGACACAAAAGTTGTACTTAATGGAAGGTCAGTGGCCCAAGGATAAAATTGAAGGAGAATCGTACAATGACTCCGACACTGAAGAAGATACAGGAGACCAACCAGCAATATCCTTACATGTCATTACTGGTGGGCATGCACTCCAGACCATGTATTTGAAAGGTTTTATTGAGCGAATACCCGTTATGGTTTTGATCGACTCAGGTAGCACCCATAATTTCATCAATCCTCGGGTGGCAAGCAGGTCTCGTCTTCACACCATCTCTGATTAGCCCTTTGATGTGGTTGTAGCCAATGGCGACCGTATCAAGTGCCAGGGAATGTGCAAGGATGTCAAGATGTCTGTCCAACGTTTGGATGTCATAGCTAAATTTTATATCCTTCCTTTGGGAGGGTACGAGGTGGTGTTAGGTACACAGTGGCTTAGGACGTTTGGACCCATTACTTGGGACTTCCAACGCCTCACAATGGCCTTTCAAACAGCAGATTGATCTTACACTTGGCAAGGCGATAGAGTGTCTGAACTGAGAATTATGGAAGCCGAGATGGCCAAGAAGTGCAAGAAACAACCACCTCATTGGCTTGCTTCGTTTGTCAAAGGCATTACTCAAGTGGAATTTGTGGACTTGAAATTGTGAAGTCGAGCTAAAACTTTGCAAACTCTAAAAGGTAATTTAGAACGGGCTCAAAGCCAATGAAATAGTATGCGTGCAAAACACCCCGGTTTCGTCGTTGCGGATGACGACGGTTTTCAGTTGGGTGGAATGTTGTGTGCCGAGGTGACTCCGTAAATAACTCAATGCATGTGTAGTACCATGCGATGATGATGCGGCAAATCACAGGGCCACCGTGGGTGTGAGTTGGTAACAACGTGTGGATTGGCATGACAATCTATCAAGATTAAGACTTGCTGTTTAGTTTGAATTTGATTTTGAATATTTACATTTGAATCATTTTCCTTATCAGTTGTAACCTCTCCCTAATTTTAGGGGAGGAATCCCTTTTTATTTGAAATCAATGAGAAAGTAGTATACGATTATTGCCAACCCAAAAATATTTTTAGGAGGCCGAGGCTGCCTCGAACCAGTCTCAATCCATCTTTCTCTCACCCGCATACCAACTCATCCCCCGTAGAGATGCTGTGTTCTGTCACTCACCTTTCTCAATTACATGGGTCCATCGCAGATCAGTTGGGAGAACGACAATGAAGGTGGAAGGGTGGTCAGGTCAGTGGAGATACAACCACCCCTTTTCGATTTTGATTTCTAGGTTTTGTTTTGGATTGTAAAAAGTCCCATTTGTGTGGGGGAGAAAGTCAGCTTTTTGGTTTTCTCCAGATTAAAAGGGGTGTTTGGAGGGACAGAGCATTGGGAGTTTTTCTGATGAGGTTTTTTGCTCTTCAGTTTGAATGAAATATGGTTCTTTTGCCGACGCCAAGGTGTGCTTTTGGAGAACTAAGGTTTGATTGTTGATTTCCTTGAGGCATCTGTGATAACGTTGGGATTTTTTCACCGGCGTTTTTGTTCGGTTTCAAAGAGTCATTCTTGGGTATGTGAGGGCTTTGGTTTTCTTGAGGACATCATTGTTGGGTTCATGGATGACATGTTTGAGTAGTTTGTGATCTGAATTTTATACATGCTTGAATAATTGGAAATCAAAACCAGCATTGCCATCCTCTTCTCAAAACCCACATCCATTGGATGATGCCTCAGACCCAACTCAAAAGACATTTCCTTCATACGAATGGAAATTCCGCCATCATTTTCAATGCGGGCATGCTATATACAGTTCACCGAATTGAAATTTGAGGCCGGTGAGAGACTCCTTAGAGAGCAGTGTGTGCAAAAAAGGGCATTTGAAACTGCAAGGAGGAGTATGGACCATTATTATCAGATGGTACATCAAATTTATACGGATTTTATGAAGTGTTATTCCCAGCAGCATCAGTACCATTTAGATGATTTCCCTTGCTGTTGCATCATCCCTGCATCTCCCACTGAACCAGCCACCCTTCCACCTCCACTGTCGTTCCCCCACCCCTGCTGTTGCCTGAGATCCACTACCCAATCGCTCCAATACAAATGCCAAGTTCATTCTCCAGACCTTCTCACCCACTTCCTAAACCACCCATAACCCTCTAGACCTTCTCTATCAGTGCGGTGGACTTGAGAAAATAAGATGGAGAAATGAACAGATTCGGCTGAGTCTGATGGAAATGAATGAGAGCACACTGAGAATTGTTCGAGGCAGTCTCCTTCTCCTTACTCGAGTTTGATTGATAATAATTCTCTGATTTACTAATTTATTTATTCCAAATATAAAGAGTCCTCTGCCTAAAATTAGGAAGATGTTACAACTAATTAAGGAGGACGATTACATATTTTGAAATTCAAATTAATTCAAACACTAATCAAATCTGTCAACTAATCCCAACTAATCTTAATCTTAAATTCAAACACTAATCAAATCTGCCAACTAATCCCAATTGATCTTAATAATATCTGCCAACTGTTCACGCTCTTAAGCAAGCATGGAACCCAATCTGCCGTGATCTGTTGTTATGGAAGGATCCACTCATCGAGTCCACTAGGAGTCCTTTGAGTCACAGACACGTCACATAACATTCCTCCCTACTGAAAACCGTCATCATTCGCAACGACGAAACCAGGAGTTTTGCACGCATACGATTTCATGCGTCTTTGATCCCGTTCTAAATTACCTTTTAGAGTTTGCAAAGTTTCAACTCGATTTCGCAACTTCAAGTCCACATATTCCACTTAAGTAGTGCCTTTGACAAACGAAGCAAGCCAATGAGGTGGCTGTTTCTTGCACTTTTTGGCCATCTCGGCTTCCATAATTCTCAGTTCAGATACTCCATCACGTTGCCAAGTGTAAGATCGATTTACTGTTTGAAAGGCCAGCGTTAGGCGTTAGAAATCCCAAGTAATAGGTCACAACATCCTAAGCCACTGTGCACTTAACACCACCTCATATCCTCCAAAGGAAGGATATAAAATTTAGCTATGACATCCAATCCTTGGATAGACAACTTGACATCCTTGCACTTTCCCTGGCACTTGATATAGTCACCATTGGCTACAACCACATCAAAGGGCTGATCGGAGATGGTGTGAAGACGAGACCTGTTTGCCACCTAAGGATTGATGAAATTATGGGTACTACTTGAGTCGATCAAAACTGTAACGGGTATTCGCCCAACAAAACCTTTCACATGCATGGTCTGGGGTGCATGACCACTGGTAATGGCGTGTAGAGATATTGCTGGTTGGTCTCCTGTGTCCTCTTCAGTGTCGGAGTTGTTGTATGGTTCTCCTTCAATTTCATCCTTGGGCCACTGACCTTCCATTAAGTACAACTTTTGCGTCCGACACTTGTGGTCTCGTGTGAACCTTTTATCATAGTTATAGCATTCGGCCTTTAGACCTCCGTTCCTTCATCTCCATAGGTGTGAGCCTTTTAATGGGCACTGTTGGAGCTGTCAGAGTGCCCTCAAGTTGAGTTTGGATTGAGAACCCAATTTCAAACTGTGACTTGCGCTTCCTTGCATTAACTTTCTATTCTTAGAGGTGAGCCAGCCTAACCGCATCGATTAGAGTAGCGGGTTGTAGCATGCGAACACTCAGTCGGATGTCTTTGTATATGCCTCCCAAGAAACAATTAATCATGAAGGCTTCATTGAGTCCACTAGTCTGATTAGCCAATTCCTTGAATTTGGTCTGATAGTCCTCGGTTGATGAAGTTTGCCTCAACTTAGTGAGGGATGCCACGGCGTCTTCGTATGGTGATGGTCCAAAGCGAGTCATCAACCCTCGTGTAACGTCATCCTAACTTGCAATAGCGTTAGATCTCTCCATCCAGCGGAACCATTGCAGAGCCTTCCCTTCCAAGTGGTAAGAAGCTACCAATAACCGTTGAGTCAAGGGAGTTTGTTGGTGAAGGAAAAACTGCTCCGTGCGATAGATCTAACCCGAAGGGTCAGTACCGTCGCACCTTGAAAATTCTAATTGAGTTGTACGCCTGATGAAGGCATGGTCTTCGTACCCTTGTTTTGGCTGTGGCCCCCTGTAATGGCCCACCGATGACTCCTCTATTTTAATCGAGCAAGGCTGAGATATGTTATCGAGCCTTGTATCTACTGTCTGCAGACGAGTGCTCATAGCAGCCATCTGGCTGACTATTTCATCCATTTGCTTGGCCTGTGTTTCTAAGGTTTTGTGTAGGAGATGAAGAGTATCATCAATCTTCCCAAGACCGGTGCCGTCTGCCATTTGAAACTTGGCTTTGATACCCTGCAGTGGACCTGTAAAAATAAGATGGAGAAATGAACAGACTCGGCTGAGTCTGATGGAAACAAATGAGAGAGAAAGAGAGAGAGAGAGAGAGAGAGAGAGAGAGAGAGAGAGAGAGCGAGCACTGAGACTTGTTCGAGGCAGTCTCCTCCTCCTTACTCGAGTTTGATTGATAATAATTCTCTGATTTATTAATTTCTTTGTGTAATGCCCCACCCCTTTCTATAGCCTAAACGAGTCGTGGCCCGCCTTAACTACAGGCTGAACGGGCGTCACCCAAAGCAACAACGCATCTAGCGGGCCTTACATCACAGCTTTGTGGCTGGGGGAAAATAAGTATATATATATATATATATATATATATTTTTTTTAAAGATTGTGAATGAGATAATTAAGCCATCAAATCCTTCAAGCCCTATTTACACATTGCATAAATCATAATGTCATCGACAATATGAAATAAATAACATCTATCATCGATATCACATTTAATCTCACTACTCACATCCCATTCCATAAAATAAAATAAAATCAATATCCTCAAAGTTCTCAATTATTTCAAACTAACCAATCAATCTCTCAAAAATACGTAATATCAAATAAAGTAAATTCAATCACACGAATCCACGACTATACTAAGAAATTAAATATTTATCGTTGACAATCTCTAAACATCAGTGGTCTCCTCCAATCCTAAGTCCAGAGGATTACCTGCAATATAAGGGGTGTGAGCTCCAAGCCCAGTGAAGGAATACAATAATTCATACCCAACATAATATCAACATTATTCTCTATAAATATGAACTTAAAACATAATTAAATAATATGCTTTTAATATCCATGCATTATGCCATGCAATGCACAATGTTCAATGCAATGTTCAATGTCTCATTCCTCCACAACATACCCACTGTATTTGGTGGCCATCCCGTTGAAGCGAGGCCTATAACTTACCACAGAGTGGTACTTCCCATATCAAATGGGGCTACATAATACAACTACCCCCAAATATCAGTCTTCGTGATCTTTCATGGCCTAAAAACCAAACCTACCACATGTGTGGTACTTCTCACTAACAGCGAGGCCTGAAACTACCACCGTCGTGGTCATCATAAAAGATCACGGCCAACACCTCCATACCCATCCCATGAATATGAAGATGACATGTTCAATGCCATATCTACTATGCATCATCTCTATCATCATGCCACATGTTATGAATCATATTAACATGTCATGAATAAAATCATTGGCATCATTCCAAACATGATTATAATCTCAATTTGACATAAACATCATGTACATATTTTAAAACATCAAAATCAATCTCAACAATATCCCACATGCATAATAATAATTTATATCACAATATTATTACTATGACAACACTATATCATAAATCCATCTTAATAACATAAAAATAATTTTGTAATAGACAATAAAACATCAATCCAATAAGAACATAATTATTGGACCTTTCAAAAAGGTTAATGGCTAACCTCCAACTATCCGGGCAGACTGAGTCCCTTACGGCTATTAGAATAGTTAGCCTATCCCCTTGCATTACTGTGAGTAAGCACCAGATTATAACCACTATTCCTATATATACCCAATCCATATCATAGGTCCAACGTTATATTCCTAAAACACATTACATAAGGCAATATTTTTACGTTGCTCAATCACATAAACAAAATAAAAATATCGTGCACAACAAAATATAGTGTATTGTTTTCCCTCACCTAAAAAGTTCGCGGAGTGTAGGTGATAAATCAAAGCGCATTCCTACTTGAAATCAATCAATAGAACGCCCAGGAAGTGCTGCACATTTATTTAAAGGTTCCAAGTTTCATTAACATATGAATTATTGAGTCCCTCTAATAGTTCACATTAAATAAATGTCAGGTATGTTGTTGTCCCAACTATAATCTACGGTCATCCTAAGGTTCAAGGTTAAAGGTTTAATTAAACTAGTAGTGGTCAAGGTAGAAAATCTTAACTGGGTGATGTTGTCAACTGTAAGAAAGGAGTCATGGTCATTCTTTACTTTGCTTAACAATCAAATTAATACAAGGGTTATCTTAATGAATTAAAGGTTTAAGATGAAATCAAAATTTATAAAAATTTCACTTTATTCAACTGGTTGGTGAAATTTTAAATCATTAATGCATAAATCTCAAGTCTTAACCTTTGAACATTTTAAATCAAGAATTAAAATAAATAACAAAGAATAAGTAGTCTAAAAAAAAAAGAGATAGTAGTTGGAAGGAAATAATAATGAAGAATGGGTAATTCAATACCTTAGATAGTTAAGGAGTATAAGGTAATGAAAACCTTAAGATAATAAGACTCTAAGAATAGTTTGAACAATTTTCAAAATAAATTAATTGAATAGAAATGGAGTATTTCATAGGAACAAGGGAATCATTATGAAAATTTAAACCATTAAAAATTAAAAATATAACCCATATTTATTTTGAAAACTCATATACATAAGTAAAAGGTCCAAACATATAGATTATTGTTATTATTATTTTATACCATCAAAATTGGTGTTCAAGTAATAAAGTAAATAAATAGATAACTATATTTAAATCTTAAAACATCAAGTTATTTTAAACAAATAAACATCAAGGACCAAAACCCAATTTAATAAGGTGGAGTAACTAAAATCGATCGGAATAATATAAGCAATGAACCCACCTTTCTCAAATGATTTTAGTTTAATACGGTAGTATAATAATAGAAAGGGATGCTGGTGCCTTCTTAATTCAGATAACATCTTTAATTTACTTTAATTATATTTATTTATTTATTTTTGAATCTTAATACCCAAAACCAAATACATTTAGGGTTAAAACTAATGAATTAGATAAATAGGAAAAACCTTGGCAAATCATTAAATGCTTTTGATAAAATGGGGAAAACGAGTAAACACATTCAATAAATATATTTAATAAATAGCATATTGAAAACCCAAAAATACTTTGAAGCTTGTTTTGTTTCTTTAAAAAAAAAACTAAGAATTGGTTATAACTACATGAAATTAGATAAAATATTTTCATGTAGATAAAATAAAGGTTAAATAAATCTGTGGGAATTTTCAAGTTTGAAAATAGGCTTTGGCTGATAAAGACATGCACCCTAAGGCAATAATGGAAAATGACAAACGGATAACAAACATGCAGTATGTTCTTCGGTGAAACACAGTGAGGATTGAATGAATAAAATAAAAATAAAAACCATAGATAACCTTGTACAAATAGTCAATACTTGTAGCTTTAACACCATGGACTAAATTAATCAACTAAATGGATGTAATATAAGTTAGAAAATAAAGAAACAAACATGCACCATACGGTTGTAAAGAGGGAGGAAACAAAGAAAATTGATTTGGGTGGTGAAGGTAGTAAACCATCATAGGAAATATTACCGATATTATTTGGCTGGGTAGGGGCAATATTACCAGGCAGCAAACACAAAGAGGAGAGGGGATGAGAGTTAGGATTCTTAAGCAGTTAAATAAACTCATTACCCTAACATAATTAGTGAGTCAAAAGCATCAACCTGGGAAAAGTCGAGTAGAAAATCGATGGAAAAATCTGGTCACAGAGGAAGACGATCAGAAGAGAAGAGATGGGAAGTGGAAAACGCCTTCGGACTGCTTCTGCTTCAAGGCCTCCAACGTTCTTGCCGACAGAGAAGGTTTGAAATCACAGAGGAGAGATGAAGAGGGGAATCTGATTGATACAGCGTGGATTTATAGAAGAAATCGAGGTCGGATAGGTTGTTCCGTAAATCTTGGGATAGAGAGATAGAGACGGAAGAGGATTCGACGGAGAGGGGGTTTCGTCTTGAAGAAAGAAAGGAGGGATTTGAGTCCCAATCGAGAAAGGAAAGGGATCGGTAGCTAGATTTGGGGAAGGTTTCCATTTAGGGATTTGGCAGTTGCCGTTAGAGGGGGAGAAAAAAAGGGAAAGGGAAGAAAAGGAAAGCAAGAGGAAAAGAAGAAAGTACCGTTTAATGTATTAAGGGAAGAAATAGGAAACCTTTAAGGTGTGGGTCTCATGGGCCCCGACGGGTTTGGTGTTTATTTTTTTTTTTTAATTCATTGATTAATGATTACATTCAAGTTTATTAAAATTTAAACTTAATTATTGATCCAGTAGTTTAATTATTTATTTACAAAAAAAAGAATTCAAATTTTAATTTATCATTTGAATTTAATTAAAATCTCGGCTAAATAAATCTTATTAATTTATAAATTTTGGACTTTTAATAATACAATTCTAATTGGAATCCTTAACTTTGCACATTTAAAATCTAATTTGATAATTTATTTTCCAGTCACTTAATTTCAACTTAAAGGGAACAAATTTGAAAATTCTAATTGAGAGAAAAATGTGTGTGCATTGGGGAACCTAAATTAATAAAATTCTAGATTTTTGTGTGTTTATTTATTTTATTTTAAACAATAAAAATAAAAGAGAAAATAACATATAATCTCACACAACACAATCAAGAGACCCATTTGCTATTTTAGTTTTATCCTATTCGATTGACCCGCTATTCCGGGTCAGTTCATCACACTTTGTTCCAAATATAATGAGTCCTCTGCCTAAACTAGAAAGATGTTACAATTAATTAAGGAGGGCGATTACATATTTTGAAATTCAAATTAATTCAAACACTAATCAAATCTGTTAACTAATCTCAACTGATCCTAATCTTAAATTTGAACACTAATCAAATCTGCCAACTAATCCCAATTGATCTTAATCTTATCTGCCAACCGTTCACGCGCTTAAGCAAGCATGGAACCCAATCTGCCTTGATTTGCTCTTATGGAAGGACCCACTCACCGAGTCCGCTAAGTGACACGTACAACACATAACAATCAGGCGCGCTGGGCGACGAAGAAGAAATGACAACTGTGAGATTGAAGAGGGGAAGGGGAAGAAAGTGGAGGGGTAAAATTGGAATAAAAATAAAAATAATTTAAAATCAGTGTTCTATTAATTAATTTTAACAGTGTACAAATCATTACCCCATTGAATTTGGAAGGAAATCCTCATATGTTCTCATCTTCTACATTGGTCGAGTAGAGGACCTCTCTCATAAAATCCCATTTAGTGATCTATTGGTTCTTTATGATAGATATTCTACTACTGTTAATATCTTATGGCTGTCTAAAGGTCGTATTAGTTTCTAACTTGGTTTGAGAGTAAACTTTTTATATAATAGTGTTTGATCACTTCTACATTGTAGTATGTTTTAGAGATTAAATCATTGAATGCAAGCTTAGTCAAACCCAAAAATTATCCTTATAGTTGTGTATTTGATTGTGCTAACCCGGACAAACGATGAATTATCCACTTAAAACTCTTATTGACACGCATTCGAGATTGAGCTGATGGTTCTGTGACATGATTTTTGCATAAATGCCATGGCTGATATTTGCTTAAGGAAACTACTGAATTTACCTGAATAGAACTCAAAATGCAGACTCAAGATAAATGGGAGTTTAGCTAATGATGATGATGGTGATAATAATGATTAAGCCTTTCGTTTATCAGTAGTTCATTTTCTGGGTTCTATTTTTCATTGAATTGTTGAAATTTATATCCTTTAAAAATAGGGAGTTGCGAGAGCAATTTTAAGTGTACACAGTTGGTCTCAGATTTGCATTTAGACTTGTGGTGTTTTGGTTTATTGCTGCTGGATGATGATTAAGAAGAGTTCCTGGTGTACTTGAAGAAGATGTATAATCTGGCGAAAGTAAAAATCTCAAGATATTTTCCTTTCTTTCTTTCCTTCGGGAACATGGATACTTTGGTCATGAAATTTTGTGGGGTTTTAAACTGTGAAATAAGATTTCATTTTCTTCTTACATGTTCATGATGCTCACTTTTATAGTTTAGACTCAGCAAAGAGTTCCATGTGAAAATTCACCATTTGTAAATTTTAATCCTTTGCGAACCTTCTCGAACAGGATCAGTATAATCATCCTGTTGAGGTTAGTAAGTTTTGCCTTCTATTGCTGCACCAATCAGCTAGAGATTGTAAAATTTGTCTTCTAGGAAATGTCGTACCAAACGAACTTCCAATCAAAGTGGTTCCAAACCAAAGACGTCGCTAATGAAAATATCTGGTCATACGAGTTTCTAAAGATAATTGTTTTCAAAGAAAACTAATTTCCAATTTAAATGAATTAAATTGAAAGAAAAATACAATCCCAATTGAGTACTATAAATTTAAATGAAGTAACATGCTGAATTAGGATGGAAAAGCAAACCACAATTTAATTCAAGTAAACCTAAGAATTAATTGGAGAACTTACTTGGAACTTATTGCAAAACTTGAGAATTTTCTCAACTTTACTTGAAACTTCAAATTTCATTCACCAAACTCGAGTGCCTAGAATAAATACCCAATGCTCCTATTTACAATGTTACATTCGATCCTAAACCCTAGCTAAACCAAACATACATCTCACCAATCAATGAAAATAAATAAATAATTACATCCAATCGAATTTTGAAGGTCAATGACATGTTCTAGCTAATCATATATCTTCCATCCAAGTGTCCAAGCGTGAGTTGCAACCTGATTTGAAGTTGCAACACTCGTTGGAGATGAGTCCCATACGTCCATGAACCATCAATGTAATAAATACCCTGACTCAGATTAGGCGTAATTTAGCTTAATAATCTTGTTTAACCGGTTAATCTCGAAGATTACGGTTAGGGCTTCGTACAAAGCCCAGGCGTGGCCCAATCCGAGCTCGTGAGCTCAGTGATCCAGCTCGTCCAGCTGGAGGGGCATTTTGGTAATTTACCGCTTACAGTTATTATTTTATAAATTATATTTTTATGTGATTATTATTGGATGATAATGTTCTCCTTAATAAAGGATTTGTATTTCTAATTTTAAAATAATTTTATTTTCAGAAAATAGTATTTAAATCCGTCCGTCAAAAATCCCGAAAGGGAGTAATAATTATTTTAAATGATTTTGGAATTAAGATAAATTTTGAAACTAGTATTTTATGTTAGACCATTTTAAGAATGGTCTACTTATTCTTTGATACCCCAAAATGAGGTCTCTAAATTATTTTATTTAACATTTGTTTAATTAAATAAATAGTATTAAATTGTGATTTTTATTTAAATCAATGATTTTTATTAGTTTTAAATCCCAAAATTTTTACGGTGATTAAAGTTTTTAAAACCCAACTTATCTGTAAGGTTGGATTAAGATTTTGAGTTTTTAAAATCATGATTTTAGTTAAAAATCAGTTTTTTATTAAAATTGGGACTCATTTGCAAATTTAGAAGTATGGGAGGACTAATCTACAACTAGACCAAACAGTATCGTTACTGTTTGGAACGTCAGCTGCCGCTGCATGCAGCCACATGCAGTGGCCAACCAGTCCCTTCTTTCGGCCAATTTTTTATAAATTAGGCCTCCCTTCAACATACCAAACTCCCTCAAATCAATCTCTTCTCCCTCTTAGTCTCCCAGCTGTTTGAAAACCAAAAACCCAGCCTATTCTAGCCTCTGTTTATCCCAGTTTTGCCAACCGTAAGCCTTAAAGGAAAATTTTCAAAAGATCAGATTTCTTAACCTAGGAACTCCAGTGAAGGTAACCACTGTGTTCCTTTTCAAATTCTAGGTAGTTTAGAATCAAGAAAAACTAGTTTTGGTTAAGTTTTGGGTATGTAAAATGGTTTTAAAGTTTAAGGAAAAACCATGGGTTTCTTATGCCCGTGACCTTTCAGTGTTAAAATCCAGTGGTTTACTGAGCTTCAAAGCTCCAAACTTCTCCCTATGGAAAGAGGACTCCCAGAGGAGTCCATCGGACCGGCTAGATGTGGAAACTAAATCCGGAAAACCCACTGTTTTCGGATTCGCATTTCACATGTTGTCTGGAAGATGACTCTCGGACGGTCCAAGAGTCGAGTTTCGGACGGTCCGAAAGCAACACTCGGACGTTCCGAGCTTCACCCGAAGCCCAGTTACGCCCGAGGCTAGCTTGACCCACTCGGACACCCGACAAGAGTTCGGAAGGACCGAACCCCACTCGGACTATTCGAGCCTCCCTTCGGATATTCCGAAGGGCACATACCCACCGAGACTTGTTTTTCTCTGTTTTTCAGTTCGGATGGATTTCGGATGATCTGAGACCTGATCTTCGGACGATCCGAAGTCAGACCCATGATCCGAGGTCAATGACTAGTTTAGGTGTGGTTCGGATGATCCGAAACCACAGTACCTGGTTTCGAGGCATGTTCTGAGGGACCCTGTTTTAAGTGTTAAATCTTGTTTATTTGTTATTTGATTGCTTGTGATGTTAGTACCCCAACGTCAATCTAAAAGTGTACTAACTGTCTTCTCTTATTAGTATAGTGTATATACTATTATATTCACTTCCAGGCCGACTCTATTGGTCGGGCACTGAGTGATCTCACTTCCAAGCCGACGCTATATTTGTCGGGCACTGAGTGACCTTGAGGCCTTACTGAAAATGTCAAATCTGGTCCTATCCAGAAGACAACCGAGAAGTGACCCGAGAATCTAGACCTAACTCAATAAGTCAATCTGGTCAATGCCAATAAGACAATATGAGTTTTGGACTGAGCACCCTTTTATTATATTATCTTGTGGATTATTATAATTTAAAAAGGATAGAAATCAAGTAGGAGACTCAATTCCATGTACCTTGGATATTTTTTGGAAAACAAGTATGATTTCGAAATAGTACTTTTGTGATGCTATGTATATTGACGTGATAATGATTGTGCACTTGTTTGTTGTTTGAAAAAAGACCGCGAAACCACACATATACGGTGAGGGAACTTAACTTTGCAACTTGATCTAAACAGGTTTATTTGATATGGATATTGAGCAATGAGTGGTTTCAGATTTGATGAACCCACTCATGTGCCTAGACTTGACGCACTATGGTAAGAGTACTTATGATGTTGGTTAATGCTATGATGTTGATCATATGAAATGTGTAAGACTGCTTCCACGTGCCCTTGTTATTGAACCAATATCGGCCATATGAGAGATGGTTTACGTCTACTGGACCATGGGTGTCGACAGTTGCTGACTTGAGGATGTCAGTATCGGCTATGGGAGAGCAGGAGATGTACTTGCAAGGATGTATTTTGACCGTGTCGGGATTTAATACAATGGTCTCAATATAGTCCGTAGGTGTTACGTTGGATGACAGCAGTATTGGAAGAAATGATGAATTATGAGAATGTTGATAATATGTTACTTGGTGTTGAGAATTTGTTATCAAGCATGAGATTTTATCGCAACTGTTGATTATACTAACCTGTTGTTTACTTAAAAACTGCACTGTTATATTTCCTTTATTGGGCTAGTTAGTTCACCCCACTCACTTTTTAGGAGATGAATCCGAGGAGGAGAACCCTTTATTTCAAGCTTAGGGTGGATAAGCTGCGGCGGTGTTTTGGGATTCCCATTGAGGGGAATACCCTTATCTTTGCTTTCTGGTTCTTAGAACCATTGGTTTTTTTTAAGTACCAGGTGTGGTACTTAGTTTGTATCAATGTGATGTATTAAACTAATATGTTTCTGTAGTTACTCTGATGAGATTTTGAAATGTTAATTCAATGGTTGAAATTATGTGATCATGCTATGTGTTATTTTATGTATATTTATTGGGTAGACTCATGGTATGTGTTTGAGTCCATATATTGGGATCATGTGTGACCTTTGGGCCTAACTGTTGATCCGGCCTAGTTAGAATGCTTGAGTTAGTTTAATTTAAAAAAAAAAAAAAAAATCAGTCGCGTTTCGGGCCCACCCTTCGAGTCGGGGCGTGACAACCAATGTAGGAGTTTCTATTGAAATTGTAGGAGTTTCTATTGAAATTGAAAGAGTTTCTGTCACTCACTGACACCTGTCCAGATAAATAGCCATAATTCGGCCTAGATAAATCGGATTTGTGCAAACTTGGGCTTGTTGGAAAGTTTTTGAATAAGCTTTCCAAAAAAACCTAATTTTGTCAAAATCCAATACTGATTGATGCCTTGGTTAAATAGATGCAAATGCATGCTAAAAAAGTGACAAGTCCCCTCACTGTGTGTGGAGTCGAAAATCCGAAGCGAGCAAGCGGCTTTATAGGTTGAAGGGAGCTCAATCTGTTGAAACAAAGAAGGCGAATAAGTAAATTAAAGTAAAAAGGTCTAAAAAGAGTTGAACAAAAAAAAGGGCCTAAGATTGGGCTGGGCTCAAAATGGGCCTGGCCAGAAAACGGGTCGGGCTAGAAAAACGGGCTTGAAAACGGGTCTTGTAAGAAAACGGTCTTGAAAACGGGTCGGGCAAGAAGACGGGCTTGAAAATGGGTCGGGCAAGAAGACGAGCTTGAAAACAAGCACTGGGTTTGGTTGGGGAGTTGGGCCTGCTACAAGAGGGCCGAGCCTGAACTAGCTGGGCCGAGATCAAGTTAACCTAGGTGTCAGGCCGAGTCAACCCGGAGTCGGTTGAGCCAACTCAGTTAACTGAGTTGAAAAGGGGGAAAAACAAATCAAGGAAAACCGATGAAAAATCAAGAAAGACAAGGAAAATTGGAGAAAGACAAGGAAAATTGGAGAAAGAGGGAAATAAAAGAATGGGGGAAGAAGAGGGGCTTACCTGGAATCGATAGGGGTGGCAGAAAAAGGGCCAGAAATCGGCAAATCTCGAATGGCAAGTGTTCGCGCTTCAGATCTGGAAGGCGGCGACGGTCGCTCGAGCGAACAAGGAGGGGAAATGCGGAAGGGAAGAAAAGAAGAAGATGGAACAGAGCAAGAGAGGGGTGGATGGCAGCACACTGCAAAGAGAGGGAACTTCCTAGGGTTTCCGAATGGGTGCGATAAGAGAGACAGAGAGGGAGAAGAAGAAACTGAAAGAGGGGGGGATCAAGACTGAGAGGGGAAGCGCGAGGGGGTTGCATGCGGACACTATAGCAGTTGTGGCTACAGTGTCGCGCAAGGTGGGTTTTAGGGAGGGGTGTTAGGGTTTTGAGGGTTAAGTGTTGTTATTTAAATTTTTTTTTTTAAGTTAATTTCTATTCAAAGGAAATAAAACACGATGAAGTCAAAAACTTGAAAGATCTCGAAAGTCAGAAGTCGAATAAGAAAATTTGTGAGTTTTAAAAGTTTTTCATGACACATTACACAATAATCATAAAATTATCGAATTGCCCTTCGAATCTCTGAGCTCTAAATCAGAAAAACTGGGGTTCACCCTGGGATCCACACTCTTCTCATGCTACCAAGGTCACATAAACAACTCAGAGATCCGAAATCTCCTAAAAAATCGTGAAAACTCGGAATGGGTCATTACAAAATCGGGTTTTTAATTCGGGTCGGGTCGGGTCGGGTTGGGTTCAATGTGTTGCGACTTGGGTTAAGGTTGGGCTTATGAAAACCCGACCGGCCCAACCCGAATTGCAGCTCTAATAAATATACTAATTTGAAACCGAAATTGATTAATTTACTCCTCCATTTGGCACGATAAAAAATAAAGCTTTCACGTTTCTCATTTCCTTTCGTTTTGATGCTCGAATCAAGTATCTATGCTCTGCCATCTAATCTATTCAACAATGGAAACCCACAGTTTAAAGAAATTTTATATAAAAAAAAAAATGGTGATGGTAAAAATTCACATCCATGTAACCCCACACTTGAGGCGGCTTTCCCTTTGCAAATCAATGGTATTTAGCGATATCAACAAGATTATTTGAAAAATGAAAATAGCAATGTCAAAAGAAGAAGAAGATAAATAATAATGGCATGAGTTAGCTTAAACCTGAGCTTAGCTTGTGCCAAACACCATCAGGGCCGACTGAAGCCTTAAGCCAAAAAAAGCTGGCCGGCTGAAGCCTTAAGCCAAAAAACGCTGTCTTTTTAGGCACTCGTTTAAGGGGATCAAAATTTAGGAATTTTTTAGATAATTTTTTTATATATTAGTTAAAATTTTAATTAAATATTATTTATAATAATATATTAAATATCAAGAATGTCCTATTAGATTTTTCGCCTTAAGTCTCAACTTGTGTCTAGATGGTTATGAGCACCATTAGTGTCAAACTCTTATGTTGCAGGTAGTGCCTCTTCAGGCCTTGTAGTTGTAGCACTGAGCCATTGCTATCACTTATTACTTGCACTTGCTTGGTTTGAGTCTCTTACTGCGGATGAAAAAGAAATTCATGCCAGTAGAGACTATCTATGGATCCAGCGAAATGATCATATACTACTTCAGTATGATAAAATCGTAGATTCACTATCTATTTAAATTCAAAACTCTAAATAGAGGATGGAGTAAGCGTCAATATGTGATTAGTGCTCAAACCTTTAATTTCATGTTCTTTACTGTATTTGAATTATTAAAAGAGAAATATTCAAGTGAAGAAGACCACAGTAATAACATAGCGCTTAACAACTCCACCATCAATCGGTGAATTTTGAAAATTTAAATTATAAAGATATTGAAAGACGCAGATAATGACCATACATTGAAGCCTAGAAATTTCCGATGAAAGTAATTTTATTGCACCCTATATGTTGTTCAACGGTCGTGAAAAGTTAGCTATGATGATATAATTTAAATTGGTGAAAATTGGAAAGCCTTTTAAAAAAAAAAAAATAAATATAACATTAATAAAATTCAGTAACAAGGAGTAGAGGGAGTGTACAAGAGGTTTGTATAACCTCACCCACCAAAGAAAAAAACAGAGAATAAAAATACAGAAATGTTACAATGTATGCCCCAATCCTAGGTGAGAGTAAGGGAAAAGGCTTCAACCCAAACTCATATGAACTCCTCCCTAGAGGCTGAAGCTGTAATACTCTACTCCAAAAAGTCTCACATTGCTAATGGCATTGGAAATTCCCTGGTATATAAGTATTAGCCTTCTTCCTTCTAGCACAAGGCCTCCTAGGCGAGAATGAACGTGTATCGGCCATGTGGTAGGAACAAAACCTTGAGGGTTAGCAGGTATGGAGCGAGGCTCTACCCATGGCCCAAAGAGGACAATATTGTGCCGCTGTGTACTCTGATACCTGGACAAGGCCTATCAGCTGAATGGCTAATGGGAACAAAACCTTGAGAGTTGTCGGGTCAGCGAGTGAGGCTGAACCAGAGGGCCCAAAGAGGAGAATATTGCTACTGCGTACTTTGATATCAGGAAAAGACCTTTTGAGAGCCACAATGGGTTGACTCACCAAAGCAAAGCCGTGCGGGTCCGTGTGTAGGCCCAAAGCGAACAATATTGTGCTAGCGGGACGGGTCGTCACAAATGTATCAGAGCATGGTTCAACTCTCTGCCTAAGGGTGTGGGCTTGGTTGTTGTGTGTGTAGAGCCAGAGATAGTTCTGGCTTTAAGGGGGGTAGATTATAAGACCCTGTCCAAAAAGTCTCACGTATCTAGTGGCATTGAAATTCCCTGTTATATAAGTAGTAGCCTTCCTCCTTCTAGCACAAGGCCTTTTGGGAGCAATAATGGGTTGGCTCGCCAAAACAAAGCTGTGCGGATCCGTGTGTAGGCCCAAAGTAGACAATATTGTGCTAGAGGGACGGGTCGTTACAAATGGTATCAGAGCATGGTTCAACTCTCTGTCTGAGGGTGTGGACTTGGTTGTTGTGTGTGCAGAGCTGGCGACGGCTTTGACTTTAAGAGGGGCAGATTGTAATAATCTGCCCCAAAAAGTTTCACATTGCTAGTGGCATTGGAAATTCCCTAATATATAAGTAATAACTTTCCTCCTTCTAGCGCAAAGCCTCATAGGTGAAATGGGCGTGTATGGGCCATGTGTTAGGACAAAACCTTGAGGGTTACCGGGTATGAAGCGAGACTCTACCGGAGGGCCCAAAGAGGATAGTATTGTGCCGCTGTGTACTCTGATACCCAGACAAGGCCTCTCAGGCCGATGTGTATAGCTAATGGGAACAAAACCTTGAGAGGGAAAACAATACACTATTTTGGTTGTACATGATATTCTCTATTTTTGGATTATGTGATTGAGCAATGAAAAATATTACATGATATATTATATTTTGGAATGTAATATTGGCCCTTTGAAATAGACGAGGTATTTATTGGAATAGTGGTTGTAATCCGGTTCTTACTCAAAGTAGTGTAAGAGGATAGGCTAAATGTTCTAATGGTTGTGAGGGGACTCAGTCTGTCCGGATAATTGAAAAGTAGCAACTAGCCTTGTTGACAGGTCCAATAATTATTTTCGAATTGGATGAATGTTTTATTGACTGTTATAGAGTTATTTTTTATGTTATTGAGATGAGTCTATGATGTTGTGTTGTCATAATAATAATATTATGATATAAACTATTATTATGCATGTGTGATATTATTGAAATTGATTTTAATGTTTTAAAACATGTACAAGATGTTTATGTTAATTTGAGATCATAAAATCCTGCTTAGAGCATAATGTTGACGATGAGATTCATGACATGTTAATGTGATACATAACATGTGGCACGATGATAGAGATAATGCATGGTAGGCATGACATTGAGCATGGCGTCTTCATATTCATGGGATGGGTATGGAGGTGACCTGTGATCTTTCATGTAGACCACGACGGTGGTAGTGTATGGCCTCGCTCTTAGTGAGTAGTACAACATATGTGGTAAGTTTGGATGATTGAGCCATGAAAGGTCATGTAGACTGTTATTTGGTGGTGGTGTTAACCTCGCTTCGGCAGGTAGGCTACTTCATGTGGTGTTGTGTTAACCTCGATTCGGTGGGTACCCCACTTCATGTGGTGTTGTGTTAGCCTCGCTTCGACAGGTAGGCCACCAAATACAGTAGAAATTGTTGTGGATGAATAAGACCTTTTGGGAGCAACAGTAAGCTGACTCGCCAATTGAAAGCCGTGCAGGCCATGTGTAGATCCAAAGCGGACAATATTATGCTAACGGTACGGATCGTTACAGAAGCCGAAGCAAATGCAAAACTACCAATGATACAATACAATGACTCCCACCACCCTAGATGCATAATCCTCACACCCGAACAACATTATGAGAATACTCGATAGGGAACATCTCCACTGCCGAATGGGTCTTTTGTACATTGTTTGCCGATTGCACAAAATACACAAACCTGATGATACCATTCCTACACAATCTCCTAATTAAGCTAACAGTGTTGACCAGTTTCTAGGGAGGATTTACCTTCCCACTAGTCCAAGCGATTGCATTTGCAGATGTTGCCATTCTTAATACTCGCCCAAAAAAAAATCGCACACCTAATAGCCCTCAGCTTCCCCTCGTTAAACTCCATGACTCCTACCGACTTCGAGAAGATTAGTCACATTCTACCCTCATCATCGTGAAATACGTCTCCTATGCCTACTGAATCTGATTTTCCTTTAGCTGCTCCTTCAAATAAACTTAAAAAACCCTTTTTCTAGTTTCACCCATTCCACCCTAGGTTTCTTAACTTTTTTGCTACATTTCATACATTCCTTCCACAATATGTAGAAATCTTCAGGGGAGCACCCAGAGAATTCCTTGCATAGAGAGAGACAACAGACTAAATTTCATTTGGCCTTCTCAAAAACATCTACTACCGAGCTTGATTTTCCTTCAAAGATTCTTCTCCTTCCAAATTGCCCACATGATTGCTGCTCGAATCAGACTTTATGCCACCCTTCTTCTACCTGCAAAAGCCCCCATTTTCATTAGTTGAGGGTTTTTGAAAGTGTGCGAGAGTTTTTTCAGTTACAACCAACCTTCTTCGTGACACTATTTTTTAAATGAGAATTTATGGAAAAATGTCCAAAGATCAATTTATGAAAAATTCATTTTTTAAAATGCCCTCTAATATTTTAGCAATCAAGGGCCAAGATATATAGATAGCTACAATTTAATGGCATAAAGAAACTCAAGAAAGATAAGCATGTGACAGTAACACAGGAATGTACTTACAATTAGATGCTGTCATACAGAGAGGACCACTTTAATACAACCGCACAAACGGAAGAAATCTTTTTGAATGATCAATGTAACGAAGTACGCACCCAAACAGATGCAAAAGATGAGGAGCCATCATCAATTTGCTCTCTATGATCCTCCCAATTGTAGTAGTGAACACATAAAGAGGTGAAAATTCAATGCTCTAAAAAAATTGCTTACAAGTGATAAACAGTGCTGGCATGAATGGCAGATGCACCTGCGTAAGAAGTCCTGAACACCTTAACAAATGATTCTTATCCATTGCATACATACAACTGACCTGCTCCATGAATTGATAAGAATTGTTACATAAGTACTCTTTGACTCATTTGAACAGAGAATCGGATAGAAATGCAAGTGCATATCTTGTATTTATTGAGATATATTAAGATTTATTGTATTTCCATTTAAAGTTGATTATGATTGATTGTGCGTAATCTGTTAATTAGGAAATTAAGATCCCTAAATATTGGGAGAAATTATCTTTTGTACTCTATATGTAATCTTACATTGAGTGAAATAATACAATAGAGAATTTTCTCATTGCTTTCTACAGTATTCTCAGGCCAGTTGCAATTTGCTTATGCGGCATCACCAAGGGACAGGAGCGAGGAATGGTACTTAGCCCCTTTCCCGACCAACTTGCTGGCGCACATCCCTGGTTTCACTTGATGTTGATGACTCTCCTAAGAACTCCAACCTTAGTTGCATCAGCAGCCTACCCAGATAATTTAGGCCTTCTCCTTCCCTGCCACCTCCCCAAAAGAGGTCATGAGGTGAAGCTTCAACAAGAACAGAACCCGCAGTCGAGAGTAGCATCGAATTTAAATGGGGGTAGATGGAAAATTTGCACTTCAAAGCCCCATACATAACATCTATTTTGACAGAGTCCCAGTTTGCTTGTACCTGAATGGTCACATTGAATGAAGTTTGATCAAGTTGTGAGCTCAATTAAGATATCCAGATTTACAACTAAGTACTATACAAATTATTGCAAAGAAACTCAAAGAAATGAGACTTGAGCACAAGAAAGAGAGACCGACATTAAGGAACCAAAATGAATTTTCATCATTTTAATCATGAAACATAAACGGATTCACCTACCTTAGTCCAGTACTAGAAACGTGAAGCAAACAGTCTTAAAGTTGTTTAGCCATCGTTCTTAATTGTAGATGGTTGCATGTTGGATACCACTGCTAGAGTGCTAGTTGTGTCCGGTTCAGTACACTCCAAGAACAGGGTTCATGGATTCAGAAGTTAAAAATTTAAATTAATTCATTTTGAAATGTTGGTTATTTCAGCAGATGTAAATTTACACATTTATGTATCGCCCAAATTGGGAAGAGCATCATTTTTTATGGGTGAGACAGATTTTTCCAATGGACAAAATACCACTACTCCGAATGCACTTTTCAGCCAAATTTATCTTCCCATATGCTAAGTCTTCTAGCACAACATGCAACAGCCTATTGCTTCAGCAAATAGGAAAGGAGATTGCACAAACTCATCTTTTTAAAAAAAAAAAATCATTGTTTCAAACAAATCATGTGCACTTTATATGCCATGTATCCACTTTATAAGTAGCACTGGTCGATTCTCGGGATGTATAACAGGATGTGTAAGTCAGACACTCATGCAAGGTTATGTATTGGTTATCTTGGACCCAATAGTAGAAAACAAGGACTCCAAATCAGGAGAGTACCCATCATTTGATATGTTGATTTAGATGTATAGTTTTATAATTATAGGATCCAATTGCATGTAAATTTTCGAGCCAATTTGATTATCCCAACCTGATATGAGACCAATATTTTCAAGGATTTGTAACAAATTTTAGAAATTCAACAGTGAGAATCATGTAAATTAGCCCCAAATTTAATAAAGAAAAGTAGCAGTGTCTTCAATTTTCATTTTTAAAACGAAACAAGCCCGCCCCCATGTGAATTGCTGTATTTGTGTTTGTTTGTAAGGTTTTGGCTGGTATAGGTTTCTTATGCTTGCTATCTTTGCCATACATTTTATTAATGAATTCAAGCTCTGTTTCCATTTGAAAAAAAGGTAAGCCACCACTAATAGGAGGCTTGTGGCACAGTAATGGCCATGCTACCAAGAGTGAAGTCGGGGCGTCACTTGTAACAGTTGTAAGCATTGTTAAACTTAAAAGGCGTCCTATCTCGTTATATTTGGATTTTTTAATAATACAAAAATTCATCCAAAATATCCAAGTAATAATGAGCTCTAACTAGACCTAGCAAAATTTGACCCGACCCAATTATCCAATCCGAACCCGAGCAATTTAAATGGATATGGGTTTAAAGTTGTGACTCGATCCGGCTAGCCCATTTAATAAACAAGTAATAGGGTGAGAGTTGTTGGCCCAAACCTAAAACGACTCAACCCGACTGACCCATTGCTAGGTCTACCTTGAACTAGACCTGAAAAAATTTGACCCGACCTTATTACCCGAACCTTTTAAACGGGTATGGGTAAACAAGTACATAATGGGTTGAAAATTGTTAAACCCAAATCCGAATAAGACCCGCCGATCCATTGCCAGGTCTAGCTCTAAAATCCCTAGGTCACAAGCTAGGAGATAGGGGAAGAAAAAGGCCTTAGATCAACACCGTAACAGGTAATGGCAACCCACACAAGAAATCACAAAACAAGAGAAAACACACAGAAAATAAGAGAGATAAACACAGAGATTTACGTGGTTTGGCAACCTTTCTTACGTCCACGGAGCGTGAAACATGAATCCACTATGAAGAGAATACCCATACAAGGATTACACCCAAAACCCTTTCACTCTCTTCTTCCTCACTCTGGTTTTTCCTTCTCTCTTTTCTCACAGCTGCTACAGTTCACTCACAGCTTACCCTAAATGGAAATAAGAGATGTTATATACAAGTGGGCTAAGTTACAAGACTGGGCCCAACTGGGCCTGAGCTTGGACTTGGGCCCAAAAGGTTGATTAGGCCTTTTGAGCAAAAAACCAACAATTCTCCACCTAGGTGAAAAAGGCCGAGTCCATGAAGAATGATGCACTGTGCTTGTGACTTTTCCACCCGCTGAGAACTCCACCAACTTGGGAAACAACTCGAGGTAGACTCATGTCCTGCATCTACAAATCTCGGCATATCGCCCGCTCTCGACATTGCTCCACCTGAAGCTGCAATCCTCTGCATCTTTGTGTCAGATGCGCATCCCCACACTCTGGGATGCTCCACCCTCTTCTTCAACTAGAAGAATCAGCCAAGTCCAAGCCCCGCTTGAACTTGACCCATTTCATTTTTGAACCTTTTGCATTCTTCTCTGGGTGGCACGTCGACGCTTTCATCTTTCTATCACTGCTCTCACCTGCATCATGGAAACCAACCAAACCACCACAGCCATCTAATGCAAAAGTCACTTTGTTTTTCGGGCCATACCTTACTGATGTCTTGCAGGTTCTTCTTCTTCTACCCACAGCCCAACTAGAAGATGTGTGTTGTCTGTCGAAGACTATGTTCCCTAGTAGTGTATACAGACATCCTTGCCTCTTCCCCTTCATCACTATCATGGCTCCTTTAACCACTCTAAGAACCCCACTTTTTGCTTTGAAGAAGAATCTCTTAGATTTGAGCACACCCACTGAAATTAAATTCATTTTCATGTTCGGGACATGACGCACATTCTCAAGCGTCTTCACCATACCATCAAACATCTTGATTTTTATTGTCCCAGTCCAATGATATTGCTAATTGCCCCATTTCCCATTTGGACAATTCCTCCATTGCATGGTTTGCAGGTGTCAAACCATTCCCTCCTCGGACACATGTGGTAGGAACACCCAGAATCTAAAATCCATTGATTATTTAGATTGTTCGTACCTGTGGTGAATGTCAACACTCCAGCAACTCCAGCAAAAACATCCTCTTCTAAGGCACCATGTGCATCGCTCGATTGATTCGAGTCTTGTGATCTGCCTTCCTGATCACGTTTCAGTTTGTTGCAGTCCCTTATTTTGTGTCCTTCCTTATCACAGTAATAACACTTGAACTTTCCAACACTCTTCCCTCTTGATTTCAGCCGTGACGACCTCCTACTACCAAAGCCTCTGTCAAAACCTCTCCCACGACGAGGATCACCTATAGCCATCAGTTCCTCTGTACAATATGATCCCGAGGACTCACCCGATTCCTTCCTACGGATTTCTTCGTTTAGGATCAAATCCCGAGCATCATCATACTTCAATTTCGTACTTCCTTTGGAGCTGCTTACAGCTGTGACAGTAGCATTCCAACTTTCTGGTAAAGAGGACAAAAGAATCAATGCTCTGACCTCATCCTCATAGTCGATCTTCACCGAACTCAACTGACTCATGACTGAGTTGAACTCGTTCAAATGTTCAGCCACTGATGCACCTTCGAACATCTTGAGGTTGAATAATCGTATCATAAGATGTACCTTGTTGGAGGCAGAAGGTTTCTCACACATTTTTGCAAGAGCATCCATAAGACTTTTCATGGTCGTCTCCTTCGCTATGTTGAAAGCAACATTTCGAGACAGCGTTAATCGAATAACACCCAACGCCCTTTTGTCGAGAAGTGTCCAATCTTCGGCCTTCATATCAGCTAGCTTTGTTCTGTCAAGAGGTTGGTGCATTTTCATCTGATATAGATAATCCTCGATTTGCATCTTCCAGAATGCAAAGTCTAAGCCATTGAACCTATCAATCTTGACTTTTATCTCTTCTGACATTGCTTCTCACTGAGATTTCCTCACACTGCCAATGTCAGATCCCCAAACTCCAAATTAACACCGGTCACTGTAGATCTTGTCACTGCGAACACACAGGTGAAAACGGATCTGAATTCCGAGTCCGGATGACCAGAAATTGCAAAACAATCTTGACCGTTGATTTTCCCCTGAAGGAGTATCTGAAATTATGGTCTTGCGGGATCACCTGTAATTGTAGTCCTGCAGACTACCAGATGCTACAGTACAGTAGTCCTATGAGGCTACCTGAATCCGTAGTCCCTCGAGTGATCACCCAAAACAGTGGTCTCGCGGGTGCACCTGAAATGGTGGTCCTCCAAACCACCGAGTTTTTTTTTTTAATAACTTTTCCACTCAGTTTTTATCCCAAAACCGCGTGAAAACCCTCGATGGTTCTCCCTGCCATTTTCTTTTGCTCGAGCACCTCTGCTGGCCGGCAGCAGCCCTTGCACTGTCGCTGCTATTGCCTCTCTACAGCGCCACCACTGCTGCTCGGCCTTTTTCTCCCGCAACTCCGGCGCCGCTCACTGCTGTTGATCTGCTTCTTCCTCTCTGCTGCAGCACACACAGATCTGCACTGGATTAGGCTTCTTCTCCTTCAGCCTCCCTCTCAGATCTGCCGCCTCTGCTCGGCACTTCTGCTGCAGGCCACCGTATCTGCTGTCCTGAGAAAGAACAGATCTAGCACAGATCTGCTCCAAGTTCCTCTCTTCACACAGATCTGGTTACTACCTGGGTGGAGGTGGTTCTCCTCTTTGCACACTGATTCACAGCCACTGCCTGTAGGCCCGATGTTCCTCAGATCTGAGAAATCAGAACCCTAGGGACAGAGAAAATCTAGCCCTAAATCTGCCCTTATTCAGCAAATGAAAAGAAAAAACCCCCTGAATCCGAGAGAACCAGATCTGAAGTTCAAATCTGCCGCAATCCTGCTGCTGTTCTGTATTTGTTTCCGCTGTTCTCAGGTCTCAAGAATTGCTCAGAATTGCTCAGAATCACTTTATTTTGGGAAGTCAACTTAGCTGTCTAACATATTGTAATTGAGCATTCGTTTGTTCTTTTCCTTTTTTGCCACTGTGAATGGCGCCCTTTGTAATCTATTTATACATGTATTTTCTTTTGATTTAAGACATTCAATACAATAGAGAGAAAGAAACAATTTCTCTCTCTTCTTACTTTCCTTTTTCTTATTATTAAATTCTACATAGTATCAGAGCCAGGTTGGAGTCCGAAGATGAACAATAACTCTGGCTATGAATAGGAACTCCAACGAGGAACAATAAAACGGAATAACAAAATCCTCCAAAAGCATAAAAAAATTCGTTCTGGCTTATACCAATGCCGGCAGCCTAGACCGCCACCTACTGCTGACTCCACCAACTCATCTGCCAGTGGTCCAAATCCGCCAACCTCTGACTAGTCTAGTCTCCCAATTGCACTTCACAAAGGTAAGCGTACTTGCACCAATTACCAACTTGATCGATTTGTATCCTACATGATGTTTCTCCTTCCTATCACAGCTTTCTCATAGCTCTGGACACAATTAAGAGAAGATTAACACTACATTGAAACATCCCTCCTGGAAAGCCTCCATGGATGAGGAATTTACTACACTTGAGAAGAACAATACTTGGGACATAGTCCCTCTACCTCTAGGGAAGACTCTCGTTAGGTGTTGGGTTTTTGCTTTGAAGCATAATCCAAATGGATCCATTGCCAGATATAAGCTACGCATAGTTGCCAAAGAATTCGCGCAAACATATGGAGTAGACTACCAGGACACTTTTCCACCTGTCGCCAAGATTACCTCTGTGCGCATCTTTCCCTCCCTTTCCACTACTTATGCCTGACCCCTTCACTAGTTAGATGTAAAGCAGAGAGAGAGAGAGAGAGAGAGAGAGAGAGAGAGAGAGAGAGAGAGAGAGAGAGAGGGGGGGGGGGGGGGGGGGCACTTTGTCTACCGACTCAAGAAGGCTCTTTATGGCCTCAAGAAGTCTCCATGGGCCTGGTTTGAAAAATTTAGCAGTGCATTGATACCATATAGCTTTACTCATTGTCAGGCAAATCATTCAGTCTTTATATACAGGTTGTTATGATGATTTTGATAGTCTATATTGATGATATTGTCTTTACAGGTAACAATGATGATACAATTTCTACCTTTAAACAGTACCTTCGCCGCACATTTGATATTAAAGACCTGGCCCTCTTCGTCCTTTCTTGGCATTGAGGTTGCTCGATCTTCTCAAGGACTCTCCCTCTCCAAGTGGAAGTATGCCCTTGATCTCTTACAGGATGCTGGTTATTGTGGATGCAAACCTGCTAATACTCCGCTGGATGTTAACACCAAGCTATCAGCCACTGACAGGAGTTGATAATTCGGCCTTCTATTAGAAACTTGTGGACAAACTCATTTATCTCACCATCACGAGACCAAATTTATCTTATGTTGATGGTGTTGTCAGCCACTTCATGAATGAACCACGGGACACTCACCTCCATGATCTGTTTCGCATTCTTCGGTACCTTAAGTCTCATCCTAGTCGCGACTTGTTCTATGCACATCAACCTACATGTCCAGTTCATGGTTCTTCTGATGTTGATTGGGCCAAGTCTCCTGATGATCGTCGTTCTACCACCGGCTATTGTGTCATCTTAGTGTTTCATTTAGTTTCCTGGCAAAGCAATAAGCAGTCCGTTGTTGCTTGGTCTAATGCTGAAGCCGAATATCGTGTCATGGCTAATATTGCATCTGAATTGTTGTAGCTTCAACAGTTTCTCACTTAGTTGGGCTTTGCTCCTGTTTATCCACTTATCATGTTTTGTGACAATCAGGCAACCATTGCCTCTAATCCAGTCTTTCATGAGAGGACTAAGCACATTGAAGTCGATTGTCACTTCCTTTGTCAGCATATTTCTGAAGGTCGACTCTTTACTTATTATCTGCATTTTAAAGATTAACTTGCAGATATGTTGAGTAAGACAGTTCCTCGGAATCAACTCACTTCGGTTGTTAGTAAGCTGGGCTTACTGGACATCTTCAAACCAGCTCGAGGGGAGTGTTGTGAAAGACCCACTTCAGGACACAGTTGACCAGGGGGACCCATTTCTATACAGAATTGTCCAGAATCATTTTATTTTGGAAAATCAACTTAGTTGGTTGTCTAACATATTATAATGGATCATTTGTTTATTCTTTTCCATTTTTGTCACCGTGAATGGCGCCCTTTGTAATCTATTTATACATGTACTCTCTTTTGATTCAAGACATTCAATACAATAGAGAGAAAGAATTCCCTCGACAATTTCTCTTTCTCTTCTATTTTCCTTTTTCTTATTATTAAATACTATAGAGATAACTTGGTCAAATGACAGTCAGCAAAACAAGGAACTTGGTTATGATGGTCACCAAAACAGGGTCCAGTTGCTTGTAAAAATGGCAGGGGCATGATGATCTAGCGATTGTTGTTATTGCCACCATCTATTCAACTTACAATACAAGCAGAGTGCTTTGACCAACATTTTACCATGGCAAAAAGAGGGCCATCCAGTGTAGATGCACATCTGTATCATAACTTCTGATACCCTTACATTCATATGATCATTTCTCCCTCCAAAAAAAGAAGAAAAGAATTGCACTCAAAATTTTCACAAGAAGTTACTTGTGACAAATACATTGAACAGAAGCAGGATCTGCTCTACTTATATCACAGTGAGTAATAGATACGGACAGTACATGAGGCATACCAGATCAGGTCGTTTCTTTTCTATGGTCCTTCCTATACGTGCTGCTTCTTCTGGGCTCTTTGCAGACTTTATTTTCTCAACATACTCTCTTGCTAAAGGATCATTCACGCCCATAAACTTGTGTGCCTGCATACTGGAATACTTCAGAACATCAAGTTGGCAAGGGGAAGCATACTAAATGACAAAAGAAGCTAGTGAAAATTAACTTGAAATACACAAAATTATCTAAAAATGTGGATTAAAACTGATATTGATTTTATGGAAAAGAAGAAGTTTCCAAGATATTTGTAATCATTTTTCTTCCTCCTTTCTTATTTGAGCTACATCCCCAAGACCCTGATAATCAGAATCATCAATATGATATAAGCAAGAATAACCTGATAATAGTGCTCCACGGAAGGCCAAGTGACATAATCTCCATTTCCATTGGGCATACGCAGAGGATGGGGAGAGAAGTTTGAAAATGCTCCATAAGGGTCCCATGTCTTGTAAAAGAATAAGATTCTTGGATCATAAGAGTCAATAGATGAATCAATTGATGATGTTTCATCAACAGATGGGATTACAGGTGACAAATCTGGAATAGGCTGTAGATATCCACTAATAAGCATGTCAGGTCCAATCTGCAACCAAGGAGCCAAACCAAGTGTGACACATGGTGCTGAAGAAGAAATAGAATGAATAAACAGATAGTATGTTTTTATGGATAAAATTGCTTCAGCATTCAACTTTTGACTCAAATTCAATTCTAGTTCTAACCTTTTTGTTTTAGAGAAGAAGAATTCTTTCAAATCCTATTGATACGTTTGTTAGAATAAATACCACCAAACATCTATATGCTTTAGATATCATGCCAGATGCGATACTATAACATGGCACTGACTAGATAGAATACGTGTAGAATGTACTCTAATCAACTGCAGTACTATCATCTGCAAAAGCACAATATCAACAACATATATCTGCATGTAGTGCAAATTCTCTTTTGTGAGGTTAGCAGTAGCACAGCTAAAAATTACCCAGTAAAACTCTTTCATGTACATCATACATCTGCATGTGGTGCAATTTTTTGTTGCAGTAGCTGGTTCAAATACTTGCATAACAGCAAAAAACTCTGCAAGAGCAACTTGAATGAGGGAAGGAATACATTTCCTTCTTGTTGCAAAGTGGAAGATGCTTACCCATAGTCTTAAAGTAATCTTAATTTCTACCATCTCCGGACATTCCTTAAAAGCAGGAAGGAAAGGTACTTGACTGATAGAAGATTAGAAGACCAATAAAATTATCTGCCATTGTTGGGGGGAAAAGAAGTTCTCCCCATTGGAGCTCCAATATCTTTGTCAATACCCAATGGGTCCAGATCACAATTCCAGACCACTAAGTCAGTTATACCTTCCAAAGGAGACTTGCACACTCTATTGGTAGAGTGAAATGATTTCTTAATTACCAGTTTGCAATACTAAACACTTGAAGTTGGAAACTATGAATTAATGGATCCAGAAGAATCACTTTTTTTCACAGTTTAGGGGCTTGTATCCAACAATAAAGATTAGCAGTTTCTTCTCATACAACAGGTCTCAAAGAAAAGCTTCTTATACAATGACTAATGTGTATTGATTGATTAGGTACAACAATCAAATTTCAATTTACTTATCATTTTTGCACCCAATGGTGATACCAAGAATGTAGTCTGTGTTGATTCTGACTTAACCAAACTTCCTCGATGGCCAATCCTCCAAAAAATACTAAAAGAAAAGGAATACAGACAAATTAAAACATGCAAACACTAGCATAACATTGTTTCTATTAAAAAAACATTGAAATGTTTATTATTTGATACTCTTAGTTCTATTTATACATTAATTATCAATAGTGTTATTTCAAAAATATTTTTATCTTAAAACTAGTGCTTCACACGTGGTGCAAGGTAAAGAAAATGAATGCATCATATATGCATCCAAGAGTTGTGTATTTGATAAATAAAGTGTCAATAAAAAATTAAACATAAAAAAAGGGTAACCATAAAGTCTTAACCAGCTATAATATAGTGGATATTATGTCAAAGTGTTATGGTTTTTTCTACGTAACCCAAAAATTTTCTTTAAAAACCAAAAGGTAAGGTATAGGAGATATATACTGATCCTCAAACCAAAAAAGTGAGTCATTGACAAAAAAAAAAAAAAGAGAAAACTAGATCAAAGAGAAAACCATCTCCCAATAATTACAAATAATTCACAAAACCCTCATGATGATCAACTCTGACATTGGGCAAAATATCTGCCACCACATTAGCTAATGCCATACGTGTAGGGTTGTATCTCGGGTGGATCAGGCTAGGTTTTCAGCTTGTCTGAGCCCAGGCCAGAATTGCAATTTAAGGGCCTCAGCCCAAGCCCAAGTTAACTTGAATTAGTCAAAATTTAGCCTAACCCAAATTGTATTTGTAGGAACTGAGCCCAATTTCAAGCCCAAAATGCATATGAGGGGGTTTAACTAGGCTTGGGCTTCTTTCGACTTCATAATGGAAAATGTTACACAAATTTTATATGTATACACAGTATCAAAGAAAATTAGATTTTACAAAAGTGGCTCCAATTTAGGTTTTCATGTACTAGGCTCGAGTTTGACCTGATTTCTAATTGAGGCCTAATATTTGGGCCCGAAAATGAGCCCACCTAGAGCCCAAACCAACCTGAACATGAATTTTCTCAATTTCTTTAAAGGGGGCTCGGGTTAGGCTTGGCCCAAGTTGCAGCTTACGTGCCTAAACAAGATGTCTTTATCCCTACTAAGAAACAAAATATCTCTAGCAATAGGCATAATTCACCATGGGGCTTTCCATTGACCAAAAGCCCAAAGAATGGCATTGACAAAATCCTCTTAACAATGATGCTCCCCAAATAGACCTAGCAAAATCAGACCAAACCCGACTTGACCCGAGTTGGTTAATTAGTGTGTAGACCACAACGAAACTCATCTATAAATGGGTAGACTTGACTTGGACCGACTCTTGCCACGTCTATATGCAACACATCAAATTATGAGGTCTACACTACATCTATTGTTTGGCACAATTCTATATATATATATATATATATATATAGGTATTTATGTTTTATATTTTTTGTGTTATTAAAAATGAGCTAAATGTCTAAATGAGTCTGAGTAGACTCAACCCAAATCCAAATTACACCAAACCTGACTAACCATTTAATAAACAAGTAATGGGTTGAGGATTGGCAACCCAAACCCGAATTAGATTCAAATTGAACTCAACCCAACTCGACCCAATGCTAGGTCTAGTTATAAGAAACTTTTTTAATGTTTTTTATAGTTAACACCATTCAAATATATATATATATATATATATATATATATATATATATATATATATGTTAACAACTTGAAGTTATAGGTCACCACTATAAGTTAAATTAAATGCCTTTTTACATTTCTTTTTAAAAAAATTCTGATGGTATTGAAATATTGTTTGCATGTTAAACTTATTGTTTATGAATTTTTTAATGATCTTGTAGATATCTTAATTTTTTTAAATGTTTCCAACTTTCCATATATGAAAGTTTAGTAATCGAACATTTTTATATAAATTTTTTAAGATTTATAGGCATTTTATTGTTTAATATTCTTTTTTTTTTAATTGAGTCTAAATGGTTTTGAATCGATTTTGACAAGGTAAATAGGTAACTTGATCTAAACCCAATCTGACCCAAACCAAAAATAGACCTGAACCAACTTAACCAATTAACAAAACCTGAAATAGACAGGAACGCAATAAGACCAAAGCCAAACCAGACTCAATCCAACCTATTGCCAGGTCTTATCTCCACATCGTTACTCCTATTAACCCATAGAGGAAACCCTCCTTATAGTAAGAAGTTCCACCTCATTGGAGTCCATAATGCCAATGGGACCAAAGAGAAACATTACCACGCTACCTTTGTGAATTTGTAATGGCCACACTACTTTCCACCTCCCTCTAAAAGCAGTACAATACCAACTAGATAACACTATGACAATCAAGTCATTAATCACCCAAGAACAACCTATTAAATATAAAAACAATTCCATTGCTCCTTGCAAAAAGCATACTGACAAAAGAAAAAAGAAACGACTCACAGTTTCCACCTCAAAAAATAAAAAATAAAAAGCATGTGAAGTTAGCCTCCTCCAAGATAATCCTCCACCTCTTGAGGTTTTGTTTAGTTAGCACCCTACCTTCAGCCACACACAAACAAAATGAGTGTACCTCGGGTGGGGATTTCCCTTGCAAATGATTGCAATATGAAAAGGGGTTATAACTCCCCATCACAATTCTTCAATCCCCGCTCTCATTGAAAAGTCTCCAAGCATCATTAAGCATCTCCAAAATTTGAATGTAATCATTTGTCTCCTTGTCCCTTAACGCTCTTCTAAATGAAATAGCTAAACAATAAATACCTACACCCACCACCCCCCAAAAATAACTCATGACTACTACTGATTTTAGATATTTTAACCACAGCCAATCTAAAAAGAACGGGAAACTTATCTTCTAAACACATTTCACCCAACCAAAGATCTAAAATTCCTCAGAAGTTTCTCTAACCTATTCACAACACTCAGTTATCTTGAATAACAACATATAGTAGGTTGGTAAATGGGAAAGTGCTACATCGATTTAAGTCACTCTATCCCCTAACGATAAAATAGTTCCTATTCCAACTAGCCGATCTTTTTTCAAACCCTTCCACCACCAGATCCGATATTTACTTTGATCTTGGATTGGCACCAACCGATAATCCTAGGTATGCCAATGGAAGTTCCCCAGCTTTACACCCCATACAATTAGCAATATATTCTAACACATACCTCCACACCTTAAGCCACAATCACACTTTTTCCTAGATTAATCTTAAGACCCAAAGCCATCTCAAAACAACAGAGTATGACTTTATCTTGGCACTAAGCCTCTACCTCGTCTAAATGGTCTCCTCTACCTTACTTCAAGATGAACAACATGTTATGACACCTCCAATTATATCTGAATGTTCAACTCTTTTATCTATGAAAGGCCAACTTGTTCCCTCCTCACAAAGGAAACCTAGTACTTCTGGTGATCAATGGGATCTTGCCTCTAAAGGATCAAAGCCTCCAAAGAAGAGAACTGCTTTTGTACTCACTACAAGATGACAAATCATTTTGTAGAAAATCATTATAAATTGCATGGCAAACCACCTAACAGTTAGGCTAATCATAAAGAGATTATTTCCTCCTCACGTCCTTTGCCTCTCACTCACATCATTCAAGCCTCACACCATGAGTATGACTTTCTCATGCAGGATAGGATGTACTTGAGAAGTATTCAATCCTCTAAGACTTCCCAAGCCTCTCTTGCTTAGATAAACATATATGCCCCATCTACATTCCAAGTTACCTCCAGTAATCCTTGGATAGAACTCTAAGGCAACAAATCATATGGCCAATATCTCCAACTTTTTTCCATTCTTCCCTGGTTTGTCTAATGAAACTATTAAACTAGCCGATGACATTTCTACCACTATTAGTGGCAAACGTACCATCACATTGTTTCTAAGATAAACCTTTCTTCTGCCCCATTTGTTCCCCATTTATCTACTAACTCAATGTTTGTAATTTCTCTTACAAAATCCCTAAATCACTTAGTGACTTTCTTTTTCACACAATGTGTCATCCAAGATTTGAACACAATAAGGACGATTGATGATGGTCGTGAAGACAAGGATTTTTATGTCTTTGATCCTACCTCTGTTTCTCTTGTGGCTTGTGCAGTTGCTTCTGATGCCATTCAATTGTAGCTCTTTCACTTTGGCCATCCTTCTAATGCTACTTTAAAATCTCTGGTTTTGTCTTTGCATTTTTAGTAAGTTTTATTATGAAAGATGTTAGTTTGGGAGACATCATAGACCCTCTTTTGTTTCATCTAGAGAAGATAATGTCTCTGGTTTTTGTCTTTAATTCATTCTAATGTATGGATGGTACCTATTACTTTTAGAGAGAGTTTTCATAACTTTGCTACATTTCTTGATGACTCATTTTGTACAGGTGTAGTTATAATTGATGAAAAATGAATTTTAAGTATTTGATCATGTTCGCCCATAAATAGATTTCCACTCAATTAAATTGTCCTATCAAGACATGGCATACTGGTAATGGTGGAAAATATCAGTCTCTTTCATTTTTGAAATTTTGTGAGTCCATGGTATTGAATCTCAAACCTCATCTCCTTATACTCCACAACAAAATTGGTGTCTCTGAACGGAAGAATCGCCATCCCCTAGAGAGAGCATGGTCCTGACTTTTTGAAATGAATGTTATCAAAATATGTTGTCTTGATTCTATTTTGACAACATGTTAATTAATCGCATGCCGTCAAGTGTTTTGAATAGTAAGGCTCCCATTGACATTATTTCACTTCATCATCTTGTTCATGTTACCCCTCTTTGTATTTTCAGATGTGCATGCTTTGTTCATGACTTTGTCATTGATAAATTTTCCAATAAAAAAACCGCAGACACTATTCATCATCCTATTCCCGTTATCCCTTTGTGCTTTTTTAATGTGTACGCTCTATTCTTGATTTTGCCACTGATAAACATTCTAAAAAATTTGTCAAGTGTGTGTTTCTTGGGTATTCCTCGTCTCAAAAGGGATACAAATGCTTTGATCCTGTAAGTGGTAAAGTGGTAAGTGCTTTGTCTCAACGGATGTCACCTTTTCAAACATCTTCGCAATTTTTCTAAGTTTAGTTATGTTTCTTCCTTCCCTCTAGTTGTCTCTATGATTTTTGATGAATCCCCACCGTCAACCCCTTCTTAACCTCATTGTTTATGAAAGATGAAAAAGAACACCTACAAATGTTCAATTGACATCCAACAACAATATGTCCTCTAAAGGTCCATACCTAGCTGACGCAAGACACTCTACTACCAAATTTGACGTAGGGCACGCCAAAATTATTGGAAACTCTAGATCCAAACGCTAGATGGATGTCTATATGAGAATGCAAAACGTGCATGGCAAATCTTAAAATGACATGGAATATATATCTATGATTCACATAAGATTTACAGAGATAAATTAATATTAAACAAAGAATATAACAATAAAATTTGCAAATTCACATACACAAATAATCAAAGAGATTCAAAAAGAAGAATAACACATACACATAAAGTGCTCAAGATTGTATTGCTGCCCTTCAATGAAAAATCCCTCTAAGAGATTAATTAAAATTATTAAATTATACCAAACCCTGTCCTAGGTCTTCTACATTTAAAAATCAGTCACTCAAGGGATGAAATAGGACTACGAGATCACCTAAGGTTTTCCAAAGGAATTAGGGCTTGTTATTTTAATTATTTTCAAGTAAAACAAGGTCTCAAATAGGTTCATACAATAGGTTAAGGTTAGATTTACAAGTCTAAGTTAGGGATATAGAGGGTTGAGATGCAGATCCATGTGGTCGTACGGATGCGTATGGACATTTGTATGGGCTAGTGGGCTGGGTTAGGGTTTGGATGAAAAGGGACAAAAATAAAGTGTAGAAAAGGGAAAAAGTGGGAAAAAGGAGAGGAGAAAAGGAAAATGAAGAAAAATATATAGAGAAGAAGAAAAAGAATGATTTGTATCTTGAGTCACACAAGGTTCCTTGATCTCACACCAAGGAGGCAAAAGGAGTCACACCAGAGCTGCAGATGGGAGAAACTTGAATTTCTTCATTCATTCATCATCTTTCTCAAAAGTGTCGCTTACAACTATTTATAAAAAAAAATGAGTTCTGTTAAAACCCTAGGCACATGTGACTTAAGGCACACATGTGGACAATCTAAAACCATAAAAATAAATATAAGTCCATAACAATCCTGCAACCATATAAACTAAAACAATATGACACTAGTAAAAGATAACAAAACAATGCCCGAATGGCGCTGGATTAACGGTCAAATCGGTCTAATCCATAAATGAATGACTCAGATGATCGAGCCAAATCTTCAAATCCCTGCTTGATCAACGTACAATCTGGGCTATCCATGGCTAGATCTGTCTCTATCCACGGCCGAATATATTAGAATTACGCACAAGATCATCATCCAACCATGTTGAGGAAAAATCTAGATTTTAATGCATCTTTCTTTGATGGAGTCTCATGATGTCCTCATCAATTCTCCCTAGCTTGGAAAGCTTCACCTGCGGTGAAGAGATACTCTCGTACCATTTATGCATATCTTTGTTGAGCCTTAATAGTGCTTCACCAATGATCTACGCGAAGTCAGTCTTGGGGTGATCTTTCCACTTTAGAAGGAATTTCTAGAATCCCCCAGTTCTAGTAGACACAATCTACTCATCCAAGTTGTCTTTTGTAAAATAATAATATTGGGAAAAGAAAATATTAATGAAAAGAGAAAAAGATAGTGAAGGAGAGGAATTTCTCTCTTCTGAATGTATTATATTCTGCCCTGAAGAAAAAGAGTAAAATCAAGGCAACACAAAAAAGGAAAGAAATATAAATTACAAAATATTACAACACTCCCCCTCAAGCTGGTGCGAAGAATCAATCAAGCCCAGCTTACTCAAAACATCATCTAATTGAGAGCGAGAAATGGCTTTTGTTATCATATCAGCTAATTGATCCTTGGAATTCAAATATGGAGTGACAATATTTCTGGAGGATACATGATGCCGAAGAAAATGACAATCAATTTCGATATGCTTTGTATGCTCATGGAAAACTGGATTAGAAACAATATTGATTGCAGTTTGACTGTCACAGAACATGATAAGTGCCTAAGATGAAGGAAAGTCCAGTTCAGCAAGAAACTGTTTGAACCACAATACTTCACATGTTGTGTTTGCCATGGCTCTGTATTCTGCTTATGCACTGGAACGAGCAACAGTTTGTTTCTTGCTTCGCTAAGAAACCAAATGTGATCCTAACAGAATACAATAGCCAGATGTAGATCGCCGATCATCAGGAGAACCAGCCCAGTCAGTATCAAGTACCTTCTAATATTAAACATAGACTATTTCTTATGAAAGAGTCCACGACCAGGATGGCCCTTAATATATCGTAAAATGTGAAAGATCTCATGAAGATGAGCATCCACAGGAGCTTGTATGAATTGACTAACCACACTAACAACATAATCCAAGTCAGGTTAGGTGATGGTATGATAAATGAGCTTGCCTACCAACTACTAATAAAACCGAGGATTAGCAAGAGAGTCCCATCGGATGCAAAAAGTTTTGAATTAACATCAAGTGGAGAATCTGCAGGCTTGCATCCAGAACAATGTTGTCAAACTCGAATTGTATCGTGAATCGGTCTAGGAGTGTGGATCGTAAATTGTAAATCGTAGAATAATAAGTCATAACATTTTTTACTTTTTTTTTCTATAATTATTATTGATAGTACAATTACTTATAATTAGTTGTGTCATCCATCAGAAATAATCATCCACAAAAAAAAAGACAGCAAAAAATATCAATATCAGATTTAATCATAATTATTAAGTGTATAAATTGTTTTCTATTATTAGAAAACTATATGTTTATATTTAATCAATATAACATATATAATACAATATTAAAAATATCAAATTTTTAATCAATATTTTTGTATTTTAATCAGTATACGATTTATAACGGTTTTTCTAAAATTATTTTTTATACTATAATTACATATAACATGACATAGAATAATAAGATAAATTTTCAATTTCTCAAGTATATAAGCAAATATGTAAATATTCGAATATATGACAAATGTACCATTGCAAAATTAAATAAAAATTCATTGGAAGTCAAGTTTTCACATTCCAAAAAAAAATACACAAAAATATATTAATATGAGATTTATATATATATATATATATATATATATATTAAGTATTGATAAATTTAAAAAGTCAACAAATAAATCATATAATTTCTTTTAAATAAATAAAAATATATCTTTTAGAGATTTTTATTTATTAAAAAATAGATACAAAATTTTGAAAAGAAATAAATAAAAGAGAGCCTTTTTTATAAAAATAAAAAAAATGATATTGGAAATTAAAAATCTAAAAACACTATTCCCAAAAAAATCAACAAATAAATTAAAGAAAGTTAAATAAATTTTATTAACATTAATCAAATATTTTTAAAAATAAAAAATTTCGAGTTTTTTAATTTTTAAATAGAAAAAAATTGAAAAAATAATAAAAGAGATATTTTAATTAAAAGAAAAAACAGTTGTAAAATTTTTAAAATAAAAAACCAGTGTGAAAAATACTCTATCATGCGAACCTTGTTCTAGAAAGAGAGTAGGACACTAACTAAAGAGAGGAGTGATACTTGCGTGTACAGCAAGTCCTCTAACGAAAATAAAACCCTAAACTTAACTCTAACCAGCGACAGAAATATACAAGTATCTATACAGCGAAAAACCGGCGGCGGAAACCAGAACAGAGACAACAATGGAGAAAAAGGAAAAACGAAGAAAAAAAGGAAAAATATAAATGAAAAACAGAAGAAGAAGAAGAAGAAAGAGGTAGGATTATGGGCATCTCTCGTTTCCATCTTCAGTTTGTCCTTTTTCCTTTTTCCCTCTTTTTTTTTTTCCTTTCTTCTTCTAGATCGCATGATGTAACGATCCACTTCGATTGACCCAAAACTCGTACAATTATGGGCAAATTTCAATTTTTTTACGAGTTGACTAGCTTGACCATCCGAGTCGAGTCGTAACTCGGACGATTTTAACAACACTAATCCAGAATATCCAACATCATGAAGAAAATCTAAAGCACATTTCCATTGGAAGAGTACACGCCCATTAAATGATCGAGCAACTTCAATTTCTAAGAAATAATGAAATAAGCGAAGATCCTTAATATCAAAAGACTGTTGCAATAGGCTTTCAAAGCACTTATAGAGGGCTCATGATTCCTTGTTAAGACTATGTCATCCACACAAACCACCAAAAGTATAACAACATCATAAGCATGATACACAAAAACTGAATGATCTGATTGACATCATGCAAAACCATAATTCAACAAGAGGTACTAAATTTATCAAACCACGCCCAAGGAGATTGCTTGAGACCATAGTGTTAACTCTGCATACCTTCCCTTGCTCCCCCTGTCTAATAAAGTCGGGTGGTGGTAGCATGTAAACTTCTTCTTTCAGGTCGCCATAGAGAAATGCATTTTTGACATCTAACTAATGAAGAGTCCACTGCTGTGTAGTAGCAATAGAGATAATCACCGTACTGAGTTGATCTTTGCAACAAGAGAGAGTATCTTGATAGTCAATCACATAGGTCTAAGTGAAACCTTCAGCTACTATACGAGTTTTATATCGAGCAATGGATCCATCTGAATTGTGTTTAAGAGCAAAGACCCACTTATCCCCTACCGGAGTCTTCCCCTGTGGTAGAGATTACCATCTCTCAAGTTTGATTTTTCTTAAGTGTTAACAACTCTTCTTCCATAGCAGCCTTCCAGGAAGGATCTCGAAGAGCACAATCAATCCTCTTAGGAATGGAAGGAGTATCTAGTTTGGAGAGGAAGCTGCTATATAACGAAGAAACAACATCATAGGAAACAAAATGATTTAATGGATGTTCAGTACATGCACGTTTACCTTTCCTCAAAGCGATGGGAAGATCAAAATCCTCAGGTGGTGGATTTGGACAGTCCGAGGAAAATTGTGTAACAACCCGTCCCGCTAGCACAATATTGTCCGCTTTGGGCCTACACACGGACCCGCACGACTTTGCTTTGGCGATCCAACCCACTATTGCTCCCAAAAGGCCTGGTGCTAGAAGGAGGAAGGCTAATACTTATATACCAAGGAATTTTCAATGCCACTAGCAATGTGGGACTTTTTGGGGCAGTGTATTACAATCTACCCCCCTTAAAGCCAGAGCTGTCTCCAGCTCTGCATACACAACAACCAAGCCAACACCCTCAGACAGAGAGTTGAATCATTCTCTGATACCATTTGTAACAACCCGTCCCGCTAGCACAATATTGTCCGCTTTTGGCCTACACACGGATCCGCACGGCTTTGCTTTGGCGAGCCAACCCACTGTTGCTCCCAAAAGGTCTGGTGCTAGAAGGAGGAAGGCTACTATTTATATACCAAGGAATTTCCAATGCCACTAGCAATGTGGGACTTTTTGGGGCAGGGTATTACAGATTGGGTGAGTGATAGTAGGTGAAGCAGGAGACCTATCTTTCTTCCGGTGATAAACGATGAGAGGCTTAGAGGTAGACGATAGCTAGGGTAGATTTTGGATTGTAGGGATGGGACGGCAACCAAGGGGGAAAAAGAAGGGAAGAAGAAGAAAGAAATGAGATAGGAAGAGATAGAAGAATACTTGGATAAAGGAAAGGGATTCTCACCAAGTTTTGGCTTCTCACCAAGGAACAACTTCACATGGAGCAAGAAGAGTTTCGAAAATTCCAAATCTTTTTCATTCTATTCGAATGATGCTACAAGAGGCTCTTTTATAATGTTTACAATAAAATATTCCCAAATTGCCATTACAATAAAAGGTGCACAAATTACTACAAAATAAAATTACAGAAAAAGTGACTAAAATACCCTCAAATAAAATTAATTAAAACTAAACTCATAATGAAATAACAAAAAAATATGAAATCAACATGCTCCATGCTCCGCATTATAATTAGGGTTTGTTATTTTTATGATTTTCAAGTAAAACAAGGTCTCAAATAGGTTTATACAATAGGTTAGGGTTAGGTTTACAAGTCTAAGATAAGGATATAGAGGTTGAGATGCAAAATAGGGCAAAACGGTGCCAAAACAAGTTCGTACGGGCTAGTGGATTCCAGCGGGGTTTTGGTGGCCGACGGTGGGGTTGGGTCCTGGTTTGGATAGGGTTAGGGTTTGGATGGAAATGGGACAAAAATAAGGTGTAGAAAGAGGGAAAAAGTGGGAAAAAGGAGAGGAGAAAATGAAAAGGAAGAAAAATACATAGAGAAGAAGAAGAAGGATTTGTACGTTGAGTCACACAAGGTTCCTTGATCTCACACAAAAGAGGCAAAAGAAGTCACACCAGATCTGCAGATGGGAGAAACTTGAATTTCTTCATTCATTCATCGTCTTTCTCAAAAGTGTTTCTTACAACTGTTTTTAAAAAAAAAATGAACTCTTTAAAACCCTAGACACATGTGACTTAAGGCACATGTGGACAATCTAAAACGATAAAAACAAATATAAGTCCAGAACAATCCCAGAACCATATAAACTAAAACAATGACACTAGTAAAAGATAACAAAAAAGAAATGCCGAAATGACGCTGGATCAACGGTCAAATCGGTCCAATCCATAAATGAATATCTCAAATGATGAAATGGATGGATCGAGCCAAATCTTCAAATCCCTGCTTGATCAAAGTACAACCTGCGCTATCCATGGAAAAATCTATCCCTATCCATAGTGGATATATTAAACATACGTACAAAATCATCATCCAACCATGTTAAGGAAAAATATAGATTTTGATGCATCTTTCTTCGATAGCGTCTCATGATGTCCTCATCACTAGCTTCTCTTAGCCTTAATTTGCACATTGCCTTGTTAGAAGGTGGTGCAGGACAAGTAATAGGGTGACCCTAAATGCTAAATTTAAATAAAAATAATGTATCATTAAATCTAATATGGCTGAAATTAATTAATCAATTAATAACGGTAACAAGAAAAGGTGTAGAACAATAGTAAAAGGGTTAAGATGAGGGTTGTACAGGTCTAAGATACAGATCTAAATTTAGTAGCAGATCTGATAGGTCTAGGACAGATCTTGGACAGAACTGAGAGTGGTCTTGGGTTGTTTTAGGACAGATCTAGGACTGCACTGGGATAGCTCTGGAGCTGAACTGGGACAAATTTTGGGACAGATCTGGGACAGGTTTTGAGATTGTTTCTGGGATAGATTTAAGACAGGTTTTGGGGATGTTTCTGGGACAACAATTCGAGGAGAAGAAAAGAAAAATAGAGAGGAAGAGAGAAAAAGAGATAAAAGAAGAAGAATATCCGAAGATAGAAAGACGGTAGCCTCACGCTAGGCTTCACGCCAAAGGAATCACTTCCAAATTATTTTCGTCGCACAAACAGCGGAAGAAAACTTTAATTTCATTCATCATTAAGTGTCAATCACGTATGGAGGAGTTACATCACATATATAATGACTTAAAAACATAAAAAAGGCCAAAATACCCTCAAATAAACAAATATCAAACTACCCCCAATGATTAGAAAGCCCTAATTACATGTAAAATCACTAAATTTTCCCAAACAAAAACAACTGATGAGGGCATCACCACCAGCACCAATCAAATGAAGGAAGGAGAAATTGAAGATGAGCCAAATCAAAATGATGAAGACAATGTTGCAATTGAACTCAAATCACAAAAAAATTTAGTGAAGCAAAAATGGGTCATGGGCCCGAAATGACTTACATTAGGGCCTAAAGCACTCACCTTAATAGGTCATGGGCTTGAGTATTGGGTCAAGCCTTTAAATCCATTAAAATTGGCCCAATTCAGCCCAAAAAAGTGGTCCATTTGCTGGCCACAAGGACAAATGACGAGAATCCCACATGATCATGCTATGTCACCTGCCATGTAACCTTATCTCTCCAAGTTTTTCTCAAGCAAGAATCCTCTCTCTTTGACAACCTTGGTCGACCAACCCTAGATCCAAATTTTATGCACCAACAAATTTGGAAGAGAATTTGATTAAAGGGGCGACAATGGCTTGGTGGATTCATAAATCCTCAAAATTTGGGATTTTTCAAGTAAGATGGGTCGCCTATCTCAATTAAATTTCGTTGTATCTCTTGTAGTATTTTTTTTATCTGCTTGATGTAATAAATCCACATGGATGGATATTGTTGGCCGATTGTAACTAGAGAATAGGAGATTGAGAAGGTAATTGTGTGGGTAATCCTATTGTCTACGATCCAATGCTAAAAAGCAAGGCATGGACAATTTTCAAAGGAGAATCGACAAAAGTCTCCAGGATCCTAGGATTTTTCCATTTGTTTTCTTGTCCAAACCTCAACTATAAATTGAGGAGGTCTTGGCTCTCCAATTTGTTTACACGAATTTGATGAATGAAAATTGAAGCTTTAGTGCTTTGTCTCTCCACAATTGGTGACTTTTATTTTGATTTACATTTCAAGCAAATTAATTTGTCTTTAATTAATTTATGCTTGCAATTTTCGATTAATGTCATTCTTAATTTCCAAGTTATGTTAGCATTTTGAAATTAATTAAAGCACAATTATTTGAGTGAAATTTAAATTGAAGTGAAGCCTTTGTCAAAGTTTATTCCGTAAAGAATTGTTGACCTAGGTTAGGTTAGGTTAGGGCCTTTGCTATTTTCTTTGCTTGGGCCGAATTGAGATCAACATTTTGGGTGATCATTTTGATTTTTTTTCTCTCTCTCTACCTTTGATTTTCTAAAGAGGTAAATTTTATATTTTATTTTGGATTCGGGTCATTGGACTTAACCTCCAACCCTCCGAGGTATTGCAAATGGTCAAGAGTGGATTAAGAATCCTTTTGTCCCACAAATTGAAGACCGTGACAAGGATACTATTATTAAAGAACTTCGACTATGGATTACACAATTAATAGTTGGAGATTTTCTTCAATCAGATCTCATCACAGGTCAGTTAGATCAGGGTATGATTCTAGAATGGGTATTGATTCTACAGGTGCAAGTTCCTCAGATAGTGAGATTGAAAACTTCCATGCTTGGTGGAGACATAGACAACATGGTCAAGAGCATAAAACAGACAAACATCACCATGATGAAACAGCCAACAGGTCCTTCGCCATAAAAATTGAGCTACACGAATTTGTTAGAGGTATGAATGGTGACAATTTTATTGAATGGTTAGAAACATGGAGAATATTGTTGAGTTTAAAAATGCACTCGACCCCAAACGTGTGCAATTAGTTGCAATTAAATTAAAGGGCCATACATGGCATGGTATAAAAAGATGAAAATGGACAAATAGGCCAGAGGAAAAGCCAAAATCCAATTGTGGGAAAAGCTTAAGAAAATGATGGAAGAGGTATTTTTACCTTCCAATTATTCCTAGGCAATATTGTATATAGTACTTTATAAGCAATTTAGGGAATTGTGTATATTATAGCATTTAGCCTCTAAGAGCATCATACTAAGGTTGACTTCCTTTTATGTATTTTTTTTCCTTTTTTTATTGTATTGAGGTGTCTATATATTCAAGGTATATCCTTTCATAGATATATGAAAAACAAGAGATCAATTCTCTCCATTTCTCTCATGATTCTATATTATTCTTCTCCATTTTATACATCACTAACAATCATTAAAAGCTCAATCAAGAAGGCCCATTTATTAGATGTTTGATTCAACCAAATCATAACCAACATACCCTATTTATCTAACCAATACATCATCTCTATGAGGATTACTTTTTATCATTCAAATCATGAGTTATAGTGCAGTTTAGGGGGGATAATGGGATAACTTTAATGAGCCAAGTCAGTGAATAAGTCAATCAAGGTAATCCTTGATTTTTTGGGCCATAAGATAATAGTAAATATATTGAATGTTTTGAGATGAATTTTAATCTAGAAGTGGGTATTGATTGGATGGGTGTCAAATTGAGACTATTAACATTATACAGTGTAGGTTGTTAGGAGGACAAGGATTGATCGTTGATAGGACTCACTATTGAAAAAAAAAAACCTTGGAGCATTCACAGGAGGGTTAAAAATAAGGGGCATATATCTAAGTCTTGTCATTCAACAGTTGTTATTTAATTTTATTTTTTTTTTTTTTTGAGCGGTAACAAATAGAACAAATTATATTAATGAAAAGAAATAGGTACATGAACCGGTAACAATGGGTCTAAAAGACTTAAAACTCAAAGGATGCCAAGAAAGAAAAAGAGAAAATACATCAATCCTCGTATAAAAAACACCACGTGAAGATATCGGCGAAACTCTCCCGCCTAAGGACTGTCATAGGTGGAACCCGCCGATAATAATGGAGTCCACTCCATTCTTAGCAAAGAATAGGAATTCTAAATTGCAAATCACCAACTAAAAGACAAACAACTTGGTTGCTAAAAGTCTTTATTTTATGTCTACCATAAATGTTAAGGAATAAATATCTATTTAACTCTACTCAGATATTATGCTAAATCCATGAATCCTAGGTTTTTTTATTTGACAAATTTGATACCTTAGACTGTCAAATTCTGAGAAACATAGCTCATACAACTTAGCCAAAAACCAATGGGACCGATAGCCCAATTGATAGGGCGCATCCGTGGACTATATAAGTTCAATGAGGGCCCTATCCTTTTGGATTCAATTAGTTAACAATTAATCACGGCCCTATAAACCTCTCAAAGTCCTCCAAATAAGATAGGACTCGATCCATTGATTAGGTCACCAATGTCAACTCTCAAGGAATCATGACATGACAAAGATAATGATATGTCCCTAACTAAGAGATGCAAATGAATGTCCAAGAAGGTTCTATGCATCAAGGTAAACTCACCCTTGACGAATGTTGATTATAGATAAAACTGTTGTACCTTGAAATCCTAGCACAAACATGTATATATGCACTAGAGCTAAAACTTCAATAAACAGATTCAATGAAAGAGCGTTTAACCTCTAACCTGCTCAAAAGAGACATCAATCAATTGAAGCGCTTGCGACATCTGAACCATCCCCAACTCACCAACCGGAGATGGAGCTTTGACTCCGCCAATAATTTTAGGAGCAACAAATGCATGCACCTGCATCATTAGAACCGAGTACCATAATAAGCTTCGAAAGCTTGAAGCTTTTATCCCATCTAATTAGGTCTAAGTCATTTCACCAATTCAAGATAAGGGTCAAACCCAAAATTTTCTTCTAATAGAGAATCCAATTATACTTACACAAATAATTGGCCTCTAGACCTCACCACTTAAGTCCAAGAAAGTATCTCAACTAATCCAAATCTTTGATCTTAGATGCAAAGTTCAAATTCTCTTTAACCTCTTGAATAAATGCATTGCCATCCCAATCCAAACAAAATTGATGGAAACCAAGAGAATGACTTGCCACCTTCATAATGAATAAATAACGAGTGGCTATGAACAAATATAGAATTCAACTACAAACACTAAAAGGAATTTGTGAACTCTAAAATTCAATAAGACAATAGCATTTAAGAGCAAAATTAGGGAGAAAACATGAAAGCTTGACAGTTGTCCACTTTTCAAATAACAAAGGGGCTTAATCAGATATTTTTTAATGCATGGATGTAGTAGGTGCTGAAAATGAACAAGTCTCACAATAGTTGTCAGTTTCATTCTGCTGCTCATTCTAGTTTTGCTCTTAGTTTCTTACATTAGAAAGTGTCAGTGTTCTAATCGTTCCAGCATTCCATTCCGAAAAAATGGCATAAGAATAGAGAAATTTAAAAAAAATATAATAAAATATGAAAATAATGAAAACTGAAAATAATATTAAAATTAATTATGTTATTATTCATCACTAATCTACAAAGAGAGGGGGAGAGAGAGAGGTAAAAGGAGAGCTGGAATTTATAAAAGAAACAGAAGTGTAATAATTTAGAAAGATATAAAGAAAGTGATTTTTTTTAAAATGGAAAATATAAAGAAAGTAATGTAACTACAACATCAAATATCATAAAAATTCTCCCTATAGAGTTACCCAGTGTGTGTGGGTTGGGAGACTTGCACATGCCCCAAGGATTAGTCAGACGTTCTAAGAGGCTTGGACACCTTGGTCATAAAAAAAAATCAAATATCATAAAAACCATTTAAGTATTCAAATAAAAATTCAGAACATAAAAAAATATAAAACTTGTAAAAAAATACATGAAAATAGTGAAGGATGTTGGAGAGGAGAGCCACAACCTTTTTGTCTCTTACAATATTGCCATTATATATTTAAATGTCCCTTTCAACATTTAAAGCGAAGTTGTAAATTTCACTTCAAAACCTAAATAACCCTTTTATCCCACTTTCCTCCATCTGTCCTTGTGTGAGAAACTATGAGATGCAAGGAAAAGAGTGGAACAGCAGCAATCAACCTCCGTGAGATGGAAGGAAAGGCAAGGAGCGGCACCTCCCCCCTCTCTCTCATCATCTCAAAACAGGACAGATCTGGTCAGATCGGAGAACAGATCTATATTTTTGTGGATAAGTTGTATTTTGTCTGTTGAAGTGGAATGTTCTGGCCATTCCGTTGAGAATGGAACGGATTTGAGAACTAAGGACTCACAATATCGACTATGCATGATAAAATGATTTCAAGAATGTCACTGGATATAGGCAAATCTACAACCAAATGCAGCATTACCTGTTTTTTGATATGTTGTGCCAAAGTATTTGGCATAATTGTCCAACATGGGTGCAAACATGTATCCATACCTTCAAAATATAAATGTAATGCCACAACTCAAAAACACTCATGCCATATTCGAGCAACACGGTGAAGCAGAAAACCTGTTCTGCAACTGTTTCAAATATTTACTGTTCTTATACCATAGGTTAAAATGTAGTAGTCAGTATTGCTCAGCCTTGCCCATTAATTTGTTGTTGTGATAGACTCCAGCATGAATTGGATTTCAAAAACACTAATAGCGTGAAAGGACTTCTTAAGAAAGCGTAAGCCATATCCAAATGAAGAAATGAAGGAAACACAGGCATCTGATCTTATAATACAGAAAAATTCACAACAAACAGAAGTACCTGTAGGGCATGTCTCTGTGCGTATTGAAAAGTTGCCATTTCATTGTTAGGCAAAGAATACATCAAGAACTACAAGAAAGGAGCGACAGGCTCTATAACTGACAGTAGTAAAGAAAAGACAATATGGCCAATTATCACATAGGATACACCCCTTTTGCTAACATATCCACTCTTGAATTTGCCGACGTATGGAAAAGATGGAATAATGGTAAATAGCTGAAATAACTTTGATGCATGAGCAAGATAATGCATATTTATTGACAGGTATATCAGCAACAAATGATACACTCATATCAAAGCACACAACAATGACTATGAACAATGATAGCATAGGAACCAAAATGACACAGTAAACAATATATTTACTTGCAGAACCTAAATGGTAGAAACCGAGGGAGAAACTGAAAAGGGCAAGTGACAGAGGCTCACATGACAAATGGAAACTAACAATGATGGCTACAACAGCACAAAGATGGAAAAGGGTCATCACTGCACAGTAGGTCTAGGTGGAGAAAAAGCCAAAGATCATTAGCAGAACCCATGTTACAGGCAAGTTGAAGCTCCTTTACACCATACAATTCAACAGATACAACCCACAAATAGATAAAATGAAAAGAAAAAGAAAAAAACCTTGTGAATGACACCAGATGCAATAGCAGGTGCAGCTAAAGTCCCTCCACACTCCCATAAAATAGAAAGGTAGCCACGATCATAACAATATTGCATGACATCTCTTGGATTTAAGATATCAAATTCCACTACTTCAACACCTTTCGATGCAAGCATTTTCTGAAAATGTTTCCTGGCACCTCTTTGCGTTGCAACAATAGTGCGTGCATCAGAGACTTCCCAGAGGTTTGCAACTTCAGGAAGATCGAGGGATGGGGACATCACAATCCGGATGGGCACATGACCACCTCCATGTCTTGCTGTTAGACGTGGGTCTGAAATCAAAATAGGAAATGAGGAATGAATAGCTGTCATTTTGGAGAAACTTACAACCACATGACTGATAATTCAAATGGTAACTATGGTTTTATGGCTTTCTAAAATACTTACCATCACGACGTACAGTGTTTCCTCCAACAATAATTGCATCACTTCTGCCTCGCAACTCAAATACTCGATGCCTTGAGAACCTGCTGCTTACCCATGAAGCATCTCCACTACTAGCTGCAATTTTTCCTAAAAAGAGCCAAACAGACATCAATAGAAAGCCATTTCAGCATTCGTTCATATTTTCAATTTGAAGCTACTGCCAAGGTACCAGAAGTTCAGAGCAATGAAAGCACAGTGTTTAGCTGTCACTGGAAGATGGAAAAGAATAATAAGGAATAAATAAAGCTCACCATCCAGGGTCATAGCATACTTCAGAACTGAGAAGGGAACATGAAAAGCAGCTCTATAAAGTAAAGGAGCATTAACTATCAGACAGTCCTTCAAGGCTTCCTACAAGATTGAACTTTGACATTTTAGAAAAGGGAAAAAAAGACTTCATACCATAAAATGCTATTTTAACCTCAAAATATATTAAGGGATGGCATGGAAGATTAGCATTAAAAATGGTAAATGCAACAAAAGGAGTTTACTCGCCCTCCAGATTGCTGGAGCTGGTAGAGACAATGTCACTGCAAAACAAGTGATGACCTCAGTTCAAACACAAACGGTACTGAATATACCCCAGAATAGCAACTTCTAGAGGGCTCCAAAATTAAAATAGAAAAGCAACAGATAAAAGTAAAATCGTCCCACTAGGACATCAAATTCAGGTCATTTCTTACGTTAGGCATGCAACCAAGCAGGCCCACAGTTGGGTCTTGCTTTTCAATAAATGGAAACTTGGTTAAGCTAATGGACATTCATTGAGTGAGCTAACAAGAAGGCATTCAAGAGGGACGGAAAGAAATGGTGCAAATGATGTGCATGCAAACTAGTGATCAGAAGTAGTGCTGCACATAAATACCTATCATAGTAAGCAAGGTGCAAGATGCAATCAAGGCATCAAGGGGTCCTCAAGCCTAAGACATAAGGTAATGTCTATGCATGAACCTAACTTTGCTAGGCATACAATTAAATACTTCAAAATATCTGTAGATTCATTTACTTGTGCTCTAATTGCACGACATTAACAAAATACAAAGCTCCTCAACCAAAGGACCAACAATATTGGCAACGGAGCTTCTTTTTTTCAAAGGTTGAGGGTGGAGGGGAGGGAGGGAGTTACGTGCCAATTGAGCTCCAAACATATTAATTATGTATTACGCAAATGTGCAAGTATAATATATTTATCAAAGTTTCTAACTAAATATTACTAGCAACTACCTTAAATGTAAGCAATAATATTTAATAGCTAGCACAGAAAACATAAAAATAAGTTTATTACAGAAAAAGTTTCTAAAAAACTAGGCTAAGTTAAGGTCAACTTGGCTTAGAGCAAGGTGAACCGCAAAGTGGATCTAGAGCCTAGGAATGGGAACCAAGTAGACCTTTGAATGTAATATATGTATGTATCTGTCAGGTTCACCTAGGCGATCTCGCATGCGCAACAGGGCCCGCAGAGGATGGGACCATGGGGTGGGTGGATCCATTTGATAGATATTTTTCAGATGACACTTCATATAAAAAAAAAATCAGGTTTATTGGATTTCAAAAGCCATGACTTTTGAGTATCTAGGCAGGTTATTGGGGGTGGTAAACTAGTTATTGAGGGAGATTTGGAAAATACCATCAAATAGGCTAGAGGCGTGAAGTGTCCCCCATGGAAGATGATTACCATAGTCAAGGAGATTAAGGCTCTAGTCTCGGGTCTTGAGGTACCCTTTGCTCACATTAGTCGTTCTGCGAATGGGGTGGCAGACTATTTTTCTAAAAATGGTATTGATGGCTCTATCACAGACGTTTTTCAGCTCTTAAGGAAGATAGTTCTTGTTGTTTTGCTTTGGTCATGTGTACTAGATGTTTTATTTTGTTTTGATGTATTTTGTTATTCATTGTTGTTTCCTTTTCTGTATTGACGGGGTCTAATCCTTTTAGCCCCTGCCTTTTTCTCTTTCTATTGTACATTTTCTTGTTTTCTCTTAATAAAATCTTTTTCGTTACCACTCAAAAAAAAAAAAAAAAAGCCATGACTTTAAAAGGCCAAAAAGTCCACGGTAAAATGGGGCAATTTGCATGGACTTCAAGCTAATAGTAAGATCAACTCAAAATGAGTTCAAATTGGGTAGGGATACGATTCACGCAATATAGTAGGGTGATATGGGGTAAAGGGTTTAAATGGAGCTAGGTGGGCCCCACTTGGGAATCCAACAATTTTGACACCCTAACCCATGGGAATATAACAATTTTCCCTAAGGTGGTCACCTTTTGAAACTTTCACAAGGAAACAACGTTGTGGGGCTCACCTTGGCCCCAATCACACCCCTCCCCACCTTACCCCCCAATGAACTCGATCCTTACTTAATTTGACCCCATTCGAACCCATGAAGTTTATACTGTCGGATAAAATTGAATTTTTTGGACCTTAAAAAGCATGGCTTTACTTATTCGATCAAAGTGATTTTCATAGGCACCTTATTCAAGCTAATACTTCTCCAACCAATCAAACCACAGGGGCCCATGTGGGCACCATGTGGAGGTACCTCAAATAAGGCACCTACATACAAAAAGAGGGGAAAGATCTCTATACAAAAATGTGAAATAAAAACCTTAAATTGAACATGAGGTTGTAGTGGAGAGATTGTAGCAGAGAGAAAAAAGGAGTTGTGACGAGATACTGATAATTTGGTTGGAAAGAAACATGAGGTTTTGCAAATAATGAGTCCAAGAATTAAAAATTAAAAATAAAAATAAAAAAGAACGGGCAAAGTATTATTAGATGGTTATTGAGGAGTTTTCCCCATTTTTTTTAATTTTTTTACCTTCTTTGAACTTTGAAAGAAACTAGACATAATGCTTAGACAGGAGGAATAGCTGCGTGAAGGTAAAAGTCAAATAGAAGAAGCTTCCATGAGGATATCACAAGTACAACATTGATGCTGTAGCTAGAGAGGAAAAGTTGGGTTGGTAGGAAACAGGAGAGTACTTGATAATGTCGTGAGAAGAGTAGTCTCTTTCTTCTTGGGTTTTGTAGGCACCAAAGAGTCTTAAGGAAACCAAGCTTTTGGCAATAAAAGATATTTGAGAATAAACCCAGAGGGGGTTGGCCCAACGGTCAAGAAGCTCCTCTAATGAAGGGAGGACTTAAGTTCGATTCTCGTTCAAACCCCTTTGGGCCACTCCCCATGGAGTTACTCATCATCGCTTAAACCCGGCATGTGTGTGTAGGGAGGTGTGCACATTCCCCGAAAAATTAGTCGGGTAAAGTCCTCTACGGGTGAGACGCCTAGACACCTTCGGTCATCAATAAATAAAAATAAAAGAATTTTGAGATCGTCCAAAGTCAATGGAGAATGGGGAGTAATCATTTAGGGGACTTCCACGAATGCAATTTCTTGGGTATGAGAAAAGAAAAAGGCCACCATGGCGACTAGAAGCTAGCAAACGAATTGAGAAAACTTAAGGCAAGAAAAGATGTCTATCTTCCATGTAAAGAAAGCAAAAAATGTTCTTGTAGACTTTTTGGCACAACTTAGTAGCTGTATGTAATCGATAGAAAATAAAAAAACAAAAAGTATACATAAGGGAAAAACCTAGTACTTAATTCTTCATCAATACATGTTTCTTTTGTAGAAAATGATAGTAAGAAAAAGAGGATGAAAGTATTGGAGAAGAATTCTCTGTATTGAATTGTCTCTCTAACCTATAGAGGTTACATGTATAAATAATACAAAGGGAGCCATTCACAGTGGCAAAAAAGGAAAAGAATAAATGAATGATCAATTATAATAAATTAAACAACTAAGTTGACTTGCCAAAATAAAGTGATTCTAGCAATTCTATCCAAAAATGGGTCCCACTGGTCAATTGTGTCCTAAAGTGGGTCCCACAATACTCCCCCCCAATCTAGTTCGAAGATGTCCAATAAGCCCAGCTTGCTAACAACCGAAGAGAGTTGATTCCGAGGAACTACCTTTATCAGTATATCCGCAAGTTGATCTTTAGAATGCAGATAAGGAGTAAAGAATCTACCTTCAGAAATATGCTGACGAAGGAAGTGACAATCAACTTCAATGTGCTTAGTCCTCTCATGAAAGACTGGATCGAAGGCGATGTTGATGGCCGCCTGATTGTCACAAAACATGATAAGTGGAAGAGCAGGAGCAAAGTCCAACTCAGTGAGAAATTGTCGAAGTCACAACAACTCGGATACAGTATTAGCCATGGCACAATATTCAGCCTCAGTACTAGACCGAGCAACAACGGGTTGCTTCTTGCTTCTCTGAGACGCTAAATATGATTCCAAGAAGATACAATAGCCGGTGGTAGAATCGTGATCATCAGGAGACCCGGCCAAATCAACATTAGAATAATCACGCACTGGGCAAGTAGACTGATGTGCATAGAACAAGCAACGGCCAGGATGAGCCTTAAGATACCGAAGAATACGAAACATGCAAGTAGGTGAGTGACTCGTGGGGTATGCATGAACTGGCTGACGATACCAACTGCATAAGATAAATCCGGTCTCATGATGGTCAGATAAATGAATTTGCCAACTATTTTTTGATAAAAGGTCGGATTATCAAGAAGCGTCATGTCTAAAGCTGATAACTTAGTGTTAACATCCAACGGAGTATCAGCAGGTTTGCATCCAGAATATCCAACATCCTGCAGGAAATCCAAGGCATACTTCCGCTGAGAAGGGGAGAGTCTATGAGAAGATTGAGCCACCTCAATGCAAAGAAAATAATGGAGGGCACCCAGATCTTTAATATCAAATGTGAGTTGAGGATAGTGTTTAAAGGAGTGAGAAAGATGTGATAGAAAGGTGAAACAGCATGATAAGATACAAACCGATCAAATGGGTGACTGGTACAAGTACGCTTACCTTTGCAAAATGCAATTGAGAGATCAGAGGCTGGCTGATCTGGACCATTGGCAGATGAGCGGATGGAGTCAGTGGTAGGTGGCGGTCTAGGCTGCAGGCATTGATACACTAAAATGGGCTTGGTAGTTCTGGGGAGACTAGGATTTGCAGGGAGAAGAGGAAGAACAGGGGAAGTGGAAGAGAGAGAGGGTGCTGAAAAATAGGGGTCCCGCCCAAAAAATGTGACATTCCTGTAGATATATGTTTTCTCAGTGAGGGGATCAAGACACTTATATACTTTGTGGAAAGGTGAGTAACCTAGAAAGACAGCACACGGACCGAGGAGAGAGTTTATGACCAGAGAATTGGTGAACAAAACATACACAACCAAATACATGTAAGGTAAGATAAGGGACGAATTTATGTAGCGAGAAAAGGTCAATAGGGGACTGGTATTGTAAAATGCGATATGGCATTCTGTCGATAAGAGAGTAAGCAATTAACACAGCTTCAGACCAATAGGACTGTGGGACATGCATGGTAAAAAGAAGAAAACGGGCCACCTAAAGAAAGTGACGGTTTTTCCGTTCAGCTATAGTATTTTGTTGAAGTGTAGAAGGACAAGAGAGTTGAGAGTCTATGCCAAGCTCTTGCAATAATGTAAGAAATGAGTGTAACAAATACCCCCCAATTATCACTTCACAAAACTTGAATTTTACAACCAAATTGAGTGGCAACCCACTGGTAAAAAGTGTGGAAGTGATCAAAGACCTCATATTTGTGTTTCATCATATGTCCAAGTCAAGCGAGAATAATCATCAATAAATGTAACAAAATAATGAAAACCAGTGCGAGAAACAAAAGGAGATTATCAAACATCAGAATGTATAAGCGAAAATAGTGTAGATATAGTTTTATTAAGAGATGGTGGAAAATAAGATCTACTATGTTTGCCATAATGGCAATGTTCACACTCAAAATGAATAAGAGATAGACTATGAGCAAGTTGTTTCAAAACAGGGCCTGATGGATGGCCTAGGTGACAATGTCACAGCCACACATCTGAAGAGGAAGAGGTCGAATATGCTTCGAGGTTGCCAGGACCAATATTGTTAAAATCGCACAATTCGCAATTCGAATCGAATCATGCCCCAAAACTATTCAAATCGCATACAAAATCATAAAATACTGAAAAATCGTACGATTTTGGAGGTGAATCGCAAATAGTACGATTCACCTCTATGAATCATTAACTCGTGTGATTCAAACAAAGGCGGAAAGAAGTGTGGGTTTTGGAAGGTGGATTTTGCATGGTTTCTTCGAAATGAGGGACATACCTGTGCAGTTTCCTTCTTGTCTAGCTCTCACATTCTTCATGTCGTTTCTCCTTGTCTTCTTCGCGGGTTTCCTGATGCAGAGTAGATTTCATATTTAGGCAGTTTCTATATTTAGCATTAGGTTTTTTATTATTTGTCATAATTGTATTCTTCTTTTCTTTTTTACTGTCATTAGTTTTGGATTAGTTCGAGGATTAGTTTATTATGTGAGGGTATTCTAGGCTGCACCTTTACAGCCTTCACCAATCCTACCTCCCTTACCTTCTTTGCCACCCGAGAGAGAAGATATAATTTATCTTGGTCGAAGAAGTTGTTTCTACAGTTATAAAAGAACATCAGCTATATCCAACGACGTGGAAGCCCAGATCCATGACTGTTGCCACTTGGGTGACCAAGAGAGAGCTATAGTGCTTTGCTCCGAATTTAATGAAGAGATTTCGGAGTCTTGTCTCAGTAGAGGAGCTTTATACTCACATCTTCCCGCCAACCAGAGTCGATTGTGAGTATTTTACTCACATCTTGCTGCTACCACCAACCAAAGTTGATTGTGACATTAGTATCGGATTCAGAGTATATCATCGACGACGGAAGAAAGTCGTTCTAGCACCTTCATTGTGGTTTGATGTTGATCCGCCTGGATGACATCTGAAGACCTCACGTGCGCATGTTTGTACTTTGAAGACCCTACATTGGGAAGACGCATGCGTGGGACGATTTGTGTCTTTTCATCTGCTTAAACTCGAGGTCGAGCTCTTTTTCAGATGGGTGATTTTTATTTTATTTTTTTTGTCATGAATTCTAGATTAGGTTGAGGATTAGTTTATTATGTGAGGGTATTCTGGTCTTTTTTTATTTAAGGGCAAATTGGGAACATTTTATTGTAATGGCAATTTGGGGATTTCTTGTTGTAAACACTATATAAAGCCCTTGTGGCTTACACAATGGAATAGAATTGAATTTTTCGAAAGCTTCCTTTGGCTTGTCCGTACGGCACTCCTTGGCGAGAATCCAAGACCTTGGTGGAATCCAAGCAAGGTGTGAAACCTTCTCCCTCTTCTCAGATACTCTTCTATCACTCTCTTCTCTTCTTCTTCGCTTTCTTTTTCCTTTTTCTTCCCTCAATTCTCCATCATAATCGAATCTAACCACCCCATACAGTCCTTCCTTGACTTCCACCCTTCGTCATATGCAACTAAACCTGTCCTATCTAATTCGTGTACTGCTCCCTTCCCTTTCTTGATCTGCCGCCCCCGCCCCTAAGTCCAAGTCTCCATCCAAACTGCCCCAAATTCATCCCTCTCCTTCTCTTTGTACTGATGTTCATTAAAAAACCCATCACCACAGTCTTGTTCAATCCCTTCCCATCCATTAACCATATCCTTTAAACCCAAGCCCTAATCACCCTTCCCTATCCCAAACAGCCCCATAAACTATTGTCCCAACCCATAACAGTCCATATATGACTAATTACTACTGTCCTATCCATTGAGATCCCCTATTTTGCTGTCTCATACCTTTAAGATCTCATGTTACTGTTGTCCTATACTGAGTAAAAGGCATATGCTAACCAGGAATCCAATAAGCCTTAATTTTGAACAACTCCTAACTTGAGGTATGATTTGGTTTGTATTGTTTCATAATTGTTTAGATTAAATATCTGAGACTCCCGTGCTTGTTTGTAGTTTATTTATATTCTTTAATTGCTCCATATTTAGGGTGCATTATTTTCATCTCTTTTAACCTTTAGGGAACCACATTTAGGCATTTTGGGTTACCCTATCCCTTGTCCTGCGTCATTTCCTCTGGTTTCTTCTCGCATGTTTTGCAAATTTCCTCTTCTTCTTCATCGCAGGTTTCTTCTTTCTTTGTCATTGATGTTCCATTTTATCAAATGCTTATTTTACTCTTTTCGCAATGCCAACTTTACTCTTTTCACAATGCTAACTTTACTCGTTCCGCTATGCTTACTTTTTTAAAGTTCTATTTCGTGCAACAGTCCTCGAGGACTGTTTGCATGAGGTAAGCCTTTCTAGTTTCAGACTCTCTTTTCCTTTTCTCCATGGGACTGTAATTTTATAATTTAAATTTTTTACAATCGCTTTTTTTCTAATTAAAAAATCTCTTTTATTTTTTATTTTCAATTTTTTGTATCTATTTAAAAATAAAAATAAAAATCTCTATTTTAAAAAAAAAAATTAAAGTATGCTAATAAAATTTATTTAAATGCCTTTTGATTTATCTATTGATTTTTTAAATTTATCAGTACTTAATATTTATATTTTAATCTCATTTTAATATATATTTTTTTTATTAGACTTTTTCAGGTTTTGGAATTTGGATAATAAAAATTATGAATTATGATGATTTTTTTTTTGGAATGGTTCATATATTAATAGATAAAAGGCACTAGAGGTGCAAATACAAAAAAGCATAAAAAAAAAAAGAGAAAACAAGAACAACAGCACAGAAGAGAGCGAAAGAGAAATAACAAAACATAACTCTCCCAACGACAGTTGATGATCACCATACCGAAACACCAAAAAACTTCCCAATCAGAATGGAAAAACAACCAAGAATCCTATTTATCACCACGAATGCGTCTAAAAGTTTCAAGACCAATCTTTTTGCAGTTGGAGCAATTGATAGAGGAACTAAACCGAGTTAACTCTCTGGCAGTTTTATCTTTATTCTAGTCTTCACAGGAGTGGATTCGAAGTCCCTAGCTATAGCAAGGTAAGGTAAGGAGGAAACTTTCCTGGCCATTGGTGAACAAACCAATCTTCCTACCAACCTCAAGCATTCTTTGATCCATATTATGAGAATCAACCAACAGGTTGTTGATTTAGGCGAGGGAATAACTGTAGGAACTGGAACACAATTAGGAGCATCAATCTCATAAGGAGAACCATCATCCAAGGGGCAAGAGACCTGCGGAGTCGTCAGAGGTAGCAAAGAGAGCAAGGGAGGGCTGTCTAAATCGACGATAGGCTGGTATGCAATCGGCTCAAGATCAGGAGATGCAATGGCATCAAGCCCAAATGGGAGAACACCACTCGAAGCAGAGGATAGACTAGACAAGGGAACTAGAGGGACCAATCTCCCATCAACTAAAGGATCACTAACTAGCTCCAAAAGTAGGTCCGCAGGATAGTGGATGGATGGGTTTGCACAAACAGGGCTTGAAGCTTGGAAAGGGGAAAGGTTTTTAAAAGGAGAAAGGACATTGGGGGCAATCTTCAAGGGGCTAAAGATAATAAGAGGAGGCTAGAGGTTTAAAATAAGGGAAACCCAGGGTGGATGCTGAGACTCAACAGGGTTGGCAACCGGAGAAATGGGTTCACATCCCACAGGAACAATAAGGCCTGTGATTGGGAATGTTGAGAATAGGCCGTGCTCAGAAGAGCTTTGAGCTGGAGAATAAGGACAAGGTTCACTAGCTAGGCCTGTAGCGTAAGCAGAATGGGTCGGGCTTTTGTTAAAACTTGCTGAAACCAGCCTAGATTCAAGGTCTGAGTTTGTGTCTAGATCCAGCCCAACAAGAGGAGATCCCATATCTTGCCCATGCCAATCGAAGTAGCATGCAAAGGCAAAAAAGCTTGAGAAGAGGGCAAGCACGGCAGCATTTTGGCGTGTACATCTGCAATAATTCATGTCCCAAGAGTGGCAGCTCTGAACTCCATTCTGATGCTATCCACAAGACCAGTAGGCGAGGTTCTGACAAACTGCAAGGAATTCGACCTTCCAGGCGAAAGGCAAGTGGTCTTCTGCCAAGTGGCAGGTGGATTCAAATGCAATTCGTCACGATTGAGTTGACTACAAGCCGCCGGGAACTGTTGATCAATGGAGAAGGCAACCAGTCTTCCATGATGATCGAAGAAGGGATCGTTGAGACATTAATGCAATCTGTAACCTTCTCAGGGGACCTGCAAGGGATCTCATAAGACAATCTTGTGTCAAACAAGGGAGTCCTACAAGCAACGTCAACTCCAAGAGAAGAGGGACAGACCGGAGAGGAGATCGGTTCCTATTCATCTGCTACAGCGGCGGGATACTCAACAGGCACAGCGCCAGATTCCAACCCAACTGAGAGAGGCAAGGCTAGATGTTGATTCAACTATCCAGGCGAGGAACCATTACCCAAGATTGGCTGACATACAGTGGTCGGAGTAGGAATACAAGCCGAAGCTATTGATTCTGCCTACATGAGGGGAGGCAAATTCGACGTAGGACCTGACTTCGCAGGGATCGGGGTTGGTCCTCTTCCACCAAGACACTCAACTCAAACCAGTCACTCCCGATTTTGAGAGGAATCACTTTGATGTCTTTGATAGAAGAAACCACTGGATTTTAAATCTTGCAAGAAGGAAATGTCAACCATCTAAGGTGAAAGGGTCCACTTCTAAAACTTTTCCAATAAATTCTCCCACGGCATTTAGAGCAGCTGGGCACCAAGCACGAAGGGGAATTCCAAAGACAGTTACCCAGACATGCCTGCAATCGGGCTTTGCTGACCACAAATTAAGGTTGGAGAAAGGAGAGTTTCTCAGAATGGGAAGTTCGTTCAAAAGTCGGGAGGCTTCTTCGAACACATTGAAGGAAATAAGAGCTTGGGTCTGATCCAGTCTGCTAACTTTGAAACCACCGATATATGCCCAATCAGTCAGCCAAAACTCAACGGAGGGGATACTAACTGATGGAGAAAGGAGAGAAGCAACAAGACACCTTTCAAGTACAGCAGACCTTTGGTTGGTAGCTTGGTTGCCCAGGATGATGGACCTGCCCTTTTCACACACGACAGTCCAAGTTGGGTCAGCAATAACCTGTGAAAATAGAGGTATTTTGCTTTGGTCGCTGGGAAAAGGGGTATTGATAGAGGGTTCACTAGTATCAGCGGTGGCCTGGGCACTTCACAACTCGTACTCGAAGTTTCTGACCTCTATAAGACCTGTCGTTGACATCAAGGGTTGCTCAGCGAGCTTCTACTTCGGATGCAAATCGAACAAAAGCGAAACCACAATGATGCTTGGGTTCCTTTGAAACAGGTATATAGCTGTCTAAATCTTGCCAAATTTTGAGAAGAGTGCAAAAATATACAACTTTTAGAAGGATGCAGGAAGGTTGGAGATAAGCAAAGAGAAAGAGGACTTTCTCCTTTCTACCAGTGCATGAGGAAGGGGGGAGAGGGAAGGGATAGGTGCTGAGAATGAGGAGGGTGATGGGTTGGGGGGTGATTTTCATGAGGGCCCGAGAATTTGGATGAATTATGATGGTTTGGAATGTGAAAGTTGACTTCTAATGTATTTTGATTCTATTTTACATTGGTGCATTTTGTCACATACTCATGTGTTTGCATATTTACTTATATATTATGAAGAATTGAAAAATCATCTTATTATTCTATGTCATATTATATTATTTATAGTTTATATAATAATTTTAAAAAAACATTATGAATCTTACAATTCTACGATTTCCGATTAACAATTCACGATTCATACCCCTAGACCGATTCGAGTTTGACAACATTGGCCACTACCCAACACCTGCTTTGTGGTCAAATCCTGAAGAACACTGTGAGAAGGAAAGAGTGACAGAGCAATTCAAACTTTTAGTCAAAGCACTAACAGATAATAAATTGCGCGATAAGTTAGGAACATGCAAGAAACAGATAGGTTCAAACTAGGAGAAACTGAAACTGTCCATTTCCCAGCAATATCAGTAAAGGATGAATTACACATGAAATGGGTGAAAGGGAAGAAAAGAGGGTGGACATACCAGTCATATGGTCAGTAGCACCAGAATCGATAATCCAATAATGATGGAGACATGGTGTGCAAGGTCCTCAGTACCTGATGGAAAGGAGACAACATTAGAAACCTCAGAGGATAGAAGGCACTGCAGTCATTGTTGTAATAAGACAAACTCATGGCGAGTCACGGGGACACTATCACTAGACGCAGAAGGCGAAGCCATGCTGATGCGGACATCCCAACATACAAAGTCTATCAAAGGCGGAGGAAGAAGAAAAAGGCCCACATCTCGATGTGGGTTTGATGGCATAGCAGATTGAAGACAAACATCAGAGTGGGGGCCTATAGTGGGACCCGAGGTCCCTATGGTTGCTGATGTAGAGAATGCTGACCACTTGGGTAGTTACAAAGTTGTGGGTAGTTACATGTACAAAGTTGTGGGTAGTTATAGTTTCATATACAAAGTTGTGGGAAGTTACAGAGTTGTAGGTAGTTACATGTACAAAGTTGTGGGTAGTTACCATGTTTAATAAACAGGATTGTAATCAGAGAAGAATAAGTCGATAAATGAATGAAATATTTTTCTTCCACAAACATGTTGAAAGAGACCTCCTATGAAGGGATTAACGGTGTGAAGCTAGGGAGTGATTCCCATCCTATCTCTGTTTCTTTTATCTCAAAAGGCATTTCTCTTAATATTCCTTGTAGTTACTATTTGCATGTGAACTTGGTTTCATCCTAGCCTTTGACAATCAAATTCGTTATTTCCCTTTGGCCTACTTGATGTGCAAAACAAATTACTAGCTGCTAGAAAATTTTCAAACTGTCCAAACTCTTGAGACATTAACCATTCATGCTGAATTTTATTCTTTAAACCCAGTTGTGTCTTAAACCTTTCTTTTTTCTTTGTTTGTTTCCTTTAAAACAAAATCCTTAAAGAGGTTAGAAGAATTTGCATTGATTATTGGCCTGTTTCCTAAGCTAGTGGAAGTCCAGAATTCTATGGACTCTCGCGGATAATTCTAAGGTATAGTATTGTGGGACTGTGCATGGCTTCGAACTTGTACAATTTTTGCCTGTGTGGAATTTCTTATTTTGCACATGATTGGCATGATAATTTATAATTTTATTGACTTAGTAATTTTTTTGTTTATCTCAGCCCATTAAATTTTAGGCCATTGCATTAGTCCTAAACCGATCCGGGAGCAGAGCAAGTAGATTGCACTAGTAGTGGAGAGAGCCCAATAGAAAGTCAATAATCCAATAATCAGCCACGCAAAAAGGAAAAAATACCAGAAGTGGGTCCCACCAAGAACAATCGAGAGCTGAAGCTGGATAAATCCAAAGTACCAATAAGGGCGACAATAGTGAGAAGAGATTAGAAGGACAAGAATGTAGAAGCCACGCCACTGAAGCAAAAATTCCCAAAAAAATTGGGTTCATGAGTCGCTAAAACACAGCAGCAGACAGCAAAACCCTTGAAGATGAGAAGGGTAGGCACGGGCGACACCAGTGAGAGAAGTTGAAGCCAATCCGAGGGTTGTTGTCTGAGATGGAAGGGAAAGACTGAAAATCAGTCTAATGCAAATAATAACTGGAAGAAGAAAGTCACCAAAAGTGGGTCCCAGCAGTGTTGGATTCGAAAGCAAGCAAGTGGATTCCAAAAGCCAGTAAGGGTGACACCAGAAATGCTGGTGTGAAAGTAGTCCAGGCCGAAAGCTAGCAGATCTAGCAAAAAAATCCAAAAAACTAGTAGCAGGTAGCGTCATAGGCAACAACTAATAAAAGCAGTGGAAAGGAGGGGTCCACCAATGATGGAAGGGTGGGAAATCAGGTGTGATCGAAGCACAAGCTAGGGAGAAATCAGTAAGCTTGATTCCAATAGGAAACAAGCCAAGATGGCGAAGATCTAACCAAAAAACCTAGAAAATGGGGTTCCTGCGTCCCAAGCAGCAGTAGAAGAAACTATCCGTTAGTGAGTCCCAAGCAGTCCAAAGGGTAGATCGGCCAACACAGATGGATAGACCCGTTAAAAACGACAGGGATATGGGGGGTCCCACCGGCAGAAGCCTCGCCGAAGGAGAGATGAACGACCGACAAAAAATCTGATGCAGGGAAGACGGGTGACAGTGGTTCTCTACTGGAAAACTGCAAACAGCATGAAAACCAGGGAAGAATGCCCGAGATAGGAGAACGAGAAGATCCATTTCAGAAGTCCTCTGAGATCGGAGTCGAAGGGGACACCGAATTCCGACAATGAATAGTGACGCCGGCGAGGAACATTAAAATGGAAAAAAATCTCCTTAGAGTGTCCAGAATGTCGTTCTAACCGATACCATGTAGAAAATGATAATAAGGAAAAGAGGAAGAAAGTATTTGAGAAGAATTCTCTATATTGAATTGTGTCTCTAAACTGTAGAGGTCATGAGTATAAATAATACAAAGCGAGTCATTCACGGATGCAAAAAAGGAAAAGAATAAATGAATGATCAATTACAATAAATTAGACAACTAACTAAGTTGACTCTCCAAAATAAAGTGATTCTAGACAATTCTATCCAAAAATGAGTCACATTGGTCAATTGTGTCCTAAAGTGGGTCCCACAACATCTTTTACTTTTCAAAAAAGAATCCATGACGTATCCTTCATTCAAGTCAATCACACAGCCAACGGAGTAACAGACCTTTTTGCTAAGACTAGAGTTGACAGTTCTGTCTCTGGCGTCTTTTAACTTTAAGGAAGACAGAGTTAGAGACTGCTTGAAGCTCATCAGCTTGAACCTTTATTTGTTAGGCTTTGGTTTTACTTGATGTATTCTTCTCATATGTTTTTATTATGTGTATTTGTTGGGTCTATCCCTTTTAGACCCTCTTCTTTCTTGGTTTTATACTCAAATTTTTCTATTAATATATTTCACATTTGTTACCACTCAAAAAATATATATAGTCTTACATGGATTTTTTTGGAGATAACAACGATTTCATTGAAAGAAATAAATAGAAACAAGGATTATTAATGCCTCATGTGGTGGCATGTAATGAAAAGGTAAATAACCATGGGTACCTCAATTATTTTGCTCTGTAATTCCTCTCCAAGAACATCAACTTGCACCCCTTCATTTCTTAATGAGTTTATAGCTTTTCCTCGGAGATGTTGCAATGGATGTCTAATGCCCACAACTACTCTTGAGATTCCTGCCTAATGCACAAATATTAGCAATCTTGTAACACAATACATTAATAATACATAACATATGTACAATTAGCTGCAAAAGAACAGCCACATCCCATTATTTGACTCTGATACGTCATTGAGAATTTCACAGAGAGTACGAAATTCACGCACACTTTAAACATAGTCTTTATCAACGAACAAGCAATAGAAAATAATAGTAATTGGCAAGAAGCACATGCTTTGCACAAGTGACATTGTTAAAAAATTGATTCTAGATAATTATTTCTCCACTTCAAAAACTTTTTCACAAAATTTTACAATTTATATATATCCTTCAAGCTCACCATATTTAATCATAAAATATTTTCTTCTATTTTCTACTCTTCTTTTGCACGAATTTTTCTATTTTTAGATAATAATATGTTGAGGTTGGACCAAATCCTTGTCACTTATGATATGGACAATTCAAATCGTTCTAATTCAACAAATCAATCTTAAAATTCTCCCTCTCTCTCTTGCCAAGAAACATGAAAAGAACTTCCATATTCTCCATTCGTATCACAAACCAACCTACCTATAAGATGTCAAAGTAACAAAGATCATCCTTGACATGACTTAAATGATCAGTTGGATACAGCTACACACTTACCTTAGAAGAGTAATTAACACATTTATTATTTAGAAGTAAAGAAGCAACAATATCAAGATATAAGTTTGTTAGAGAGTCAAACAACCAAATCTAAGTTAGAACTTTTGAAAACACATTTAAGAAAAAAAGATTCATGAGATCAAAGATGAAATCGTCTCAGTACTTACATTACAAAAAAAAAGTATACCTTTTGAAATTTTTTATTTGGAATTTTTTAAATGGATAAATTGGGATACAGTATATACAAAATATTATTAGCACCCAATCATTTGCAATGTGTGGCATAAAGTGCATTCTAAACGATACATGACCAAAGAGCATCAGCCATAATTTTTGTCGAAACCATCATTAAAGCAACTTATCCAATCTATGTCACGTTGGCACTCATAATTGGATTTCGAAAATTGTTTCCCATTGGCCACCTACCTAACACCCATAAGACTCAAACCTACAACTATTGTAGTTGCAACAATGAGAACTAACCAATTCTGATACAAACTCCTATTGTATATAATAACAAAAAATTCTTTTTTTGAAAAGATATATAACAAAAATTCTTTCATGTTCATATGTGAGAAAGAAGTTTTTTATTTATGATTTCAATTATAGCAGGCACCTTGGGTTGTGCAATTAAGCTAGGCGGCCTCACAATTTTATTTCTAATGTCTAATGGGGTTTGATGTAGAAAAATATAGTAGAGTAAGAAAAGAAGAGTAAATTTAGCCTACCATAGATGTGTTAGCCATTGACTAACATTTTAACTAAATGCACATGTATTCATTCCAAAAAACAATAATGAATACATAAATAAGTGAAGAGTGTTGTCCATATGAGTAGAAAAATAAATATACTTATATTTTACATACTTTCCCTCAAGGTGGACCATGAACATCTGCCCCAGGCCCCAGCTTGCAACATGTCTGAGGAGGCTAATTCTAATCAAGTCTCTTTTTTAAAGGAATGGTTGTTGTAGGATATGGTGCATCACATTTTGCACGTGTGTTAACTTGTAGATATCGTTGATTGTAAATGATTGCGAATGATCTTTCTTTCATTTTTCCTCACCTTGATTGGCTCCATGTACTCTATATATACATGTATCCTCGTCTATTAAATATACAGCAGATGCAATACACGAGAATTATCTCTCTCAATCTTCCTTCATTGCTTTCTTTTCTTTTCTCCTTGTTTCCATTCTAACATTAGTAATTCCATTTGTTAAAAAATCTGAAAGTTCACCATATGATTGTTGATAAAGCTCAAAAACTAGGCACCATACACAAGCCAAGGCCTTTTCAAGCACACCCATCCATGTTGGGTCAATTGTGACCACTGGGCTTTGGTGCAAACTAGTTTGCAACGGGTATAGATATATAAAGCCATATGGGCCCACACACCCCTGTGAATTATATCCTTACCCAATTTGACCCCATTCTAAGTTAGATGAATTATAGATCTAACCCCATGAAAGCATGAAGTTTACACCATTGGATAAAATCGAATTGTTGAAAGTTTTCTTATCGATCAAAGTGGTTTTTTATAGACATCTTATTCATGCCAAAGACCTCTCCAACTAACCAATCCATAGGAGCCCAAGTGGCCCCACATGGAAGTACCTCCAATAATTCTTATAGACTTTCATGAAGACTTTGGATTGTGGGGCACACAATGGATCCAATGAATCCAATTTCCCGCTCACACCCATCTACACTCCATGAATTGCACTTGTACCCAATTTGACACTAATCTAACTTTTAAAACATGTTGATCTGAACCGGTGAATTTCCACCATTAGATAAAGTTGAAACTTTGGGGACCAATGTTACATTTTAGTGCAAGTGATAATCATCTACATGAAGGTATTTTTGTCCTTTAAATTATAAGAAAATAACATGTGTGTCCCTTTATAAAAAAAATGTGTTGTCTAGACCTATGATCAATTATGATGAAACCTTCATACAAACTTTGATTTGTGGGACTCGTAATAAAATAATATAGCTGCTCCCTATACAAAATGAGATTGTCCCCATCAATTCTCTTAAGATCAATTTTCATGAAAACATACAAACATTGATTTGTGGGACTTATGGACTGAATGGATCCCCCACCCCAAACAATATAACATACAATTTGATGAAAACCCACTTACTCCATGAATTGCACCCATACAATTTGACACAAATTCGACTTATTACACCCATACAAACTTTCATGAAAACCCACTTACTCCATGAATTGCACCCATACAATTTGACACAAATTCGGCTTATTACAACCCACTGATTAACCAATCAATGTCCAATACCAGACACAGTTGATATCTTGAAAGCCTTAAAAACCATGGCTTAACTTATTCGACCAAAATGAAATTTTGTAGACAACACAAAAAATCTAAGATCTTTCCAACCATCCATCTGTGTAGGCTCTAGAAAGGCCCACTGGGCTGTGTGCACAGAAATCTGTGAGAACAGTTCTTACCACTGAACCATGGTTTATCATCATAATGATGACCATAATGATAAATCATCGCCTTTCTATGACCTTATTTAAACATTCAATTGCTTTAAAAAAAAAAAAGGCAAATACATAGATCATAAAAAAAGAAGGAAAGACAAGTACCTTGATAAGGGCAGAAACAGCAGTTTGATCACCATGGCAATCACCAGGCTCCAAGTTGAGAAAAGCGGTCGCTCCCTTACATAGGTCACGAGCAGACTCAACAGCTTGCACCTCTGCGGGCTTGGTTCCTTGTGCATAAAGAAAGCCCTCCCCTACAACATTTGCACCCTGAGCAATCACACAACCAAAATTTGGGTGCGGAGAAGTCATCCCTGCAGATTTGTCAGCAATTTCTGCAGCATGGCGGATGTGCCTTACCTCCAACTCATGCCTGCTTCTACATACCACCACTCCAGGTAACATTCCCCCCAAGCAAAAGGAACCCATTTCTGGCCTAATGCAACTGTCTAAAGGTAGATATGAGGAAGGCAACAATCATCAATAAACAACTCTCTTACTAATCACATACTCTTAAAGAGTCATTTGGTTCCACAGAATTCGCCAGAAAAGTGGTACTTTTTCCTGAAAATATAAAACAAAAGAAAAAAGGGCTTATCGTTTGGATGAAATTTTTCACTTGGACGAAAGGGCACAAATCCGCCGAGTGTGTATTTCCAGGAAAAAGGCCCCTTTCCTACTTCCTTGGGGTGAAGCTCAGACATGGGAAGATAAACACACTTGTACAGGGTTTTTCTCTTGCGGTGGCTAAATGCAGCGAAGTGTTCGATGAGAGGGGCGCCGTAGCTTCAGCGATCTGATATTTTGTCGCGGGTGCTGAGGGGAGACAAATAACAGAGATCTGTAGTTCTGACTTCTGACAGGTAGAGGAGATTAGGAGAAAGTAGACAGAGGTAGGAGAGACTGCGATGAATTATCCGTTGCGAGCCAGTTCATTATCCGTTGTGAGCCACTGCATTATCCGTTGTGAACCGGTTCAGAAAAAATGTGAACTTGTAAGAAACGCCGTTCGGTACAGCCAACGGTTTGGTTTGAAAAGAGTTACGGAGGAATTAGACGGTGTTAGCGGCGGGAGAAGAAAACTTTTATCCTTCTGTCGTTCTCTCTCCTCCCTTTCCCTCTGAGATCTTCCTTTCTCTCTTTTCTCTTTTTCTCTCCCTCTCCCTGCAATTCCGGTCTATTCCGGCTTCCGTCACCGGCTCTCTTGTCCTCCCTATGATGCTCTCACTCTTCTCCTTCACCCTCGTTAACGGTGTTTGCTATCGCCGTTAAAATGCTTTCTTTACAATCAATTCTCCATTTCGTTGGTCTTACAAATTAATATTGAATTTAGAATTTTATAAATTTTATTAAATTTATTTGAGAACATATACCATAGAATAATTTGTTACATGACACTTTATATCATTTTCATAACTTAGTTATTAAGTCAAGATAATTTACACGTCCTATTTAAAAAATCATATCGGCCTCAAAAGCTCTTATTTGTTATTTTAATTCAAATTGACTAGAAAAAATATAAGCACTAATTAAAAAGAATAATAGATAAATTGATATTTTTTAGTCCAACTAATTATATAATTATATACAAAATATTACAAAATCATAAAAGAGAATAATTTCATTGCTTTAAATTGTTATTTTAATTATTTACTTCTGTATCTCTAAAATACGGTTTGTCAATTTTACTTAAGATTTTTTTAATAAAATTCATGCATATAAAATTTAAAAAAAATTATGTCCAACATTGTTGGTAGGCACTAAATAGATTTGTTTATTGGAAAATTCAACACTTGCACTCAAAAGTCAAAACATCTTAAAAATGTTATAATACAAAATAACAGCTTTTGAAATTTCAGATATAACAACTTTTCAAAAAAAAAATAGAATTTCAGAATTCTATCAACTTTTGAAATTTAAAAAATTCCATCTACAAAATTTTAAATGAAACAAACAATGGATTTTGAAAAGAATTTATCAAATTCCACCTCCAAATGAATACCAAACATGCCCTAAATCCTACAGCTCTAACGTGTAAGTGCACATTATTTTCATTATTAACTCAAATATGAAATTTCAACTGATATTTTTTAGTATTATAAGTTGAAATATAAATTTTAAAAATATCAATGAGTTACTATATCAACTTATCAATTTCAGCCAAAACTTCGAACAAATTTTAAAAAATTTGGTCATATTTTAGAACTTTTGCTCAAATTGCAGTCATATTTTAGAAATGTTGGCTAAATGTCAGAAATTTCAATGATTTTATTCATTTGCAAATTTTAGATAAAATAGACAATATGACTGAAATATTGGCTGAAATTTTTTGGTCACTCAAGTCGATAATGGATAATTTCTACTTTTAACTTTCTTGACAAGCTCACTTTTTTTAAGGTGAAAACTTTTTATATTTTGAATCAATTTTCTCAAACTAAAATATTATTTTGAAGACTTGTGAACTTTTAATTCAAGATTTTGTATATAATGAAAATAATTGTATATTTGAGATCAAATTATAATATTAGACTCAACATCTCCATAGTCTATTTGAAAAAAGTTATACAATTTATTGACATAGGAGGATAATTATTGTTAATACATGTCCCCTCTGCCTAATGTGGAACAAGTGAACTACCTCCTCCTACATTATAGGTTTGCAACTCAAATTTTGGTCACATTTCTTTGAGCTTTTGATATTACCTTTTGTACACCAGTTGCTTGGCATATAATGTATAAAGGAGTTGTGGTTCCGGATAGTATCTCCTTATGAAGAAATATAAAACGTGACGTTGTTATGCATCGTTTTGTCTTTCTAGTTGGAGAGGAATAAAAAGTTATTTATGAGGAAGGCATCTTTTGTATTAGAGGAAAGGGTTGACCTTCCATGATTGTTGAGTTCTATATTTGTCAAGTTTCCTGATTAATGGATTGTAATTAGACCTGTAAAAGGGCTGTAAGAAAGCCAATATTCTACGGTATCAGCCTAATCACCGATCCAAAATCAGATTTCCTCTATGCAGAGTGTGTGGAACGGTGGGCCTTGTTTGGCCTTCATCAGTTTCTTGTTTCTTCAACAGAGTTCTGGATCTGCTCTCTGCCGTCCAACACCTATCTTTGCAACTCTAACCGTTGCCTTCTCAACCAATATTGCAACATCGAGACAAATACGATCCGTCCTTTACTCTCTCTGTTGAAACAGAGACAGAGCACCGAACAACGCCTATCATTGCTGCTCTGTTTATTGTCCAAATCTGCCTGCATCATCGAACACATCCGATATTGTTGGCTGCTCTATTTGCAGCTCTCCTCTCAACGGCTTTGCCCCAAACCTGATTCCCAGATCTAATATTGTTTGCCATTCCTCAAGCCGGCAGATTTGTTCCCAGCGGTGCTTGGATCTCCCCCTTCTTTCCATGTTGTTGCTTCCGTTCAATCTTACTTGCGGCACCAGCGACAAGATCTACCGGCTTTCGCTCTTGTCGACCAACCTGCTGGTGCTCCTCTGCAGATCTGTTTTGCTCCTTCTCGCGCCTTTTCATGAAATAAGAAGAAGTGTGATTAGTCCAGCCTCCTGCCTCCGATCTGTTTGCGCTATCAAAGATGTGCCTATCTCTCGTTTTTCTCTACCACATCTACCCTGCTGCTCCATCTCACCAACCTTCAACGCCAACTATCTCTATTGGATTTCAGTGCTTCCATCTTCACATCGTTTCGCAGATCTGTTTCGCCCAAATTTTTTTTTCTTTCTGAAGATTACATCGACTCGGCTTAGGCCGTTTCTCAGTCCTTGACTTCCTCCATTGTGAAGCCTCTTCCACCAGTTTTGCCCTAGCACTACCGTGAAAAAAAAAAAAAAAAAAAAAAAGGCACCTTTCAGAACAGCCACACAGCGCCCGTCCTTACGCGATGGCCTCCTCCGCAGCTACCTCTTCCTCTTCAACCCCCTGCCCATGCCATCGCCATCCCCAACTTTTCCCATCTTGTCTCTATTAAATTAATGGAGACAAACTACCTTCTTTGACATGCCCAAATAAAACCGTTCTTGATTGGCCAACACTATTGGTCCTACATTGATGGCACCAACCATTGTCCCCCTCCATACCTTTCCACTAATGATCAATTCAAATCTACTCCAAACCCTGCCTACACCACCTAGATTGCTATGGATTAGAACCTCGTTAGCATTCTTATTGTGACCCTCCCTGAATCTGTACTTGCATATGTTGTTGGCCTCTCCACCTCTCGTGAGATTTGGAAATGTCTGTAACAAAAATTTTCACAGCATTCTCTTGCCAATGCCACTCATTTGCGTATTCAAGTGATCTCTCTCTCCAAATGAACAAAGATTATTTCTGAATATTTGCAACATGCCAAATCCATTGCCGATGCTCTTGCTGCTATCAATCAAGCATTCTCCAATGATGACCTCATTACATCAGTTCTACGTGGACTTCGCCCCGACTATTCCATGTTTTACACTACTAACATCCTCTCTCCTCCATTTCCGGCACTCCAAGATCTCCACGCTCGCCTCTTATTATTTGAGTCACAACTCATTCATTTGGGACAGAGTACCCATCTGATAGCCCTGGCGGCGTGCCTCACATTGTCCTTCTCTCCTCTCACGGGCGTGGTTCATTTGCTCGTGGTGGTCGAGGACGTTTATCAACCTCTTCCAGCATTCTTGGACATCCTCCGTCTACTGCCCTCCAGTGTCAAATCTGATCTAAGTATGGACATAGTGCTACCAATTGCTATCGGCGCTACCGTCAAGAGCCTCAGTACGAGGCTGATCTTCCATCTACCTTCACCGGCCTGCAAATTGCTCCTCCAGCTGATCACAATTGGTACCCTAATACATGCGCTACCAATCATATGATAGGTGATGCACACCCACTACGCTCTCGGTCGGACTACAGTGGTATTAATCATGTTCTTTTGGGTAACAATCACTCTTTTCCCATTGCGCACACTGGTACTTTGTCTCTTTCCTCTGGCTACTCTACATTTCATCTTTCTAATGCTCTCCATGTTCCCACATGCACAAAAACTTGTTATATGTCGCTCGATTCACAAAAGATAAATGTGTTAGTTTTACTTTCTTCCCTTGGGGTTTTGTTATTCGTGACTTATGCATTGGTGCCACTTTGTTTCAGGGCAACGTGAATTAGACCTTTTATCCCATCAAGCCCAACACTCGCATAACTCATGCTTTAGTTGCCCCCTGCTCATCTTCGTCACTCTGACACCAGCGTCTTGGACATCCATCTAATAAAATTCTTCAAGTTTTAGCCACCAATAAATGTTTAGGACCCTTATTTAAGTTTTCTCGTTCAGATTTTTGTAGTGATTGTGCTTTGGGCAAGTCTACACGACTCCCGTTTTCAGTTCGTACTCATTATACTCCTAAACCATTTTATTTAATACATTCGGATGTTTGGCTGTCTCCAGTTTTATCAGTTTTTGGCTTTCGATATTATGTCTTATTTACAGATGATTATACACATTTTTCCTTGATTTTTCCTATGCGACATAAATCGGAAGTTTTCACTCATTTTCACCACTTTCTTGTGTTTGTTGAAAATCATTTTTCTACTACTATTAAATATTTTCAAAGTGATGGTGGTAAGGAGTATGATAATTACTTATTTCATAACTTGTGTCGTAAAAAGGGATCGTTCACCGTCTATCCTGTCCACACACACCACAGCAAAATGGTCTTGCTAAATGCAAACACCGCCATCTCTCATAAATGGGCCTCACCCTCCTCCTTGCGTCTCATCTCCCTCATCACCTCTGGGTTGAGGCTCTCCTTATGGTTGTGTATCTAGTCAATCGTTTGCCGACACCACTTCTTGAATGGTCCTCCCTTACCAGAAGCTTCATGGCACCAAACCTGATTATCTCACTCTTCGCACATTCGAATGTGGATGCTACCCTTACTTAGGTGATTATACTACTAACAAACTCCAACCTCGATAGGTTGAGTGTGTGTTTCTTGGTTACAGTGATCACCACAAGGGCTACAAATGTCTTCACCTTCTATAGGCAGAGTCTACATATCTCGGCATGTACTATTCAATGAAGTTGTCTTTCCCTATGCAACAGCTAATGTGCACCCTCCAGCATCATCTTCTTCCGACATGGTCTTCCTTCATGTTATCACCATGTCTCCCGCTCCGACACTTTCTACTCTTCCTGCATCTCCTACAGTAGCATTACCTTCTCTACTCGTAGCGCCTGACTCACCACCTGCCGGCGCTGTCTCCACTCACAGCACCAGAATCGACTTCTGCTGTCACATCTTCTCCAGCCCCTGCTCCACTTCCATTTGAAAATGTTCATCCTATGGTAACTCATGCTAAGGATGACATCTCTAAAGCCAAAAAGTTGGCTGCCTTTTCTACTCGTCATCCTCTTCTGTAAGCCTTTGCTTCTATGGTCTCTACTCTTTCTAATGTTGAGCCAACCTGCTACACTCAAGCTGTTCGATCTGCAGAATGGCGCCAGGCCATGCATGATGAATTCAATGCACTTCTCTGTCAACACACTTGTTCTCTTGTTCCACCCTCGACAAATTTCAATCATGTTGGGTGCAAATGGGTGTTTAAGATTAAACGGCTCCGATTGTAGCATTGAGTGTTATAAAGCACGATTAGTTGCTAAGGATTTTCATCAACAGGCATGTATCAACAATGATGAGACCTTCAGTCCAATTGTCAAGCCTATTACTATCTGCACTGTTCTTAGTCTTGCTGTCACCTTTGCTTGGCCCGTTCACCAGTTGGACATCAAGAATGTATGTCTTCATGGCCACCTCACAGAAGAAGTTTATAAGTCTCAACCTCCTGGATTTGTTGATCCTAGTTGTTATCATCAACTTTTCAAATTACAAAGGGCTATTTATGGTTTGAAACAAGCACCCAGAGCGTGGTTTCAACGCTTTAGTTCCTTTATTATCTCTCATGGGTTTGTTCAAAACAAAGCGGACAACTCTATGTTCACATATAGACGTGGCTCACATATTATGATTCCTCTCCTTTATGTTGATGACATCGTCTTAACTGGCAACTCGTCATCGCTTCTGCATTCGTTCACTCGCAGACTGGGTATGGAATTTGAAATAAAAGATCTTGGCGCTCTTCACTACTTCTTGGGTCTTGAGGTGACTCGGCATTCTACGGGGTTACATTTCTCTCAAACCAAATACACCATTGACCTTCTTCGTCGCCACAAGATGCTCGATTGTAAACCCTACTCCACACCTGTTGTTGCTAAGGCGCAGTTGTCTACCACCATTGGTGATTTGTTGTTGGACCCTCTGAGTATCGTCACATTGTTGGTGCTCTCCTCTATCTCACCCTCACTATGCCCGACATTGCTTATGCAATGTATATTGTCTCCCAGTTCATGAGTCAGCCTCACACTTCTCATTTTTGATGTTGCCAAGCGCATTCTCCGCTATCTCAAAGGCTCCCTTGGTCATGGGCTCCACCTTATGCATGCACACAACCCTTGCGCCTCACCGCGTACTCCGGCGCTAATTGGGCTGGTTGTCCTGATAGTCGACGCTCCATTACAAGTTATTGTATCTTCTTTGGTCCCAATTTAATATCTGGTGCTAAGAAGCAACCCACCATCTCACGGTCAAGTTATTGGTGTAATTAAGTTTAGAACTACTTAGTGGATTGTGGGGTTTGACAAACATCAGGACAATAACTAACTTCTTGGTTTCCTCCAGAGTTGGTCTCCTCAATCTAAATTTTAACAGTAGTTGTGAGAGGTCCTTGTTTAATGGGTTATAATGACGTCATTAAAGACCATTTGGGAGAGACTTGAAAATAATTGTATATTTGAGAGTAAATTATAATATTAGACTCAACATCTCTAGAGTTGGATCTCCTCAATCTATTTGAATATATTTTACTGGCCATCTCCCCAATTACTCAGTAATTGAAGCAAGACTACATGCTCTTTGGAAAGGGGTCATCGAAATGAAGGAGTTAGATGATGTGGGTGGTATTTTAAAAGGAGACTCTAAGGTGATTATTGGTTGGGCCTCGGGCTCTCTCTGCTCTTGGATATATCTAGATAAACTAAAGAGGCTTTGTCACTCCATTGCTTCAAATAATTTCTCTCTCTTTTGGGTTCCTAGAGTTACGAATTCTGCAGCTGATGGAATGGTGTGGCATGGTCTAAATATGACGTCAGATTTTGTCAATTGTTTGTTGTAATTATTTTGGGTTAGTTATAAAAAAAATTGGTTGGTGGGGTGGTCAACATTGTTTGCCTAATTTTGTGATCCTATTCATATAAAGTTTCTCTCTTCTTATGAATAATATAATTACCTTCAAAAAAAATTATACAATTTTAAATTTCAATGAATATATGGTTAAGACGAAAGAATTAAATTTGTTATGATCTCATCTTCCTCATCATATAATCATTTCTTATGCAATAATTTTTAAATGCATATCTTAAATTGATTTAGATTGAATATTGTGAACCCAAAAATGAAAAACTAGCAATGTAAATAGGAATATGAGAGAGCAAATCAAATCAAAGATTGATTGAAAACAATGGCAAGCTGTAAGGGTTTACCAGTGACTGTTAAGCAACATAGGAATGGAGATCGCCATGAAAACAGAGAAAAACAAAACAGGAAAGCCAGAATCCAGTCACCATGGATAAAATGGGTGCTAATATACCGATGAAGTTCTTTCTAAACAATGGAGAACAGAAAACAAGCAAAACATAAAATGCAAATGATTCAATGCATGAACTATGATATGGAAGAATAATTAAAAAAAAAAAATTCAAATGCCAAAGGGCCTAACCCAATTCCATGCAACATCAATCAAGAAAATTAAAACGAATATTACAAGATTAAGAACATGAAAAACAAAAATCCTTCATCTAGTACTTTAAACCCCCACATCCACCCAGCTAGAGCTTCCCACATCGCCAAGTAGCTGGGGGATAGAGGGTTCTAAGAGAAGGAGGCAACACACCTCTACAAGAGGCCTTTTGAGCCTTATCTAGTGGTCTGGGCCCAGAGCAAAACTCTAAAAATCTACAAATTTAAAAAAGACAATATCTTGTTAAGTTGGGTCGGATCGTAACAAATACTCTCTCAAATAATGGTCACGATATTAAGTTTTCACTATTTCCTCACAGTTGCAACTTTCTAAGATGAAATGGAATCATTTCTCCCAAAAACAAGGATGGAATTTATACTTGAAAGTGTTGAAATCTCAACCATTCACCTACAGTTGTAATTGGAAGGAAATAACACTATGCTACCAGATGTCCTCAACTGATTGGAAGCATATTTTATAGATGTGAGATAATTAAGTTTAGTTACTAAATAAGTTATTGCACAAGCCACCAACATTATACATTGACCCATTAGCAAAGTAGCTTCTAGAATTTAAGTTTCTTTTTTTTTTTTAACAAATTAATATGATGATAAAAGATCCCCCTCGAAGTTGCTCACTCGAAACTACACCTTTGAGGTCCAAATCAAAACTTCAAGATATTCAACTCCGAAGCTGTGTTTTTGAGGATTAACAAATTTGTTTCCTTCTTCACACTTAACGACCTCATACAATTATGAATTTAATTAATAAATAATATAATATAATAATAAGTATAAAGAGGAAAAGATATAAATTGTTCTAAATGGAAATTTTTTGTTCACCAATTCTTAAGTCAATGGTTTGATCTTTGTGGATAAGCAGGGCTAAAACTCGGGCAGGTCGAGTTGGATTTTAATAAACACAACCCCAACGCAATCCATAGTAAAAATTATTGAATCCAATCCAACCTGACCCATATTGCTGACCCAATTTGCTCAAACCAACGTGATCCGAATTGTTAACTTGATTTAACCCAAGTGTTGGTCCAAATTATTGGCCCAACTCAACCTGAGCTCTATATTAAAATTTTTGAGTGGGTCAGGTCGGGTCAATTTAGGTCAGGTCAGGTCATGTAACGTCCCGTCCCACTACGGGCGCGTTATCTCCGAAATATCTCAAAACATCATAAAGAACGGATATTAGTTTTTTTTTTTGAAATGGGATAACTACCTCCCGCTTAACAAACTACAAGTCCATCATAGTAAGAAACATAACAAACAACCACAGACTGATCAAACATAGTTGTACAATCATCCGAAATAAATATCATATAAAGGGTTCATACCAAACAAGGTCTTTAAACTAAACATAAGCATGCTCATAGAATCTTTAAATTAGTACTACTCCTCCCCAACGTCTGCTTAAGGGACCCGTCTGTCTCCCTGCAATCAGAGTACCTGAAACATAAGAGGTGAGCTAACCAGCCAGTAATGAGATAATGCTTATCATAAGTCAGTAACATGGATAGATATCATATGAACGAATGCATCAACATGAATAGATATCATATGTATAAATGCAAGAACTTCATAATAACAAAGGCGCTCATGTGCATGAAATCCAACTACATCATCAGCTAATGATCCAACTGACCAAATCCGAAACATCATCTAGGTTGTAATGGCTCAGGTCAATAAAATGGTTATGAAAATAAGAGGATATATGAATTGTACAATTTTACGATATTCGATTCATGATTCACACCCATAGACCGATTTCAATACGATTCGAGTTCGATAATAATGGGTAAAATTGGAGAATGCCATACACTTGGAGCATTGAGAATATTTGTAAAATTTCATGCTCACAAGGTGTGTGATAATATGTTTAAGTGAATGTTGCTTTGTGCACATTCCAATGCATAGTTGTGTAAGGTTATGGTTTGACTTCCTTATGTGCCTATATGTGATTGATGTGAATATATTATATCAGATACATATGTATGAGTTTCCCAAGTTCTCTATGATTAGATGTTTACTATAATTGAGAATTCATACATTTATGATGTGTTAAAGTATGATAAAATATATGATAAATCAAGATTTCAGAAGATGTGTAATGTAAAGCCCTGATAACTTCCCATACTTGTGTATGGTTGTGAGTAATGTATGTATCAAATGAATTCTCATGATTGTGATCGGAATTCTTAGATGGATAACTCATATAACAAGCATGATTAATGCATTTTAATGCCATGCTTGAATTATGTGACGATGTGTACATCACTAGTAAGTACCTATGTTGATAATGATTATGGGAGATCGACCTAATCATGTGTAGCACGAATTTCCATGATTTAAAGAGGAACTTGATAAATGGTTAGACTAAGTGATATGGGTGAGTTAAGGTCAATTATCATAGAACCCAAGGGGGTTAACTTGTGCTACAATGGGGATGTGTTAGCATGATGAGAATGCATAGAATGTAATATAAATACTAAGAAAGGCTTATTTGATTTCTCCAAAGTAAAAGTAGGACCGCTCCCCAATGTCAACCCAAATGTGAAAATAATGAACTACGGTTGATCTGATCACTATATGGTATGTAGGCAACTGAGAGCATTGTGCCTCAGCTCATCAAAAGACGCATTCTATCATCCATTTATATTAAGGATGATGTAAGATGTTGAGCAAATGTGAAGGGTAGAAAGGGATTAGTGGGATATACCTTCCCTAATATAAACTCTAATGCTGAATGTTGGATCCCTAGAAGGCAGCCCGAAGAGGTTATGATGCCTTGGGAGTCCCGATATGATGAGACATATATGTTTGTTCTCGAGTAAAGCCTAGATTGGTTAGAGAACTGTGAAAATTCTTAAGATGGACAGATGAGGACTTTGGCACTGAGATGTAGTGACTAGGTCACTTGATTATTTTGAGACGTGGTATGAGTATGTCCCTGATATGATGATTATATTGAGACGTGGTATGGGTATATCCCTCACGTGATATTGATGATTGAGACGTGGTATGGGTGCGTCCCTCACGTGATATTGATTATATTGAGGCGTGGTATGGGTGCGTCCCTCACGTGATATTGATAACGTTATGCATCAGTCCGTTGAAAAAGAAATCTGTCCGATCAGTAGATCATTGTGTCTCACATTTGTATAGGTAAAATGATGAAATAAGTATATAGATTCCATGAGTAAGGCCTAGAGTAGCCGTGACATTGTGGGAGCCTTGATATGAACATATGGAGAATGTGGCATTGAGATGTATACATGACTTGGTCACTTGATATTGAGACGTTGTATGGGTACGTTCCTTACGTGATTATGATGGATGACTGACCGTTCCAGAGAGGTATTCGGGACAGTGGAGTCGGCTACGGAGACTTGGTCCAGTAGGATTGCCTTCGAGGAGTAGGTTCCTCACATGCTACGCGCTGGATGGCCCTCTCACGACTATTTAGCACACTTGATGTGCATTGATACGTAGAGCTAGATACTATTTTAACCCATGGGTGTGCTACTAGCTTCATTAGAAGCAGTCCGACCACCTTAGAGCTTGAATGAATTACCCTTGAGGTGAAGGGATGCAGGACGATGTAGACTTGATCACTCTAGTCGTGGGTCTCCTGCTTAGTAAATCATGGGCCCTAAGTCTTGCTAGGGGTCATGGTATTTTTATGATATGATATGATGATTTGATATTGTTGCCACAGTCACGTAGTGATTCATTCGAGTGTTGTTCCTACGGATAGAAGATCTCATGGTACATGATGTGCCCATGGATTAGTTATGCCCATAGATGGATTATATTCATGGATGGTTATTACCCATGGATAGATGATACTCACTGATAGAGTGTTATAAGGGATGAATGTGTATACCCATGGATGATGGTTCCCATGGTGGTGCTTGGATGTTGGTCTTAGGGTAGACCTGTTGGTCTCATGGTAGACGTATTAGTCTTATGTTAGACATGTTGGTCCTATGGTAGACGTATTAGTATTATGGTGGACATGTTGGTCCCATAGTATATGTATTGGTCTTATGTTAGATATGTTTGTCCCATGTTAGACGTATTAGTCTTATGTTAGACATGTTAGTCCCATGGAAGATGTATTGGTATTATGGTGGACATGTTGGTCCCATACGAGACGCATTGGTCTTATGTTAAACATGTTGGTCCCATGGTATATGTATTGGTCTTATGTTAGACATGTTGGTCCCATGGTAGACGTATTGGTATTATGATGGACATGTTAGTTCCATAGTTGATGTATGGGTCTTATGTTATACATGTTGGTCCCATGGTAGACGTATTGGTATTATGGTAGACATATTGGTCCCATTGTAGACGTATTGGTCTTATGTTAGACATGTTGGTCACATGGTAGACGTATTGGTCTTATATTATACATGTTGGTCCAATGGTAGACGTATTGGTATGACGGTGGACATGTTGGTCCCATAGTAGATGTATTGGTCTTATAGACCTATTGGTCCTATGATAGACATATTGGTTCTACGAATGTATAAGTTATGCCCATGGATGGATATACCCAGGGAGTGATTATATTTATGGATGGTTATTACCCATGGATAGATGATCTCACTGATGGAGAGTTACCAGGGATGGATGATGAATCCCATGGATGTTGTTCCCATGGTAAACATATTGGATTCATGCCTAGATATTGATTATATGGTGGGCATATTGACCCCATGATAGATATAGTGGTCCCATGGTAGACGTATTGGTCTCACGGTGGACGTGATGGCTCTATGGATATATATTATTTTTCCATGGATGGTTATTCCATCGAGAGCTTTGTGACCATGGATGAGTATTGTATATCGTGGATAGATATTCCCATGGAGGGCATTGATTCCATAGAGGATTGGACCCATATTTAGAGTATTGTCCCCGAAGAAGGATGTATTTATGTTCGAGTATAGGCCCATAGTTGAGGTTTATCTCATGTGTGACATTGACCCCATGGTTGACGGTGTTCCCATGGTGGGTATAGACCAGTGATAGATGAGATCTATTCTATTAATGAGGCCCACGATAGGGTAATTAGAATGTGTTGATGTGACATCATGAATAGTACGTGGTTAGTGCCAAGAAATATATGAATTGAGAACTACGCAGGATTTGATCTTTATTGGAGTACGTAGGTAGCTGATAATTCAGTTTGATCAAATCAAGGGTCCAATAAGTCCTCTGATCCGTAGGAATCTCGTAACACGTGTAGGTGTCACGTGTTTGGACTATGAGTTGTGTATGCTTAAAAAAAAAAAGAAATTATTATTGTTTCTCACGTGTCCGTTGGGTCGGGCTTTAACAGTTGGTATTAGAGCTTAGACTCAATTTCCCCGAGGACTGTGTGTATGGGGTTCGAAACTCTGATGAAAGCCTGAGATTGTTTTGGGTCGCAATGGGGTGGGCAAGATTTTGAGTGTGGCTGGGACCTCCTCTTGCCACCAGATTTAAGCGACTAATGTTTAGATCGTAATTCAGACGGGGCGACCAGGGTGATATTACAACATGAGCTGGACCCATGAGGGTTAGACTCACGTGGACCCTGCGTTGTGAGGTGCTGGATCTGGTCGGACTTGGAAAGGTCGTAAGGAAATGATTAAGCTCCATGAGTGGAAAACTTTGGAATCCCCTAGAACCGAATGCGAACCACCTTCTGAGGTGTAGATGATCCTGTCTTCCTAGGAAGTGAAAGTGAGACCATTAGACCGAGGGTCCTGTGATGGGGGTTTGATAGACCGGGCGATGACACGCTGGCAGGTAACCACCCGGCGGATATCTGTGAGGTGAGGTTGTCACTGTTACCACGTTGGAGAAAGACTAGAGGAACATGTGTATTTGTGACATCGGTTGGGAATGACTGGTATTGTAAACCAGAATTTGCTTGAAATGCCACTTTTAGTCCAAACCAAGAGATTGAGATCTATAGTTGGCTATAAGAAATGGTAATGGTAAACCACTAATTTTGTTTAGAAATGGTCTTTGATGACCGAGTGCATCCTCGTGAAGTGAGTCGGATTTGATTTATGACTCTAGAAAGTCTGAGCCAAGGATTGTGGACTCGAAGGACTCAGGAGAGGTCGACAAAACTTTCAAGAGTGTTCCCTGAGGAAATGATGAGTGGGTCCAAGACGCCAGATTCTATATAGATATTTTCTGAGGAGAGTTGCCCTATGATGAGAAGGATTATTTTCCCCAAGTCTCTGAACACGGAGTACTTTGGCTCATGATATCGACGATAGCAATGATCAGGCAATGTGATGCTTGTACTACAAGGCTTAACATAATGCACTTGGGTGTAAATGGTTTGAATACCCCTCGTATAGTGAATAAGTGTCTAGAGCCTAGTTGCTCGTGTGAAAAATGCTAGCCACCTTGTATTGATGATTATGGGCTAGTAAAATATCTTGGAATCCTTGGATTATTTATGCGCTCAATTACATGATTGTTACTTCATGCCTTATGAGTAAAAATTTTGTGTTTGTGTATGGATTCCATTTTGTTTAATGATGTAATTATAATGTGAAAGGTATGTGGAATTACCTTATGATGATTTGAGAGATATGATTCTCTAGTATGATGGAGAAATTGATGTTGAATGAGAGAGCTTTGATTTGACATAAAAAGAGTAGTTTGGCTAGATATAATTTGTTGTATGGGAATCGGTTGGCATAGATATGAATGGCAATGAGCATTATGAAATGCAAAAGCCAAGGCATAGATGAAATTCCCAATGCAATTGAAGCATATCTCCTAATGTCAACCCCATATGGAATAATAGTTGTGAATATATGTGAAAATTGCTATGCATGCTATTTTATTAGAAATCTAGCATTTATTTGATCAAATTGCTTATTGTATCTACCATGGCATTCCATCTACGTCACAATTCAAGTTGGACTCGGAGTCGGTCAACTTTGAAGTGAATAAGAGGATGGGCAGATTGAGCTGGATATTTTAACACTAGAGTGGAGTAGTTGTCAAATGGGTAGAGAGGATATAAGTGTAATACCTCCCCCATTGGAACTCCCTAGTGTAGTAGATGTACTCCTTGTCGGAGATTAATATGTGATATCTTTTAATGAGGAGTATACCCTCGTGTTAGTGATTCTTTCCTCTCCTAGCCTCGTGTGGCAATTGTAAGCAAGAGACTAGAGATAGATTCGTCTCAAGCTTCCTCCCTCTTAGATTTTCTCTCTCCAAAAGTAATTCTTTCATTCTTCCACCTTCCTTGGTATTTTTATTGGGATATTCCTGGGTGGAATGGAGCTTGGAAGTGATGTTTATCTGGGAAGGAAAAATCCATGGATTTGAGTAGGGAGTTGGTGTTTAAAAATTTGCAGGGGTTAGATTATCCCTATTATGAGATGGTATCATGATTTGTATAGCCTTTCTTATATCTCATTCTATATAGAACCATGTGGTACGAGTAGACATGGTTGAGATTTTGCTTTAGTGGTAGATTATGTCGCGATTGAAGTGGGGGAAACAACGTGCAATTGGCCGTTTAGGGGATTTAACCCCTTCCATGGATACCTATGAGTATATTGTAGCATTTTATACATTTTTGTGTTGAGCCGCATAGCGTTGTTCACGTTGGTTACATGTCGAGCCGCTTTGTGTAGGCCACATCCGTATGTGATTTTTGAGCCTATGAGCTTGTGTGCATCTAATGTTGGTGATTGTTTATGGCGAGTCAGTGACAAGTTAGAGTTAATACTTGACCGAGATAAGCCTAGGACCAATTTTGTGCACAGTTGAGATGTGCTTAGTAGTGATAAAGACTCCGTGTGCCGTGAAGGTGGCTTGGGTTGTATGAGTACCTGTGAAGCCATGACACATTTTTGGAGTTTTCTGACCACTGTTGTTGGCAAACGCGATATTGTGTGTGGTCGTGACGTGATTTGTTGGAGAAGTATTAATCTCCAGATTATTGATCATAGAGCGTCGAGAGTTAGTGATCTCTCATGCTTGGGATTAAATATGGGTATCTCGGACTATTCGATGTTGTTGTTTGGAGGTCTGTGAGACTCTTACTTCGGTAGACTACCATGATGAGATGTACCCCGATTTTGTATACCCTATGTTGGGTTGTGGGATCATGTAGCCACTTGAGGATGCTTGTTTTGGTTCGAGATGTCGATCTTAGTGTGATGTAACACTACTTCACGTGTGAGCCATGTGAGAGGGCCATTTTTTTATTGATAAGCCGCCCCATATTGTTCACGTTTGATGTATATTGTAGTTAGCATCGTCAAATGAGTTATGAATATTTGTTTGCAACGTGTTGAGCTGTAATATAAGAGCCTTATGTGGGCATTATTGCATTGTCCACGTACAATGTGAGCCTGTTGATGGCTTAGTAGTCGAGTCTAGAGTGACTTTTGATCAGTAGCTACCCTTGGAGGATCCTTTGGGCGAAGCTCTACGAGACTTGTGAGTGTTGAGACCTTCTCCGGAGCCCTTGAATGATTGAATTTCGAGGGCGAAATTCTTTTAAGGGGGGTGTAATGTAATGACTCAGGTCAACAAAATGGTTATGAAATAAGAGGATATGAATCGTACGATTTTACGATTTTCGATTCACGATTCACACCCATAGACCGGTTTCGATACGATTCGAGTTCGATAACATTTGGTAAAATTGGAGAATGCCATATACTTGGAGTATTGAGAATATTTGTAAAATTCCATGCTCACAAGGTGTGTGATAATATGTTTGAGTGAATGTTGCTTTTGCACATTCCAATACATAGTTGTATAAGGTTATGGTTTGACTTTCTTATGTGCCTATATGTGATTGATGTGAATATATTATATCAGATACATATGTATGAGTTTCCCAAGTTCCTATAATTAGATGTTTACTCTAATTGAGAATTCATACATTTATGATGTGTTAAAGTATGATAGAATGTATGATAAATCAAGATTTCAGAATATGTTTAATGTAAAGTCCTGATAACTTCCCATACTTGTGTATGGTTGTGAGTAATGTATGTATCAAATGAATTCTCATAATTGTGATTGAAATTTTTAGATGGGTAACTCATATAACAAACATGATTAATGCGTTTTAATGCCATGCTTGGATTATGTGACGACGTGTACGTCACTAGTAAGTACCTATGTTGATAATGGTTGTGGTAGATCGACCTAACCATGTGTAGCACGAATTTTCATGATTTGAAGAGCAACTTGATAAAGGGTTAGACTAAGTGATATGGGTGAGTTAAGATCAATTATCTTAAAACCCAAGGGGGTTAACTTGTGCTACAATGGAGATGTGTTAGCATGATTGAGAATGCATGGAATGTAATATAAATACTAAGAAAGGCTTGTTTGATTTCTCCAAAGTAAAAGTAGGACCACTTTCCAATGTCAACCCAAATGTGAAAATAATAAACTACGGTTGATCTGATCCACTATATGGCACGTATGCAACTGAGAGCATTGTGCCTCAGCTCATCAAAAGACGCATTATGTCATTCATTTATATTAATGATGATGTAAGATGTTGAGCAAATGTGAAGGGTAGAAAGGGATTGGTGGGATATACCTTCCCTAATATAGACTATAATGCTGAATGTTGGATCCCTAGAAGGCAGCCCGAAGAGGTTATGATGCCTTGGGAGTCCCGATATGATGAGACATATATGTTTGTTCTCGAGTAAAGCCTAGATTAGTTAGAGAACTGTGAAAATTCTTAAGATAGACAGATAAGGACTTTGGCACTGAAATGTACGTGACTAGGTTATTTTGAGATGTGGTATGAGTATGTCCCTGACATGATGATTATATTGAGACGTGGTATGGGTGTGTCCCTCACGTGATATTGATGATTGAGACGTGGTATGGGTGCGTCCCTCACGTGATATTGATTATATTGAGGCGTGGTATAAATGCGTCCCTCACGTGATATTGATAACGTTATGCATCAGTCCATTGAAAAAGAAAATTGTACGATCAGTAGATCATTATGTCTCACATTTGTATAGGTAAAATGATGAGATAAGTATATAGATTCCATGAGTAAGGCTTAGAGTAGCCATGAGACCGTGGGAGCCTCCATATGAACATATGGAGACTGTGGCATTGAGATGTATATGTGACTTGGTCACCTGATATTGAGACGTGGTATGGGTACGTCCCTCACGTGATTATGATAGTTGACTGACCGTTCCAGAGAGGTATTCGGGACGGTGAGGTCGACTACAGAGACTTGGTCTCGTAGGATTGCCGTCGAGGAGTAGATCCCTCACATGCTACGCGCTGGAGGGCACTCTCACGGCTATTTAGCACATTTGATGTACGTTGATATGCAAAGTTAGATACTATTTTACCCCATGGGGGTGGTGCTAGCTTCGTTAGACGCGCTCCGACCACCTTAGAGCTTGAATGAATCACCCTTGAGGTGAAGGGATGCAGGGCGATGTAGACTTGATCACGCTAGTCGTGGGCCTTCCTCTTAGTAAGTCATGGGCCCTAAGTCTTGCTAGGGGTCGTAGTATATTTATGATATGATATGATGATTTGATATTATTGCCACAGTCACGTAGTGATTCATTCAAGTGTTGTTCCTACGAATAGACGATCTCATGGTAGATGATGTGCCCCTGGATTAGTTATGCCCATGGATGGATTATACCCATGGAGGGATTATATTCATGGATGGTTATTACCCATGGATAGATGATACTCACTGATAGAGTATTACTAGGGATGGATGTGTATACCCATGGATGATGGTTCCCATGGTGGTGCTTGGATGTTGGTCTTATGGTAAACCTGTTGGTCCCATGGTAAACGTATTGGTCTTATGTTAGATATGTTGGTCCCATAGTAGACGTATTGGTATTATGGTGGACATGTTGGTCCCATAGTAGACATATTAGTCTTATGTTAGACATGTTGGTCTCATGGTAGACGTATTGGTCTTATGTTAAGTGTGTTGGTCCCATGGTAGACGTATTGGTATTATGGTGGATATGTTGGTCCCATAGTAGACGTATTGGTATTATGTTAGAGATGTTGGTCCCATGGTAGACGTATTGGTATTATGGTGGACATGTTGGTCGCATAGTAGACGTATTGGTCTTATGTTAGACATGTTGGTCTCATGGTAGATGTATTGGTATGACGGTGGACATGTTGGTCCCATAGTAGACGTATTGGTCTTATAGACCTGTTGGTCCTATGATAGACATATTGGTTCTACGAATGTATGAGTTATCCCCATGGATGGATTATACCCATGGAGTGATTATATTCATTGATGGTTATTAACCCATGGAGAGATGATACTCACTGATGGATAATTAACAGAGATGGATGATGAATCCCATGGATGTTGTTCTCATGATAAACATATTGGATTCATGCCTAGATATTGATTATATAGTGGGCATATTGACCCCATGATAGATATAGTGGTCCCATGGTAGACTTATTGGTCTCATGGTGGACGTGATGGTTCTATGGATATATATTATTTTTCCATGGATGGTTATTCCCATCGAGGGCTTTGTAACCATGGATGAGTATTGTATACCGTGGATAGATATTCCCACGGAGGGCATTGATTCCATAGAGGATTGAACCCATATTTAGAGTATTGTCTCCGAAGAAGGATGTATTTATGTTCGGGTATATGTCCCGTGGTTGAGGTTTATCCCATGTGTGACATTGACCCCATTGTTGACGTTGTTCCCATGGTTGGTATAGACCCGTGATTGGCTAGTTCCATGATAGATGAGATCTATGGTATTGATGAGGCCCACGATAGGGTAATTAGAATGTCTTGATATGACATCATGAATAGCACGAGGTTAGTGCCATGAAATAAATAAATTGAGAAATACGTAGGATCTGATCTCCATTGGAGTACGTAGGCAACTGATAATTCAGTTATATCAAATCAAGGGTCTAATAAGTCCTGTGATCTGTAGGAATCTTGCAACACGTGTAGGTGTCACGTGTTTGGACTATGAGTTGTGTATACTTCAAAAAAAAGAAAATTTTATTATTGTTTCTCACGTGTTTTTTGGATCGGGCCGTGACATCGGTAGTCCACATCGGGTCCTCCATCAAACTTTAATCTCCCTACCAGTACAAACAGGAGACCACATTATAAACAACTGCGTCAACCGCTGGAATGCAACGGGGAATCCAGCATCTCCTATGGGGGTCTCAACCGCCGAAGCATAATGGGGAAGCCAATCTCAAGGGTAGGAACCTCAACCGCTGGAAAGCAACAGGGAAACCCACATCTCCTATGGGGTTATTGACCGCCGGAGCGTAACGGGAAAGTCCTCCCAATAATCAAACTCATCTCATCATCATGAATATAAACACATAAACAAATCCTGCCATGCATGCACATGATATCATGATCATGTTTGACAACACAGAAACGTTCTAACATAGCACTAATATCAACAACATATCTCATCATGCGGCCAACAACACATAACAGTGCTTAAACACACACCTCTATGTCCAACAAGTAATTACATTTGCGTCTTATGCATGAACAAGCAATGCATCATGACAACTTCCAAATATCATTTTCAATATCCATTTAACACTTGTCTTATTCTCATCATATTATCATATATGTGTTATGATCAAACACAAACATATTTTCAACAATTTCCAAGCATCAATAACCATTCATTTATATAGAATTCTCCATTAATTACATATAATTAACATGGGTGTACCCGAATGGATCCCTTGCCACATACTCATTTCAATAGTTCCCTTAGTGAGTGACTTAATAAACGAAGGGTCTCGTTCAGGTCACTCCATGTCCAAAGTTATGGGTTAAGAATGCGAATGCATGCTGAAACAGTGATAATTCCCCTCACAGTGTGTGGATTCGAAAATCCGAAGTGAGCAAGCAGCTTGATAGGTTGAAGGGACCTCAATCTCTTGAAACAAGGAAGAACAAATAAAGTAAAAAAGGCTAACACGAGACTGGGCTAAAAACGGGTCTAAAAATGGGTGGGGTCCAAAACAGGCCGAATTGGGCTTGGCCTGAAAACAGGCCAGATTAGGCTGGGCCTAAAAATGGGTCAGATTGGGCCAGGCCTAAAAACAAGTCGGATCCAAAGGACTGAGCCTACCAGAAATGGACTGTACCAAGTCTAGTTGGGTCGGACAAGGGAGTGGGCCGGAGTCTAAGCCTAGACTCGGTTGAGACCGAGTTTGGACCTGGACTGGTCTAGGTCCGAACCAGGTCTGCCGGGTCGGATTTGGGCCAGTGGGCCAAATAGGTGGCTCACGAGCCACGATTCAACCCTAAGGCCCAACCAAGTCGACTCAGTGAGTCGACTTGGTCACTCGATTGAGTTGAAAAAAGGGAAAGAATAGGGGAAAACCCAAGAAAACTGATGAAAACAGGGAAAAACACAAAAACAGGGAAAATCACGAAAATTCAGAGAAAATTGTGGAAAATCGATGAAGAATCGAAGGAAAGAAGGGAAAACGAGGAAAATGAAGAAGGAATCGAGGAAATCGCAAGAAAATCATAGAAATCCAAAGAGAAAGGAGGAGAGGAAAGAGGAGATTTAGGAGGAGGAGAAAAGAGGCGAGCAAATTGAAGTGGAGAAGAGAAATGGGGTGAAAAGGGTTACCTGTAATCAGCAAGGCGAGGCGAAAATTCGACGAATGGGAGCGGAGGTCAGGACAACAAGAGGCTGCGGTCGAGGCTGGGAGATGCGCCGAGTGGAAGGGGAAGAAGAAGACGAAGGGGAGTGAAAGGGAGAGAGAGATCGAGAAGCGAGGAGAGTTACCGAAAGAGCAGCGGCTGGGAGGGTACGGCGGTTGCTGCAAGGAGAAGGGGTCTCCTAGGGTTTCCGAGAGGGAGGGGAAAGAGAAAGAGGAAAAGAAAAAAACGGCAAAAGAGAGGGGAGGGGGTGTGTGACTGAACTGCAACGAAATGCTATAGTGCAATGGGAAATAATGGGGGTTTTAAGAGGTTATGGTTTTGTGGTTTGGTTTTTTTTTTTTTTTTTAATAAAATCAAGGTTTTAAAATAATTTCTTTTCGGAAGAAATAAAATACAATGAAATCAAAAACCAGAAAAATCTAGTGCCAAAAGTCGAGCGAGAACATGTGCGATTTTTTTTTAAATCTTTTTCATGATGGAATACTCAATAATTATTATTACCAAATTGCCCTTCGAATGCCCGAGCTCAGAATCAAGCAAACTGGGGCCCACCACGGAGCCTACAGTCTCCCCAAAGCAACCAAAGTTCTAAAAATAACTCGAAGATCCATAAATCTCTCCAAAAATCAAGTAAACTCGGAACGGGTCATTACAGGTCAATTTTAAAAAACCTTGACCTTACTTGATCCAAATTTAATTCAATTTTTTTTCCTTCAATCCAATCCGACCTTAATTTTAAAACTATAAAACCCACACTACTTGATTTCTCTGGTTCGGTCATGGGGGTCGGGTTACACCCCTATGAATAAGAATTCTGGTTGGACTACGATTATCTTGTAATATATTTTTTTATTTGAAATCTTTGGTTTAAAGAATACAAAAGATGCAGTTTCAAAAATTTGTTACACGAGTCCGTGATTTTTTTTTTTTAATTAGGGATAAGTAGTTTTATTCATTCATAAAGAAAAACAAGCCGAAAGATAGAAAAGAACATAGTGCCCGGGCCAGGGAAAAAAACAAACAAATGGCCCAATATAGGGCCACCCACACCCTGAGCTAGGAAAAAGGAGCATAAACCAAAAAATTCATAGAAACCCACAATCCAGGCGAGGCAGACAATGACCAAAGCCCACATACTGGGTGAGAAAACTAAGGCGCTATGATAATAGGATTCAAGACTCCATACCAAGAAGGGGCCTCGCTACCGTTAGTGAAAGCATCTGAAAACATTACCAAAAACTGCTCAAGAAATGTGGTTATGGATGTGGTCGAGCAGTTTAGCCGACCAAAGAACTTACAGGAGGCAACATGTGTTATGAAATAAGATGCAAATGCAAACACACGAGATCAAACCACACAAGCAAGACACAGATTTTTTGTGGTTCACCCGAATGCCACGTCCATGGAGCGTTCGCTCAATTCACTATGAAGAAGATGAAATGGGTGGTACAATGATCTCCATAGTCTCTCCTCACTTCTCTTTGGTTTCCCCTCTCTTTCTCTCACTCTCAGCCACTGCTATAGTAAGCACCCACCCTGACTAGCCCTAAAATCAGAAAAATAGATGAAAAATATATACTCGGGCTTAAGTTACAAGCCTGGGCCTACACAACAATCTCCCCCTCCAGCCCCATGAGGAGGAGAACACTCTAATGTAGATATCATCTCTTATAGAGGTCAGATGCCCCTACGCAAAACTCGAACATGTTCTTTGGAAGAACTTTACTGAACATGTCTGCCGGATTGTGATCTGTATGAATCTTCTTCACACTGATTTGTTTTTCATCAATAGCTGCCCTCAACCAGTGATACCTCAAATCCATGTGTTTGTTTCTTGAGTGATATATAGCATTCCTACTCAAGTCAAATGCGCTCTGACTGTCACAATACATTGTGTAGTTCTCCTGTTTGATGCCTAGTTCCTGCAGGAATCCATCTCTTTCTCGGCTTCCGTAGTGGCTATGTATTCTGCCTCCGCAATGGAAAGTGCTACACACTTCTATAACTTTGATTGCCACCTGACGGCTCCTCCAGCGAATGTGATATCATATCCAGAAATGGAATTGCGACCATTCATGTGCATAGGAAATTGATATATTTTACCCCTGTATTTGGACCAATTAGCCCTTGTTTTCTGTATTTTCAGTATCATTTATTGGAATTTTTGAGTTTTGTAGGTAAAAATAGAAAATACAAGATATGAAAAGAACTTTGGAAGAAAGTGCAATTTTTGGGGCATAAAATGCTATTTTTGGAAAGTCGATTATTAATAAATATTTTACCACAATTTAGAAACTTTTTTGTAAATTAATTTAATTCAAATCCATTTATGAGAGTTTGGATTAATTTAGTGCATTTTAGAAATTGAGTGTAAGTGGTAAATTATTTGTTAAAATTCCCATATATGAGAAGACCATTTACAATGTAACGACCCAACCCAATCTTTCGAGATTTTTGGGGAGAATTTCGGATCTCTGTGTTGGATTATGTGTTTTGGTAGCAATGGAAAGAGTTTGGGCTCCGTGGTGGGCTCCAGTTTGCCTAATTTCGAGCTTGAAGGCTTGACGAGGATTTTGGTAATTTTGGTTTATTATCTATTTATTCATGCAAAAATATTGGACAATCACACTTTGAGTGTTACCCTAAAATTATTTTATAATATTGTGTTATTCTCTTTTTGTAAAAAAAAAGGAGAGATTTTGGAACCCCAACTCAAAAACCCTAGCTCACTCCCCATATTTAATATCTTTTTCCCTCCCTTGAGAAACCCTAGCCTCCATCTTATTCCTCTCCCATCTCTTCTAACCTCACCAAAACTCTAATCCCAAGTGGAGCCGCCGCCCCTCCCTTGGTTGCTTCCTTTCTTTCGTCTCTCTTTTTCCCTCTCTCTTTTTTTTGCTTCTCTTCTCCTTCCCCTCCCCCTTACTTGAAACCATACCTCCCCCTCTCTCTCCTTGAGCTGCCGCCGCCCCCCTCTTGTAGCAACTTTCCATCTTTCATCTCTTCCCTCTTAGCAAAACCTTAACCCTAGATCTAAACCCCAAGCCGTTGCCGTTCATCCTCTTTCTTGCTCTCTCTTCCTCTCATATTTTATCTTCTTCTTCATATCCGTTTGGTGTGCCGCCGCCCCCTCCCCATTAGAAGACCCTACCCGTCTCTCCTAATCTCTCTCTCAACTTTTCCTCTTCTCCTCCCAAAACACTAAACCTTTTTCCTCTCTTTCCTTGGAACCTTAACCCGCCGGCACCTTCTCTCTTGGTTTCCTTCTTCTTCCTCTTCTCTTCTTGCAACCCTTCCCAAGCCTAGCAGCCGAGCTCAAGCCCAACAGATCTAAGTTAAGCCCATCTGATCCCCTTGCTCAGTTCGCTCCACGCCCAAACCTTTTGGGCCCAGCTCACCTCCTTCGGCCCACTCGACCTGGACCGAGCCCAGTTTCTTGGGCCTAGCTCGGTTTCTTCGGCCCAGCTGATCCAACAACCCGGTCTGGCCCAGCTCTCGGACCCGGTCCGTTTTGGGCCCAGCTTTGGGCTGCTTCTGGCCTGTTTTGGGATCACTTCTAGAGCATTTCTAGGCCCTTTTGGATCGTTCTTGGATCGTTTCTAGCTCATCTTCAGCCAAATTGTGGGATCGACCTAGTTTTGTTGGATCGTCCCAGTTTTTGTAGACCCGCCCCAGCTTCTCAAGCCCAGTTGCTCGTGTGTCGCTTCCTTCAATCCTTCAACCTGGTGTTCATCACTTGGATTTCAAAAATACACTCAGGTGAGGGGACTTATCACAGTTTTAGCATGCATTGCATCTATCAAATATGTATCTCTGGACATGGAATGACCCGAGTGTAGCCCTCTAATTATTTAGCCACTCGGTAAGGGAAAACTGTTGACATAAAAATGTGGCATAGGGTACGCTCGGGTGTACTCCTTTCAATTATATGCATTTGTGAGAAACTGTAACTGGATAAATTGATATTAAATATGAATTTGGAAGACTTTATAATACATTGTGTGTTTACGCATAAGATGCAAATGTAACCATGTTGGACATATATGTGACCTTTTGGACTTCATGATGAAATATGTTATTGATTTTGGTTTATTATATCAGAACACGTTTATACCGATACTTGATCCAGACATTATGTGCATGCAGGGGAGGTAAACCGCAACGGACAGTGTGACGTTGGGTGTTGAGATTGAGGAAATGCTTATATGTGTATATGTGTGTATGTTTATGATGAGATGATGAGATGATGATTTTGTTGTTAGGAGGACAAGACATGCTTATATTGTTAAACTTGATCCTGACATTATGTGTATGCAGGGGAGGTAAACCGCGACGGTCAGTGTGCCGTTGGGTGTTGAGATTGAGGAATGGTTTATGTGTATGTGTATATGTTTATGATGAGATGATGATTTGGTTGTTGGGAGGACTTCACCATTATGCTCCGGTGGTCGAGACCCCCATACAAGATGCGGGTTTCCCCGTTGCGTTCCTGTGGTTGAGGTGCATGCCGTGGAGATTAGCTTCCCAGTTATGCTTCGGCGGTCGAGATCCCATAGAGGATGCAGGTTTCCCATTTGCATTATGGTGGTTGAAGCAATTGTGTATTCTGTGGCCTCCCATTTGTATTGGTAGGGGGACTAGAGTTGTTGGGGAACCGTTGTGAGTTATGGAGGCGATGTCTCTGACTGGTCAGTGGGACCACTGGTTGGTTAGTAGTACAGTTGAGTACTCATGTACGTAGGTATCCATTCTATTACGTTCGTTACATTTCATACGTGATATATGTTTATGTTGTCGACAGGTGATATGCTTTATCTCTTCATTGAGTTGGTTAGCTCCCCCTTTACCTTTGGTTGGGAGATCGGAGTTTGTTGGAGGGCCTGAGGTGGACTACCGAAATGATGTCTCTGATTTGGTCGGTGGACTATTATTTGGTGGTGTGGTTGAATATTGTGCATATGAGCACCTTTGTTATTATGATATTCTTGCATTCGTACATGTGATGTCTATTTATGTTTCTAACTTGTGATAAGTATTATCTCTTCACTGGGCTAGTTAGCTCACCCCTTACCTTTCAGGTGCCTAATTACGAAGAGGCCAGGCAGGTCCCTTGAGGAGATACCCGGAGAGGAGTAGCAACAGTTTAATGTCCTATATTATGCTCATGTTTTAGGTTTGGAGAGACTCTTGTTTGTATGAACTCGTTATCATATGTTTTGTTTGGACGACTATATAACCTGATTGAATAGTCGGTAGTAATTTGTTATGTTTATTATTATATTGGTTTTGACTTTTATTAGATTGTTGAGCAGGAGGTAGTTACCCCGTTTCAAAAAAAAAAATGCTCGATATCTTATTTTTCGGAAGTATTTTGAGGCGTTTCGAAGATAAAGCGCCCGTAGCGGGACGGGGCGTTACATACAAGCCCATGAAGATCACATGTGTGGAATATGTCTCAAGCACATCTAGGTGGGGAGACACTCCTGAATGTTGGTTGTAAGGTTGGAGAATGTAGAACTTGTATTGAGATGCCTTCAAAAGAACTCAGCAAACATATAGCATGAAAGATCTGGGACAGTCAAACGAGCAACAACTAGACTAATTTCAGGTGAGTTGGGCGGTCACTGTTAAGCCAAACAACGCCCAGTAGAGCAGAAAAGCAGTATGCAGAGCCAAATCTGTATGATTGCAAAAATTATTAGCAAACCTTGAAAGAGGGAAAGGAAAACAAAACAGAGCAGAGAAAAATTGCAAACAACCAATGTTTTAAAAAGGTGATGAAAACATCAGTAGCCAAGGGTTGAATCCTTACTTGGATTAGAAGCAAGAACTCAGGGTTGAGAGGTTAATCTCTTTTCTGTATTGATAATTGCATAAAAAACCACTGATTTACATCCCGTCCTTTATAAGCAGGTCAATAACAACTCCTAAACAATTGCCTAACAATAGGCCACGTTTAAAATAAAGAGATAGATACTAAAGAGTTCAAAATAAAGAGATAAATACTAAAGAGGTAGATACTAACAAGTTCCTTGATTTTAGCTAACATCTTAGCTTTAATCACCCTAAATAAAGGTTCTTTATTGCTGAACACTTGTAACTTGAAATGGACTCCTTCCTTACAAAACTCATGCAAGTCCACGTCCCTGCCCATCAGTTTCCACGTTTCCATCTTCAACAACATGCATAGACTGCACGTGAGCCTTCTACTTAGCCTCTTTGATCCTGGACCTCCTAGCTCGATTATTGGCATTCTTGAGCTGACGACCTTGGTCCTCATCATTCCGACCCTCTTGGAGTTTGTCCTTGTCCTCAAGGACTAAGTCCAGAAATTGAACCCTCGTCACAGCAAGGTCTTCCCATGTAGCTTTCTCACTAGGCAATAACTCCCACTGTAACAACACTTCCCATCTGAATCTACTTCCCCTTTTAATTCGCCTATCTTCCAATGCCTTCAAGGGTCGAAGCATAACATTCTCTTCCATATCCATATTGGGCAACTATGTCATAATCAAACTAGTATCTCCCACACTTCGTTTCAATTGAGACACATGAATGACTGGGTGTATATGAGCTTCAGATGGTAGGTCAAGTTTATATGCAACATCGTCCACCTTACTCATGATCTGATAGGGGCCATAAAATCTACACCCCAACTTGTACAGTGCCTTCTAAGTAATAGTTTTCTGTCTCCTGATATCATCAAGAACAATTTCCTTGGTTTCTCCCATAATTCCAGCGTTCACTTCCTCCATATGTATCGTAAAACATTGCCCACCACATCACCATGATTTTTCCAAAGAACTGATTCCTACTGCTTTCGTCTCCTCCGATGTTTGCATTGCCAATTTGACCTAACCATCTCCCCAAGCAAATTCCATGGTCATGCGTCCATAATCCGAAACCACCCTTCCCAATTCTTCCAACCATTGAACACCCAAGACGATGTCCAATCCAATCAAGGGTAATGCATAAAGGCTGATTTGCAATTGGATACCTTGCATCCGAATGGGAACATCTTTATATATGTCCGAGCATGTGAGTTTGTCTCCACTGGCAACTCGTACATCAAAGGGTTCAACCGAATTTACAGGTAACTGTAGCTTTGTTACGATGTCTCGATTGATGAAGTTATGAGAGGAGCCATTGTCAATGAGCACTATGACCTGTTTGTTGCAGATTAAGGCATGTATCTTCATTGTCTTAGGGCCCTTCGTACCAGTCAAGGCATGAACAGAAATCTGATGATCTATTTCATCACCTTGATCACCTTCTCCCATCCTTTCACGATCACCATCATCCTCGTGGTTGTACCACCATTATCATCCACCGATTCGATCAAGAAGACGTGTGAAACTTTGCAACGATGACCCGGTACGAACTTCTCATTGCAATTGAAACATAAGCATTTCTCTCTTTTTTTATGCATTTCTTCCCAACTCAACTTCTTGACTCCTGTAGGTAAGGGTTTGGTCGCTGTGACTGTGGCGCTTGTAGGTTTCCCTTTTGGGGCTGTGAAACTCGGCTTGCGTTGATCACCACGTCCACCACGTCTGTCCTCTGCCAAGTAATCATCATGCAAGCATGCATTCTCTATTGCATGGCAAAGGGTTCATGGTTTACTAACCTTCACTTCCATGGACAACTCTTATTTAAGCCCTGCAATAAAAGTTCCAATAAGAGCCTTTTCTGGCCACCCCTACACTTGTGTTGATAGCCTCTCAAATTGAACAAGATAATCACGCAAACTACCCGTTTGTTTAACATGAGATAGTTCTTCGTCATAATTTATATATCCAGTAGGTCCGAAACGAATGAGGACTTCCTTTTCGAAATCTTTCCATCTTACAGTCTTTCTCTTCTTATGGTATATACGTTCAAGCCATTGCCACCAAAGATTTGCCTCTCCCTCCAAAAAGAATGCAGCATAATCGACCTTTTCTGATTTTTTTACCTCCTGGAATTTGAAAAACTGGTTGGCACGACTCAACCAAGATATTGGATCGTCTCCTTTGAAAATAGAGAAATGCATTCTGGACTTTCGAGTGTCTTTCTTTGTCTCCCTCTCGTGAGTACGTTCCTCCTCATCGGTTGTACTATCATCTTGGGAATCTGAGTTGGCTTCATTCTCTCCAGACCAATAGGATGATTTGCTATCAGTGCTCTGGTCTCTTCTTCTTCTTCGTCCCTGTATACTCTGAAGAATGGTTCTTTCTAGCCGTGCAATTTTGTCTTGTGTCTCCTTATTTCCTGATTGCACCACTAGGGTTACTGCCTGCATTTCAGACTCCAGGTTTTCAATTCTCTCCTTGTTGGTTCCTAATTTGTCTGTCATTGTAACTTGGTATTTCCTGAAATCATGACTCTCTTTTGAGGCTACGTATGATCCTCAAATCTCAATGAAAGCACCAATGATGAAAACAGCAATAGCCAAGGGTTGAATCCTTACTTGGATTAGAAGCAGGAACTTAGGGTTGAGAGGTTAATCTCTTTTCTGTATTGATAATTGCATAAAAAATCACTGATTTACATCCCGTCCTTTATAAGCAGGTCAATAACAACTTCTAAACAATTGCCTAACAATAGGCCACGTTCAAAATAAAGAGATAGATACTAAAGAGTTCAAAATAAAGAGATAAATACTAAAGAGATAGATACTAACAAGTTCCTTAATTTTAGCTAACATCTTAGCTTCAATCACCCTAAATAAACGTTCTTTATTGCTGAACACTTATAACTTGAAATGGACTCCTTCCTTGCAAAACTCATGCAAGTACACGTCCCTGCCCATCAGTTTCCACGTTTCCATCTTCAACAACATGCATGGACTGCACGTGAGCGTTCGACTTAGCCTCTTTGATCCTGGACCTCCTGGCTCGATTATAGGCATTCTTGAGCTGACAACCTTGGTCCTCATCGGAAGGTCCGTTGAGCATGGCAACACGTCAACAAAGAAGGCATTGAAGTCAATGATGCAAACAGCAAAATCAGCCAGCAAATTATTGGTGGCCAACACATGAAGCAACCAACCTATAGCCAAAGAAAATATGGAAATCAAGCAAATGCAAGTTATATTGTTTAAGATGGTTCATTTACTTCAACTTCCCATTCAAGCACCCATTTGCTCTTGCAACCAATAGGAGATCACTAAGTGTAGACAAGCAAGAGAATAGAAAGAAAAAGGAGAACATTGATTATCGATTTGTCAGTCAAGAGGCAACCCACGCTATTATTAAAAGAATAGAGAAGATAAGATAAGAAGGATCCATGTATCGTGCATCAGAGATAAGTAAGGGACAACAGTAGCTACATGTGGCTGAACTAAAAATAGAAAATATTGATGTTGCAGTGTAATGGAGAAAGAAAGAAACCGTGGAAAATAGAAGAAGGAAAGAAGCGAATAAAGAATACAAAGGAGGAGTCGGCTATGTACATGTACATAGATTCGGCTGAATTGAGTGGGGCCAGTCCTTGCTTATTTTACTTCCTCCCAACCTCTATAAATTGGAGCCCTCTCCATTGAAGTAATTCGAACTAGACAGAGGATTCCAAACTGTGGCATGAGAAGAAGAGGATGAGAAATAGAGAAGAAGAGGATGAGAAATAGAGAAGAAGACTTGGGGTATTTTCCATTGGGTTCTTGAGGTTGGTGGTCTTAATTTTCCATTGTATTTTTCTTATTTCTTTAATTCCAAAATTCCATTGATTTGTAATTTTTAATTCCATGTTTTAATTAATAAAAACTGGTGAGATTTTTAGAATTATGGTTTTCCAAATTTTGATTTTTATTATGATGGTCTATTTCATTTCAGTTCTTGACTCTTCCCTTGATAATTAGTTTGGACATATGAAATAGTTCGATCTTTGATTAACATTACTATTCTAGGTCTAAGGTTCTTTCGAACATATAAAATAATTAGATTAGAGAATTGCATGAATAATTTAGATCTAAGGTTCGGATTAATTAGGGAACTAATTTGGTGAAAGACTTGAGTAAGATTGAAATTTAACGTGAGCTCCATGTTTAAGGCCATTATTTTATTGTTAAAATATGGATAATAATGCCTCTTTGAGTTTCCGATCTAATTCCATTGTAAATATGTACATCGGTAATTTTATGTGTTTTTAATTTTATTTTTGCTTATAAATGTAACGCCCTGCCCTTTTTCACTTGCATAAATCAGAGTATATTTTTTTTTTTTTTGAAAGTGAGAGAGGATGGGCCGTTACGATGCGAGTCAAATCCGAGTTTCCAAAATTAGATCCTTGACTGGCCACTATTACGTGTGCGTGGACTAAGTCCACTAAACATTTACACACGCTTATCTTATTATTTGCGAAATAATTTATATGAATAAGATGTTATTCATTTTCTTAACATCATTAGGCAAGGAAAGTCAATCACCATAAAATTTCAATAAAACTTAAAGATTATCAAACCATAGCAAACAAGTTCTGTAGTGTCCCAAATAGTCTAAATTATTACACCTCAAAATGCAAGTCCTCCGAATACATCATTGAAATTAAAAGTAAGCAATTTAAACTTCAATCGTCCAAGCTCCTACGCTTGGCTCCCTTCCGGTCCTTCATCCTTTTCCTTAGCATTTCCTGTTCCAATATCTATAGGGTAGAAGTAGGGCATTAGTCAACATGCCCAGTAGGTATTCCAATTACGGTTAGGGTACACATAGGAGTAATATTAGAATATCATAAATCAAGGGTTTATACATCATTAATGGCATATTTGTTAAAAACATCTTGTACGTAATAAAGCAATGCATGATGTCCATATCATAATCATGCTAACATAAGTGTCATGTCATGGGTGTCAATGTCAAATTAAATTCCACCTATTGTCCATACCCAATCACATCATAAATCAATCAATGGTTTCTTTGGCCAATTATGTCCACAATGTTTGAGGTGACAACCACCAGGGCACTGTATACCCATCCACAAATTAATCGGGATTATCGATGGAGTGTAATCTCCTCCCTCTTTGCAGGATTTCGGGACTGACTACCCAGGAGCTCTTTGGCCCAATTACGCCGTACCTTTCTATCAACTGGATGCGGCCAAACCTCAATAATTCATATAGCTTCATATAAGCTAATCTCAAGCCCAAGTTATGTCCAGACTGCTCAGAACTTGGCTTGCTGGTCATATGTGTTCCCTTCTATGCCATGCATGAGGTAATGTATGCAAGAATGCCTTTACATTTAAAAATATATAATATCATTGAAAATCAACTCATAATCATATACAATTTATTTAGCCACTACATTCATCCTATTTTGAAAATAAACAAATGTCATATTATACTCCATAATGTTCTCAATGAAGTAGGAATCCTATCAATGTCCGATACACTATCCTTTCTTGTCTAGCAAGAATAATGCTAACGGTCGCGTGAGATGAATCGTAATCCCTTTGCGAACCTCTTTACCTCATCAAATTCAACCATATATATTAGTTTGATTTTCCATTTTAATTTCATCACCCCTTCCATCCTGCTAGATAGGCAGAGGCATCTGGAGGATAATCCAAAATAAAATTTTCTAATTCGGTCGACTGAATCTGGAATTCAGTCGACTAAAATACAACCAGATCCATCTGTGTTTGACCCGTAAACTTTCAGTCGACTGAATCATAAGATTTAATGGGTTGAACTACAACAAGATCTTTTGTGTGCTTGGCCAGTATACTTTCAGTCGACTGAATCACAAGATTCAGTCGGTTGAAATACAACCAGATCCTTTGTGTGATTGGCCAGTCCATTTTCAGTTGACTGAATCACAAGATTCAGTTGGCTGAAATACAACCAGATTCCATATGTGTTTAGCCAGTACACTTTCAGTCGACTGAATCATAAGATTCAGTCGGCTGAAACATCACCAGATCCCATATGTGTTTGGCCAGTATACTTTCAGTCGACTGAATCACAAGATTCAGTCGGCTGAAATACAATCAATTCTTTTGTGTGCTTGGCCAGTTCACTTTCAATCGACTGAATCACAAGATTCAGTTTGCTGAAATACAACCAGATCCTTTGTGTGCTCGGCCAGTTCACTTTCAGCTGAATCACAAGATTCAGTCGGCTGAAATACAACCAGATCCTTTTTGTGCTCGGCCAGTTCACTTTCAGTCGACTGAATCACAAGATTCAGTCTGCTGAAATATAACCACATCCTTTGTGTGATCGGCCAGTTCACTTTCAGCCGATTGAATCACAAGATTCAGTCGACTGACTTTATGTCAGATCTTTTGTGTTTGCATGCATTGTAAGATCCTTCTCCTTGAAATCCATTCTTAATCATATTTAAACATGGATTCCATCTTCAATACTTAACTTAATAAATTCATCCTACCCACTAGCCAAGGTCAGGGTTTTTCATAATCCATCCAATCATAGTATCATAGCATGGGTTCGAATTCAATCTGATGGTTGTTTTGTTTCAACCCATAACATCATTTGAATGGATTTCCAACTCCATGGCCTTATAACATTTTTGGCCATTCATTCCAACCAATTATGGAACCCATGGGTTCAGCCACATTATGGCCAAACCTATGGTTTCCTTAGATTTATTCCCATATTATTAAGTCTTAGACATAGCTTTCTTCAATCTCCTTCTTTTCTTTTGATCTTTCTCTTCTTCCTTAATTCTTCTTCTCCTTTATTTGTTCTTCAAAGTCTCCAAGTGTATGGAGGTAGAGGTGAGAGAGAGAGGAGAGGAGTGGAGAGAATCTTTGCTCAAGGAGGAGGGGTCGGCCAAGAGGTTTGGAATGCCCTTTGGTTTGGGTTTTTATGTTAAAAGCCTAATCTCTTCCTTTCCTCTCATCATGGCTCGGTTTAACCAATGAGGCCCTTGGTTTAACCAAGGAGACCCTTGGCTTCCCAAGGGTGGCTTCATGGCTCTTGAGATGAAGACCCTTGGGTTCCCAAGTGTCTAAGTACAATGTACTTAGACAAGCTACCCCATCTTTTAATCTCTGCCCCTTTATCTTCCCTTAGATGAGATGGATGAGATCCTAGCCTCCCATTTCATCCCTTCATCTTCTCAACTTAAGCAAGACCCTTAATTCAAGACTTAAACTCGAAAAGTGGTTGACCAAATCAACCCATGTCATGGTCCCATTTTGGCCATGTCACTTGATGACGTGGTATCTTTCCTTAGTTAACTTCCATATGATGACATGAATGCCACATGACAATGCCACAACACTCACATGCCACCTCACTTGATGAGGTGAGCTTTAATGCTTTAATTACACTAATTTATCCAACTCAACTAACTTAACTAAATTTACCCAATTATTTTAAAACAAGGTCACCCATGACCCATTGGGTCTTAATTGGGTAATTGACCCATTTCCTTGCCTATCTAATGTCCATTTCCACTTTTCAATCTCAAATTCAATTAAATTACAATCCAAGTGGGCCAATCCACTAAATTTATAAACTAAGAAAAATCTGGGGTGTTAGAATAAATTCCAAATTCTTGAAAACTGTGGAAATAAGTTTGTAAATTAATTTATTGCATCTTAATTTTGTGTTTTAAGTTAGATTAAGATTATTTATAATTTTTAAATTAATTCCACCATCTTAACTGAAATTAGATCTCTTTAATGGTTAGTTTCCATTTTTAGTTGTTGTTTCTTTTTTTAGACTTTGTTTTCTATTTTTAGAATATTTCTAAATTAATGTTAGATTTCCTAGATTAGATAAATAATTACATGTTTAAGATTTATTTTCATGATTTTCTAAGTTTCTTAATTTACATAATTCAATGGTATGCTTTTCATGGATATATTTTCCTAAGTTCCGATGGGTTCGATCTCGCACTCCCAAGCTATTATAAATGGTTTGTGCGCTTGCGAGTATAAATTTAAAACACAACCACCATCAAGGTCACCTGCCATATCTGCATCTGTGTAACCGGTGATCAACGGGTCTCCATTAAACATGATGTCCATACTCGATGTGTCTCGCATGTATCGGAAGATCCACTTCACTGCCTCCCAATGATCATATCTTGGGTCCGACTTAAATCTGCTCACTATTCCAACTACATGTGTAATAGCAGGTCCCATGCAAACCATCGCGTACATGAGACTACCAACTGCAAACTGATATGGAACCTGAATCATCCTTTCTTTTTCTGTCTCTGATAAAGGACAACATTCCTTGCTCAACTTGAAGTGAGCGGCAAGAGAGGTGCTAACAAATTTGTAGTCCTTCATGTTGAATCGCTCCAGAATCTTTTCAATGTACTTTTCTATAGATAATAATTTTCTTTTTCTTTCTATCTCGGTCGATCTCCATACCTAAAATTTGTCTTGCAGGGCCATGATCTTTCATGTCAAATGCCTTTGACAGATCTGCCTTCAAAAACTTGATCAATTCGGAATTCTTTTCAAATATCAGCATGTCATCCACAAATAACAATAGAATGATGAATTGATCACCCTTAAACCCCTGATAGTAAACACATGAATCACCTGAAGTGTGTGTAGTCTTTTTCTGTCATAAAAGAGTGGAATTTCTTGTACCATTGCCACGATGCTTATTTTAACCCGTACAAGCTCTTCTTGAGTTGACAAACAAGGTTCTCCTTACCCTTCAACTCAAACCCTTGGGTTGTTTCATGTAGGTCTCCTCGTCTAAGTCACCGTGAAGAAATGTCGTCTTCACGTCCGTCTGTTCAACCTCAAGATCTAAACTCGCGGCCAAACCCATCATCACCCGTATGGAGCTCATCTTCACCACGAGTGATAATATCTCGTTGAAATCCACGCCCTTCTTCTGTCCAAAGCCCTTTACCACTAAACAGACTTTATACTTCAAAAATTTCTCTCTATCCCTTTTCACCCCAAAGACCCATTTATTTAGTAAGGCCTTCTTACCAACTAGTAGGTTAACCAACTCATATGTGTTGTTCTTTTTTAGAGACATCATTTTTTATACCATAGCTTTTCCCCAGTGAATTCTGTCTTTATTACCTATTGCCTCTAAATAACTCTCAGGCTCCCCCTCACTCAAATATCTATCTCCGTCCTGATTATCCTCTACTGCATCATCAATTGAATCATGCATAGGCTCATCAACCGTCTCATCTGTAGACATATCTGTTGGCCGACTGACACTATCACTGTGACTGCTAGATGGAACATCTGATCCACTGACGTGTAATACCCTGACCTAGATTAGGCGTCTTTTACCTCGTTAATCGTGTTTAACCGGTTGATCTGAAGGTTTTCAGTCAGGGCTTTGAGGAAAGCCCAAGCGAGGCCCAATCCGAGCTCGTAAGCTCAGAGATCCAGCCCGTTCAGCTGGAGGGGTATTTTGGTAATTTACCACTTGTTGTGCATATTTATATAAATTGTGTGATTTGGTGATTATTATTGATTGATAATGCTCTCCTTATGGAATGATTTGCATTCTAAGTTTAAAATGAATTTATTTTTCAGAAAATGATATTTAAAATATTTTCGGGAAGGAGTTAAATTTTGAAAACGGTATCAGGTGTTAGACCATTTTAAGAGTGAACTAGATATTTCATTTCACTTCAAAACAAGATTTACAAATTTGTTATTTTTACATTTGTTTAATTAAGCAATTATGGGTAAAATGTGATTTTTATTTAAATCAAGGGTTTTTAGTAAGAGATAAAATCCGAAAATTTTATGGTGACTAAGGTTTTCAAAACCCAACCCATCTGTAAGGTTGGATCTGATTTTGGAGTTTTAAATTTATTGCTTGTAGTTTAAAAATCAGTTTTTATGAAAAATAGGACCTTTCTGCAATATGAAATTTAGTGGAGGGCTGATCTGCAAAACCGCAGTTCACTGTAGCAGCATCAGCCGCATGCGTCGCGTGCACTGGCGGCTCAGCCCATATCCCGGCTGATGATGAGATATCCCGGTGTGCCGTCCCATCCCCCGATTTCCGGCCAGAAATCTATAAATCCAAGCCTGAGCTTCAGTCTTCACTCCCAGCATTTCTTCTCTCTCTGCTCTCTCTGTAATTTCATTTTCCGGCCGACTGTTTTTCAAACCGAAGCTTAAGTGGAAGATTTTCCAAAAACCCGATTTTCAGCCCAAATTCCCGAACCAAGGTATCCATTGCATTCCTCTTTCAATTCTAACCGATTTAGAATCAAGAAAATCAAATTTTGGCCCCGTTTTGAATGAGAAAAACCGATTTTAAGTTTTAAGGAAAACCATGGGTTTCATGTACCCGTGATGATCTACCCTTAAAATCGGATGGTCTTTTGAGCTTTTGAGCTCCAAACCAATCCCTGTGTAAAGAGGACTCCCAGAGGAGTCCATCAAACCAGACGGATGTGAAAACCGAATCCGGGAAGCCCTCCCTTTCTGGAATCGCATTTCACCGTTTTTTCGCCGTGACTGTCTGCTGTTGCAGACAGTTGGAGACGACGACTCTCGGAAGGTCCGAGAGACGTTCTTCGGACGGTCTGAAACTTCGGACGGTCCGAGCTGTGACCCTCGGACGTTCCGAGCTTCGCCCCGAAGCCCAGCAAGCCCGAGGCGAACCTGATCCTTCGGACGCACCGAGCCGAGCTCGGAAGGACCGTGAACCTTCGGACGTTCCGAGCTTCACCCGAAGCCCAGAACGCCCGAGACGAGCTTTCGGACGGACCGAACCCAGCTCGGAAGGACCGACCCTCTCGGAAGGTCCGAGACCCAGTATTCGGACGTTCCGAGCTTTGCAGACCCACCGAGACTTCTATTTTCTGTTTTCCTGTTTCGGATTGGACTTCGGAAGGTCCGAGACCCAGTCTTAGGACGATCTGAAGTCAGGCCCCAAGTTTCGAGGCCAGAGACTCAGTTTTGAGTGGTTCGGATGATCCGAAGCCACTGTACCCAAGTTCCGAAGTGATGTTCCGAGGAACACAGTTTTAAATGAATAAAATATTTTTGATTACTGTTTTAATATTTATTGTTTATTGTGTCGCTTGTATATGATGATTTATACCCCCCTGTTAATTAAAATTGTACTAACCCATTTTCCTCTTATTATTTATAGTCTAAATACTATTGTATACGCTTTCAGTCCGACACTAGTCGGGAACTGAGTGATTCACTTTCAGGCCGATACTATAGTCGGGTACTGAGTGACCTCGAGGCCTACTCAAAATGTCAGCTCTGGTCCATATCCAAAAGACAACCGAGAAGTGACCCGAGGATCTAGACCTTAGTCAATAAGTCAATCTGGTCAATGCCCAGAAGACAATATGAGTTTGGACTGAGCCCCTTATGTTTATTATGTTATTATCTTGTGGATAATTTAAAAAGGACAGAAACCAAGTAGGAGACTCATTTCCATTAACCCTGGATATTTTGTGGGAAAACGTGTGATTTTACAAATACTATGTATGTGTATGTATTCGTTATGTATATTGATTGAGCACTTGTATGTTGTTTGAACAGAGACCGCGAAACCACACGATCACGGTGAGGGAACTTAACTTTGCAGTTAAAATGTAAACAGGTTTGGTTATTGGATATGGATATCGAACAATGAGTAGTTTCAGATTTGATGAACCCACTCATATGTCTAAATGTGACGCACTATGGTAAGAGTGCTTATGATGCTGACCTAGACTTGACGCACTATGGTAAGAGTGCTTATGATGCTGGCCTAGACTTGACGCACTATGGTAAGAGTGCTGATGATGATTGTAATATTACGATGTTGATCGTATGAGTGTATATTACTGCTTCCACGTGCTTGGACTATTGAATCAATATCAGCCATATGAGAGATGGTTTATGTCTACTGGACCACGGGTGGACTGTGGGGCGTCAGTTGCTGACTTGAGGGTGTCAGTACCGGCTAAGTTTAAGAGCCGGAGATATACTTGCAAGGATGTATTTTGACCGTGTCGGGACTTAATACTATTGTTGTCAATATGGTGCCAAGAGGTTACGGTGGATGACAGCGGTAATGGAAAGATGATGAAGGGATGAAAATAATGATGAGACTTTACTTGATATTGCGATTCTATTATCAAGCATGAGATGTTATATTACAACTGTTGATTATATACTCACCTATTGTTTACTTAAACTGCACTGTTATATTTCCTTCACTGGGCTAGTTAGCTCACCCCACTCACCTTTCAGGAGATGAACCCGAGGAGGAGGACCCTCCTTTTGAAGCTTAGAGTGGATAAGCTGCGGTGTTGCTTTGGGACTCCCACTGAGGGGAATACCTTTGTATTTGTGTTTTCTGGTTTTGGAACCATATTCCTTGTAAAGTACCGAGTATGGTACTTGGCGTGTGTTAATGTGTTGAACTAGGACTGCTGCGTTTCTGTAGCTACTCTGATGTAATTTTGTAAATGATGAATCAATGGTTGGATTCTATATGTTAATGTCTTGAATAATGATCCCATGTTGGAATTATGTATTGATATTTGTATTCTCTATGTCTATTTTTATGGGGAAAACATATGGTACATGTTTGAGTTCACTTGACGGACTAATGTGTAACCGCTGGGCTTAACTGTTGATCCGGCCCAGTAAGAATGCTTGTGGTTTAGTTTACTTATCTTTCAAAAAAAAAATCAGTCGCGTTCCGGGCCTATCGGTCGGGTCGGGGCGTGACAGCTTGGTATCAGAGCGTAGGCTCAAACTCTAGGACTGTGATGGGTTACGACCTAGTTAGACTTGTCCCTATGTTGGAGGACCCGGGGTCATACCCTGTTTGACGTATATAGTGTTCAGGTATAAGTCGGCGACTTATCCGGACGACCCCTATTATCTTGGTGTTGGTTTAGGATCTTCTTCGGGAGATTAGTTTAGAGTGTGTTAGAATTTCGGGGAGATTTTGTTTTGTAAAGGTTGAGTCTTGTCTTGTTGTTTTGTTGGGTTTTTTCAAACCCTAATGCTTGTGATTGTAATGCTTTGGAATGTTTCCTAATGTATTGTACAACTTGTGTGATGTTTGTCTTGAATCTCTGAAAATGGTTAAGTAATATTTACAATTATAAATAACAGATGTCAGGACCCAACGCAAACCGAGCCAACTTTCGTGGGAGGAGGACTGGTCTTCCACCCCGTAACCTACCCAACGAGGCGATAAGAGCGGCGGTTGAAGCATTTCGGCAGATAGCTGAAAATATGCGACGTCCGCCAGTCCAAACGCCAGAGGAGAGAGCCACCTCGGCTCTGAAAGAGTTCAAGCGTCTGAACCCGACTAGCTTCTCGGGAACAGAGGACCCCAGCGCTGCGAGGAACTGGCTAACCCAGATTAGCCGAATCCTTAACACCCTAGCGATCGCCGACGATTTACGTGTGACCTTGGCGACCTATCAGCTTGAAGGAAACGCCTACAAATGGTGGGAAGCGATGAACTTGGTTCATAACCACGAGCCAATGACGTGGGAAGAATTCTCTGCAGCCTTTCTGGCACGATACTTCCCAAAGAGAGTGCAGGAGGCGAGGAAGAAGGAATTCCTCAACATCCAACAAGGTTCGGACTCTGTGGCGCAATACGCCAGACGCTTCACCGACTTGATGCCGTTTGCACCTTGGATCTCGGCAAACGAAGAGGAAAAGATTCAGCATGTTGAGAATGGACTCCGACCGTATCTACAGCAGCAAGTAGCCGGCTTAGTTTTCGACACTTTGAAAGAAATCTTCGATCGAGCTTCGAAGGTAGAGGCAGTAGACTCTATTAATCGGAGCATCAACAGCTCCCAGAGACCTTCTTCGAACAAGAAGACCAAGTGTATCCAGCAGAAGCCACTCCGTAAGAAGAGGCCCTTCTTCAAGAAGAGCAAGCCTAGCACAGGACAGTCAAGTCGATCTGACTCTCGGCGATTCGTGTGCTTCACCTGCAGCCAGCCTGGGCATACTTCAAAGTCCTGCCCGTCAGGAGGAGAGAAGGCGTGTCATCGTTGCAAGAGAACCGGACACCTGCTTAGGGAGTGTCATTTTATCGGTAGAGCTATACCTTCGCAAGGCGCAGGAGTTTCTCTCTCGGTGGCACAACCGTTTGTCGGTCGTTCTCAGCAGACCACTCAGGAGAGAGTCTGCACGATTGAGACTCAGAAGGAAAAGCCAGCGGAGAATACCGTGTTGGAAGGTACCCTCAATCTTTTCAGTCTTTTTGACTCGAGTGTTGTTTGATACCGGTGTTTTGCTTTCCTTTATCTCTAGAACTTGTTGTGTTAGATTGTGTTTGAAACCGGTAGAAGTAGTTAACCCGCTAATGGTAGTTTCACCTTTGGGTAAGAAGGCTTTGGCAAACCAAGAGTGTAGATCTTGTGTTTTGAAGATTAGTGGAGTAGAGTTGTCCTATGATTTTCTGGTTCTGGAAATGATGGACTTTGACATTATCCTTGATATGGATTGGTTGTCTGTTTTTGGTGTCTTGATAGACTACTCTCAGAGGAGAATTTGTGGGGTCTCCTCAACCGGTGAGAGGTTTATGGAGAAATTGGTACCCTATGAAAGGATGAGAGTCTTTTTCTCTGGCCTTAGGGCGTATCCCGGTAGTGTGGTGACAAGCATGGGTTGGGAAGATGTAGGTGGTGTAGGGTCTGTTGCTCCTCGGGTGGTGTGTGAGTTTATGGATGTTTTTCCTGACCAGTTGGATGGGCTACCTCCACGCCGAGAGATAGAGTTTGTTATAGACCTACAGCCAAGAACGTCTCCCATTTCCATGGCACCTTATCGGATAGCGCCGGCAGAGCAGAGAGAACAAGCTACGCAGGTAGATTGGTGGTGTACGTGAAGGAGAAGGAATTGTTGTTGACGGAGGTGTGTCCGGAGTGCAAATAAGAATCTATCTGAATCACTGGAGTATGTGGGTTTCTTGTTCTCATTGAAGAATTTGTCTTCATTGAGTACCACGTCTCGACCCCTGAACAATTTCTTTTGGGCAGGGTCCCACAGTCTGTGCCCGAACTCTGGATCACTATAACCAAGAAAAGCACACACTGTCGACTTTGCATCGAATTTCTTTCTCGACATACTGGGATGTGTGCATAACAAATACAACTAAAAACTCTGAGATGCTTGAATGTTGTCCACAAACACTCAGACACTTCACCGTTTAGAGGAGCTAACGGTGAGCGGTTTATGAGATATACGGTTGTCCTCGCTGCCTCACTCCAAAATCTTTTGGTTAGATTTGCACTGTGAATCATGCAACTCATCTGCTCAACAATGGTGCGGTTGTAGCACTCAGCTACACCGTTATGCTGGGGAGTCCCTAGCACTGTTAACTCATGTCGAATACAATTTTTTTTTATAGAATACTTTAAATTATCCCAATGTGTATTCTCATCCATTGTCGGTTCTTAAACATTTCAATTTTCTTCCCATCTCTCTCTCCACAGAGATAAGAAACTCACAAAAGATTGAGAAAGTCTGATCTTTGGATATCATGAAGTAAATCCAGCACTTTCTCGTAGAATCATCAATGAAAGATGCGAAATACTTATTCTTACCTAATGACTCCACCTCCATTTGCCGACAAACATCATAATACACTTGGTCCAACTTCTTGACATTTATTTGGTTTTTAAATTGAAGGAAGCTCTCGTCTACTTGCCGATGACGCAGTGCTCGCAACTATCTAACCGAATGCAATTTGTCCGCGGAATAAGGGCTTTCTTCTGTAGAATATGCAGCCCTCTCTCACTAAGATGTGCAAGTCTATGGTACCATAGAATGAAATTAGTGTCTTTCTGTACTGTGTAGATCTGGCCGGAGAAATCATGCCAGTCATAACATATAAATGATCTCTAATCACCCCAAGTGCCATGGTAAGCGACCCCTTACAAATCTTACATCGGCCCGCGCCGAATGTATTGATATATCCATCTGTGCCAAGTACCATTGCAAAAATGAGGTGCAATATGATGTCAAGCACATGTCTCACATCCTTCAAAACAATTTGATAGCCAGTGCTTGTTCATAACAATGTTCCAAACTCCAATGATAAGGGAACAAACAAAGTTTTCCATTCGTACTAATCCAAAATCTCTAGATGTATATGTGGATAAGAAACTCCTATGCGGTGTAAAATGATAAGTGGCACCTGTATCAATGATTCACTTAGATGAGGAAGGGGTAATGGAATAACTTTCCCCTTCACTAGTGGTCACGACGACGAGAGTGCACTGATCCTGAGATGCTAGAGTTGCGGTGTCTGAAGAGTTTGTCTTTTGTCCATGATATTGCCCAATCTGCTTCTTTTCTTTCTTCCACACCCTGCATTGATACTTAAGATTCCCTACTCTGCCACAATGAAAGCATTTTCTAGTCTCTCTGCCTCTGCTCTGAGATACGTTTTCTTGACCAATTCTGTTTTTGCTTTTGTGATCCTGGCGACAATGATTTTTCCTTCTGCCTCAGTCCTGTGTGACATATGCTCCTGAAGAAGAAGATGTAGTACCATTTTCTTTTCGTCTTACCTCTTCATTCATCAATGCTTCTTAACTGATTCTAAGGATGTCTTGCCATGAGGTGCAGAGTTAATCAAGGTAATCACCAAAGTCAAATGAATCCCATGAGAAGAAGAGCCAAAATCTCATCTTCAAATGTAATCATCGCACTGGCCAACTAATTCACCATACCCTGAAAGTTGCTAAAGTGTTTTGACATTGACTGATTTTCATTGTATATCAATCTCATCAGTCTCTTAATGACAGAAGCCTTGTTTTATGGTGCCTTACTCTCATAGATTGCAGATAATTTTATCCACAATACATCTGCCTTCTTTTCTTCTGTGACATTGTGAAGTATTGAATCATCAACATACTTCCTAATCAAGTTCATAACTTTCAAGTGCTTGTAGTCTCATTCCTTTGGTTTATCTTTCATGTCATCAGGCTTAGATTCATCTCCCAAGATTGGATAATAAAGATCATTCTCATTTAGGAGGTCTTGCATTCGGGTCTTTCACAGAAGGTAATTTCATGGTACCAATTTCATGACTGTAACATTCCTTTTACTGGATGCCATTCTTGCACTTTCGCCCCTTTCCGTAGATCTGAGATCTCTCTTGTTGGTGCACAAACACGGAAGCAATTAATCAAATCAAATTAATTGGTAGCCACGCACAAAACTTAGGAACCTACTCCTGGCATCCAACCAAATGCCCCCCGTAACACCTCAAGTGGTTCAGTCAATCAATCAAACACATGGCAAGTATAATTTGTAGAATAAATGAAAATCATGAAAGAAAAGGAAAAAAAAACTCAAATCATCGACAACACCAAAATTTACTGTATAAACCTAGGACGGTGCTGTATACACCTTTGCAATTGAACAATGGTTTTGGACGTGGGGACTTTGGTTGGCCCCATGCTGTTTTCTGCCATCTGCAATGCATCTCCCAAAACTGGCTGGTCTCTGATTGCTGCTCAGGCTTGAGCCTCTTTTCTCGGTGATCTGGGATTGGTCTACCCGGATGACTGAGGACGCTGTAGATCTCGTTTCTTGCAGTAACTGGAAGAAGGAACCCCACCGTGATTGGTGTTGTGCAACAACTGAATGAGAATGCCAGAATCTGGGCGTTGTCTGCACTGTACTCGATTCCCTTTCTCTTCTGTGCCCTATTTCTTCCCCAAATTACTGTGCACAATTGCATGCACTGAAAAACCCCTACCTCTGTAAGTGATTCTGGGTTTCAAATCTGTAACCCCAAAAATCGATTCCGGATCTCAGCTACTGGTTGCTCTGCTCAGTCATGATTCTTTCAGTTGTTGCCTCTGTGAACTCTGTTGCTGCAATAGTCCTCTACCATTCGCTTCTGTTCTGATTGCCTGCATGCAAGATCTACACGCCCAATCTGCTGAAAACCCCAGATGAACACCGTTGGTGATTCTGCCGAGATCTGGATGCTCGGGTTTTGCTTCCTGCTCAGCGGTTTGGTTCTGCTTGATGGGTTTTAGCGCACGAGATTGGTGCCGCCTGCGGTTGAACTGGCTTGTACGTGAGTCTCTGCTCTGCGCACGCGTTTGGGGTGTGTTGGAGTCACTGAACATTGGCTATTCAAAGACATCTTGCTCGCCGTCCCTAAAACTGGAACAGTTCTGTTCTCAGAAACGCTTTGGACGCACAACCCACATTGGCTTGCTCTGATCTGTGATTTTGTTTTTGTCACCGGGATATGACAATCCTCAACTCTGATACCACTTGTTGTAATGAAAAAGTCAAATCTCACAAATCAATCACGTAAGAGACAGAAGGGCTTTTACATGCTTCAGCAGTTGTACCTGAAACTAACCGCTGATGACCTTTTCTCTACAGGCGATTTCAGTTGGGTTCCGACCACAAATTGATGATGTCACCCTATGTTGAAAAAGGGATTCTGCAAGGAGACGAGAATAGAGCCAGAACCCCTTTACTGCTTGCAGTTCCTTGTTCTGCCGGAATCGTTGTTCCACCTGCCTAAAAAATCTGGTCGCTTGAGCAGATGCTGGCTGCTCTTTCTCCTTCTCTGGCCCGAACCAGAAGAATCAAATCTGGGATTTCTGCGCTGCTTCTTTTCTCTGAAGAACCAGATCTACGAATCTGTACAGACTAGGGCGGCGGATCTAACAGGCGAAAGAGGCCTGCACGACGAGAGTGAGTCTGCCTTAAGCTGGGCTGGGCGTCGGTTAGGGTTTTGGCTGCATACCCTGCTGTCGGTGGAAGAACCCAGAGAAATCTGGCACTGGGACGCTGCTATGCTCGAGTAAGCTTGGAACGCCTTTGGAGCCTGCTCTAAAACCTGGGACTGCATGTCTCAGATCTGATCTCTGGCCTCTTCTGCTACACACGGTTCTGCAACTAGGTTTCAACTCACAACATCGACTGGGTTCTAAGTTGGAGTCTACACTGCTTGACCAGACCTGAGCCACATGAAACCTTCTCACCCTGCACAGCGCCTAATTTGCTGGACCGAGAGTGAACTTGTTGATTTGTGAGTGAGATTGTATCTCCTCCCAAATCGAAATTCCTGACCTCTGATATCACTTGTTATGAAATAAGATGCACATGCAAACACACGAGATCAAACCACACAAGCAAGCCACAAAGATTTTATTTGGTTTACTTGAAGGCTACATCTACGGAGCGCTCAATCCACTGTGAAGAAGATGAAATGCGTTCTACAATGATCTCCTCACTTCTCTTTGGTTTCCACTCTCTTTCTCTCACTCTTAGCTACTGCCACAGTAAGCACCCACCCTCTCTAACCCTAAAAATAGAGAAAGAGATGAATATATATACTGGTGCTTATGTTACAGCGAGACCCACCAGGTCCTGCTAATTTGTGATCGGGTGAAGACATTTCCCAATCAAGTTGCATATAGGGCCCAAGAAAGTTACAGCGAGGAAGGATTCATCTCCAAACTGAAGATAGTGCAGCAGCAAGCTGTGGGAAAAAAAATTTGGTTGCAACACTTTTGGGGGATTGAGCGGTTTAGGAGGAACAATAGTTTCAGGAGAGAGATTCCAAAGGGCAGAAAAGGTGCTTGATATTCCCCTAAGATCATCATTTGAAAGAAGAAAAACCAGGCGCTGGCAGATGTCCCTGCATATGACAGGTCAAGTCGTGGAAGGATTGCAGAGTTGGAGTTTGAATATAAGAGCATTACGGGCCATGAAAGAGCAGAAATAGCTAATTTTGCAGCTAGCCGGTATAATCAAGCAGGAGGAGGAGATGATCATGTTGTCTTGAGATATAAGGTCATTACAAGAAGGAAACATTCCAAACTTGCCAAGTAGGAGGTGTCAGACCTGCGAAACGAAGGTGCAGTGGAGAAGATGGAGTCTAGTCTTCCTCTCAGTTTGGCATAGGGGGCAGATTGTGTCAGCGAGGACACATGGATGAGGTATATACAAAGTAGCAATAAAGTAAAAATAGCACATCTATAAATTTTATGTTGGGACGACCAACAAAAATATTATATGCTTTTGGTTGTCAAGCATATGCATAAAACTAATAAATCAATATTTGAGTGAATTTAGAGCAAAAATTACCGTTATTAGTCTTATTTAGTGGAGAATTTTTCTAATTTAATAACAAATGTTAAAATCTTTTTCTTTTGGATTATATGCATATATATATTTTGTATTGGAGGTGAGACTAATCCAATAGATACATAAAATCATCTGAAAGCGTATCAGATAAGCTCAAGAGAAATCGAATTTAAAACCTCTAATTTAATCTTAAAATATTAGACCAACTGAGTTATCTATACATGTTTTACAAATGTCAAAATCTTAATTAATAAAATAATGAATTTAAAAATAATAATTATGGGTGTTTGCATAAGTACAAGTGAATCACATTAAATTAATCATCATTCACTAATAAAAAATAAATATCACAAACTAATCAATTAACATATGTACAAAATCACTAGTACATTACAAAATTTGTTTATTGATGATCACATGTTAATAAAGTAAATCCCAAAAGATTACATATTGAGATTTAGAAACAAAGGAAAAGTAAAGTATAGATGTCAAAAACAAAGGAATTCAAAATGATGACTTCAACCAATCAAAACAATTAGAAATCAAGATTCCAATCGCCTATGAAAACCGGGGTTTTATAAGTGACAAGAGAACCAAAATCAACAACTTTTGAAAAACCGGGTTTTATATTCTAGTGTTTTTCTTCCATATCAAGAATAATTAATGTAAGTTGGTAGGCAAAAAATGCAATTGGAATCAAATGGTCATGAGCTATGGCATGCACAAGAAGGGAGAAGTCAAATGCAAAAGAAGTCTTGGCATGAATTCATTTATCAGATCAAGAACAAATTACACATGGATATGACAGTTTATTAGGAATTCGAGAAAAAAAAATCTCTTAGCTTCATACACGTTTGATTAAGAACACAAACTGAAAAATCTTTGAACTCTCTCAACACACTGACTTCTCTACAACAAAATGTAGCTTCTCTCTTCTTAGACCTGTTAAACAATCTCAGCCCTTGATCTTCTTCACATCCATTGGAGTGAAAGCAATCCCTGCTACCAAGTGTCACTCTGCAAATGGCTGAGAGTAGAAAGATGCTAAAAAAAGTTTAAGTCACCTATAGTACAATCCAATGATCTTATAAGTTATAACAAATCTGACAACCTTTACATTATATTCCAATAGAGGCCTGCTAGATCAGTAAAATCTTAAAGACAATCCTATTTTGTTACAACGTCATCTGATTTGGCAAAGTAGTGTTCAAAACTTGACGTCGAATCAAATTGAACTTCCAACTCATTTCAAAATTGCAAACCTCAAAACCTTTAATTTGAAATTGTCTTCCCAACAAGCTTGCAAAACATATTGAAAACACACCGTATAAATCACTTCTCCAAGCTAGATTTATAAAGATCAATTTTAAGATTTTGAGATAACTTCGAATTAATTTAAACTCAATTTAAACTTCACACTAAAAATCTTTCACATGTAATAGTTGAAGAGTGAAGCAAGAACTCGAGGAGTTGTTTGCAAATCCAAAAAGAGTTCGAGAAATCGTGATGCGGACACATCATGGTCCAGACTTGATTGAGGAAGATTGGTTGGACTTCATGAATAAAATTGATTGTGGACACCGTTTAATTAGCTCATCAATTTGTTGGACTTAGGATTTAGTTGTAGATCCCATAACCTGAATGACCCTAAATCCATTCCCCATGACCCAAGTACCCAATTAAAATTCCCCATTTAGTCCTTACCCATACCATCCAAACCCTAACTTTTTTTCTCCCACAATTCCCACCGTTCCTAGCCCTACTTTCTCTCCACTTCGGCGTGGATTGCATGGAGAGCATGCAAGGAAATAACTTATGAGAATTGTAATCCAAATCCTCCAAGGAGTGGTATTTTTGGGAGTATTTTATTTGCTTTTAGATATTGGCTTGTGTTGACCGTTTATGGAGCATGCATTTAGGAGTTATTTAGGCAATGTAAAGCATGAAGATCACACCCATATGAGGATGTGATCGACTGTATCATCATACCATAGTTACTTTTATGCATTGTAATCTTTAAATATGCCACACCTTTGGCCGATTGAACATTGGAATAAAATTAATTTTTGGAAAAAGAAATTCTTGTGGAATTGTTCGAGTGGCTTTCAGCTATTCCTATAATCGGTGGAGAATTATTAATCGCAGTAAGAGAAAAGACATGATTGCTTGAAACTCAATTGGCCCAGGCTTTCAGATTTGTAATAAATTTGAAGTGCTCAATTCCTGACGTATGTAAAAAATGACACATTGTCTTCTCCATATTCCATCAAATTGAAAAACGAAGAGTATTTCACTTCACAACTCAAGGAAAGAAATTGTCATGTGAGTAGCCTAAATGGTCCTTGGTGTGGGGTTTGCTCCCTCATATCCCGGGATCAAACCTTAGAGCTACCACGTGACTCATCCGAGCCGGTTGTGTGGGCAATAGCGGTACGGGTCCCAAAGAATTAGTTTTGTTGGGTCAATACTTCAGGAATACCCTCGGTATCCAAAAAAAAATTGTCATCTGATACTCTAAAAGTGTCACATTATTTTGATAATCAAAAAAGTTACTGACATCATGTCTTGTTACCAAGCTGGAAAAATTGCTGGGTAGAACCACCTTCTTCCACTTCTTAATTGGCACCAAAATCAGAGGATTTCTTTTTCCAAGAAATATGATCAGTCTATAATTTTTCTAAGAAATATGCTCAATCTTTAATCCAAATCCTTAGATCTCTCCATCAACCTCAAGCTTTATTTCGCCACTTCAAATCTCTTCGTCCAAAATGGCTCAACATGTTAAGGTCAGCAACATTTTTATTCAAACTGTTATCTGCGGTTTCCAGCAGTTGCACAGTTCTGAGCAGTTATCCCCTTTTTTAGGGTGCTTTCTTGAGTGGAAAAATAGGGGGAAAAAAAAAAAGAACAAAAAACCAGTTTTTCTAACAAAGGCAGAGTTTAGAGAGATTCCTCTTCTTGGCTAGTCTGTAATGCCCCGACTCGATGGTGGGCTCGGAACGCGACTGGTTTTTTTTTTTTTTTTTAATCTCTAATCATCTAACATCATAATTGGGTTGGATTTTCAGAATAAACAATTAAGCCCAGAAAATGTCTCACATGCTATTCACACGTGCACTCAAATATGTACCATATATCTACGCATATACAGGACATATCATACAAACAAATATTTCCATAAATACGATCAAAACATCATCATCCATATCAGAGTTACGTAGGGTAACCTAGTGGTTTACACGTGTTTAGAATAAGAGTATCACAGGCGGTACTTAAACAAAACATTGTCATAGGGACATGGATAAAATGCATGTAATTTTCATCGAAATGTAGCGCCCCTCCCCCCTCCCACCGACATTAGAGTAACATAATTAGGATATTTGAGTGGAGAGAGGGAGGTCAGCGAGAGCACCACAACGCGAGCTAAGTCCGAGTCCGAAGACCCGACTCCAAAGACTCGACCATCGACTGGCCCATCTAGTGTGTGCACACGGACAAAAGTCCATGTTAACATTTGCAACACACTAATATAAATGTAATACCCTAACTCAAAATTAGGTCTAATTGATTTATTTGTATTAGTTAATTGTGTTTTGATCCGTTAATCATGAAGATTACGGATTGAGCTTTCAAAAAAGTCCAGAATCGACTCAATCAGAGCTTGATAGCTCTTTGATCCAACTCACTTTAGCCGGGAGGGCAAAATGGTAATTTACCATGAATAGTGTTATTTTAATGATTTTAAATTATTGTTTGAATGTTGGTTAAATTAAATTGACTTCCTTATTAGGGATTTAAATTCTGGAATTATAGATTCTTTAAACTATATTTTGATTTCAGAAATATTATTTATTTGACCCAAAAATGTCTCGATCTTTAAGAAATAATTATTTTAAATAATTTTAGAAGTTATAAAATTGTGAGAAAATATACTATGTTAATCTATGATTTTATCCATCATTTGGTATTTTTAGATATTAAAGATGTGAATTTAAGACCCTATAAATAAATACAAGTTGGTTTATGGAATTTGCTTAAAATGTCATTTTTAATAAAATCTATTAATATTCGAAGTGTATTTGTCTCAAATGTTTTACAATAGTTATGATTTTTAAAATCCAACATTTTGGTTTGGATGGATTAATTTGATTAAACCCATTTCATGTCTAATTAGTGAAGATAAGATGAAGAGATTTAAAATAAAATAAAATAAAATAAGTTATCTTCTTGATTTTCTAACCACCAGCGTAGGAGATACCACCAACCCATGCAAACTTGCAGGCAGCGTAGGTACTTGGTGACTTCTTGTGGAATCACCCATTGCTCTGCACCACCCTTTTCAACTCTATATAAACCCATCTAGATGAATTTCATTTCCCACCAATTTGAAATCTCTCGTACAACTGCAAGTGCTGCTCATTCTCTTCTTCCTCTTTCTTCAAAGCTTCTTCTCACGTTCTTCACCTTAGGCAAAATTTTGGAAAAGCTAAAACTCCGCCCAACTTTCCAAGTGAAGGTAACCACTGTATTTGTTTTGAAATTCCAATAGGTTTAGGATCAAACAGAAGTGAATTTGGTTTTGAAATGAGCCTTAAAATGAGTTTTGAAATTTAGTGGAAACCATAATTTTTCATGTGTTTTTATGATTTCACCTTCAAAATCAGAGGTTTTTCTTAGTTGTTTTATGTACATTTGATCTCTAAATTATAGTATACTCATATACAAATTCATTGGACTGGTTAGATTTAGAAAACGAATTCAAGAACCCATCTGTTTTTGGATTTGTATTTGACACTGCTTATCCCATCACTACGTTCTCTGCAAGTGGCTGGTTGAAGAAGACAGGTCTCGGAACCTTCGAAAGTTCAGAGGTTACTATAGCAATGCTGAAGCCAAGTTCCGAGGTCATTGTAGCAGTGTTGATGCTCTCGGAACCTAACTTTGAGATTCCGAAGTCACTGTAGCAGTTTCCGAGGCTCAGAAGTTCCAAATGCATGTTCCGAAGCAAATTTAAGACATTCTGAGACTGTAGCTTCGGAAGTTCCAAAACCACAGTATCAAGTTCCAAAGCTAGGTTCCGAAGCAAGTTCTGAAGGAGTTAAGTCACGTTCCGAAGGGTCTGTTAAACCCAGTATTTAGGCAGTGGATCGGAAGTTCCGAAACCATAGTATCAGGTTCCGAAGCATGTTCCGAGGAACCCAGAACCGGTTTTTCTTAAGATGTGTTTTGATTGTTAAAGATAAGATTTTTATGTTAAATCTTGATCTTAATATTTGGTGTGATATTCCCTATACCAGATTCTTATTTAAAAATGATATTAACCATTTTCTTTGTACTATTATATAAATATATTATGTATTCACTTCCAGGCCGATACTCTCTATCTGTGGCGTAGCGGAAACGCAGCTCGGTAGCTATCAGTAGTTGAGCAATTAACTTCGTCTCTAGGTAGAAAAGAAACGTTCGAACACTAAGTGATCTTTAGGCCTAACTCGCTATACGAGTAGCGGCTTGAGCATACTATATCTTTAGGCCTAACTCAATATATGAGTAATGTCCTGAGCATCATATATCTCTAGGCGTAACTCAAAATGTCTCCATAGTCATTTTCAGAAGACAATATGTGTAATGGCCTAAGCACCTATTTATATGGATTATTTTAATTTAAAATGGATAGTAACCCATGTAGGAGACTCGTATCTATTAATGATTTTTATCATGCATGGTATTGTGATTGATGATGATATTCTCAGATTTGAGAATTTGAGGATCATGTTATGATAAGGGATTAAAATATGAAGTTGATACTGGTGATGAGATGCTCCGATGTGAGAACTTGAGCATCATATTATGATGAGAAACTAAAGCATGAAGTTGATACTATTGATAAGATGCTCCGACGTGAGAACTTGAGCATTTATGATATTGATACTGCCTCCACGTACCCTCAACTGCTGAACTTTTATCAGCCTAGGTGCTTCGATTACTGGCCCAGGTGTGTCAGTTGCTGGCCTAGGTTATCAGTACCGACTAAGTGTGTCGGAGATGTTCTTGTAAGATGCTGCATTTTGACCGTGTCGGGACTTAATCCATTTCTAATTAGTGTAGTGCTTTGGTGTTACAATGGCATGGCAGTATCACAGATGACTTGAAAAGTTGGTATAGCTGACCAATTATAATTTGAAGTACGATGAATGATATGCGAAACCATTGGATAGTGGTATGTCAGTGATATACAGTGGTATGATAGTGGTATGTCAGTGGCATGACAACAGTATGACAGTGGTATGGCAGTAATATGACAGTAGTATAACAATCTTGATAAATCGGTATTGTAGACCAATTATGAATTCAAGTAAGATTTTGGTAAAATGGTATATAAGGCCATTTATGGTAAGTTGGTGAGTATGGTAAAGTAGACCATTCATGATTAGATAACTGTGATTTTAAAATGGTAAGAGTATACCATTATTATTATTATGATTTGACTGAATTGATTAACGTGTACATGTTGATGAATGTGTTATTTTAAGATCTCTTCACTGTGCTTGGAGCTCACATCCCTTACATTGTAGGGTTGGCACCTGAGGAAGAGAAACCTCTACCGGTGACTTAGAGTGAGGGAGTCTTTGCAGTCAATCATACTTCCCGATGATGGGTAATATGTTTATTATATTTATTTTCATGTAAATGATGTTATGTTGATTTTAGTACCGTCTGTGGTACTATAAATCTAAGCATGTGTAAATTGTTATGTTTTCGTTCGCAACTCTGATCGAATAAATGGAGATATTTGTTTGTGAAATATATATTTGTATATGGGAACATTTGGTACATGTTTAAGTCCACGTGAGAAGAGCATGTGCGACACTTTCTATGATGGGCTTTTTTGCAAATTTGAAGATCCAGCCCAGCTATGATGTTAGTTGATGGGAGATTATAAAATAAAAAATTAGTAGCATTCCAGGCCCACCATCGGGTTGGGGCATTACAATAAACCGGTGGAAACATATAACAATAGCTGATACATCTGAATGATAGCCATTCACATTTCAAAGCAAAGTATAAGGATTCCACATAAGTGAAATTTCAAGTATCAAGTCTAACACAAGTATCTAGGACTTTAAACATAGTTATTACATTTCCATACTCATAACTCTTACAAAATTACATTCTCTCAAAATGTAAACTGTCACGACCCGATCTCATACGTGGGCCTGGGACGCGACTAATTTTTTTTTTTTTTAAACCTTAACCCAATGAGTCACTAACTCCTTAACATATTACTCATGTGAGTCTAATAACTACATGAAATATCCGTGTCTTAAATATTCCTAAACATATTCAGCAAAATAAACCGAACAATTTTCACTCAATCACATGGAAGCAGTATGTTGAGCACACCAACACACAAATATATTATAGGTTTTTATGCGACAAGAGGCATATTTATTATCAAAATTCATAAAGTAGTTCATAAGTTCACTTTGTTTCCTTGAGCGGGAAACTACGAGAAACGTCCCGAGTTTGATTTTTAGCGAGGTCCATAGGTTCCTCCATTCCTCCTTTTAGTTCATATCCTGCAATGTAAGGGACATGAGTAATAGCCCAGTGGGGAGAGCTCACCATAAAAATCAACATACAATATTCGTGAAATTAATAACAATGCATGTTCCGTGAGTGAAATACAGTTAATCTACTTGATTCATATTACCATAACGTCCAACATAATACATGATACCATAAATAATGCATGTTTTATGAATTCAATGCGGTTAATCCACTTAACCTATTTTCACCCTAGGATTACTTTCTAAGGTGTTCTATAAATTTTTATTGGGGTCAGCCCCCATTCAGCAACTTGCAAGTGCATACGGTCTCCGCGACCCGGTCTACTAGCCCATCCAACACCAGCGGTTGATGGTGGTCGACCACGGCTTACTAACACGTCCAACCCAAGGGTTCGCAAACGGTGTTCAGCCTAACATCACAAGGTCTCCACGACTCGGTCTACTAGCCCATCCAACACCAGCGGTTGATGGCGGTCGACCTCAGCCTACTAACACGTCCAACCCAACGGTTCGCAAACGGTGTTCGGTTAACCTCAGCAATTATATCCCAATGGCCAATATCAGATTTTCAAATTTATTATCTTTCACAGATTTAACTTATAAACATAATTCTCACATGCAAATGTCAAATGCATGATAATGCATGATTTTCATTGCCCTCCTTACACAGGAACTTATTCTGAGAGAATCACCAAATTCCAGCCTTACTCTTCAGTGTATCCACTACCAATACAAGAAATGAATAAAATAATCAATGTCACACAAACATATAAAACTGGATTTAATAACATGAATGCCTTCACCCACTTTTTACCCGACAATTACCAGACACTCCATAGGTCCATACTGCGTTAGAGGCTATAAGTCATCGGCTTCCCGACACCAATTTACGCCTACGTTGTATACAGTTAGAACATTTACATCCCTTACATATAGGCGGTGTCAGGTCTCGCATTCTGGACCTATATAGCATTTTCCATCTTTAATTGACCATGGGTCCCATTTCAGTCTGATGTTAGTGGGTTTAACACATAACACAATACAAGTGTTGGTTCGAGTCTCCTCACCTCTATCCGCAGAGACTATCACACAATCTGTAAGATAAAATAATAATATAAATTTCGAGTCGATAAAGTATTTACGAACTACTTCCCATCTCCCGTGCATTTTTCAAGAAAGCATGATAAATGTAGTGAGTCTCCTAATTCTTCCTATTCCATTAGATTAAGTCAGCAGTTACTTGTCAGCCAACCAAAACATCACATCAAAATAAAAATATAAAGTACTCAGTGTCCGGTCACGTATTTTTTCCTGGCCAGGGAAAAGTATTGAGACAGAGCCTAGAGGGTACACTACAAAAATTAAATAAAAGTGCTCAGTGCCCAAATCATTTTACCACCGGGCGACCAAGGCCGTCTCAGATGGCCACCGAGCGACGTTTCCACTACGCTACAGGTGGAGATTTTCGGCCCAGAGAGTACAATGCAAGTAGTATAAAAAGTACTCAGTGCCCCACTTCAAGACCATGGGGTGACTAAACGCCCCCTCAGATGTTATCATCGAGCGACTTAAGCGCCACTACTGATGAACCATCGGGTGACTAAGCGTCACCTCAAATGGTATTACCGAGCGACTAGCGCCACTACAGACGATAGTATGGCCCAGAGGTTATGATAGTGAATTTAAACATACAATGCGTAAAAATAAACACACAATTGTTAAATGGGGTTAATCTTTTCCCCTCTTTTAATTAAAGGCTAAAAAAACAAACTTTGAAAATAAAATAATTTTAAAGGTATAATTTAAAATTTGAGAGAAAAACCTACCCTCCCTTTATTTTAAAAATTTAATTTTAAAATCCAATACTAAGCTATTGAAATTATTAAAATTAAAAAAATAAAACTATTTTGGTACCTCACATGCGGAAATCCATCAATTTTTTGCCAAGTTTTGAAAACCCGACGTTGATAAGAGGACCCTTCGAATTTGGCTGTTTCGGTTGCTTTCGTTGCTTGCACCGACCGAAGAGAGGAGAAAAAATGAAAATGAAAGAAAGAGACAGGAGAGTTTGACGAAGAAAGGCAAGAGAGAGAGGTCGCTATGGGGGAAGAAGGAAACAAGGAGCGAGAGAGTGAAACGGTAGTGGGTTTTTTGTTTTTTGTTTTTTCCTTTACTTCCTTCCTCCCATCACGTTTTTAAATAAGGGAATGGGTTGGCTGAAAGCCACCCACGTTACACTCTATAGTATAGGTTAGGCTTAGATTTACCTGGATACTTATCCAATTAAGATATTTTCCATTATTTTATTATTATTTCTTTTTTCAAAATTCCTTTTATATCCTTTGTTAAATCTGAGCATTTCAAAGTCCCTCTAATTTAATCTAAATAGTTCACTAGGTCAAATATTAAATTATTAATATAGTATTAAATTTTGGATAAAAATTTCGGTCAACAACTTAGTGTTTTAATAAAAAAAACACCGATTTGGTAAAATTTCTTAATTTTAAAGTATCTTCTGGAGAAAATTTAATTTTATAATTAAGTAGATTAAATTAATCTGATAAAAACATTCTAAAGGTTTAAAGTGTTTTGGAGTGAAACACCACTCCATCTAAGTGCAGAGTATTCGACGGCTCACATTTTTCGATGTAAAATAATTGTTAAAAACTCGATATTTTGAAAATCTGAAGGTAGAAATGGCTCACTTATTTTACAGATTGAACATTAACTTCCTTTGTATATTTTTAGAATTTTATCTTCCCTATCCAAGTGGGGTTTTACCACCTATAAAATTTTAGTTAGTGAAAATAGGTAGAATTAGGTCGAGATTGGCATTCCGTTAAGTCCGGATGTTAAAAATAGTATAAGATCTTCAATTTGAGATTGAAATAAAATGAAATGACTGAGTTTCCAAAGCAGCTAAGTTTTAACCCTAAAATAATATTATTAATAATCATAACTTATTATTATACTTTTAAAATTTAATTTGAAAGGGTTTTCGGACTCGGATCGGGTCAAACTCAGACTCGTTGAAAAGTTCATTCAAAATTCTTCATGATCAACGTAACAAAACTTATAATTAATGGCTAAAAAATATTTAGTTAATTAAAATCTGTCTAAATTAATCACTAATTTTGGCTGGGGTATCACATAAACAGAATACAAAATAAATTAAGTCCTCTTCAATTCCAAAATATCAAACAGATAATAATTTTCCCAAGCGCTTCCTTTTTGCTTTCTTTCTACTCACGTCTAGCTGTTAATTGGCCCTGCTTTATCACACTTCTCTTTATCTACATTAGATTCTAAAAAGGGGAAAGAATTGTGGGTTTAGTCAACGCGCCCAGTAAGAATTCCCATCAAGTGGCTACCAACATGTGAAGTAATAAAAATAGGAAAACAAATCGTATATATTAAGCATACCATACTTCTCATTCGAAAATATACAACATCCCGTACAAGATTCATTTCATACAAGTATTAAAAACTCATTCAAATCCACTTCATAATCATTTCATGCAAATAAGAATCATAATACTTTTAAATGTACTTAAATCAATATGATGTATTATGCCATGGTGACATGAATCTATTCAAGCCCATCTCACGCCCCATCCATTAGTCAATCTTTCTTCCTTATTCAATGGTTGTAAACATTGGTCATTTATGTCCGTAACTTTCCCGTGGCACCGACTGAGAGCTACTACCCAATACTTAGCAATTTAACTAGGACTACCAAGGGAGCGCTACACACCTATACTCCTATGCAGGTTTCGGGACTTCTCCTGACCCTAAAGCATTATGCCCAATTAGTGTGCCATAATTTCTATAACCTATAGACGTGACCATATATAATAGTTATTCATTTCATATGTGTAAAAATTACTTCCAAGATCAAAGTACGCCATCCCTTCGTCTCGGTCTTATGTGCATGAAGATCATGTCCATGCAATGATATCAAATCCATTTGACATTATATAAAATAACCTATAATTTCCATGCTTGAAACAACACTTTATCAAATCATCATCAAAACATACATAAAAAATAATTTATACAACTTTGAACCAAATACACATTTATAGTATCACTATGGTACTTCAAGTAGGTAGGAAAAACCTATGTGATTGAAGGTAAGTTGTCGAGGAGGACGAATCACGATATGACTCGTACACCTCTAAGTCACCTTCAAGTCTTTCGATTATTTCCATAGATTAAGACACAATAATCACATCATTAGTTTATGTCTTTAGTTTCTGAATCTAATACTTAGTACTTTTATTAATTTCCATTAAGTGGGTAAGATTTGGAGAATGTTACTGGTGTCTTATTAATCCCACATTAATGATCAAAACTAGGGTGTGGAGTGTTGGTCAAGCTAGCCAAATATCTAAAAGAGTCCTAGAGGGGGTGAATAGGACTATTGGAGAATTTTAAAATCTATTTAAATATTGGGCACTTTAATGATTAATCAATACAAATTTGCTCAATTAATATTCTAAATATGATTTACAAGCAAGATTAAGTTTAAGCAAATTATGTGTGCAATAAGATATGAGCTAAGCAAGTGCACAAAATAAGGTGAAGGAGATGAGAAGAGGTGGAAAATTTTGACCCAATGATTTTTACGTGGTTTGGCAAGCTTGCCTACATCCACGCCTCAAGTAAATCACTTGAGGATTTCACTAACCTTCTCCTTCACGGGTGGAGAAGAAACCAATTACGAAGCTTAATCTACTTCACGGGTGTAGATCGACCTAATCACCAAGAGAACACCTCTATTGAAAGCCAATAGGGTTACACCAACCCTTTACAATATTTCACAATTAATAGAAAGATGTTGTGCTTTGAAATATACAAAGAACTTAGCCTTGAGTTACTTGAAGTAGCTTGGGCTTGTTCTTGAATGTCCTCCTCTTCTTGGCTTGATGTAAATGTTCCAATGAAGTCCAACCAAGGTGATAGCAAAGAGGTTTAGGGTAAATAAAGATTTTCCTATGAGGATTAAGACTCTAGAAAGAATCTCTACTTAACACATTCAACTTAAAGCATAAGATGCTCAAGATATGCCTATGAGAGCTTTTAATGTGTTTGAGATTAAGAATCAAAGCTTAGAGGATTATAACTATGGAGTTTGTAAGCTTTGGAAGATGTTTGTAAGCTTGGAAGAATGTATGAAAAAATTGGTCTCAAGTCATAAATCTTTTTCTCTCCAAAAGCCTTACATTTATAGGCTAGAAAAGTTCCAACGGATCTATCTTCGGACCTTCCGAAGATAGGTCTCAGATCTTCCGAGGTTGCAACGGTCGGATTCCCAACGGTCATATTACAACAACTCTTTTGACCTTGCAACGGATAGCTTCGGATCGTCCGAAGGTTTATGGTCGGAACGTCCGAAGTTCCCAGGGATACCTGGGTTCGGAATATTCTCGGACGTTCCGAGACCGTGTTATCGGAAGTTCCGAGCTGCCCATAAGTCCCAACGACTGATAAATGAAATAAATATCGACGGACGTTCCGAGACATGTTCTCGAAAGATCCGAGCTTCCCAGAAAAACCATTTTTCACTAAGTGTTGGAAGCTTGAGATTTTATGAAAAACGTGCACATGGTGGAGAGCTCAAGAGTGTTCTATGTAATCAGTTAGATTTAACTATAATGAACATTTTAGATTGCAAGGACACACAAAATATGGAGATATTTGATAGATCGCGAGAGCTCTCCACAGGGCAGAGAGTGGGATTAGAAACCCTGTTTGTATTATTCCACTTTTAACCAAAAAGGCTTCTAAGGCTTTAGGTCAGTCCTATAGTCCATATACCTGTGATAGTTGGCATTCAAAGAATTCTTCCGGTTTTGGTGCGAGCTTTCAAAACAACGTGTTTTCTGGAGCTTTAAGCTTGATTTGACTGTGCATGTCTTCCAGAGATGAGGTCTTAGACACGTAGACGGTGACGACTCAGTCAAAGAAATTAACAACTCAGGACTCAGTCTGACACAGTCACGGAATTGACAAATCAGTTTGACTCAGGAGAGGCAGATTTAACTTTTAGGCCAACATGGAGTTAAGATCAAAATAGTCTAGTCACTGTCAGTTCAGAACTTGGGTTACTCACTTCCGCACTTCCGAACCTTGTTCCGAAGCTTCGAAACATCCGGTTCATCGCTCGGATCGTCCAAAGTATATAATACATAGGTCTGCTCAGAACTTGATTTTGGAACCTCCGAACCAAGTTCCGAGACTTCGGAACCTCTAGATCTTCTCTTGGTACTTCTGAGACATGTAGTTCATAGTAGGTTGCTCGGAACTTGGTCTCGGTACTTCCGAGCCAAGATCTGAGACCTCAGGTCCTCTTTTGGACTTAACAAATTTTCCTAAGTGTTTAGTCTTTCCGGGGTTTCATTGGTCTTCTCAAAACTTGGCCTCAGAACGTTTGAGGTAGGTTTTGAGACTTCATACCTTCCTATGGTATTCAGAATGTCATGCATTTCCTTGGACTGTCCGAGCCTTCGGCACTTATCTCAGAATGTCCAAGACATGTTCCGAGACCTGTCTTCTTCAGACAGTCACTTGCAGAAAACTACAGAAAATGCAGTGCGGGTTGAGTTTTTTCAACTCAAAAATTACATTAGGGTGGGTCATTGGCTTTTATTCTTATTCCTAACCCCTTAGATCGATTCCACATCTAATTGGTCGCATTTTAGAAGCTTAAAACCCATGATTTGATTAACAAATTCATTGAATTTAAATCAAATTCCATGAGCTGTGGAAAGACCAAGAAAATCCAAAAATTTTCCAATTTCCAATTTCTAAACTCGAATTTGTCTTGCGTTGGTTCTAAACTATCCTAATTTTCAAATTGAGCTTTAATACTAAATCTAGGGAGAAAAAACTAACCTTTTGTGAAGCTTTTCCGCAATTTTTCTTCTTTCCTTCTTCTTTCTTTCTTATTTTCTTCCCTTGTTTGAGTTTCTCTAATGGATGAGAAGAGAGGAGGAGGAAAATCGTGTTGAAAGGTGGAAGAAAGGGATACACAATGATGAAGAATGGGGAAGGGAGTGGTTGTTATGTGAAGAGAAATGGGGAAGGATTTGCCGTGTGGGAGAGTGGAAAAATAAGGGTGTGCCATGTGAGGGTATTAAGATAAGGGGTGGTGGCTTTTCTTTCCTTCCTATTGTGGTTGCCCTAAGTTGTGAGTGTGGTGTTGGGCCACACCTTTCCATGTGGCGTGCCACGTCATCGCCTATGTAGCGTGATGCTGCATCATCAATTTATTTTCATTAAATTTCATAAATTAATTTCTGATCACACCACTTGACATTAAATTTATATTTTAATCTCTAAATTAAATCCCACTTAATCTCATCTTAATTACTTAATTAAGTCTCCTTAGTCTCAATTAATCATTAATTACCCTTTTTAATCTAATTTATTAATATTAAATTTTTCGGGGTGTTACAGGAAAGTTCAATCAACGACATCCTCTATCCAACCCTAAGCCTGCATTGGAGGTTCCTCCTCCTCAGGTACTAATCCTGAAATGTGAGAGGTATGAGCTCCATGTCTAGTAAAGAGAATTTGTAATACCCCAGCCCAATTTAGGAGTTAATTATGATTAATCGTGATTAATTAAATAATTTTTATCCATTAATTATGAATTATTTTTCTCTAATCGTAAAAAGTATCCAATAATTTCTTCAACGAATCTGAGTTTGACTCGATCTGAATCCGATAACTCTTTTAATTAAGTTTCAAAGGTATATGGACAAGTTATGAATATAATAATAATATTATTTTAGGCTTAAACCTTAGTTGCTATAGAAACTCAGTCATTTGACTTAGTTTGAACTTCAAATTTAAGATTTTGCATTATTTTTAAATTCCGGACCTAATGACATTTCAATCTCGTTATAATTTTGTTAATTTATTTTACCCCTAAGTTTTAAAGTGGTAAAACCCCAATTTGACAGGGCAGAGGAAGTCCTAAAAATATAAAGAGAGATTCAATACTCAATCTGTATTATAAATAAGCTGTTTATTTCTTTACACTCTAAAATAGTGAGTTTTTGATATTTATTTCAAGTCATGAAATATGGGCCGTTGAATAATCTTTCACTTGGAAAATGTGGTTTGTTACTAAAAAACACTTTGAAATTTTAGAATGTTTTTATCAGACAAATTTACTCTATCAAACTATAAGGTTGGATACTTTAAAAAAGAATCTTGAAGATTATGAGATTTTGTTAAAACGGTGATTTTTAGCAAAAACACTGGGTTTTTTAGATAGATTTCACTCCAATTTTAATACCATGCTTAGTTTTTAATACCTGACCTACTGAACCAATTGTATCAATTTCGTGAGACCCTGAAATACCCAAATAAAAGAAAGGACATAGATATAAATAGTAAAAAGAATAAACTAATATTATATTATAAAATAATAATAGAAAACAGATGTAAGATAAGTTTCAAAGCTACTGTTGTAGCTTGTAGTTGTGCTGGAAGGTTACAACACCGTCAAATGCCTATGTCACTGTGTGGTAGTTGTAATAATAATTATAATATATATAATGATAACTGCATAGTTATCAAAATCCTATAAAGCTAATGAATAGCTTAGGCAACTTGTATGGTTAAAAAATCCATAAGGTTGCTTATAAATAAGAGTAATCAGAGAGGAAGTAAGAAGGTAAAAAAAAAAAAAAAACCCCTCAAAGTCTTTCTGCCTCTTTCAAAATAGCAAGCACTCTCTCTCCTATTTTTTCTTTCCTCTTCTTTCTCTTGTTTTGGTCGTACCAGCAGTAGCCGAATTTTGCACTCAAGCATCCGAACGTTCGGGTTTCCCGCGTTCTTTTAAAGGTTTTTAAATTTAGTTAATCTTACACGGAATTTTGCACCCAAGGTATTAAAATAATTCTATTCTTATTTTTATTAACTCCATTGCAAGTTAGGAGTAGAATAGCTTAGCATTGGGGTTCAAAAAATGAGATTTTTTTTAATGGAGGAAAAATAGATTTCCTCTTAAAATTTAAATTTCACCCTTAAGATTTGTATTATTTTACGTTCAAAATAAAATTTTCGACCCTAAGTAAAATCGGGGAAAAGATTAACCCCACCTAACTATTGTGTGTTTACTTTTCCGCCTTATGTATTTAAATTCCTGTACTGTACCCTCTGGGCCAAAATATCAACACGTCTCCATGGTCCTTTTTCCAGAAGACAATACGAGGATAGGGCACTGAGTACTTTTATTTATTTTACTGTCTCTGTACCCTCTAGGCCTCTCACAATGCGTCTCCATGGTCCTTCCTCCAAAAGACAATATGAGAGAAGGCAATGAGTACTTTATATTTTTCATTTTATTATAATGTTTTGGATGGCTGACAACTAACTTTCTGATATAATATAATTTAAAGGAATAGAAAGAGCCTAGGTGACTCATTACACATATCATGTTTTTTTAGAAAAATAGCACGGGGTTTGGGAAATTATTATGTTATATACTGATAAATAGAGAATTTATACATTTTACTCTATCTTATAGATTTTCTGTGAAAAACTCAACCGGAAAAGGTGAGGAAACTCGAACTAACACTTGTTTTGTGTTATATGTTAAACCCACTAACACCAGACTAAAATGGGACCCATGGTCAATTAAAGATGGAAAAGGCTATATAGTTTCAGAATAGGAGACCTGACACTACCTACATGTAAGAGATGTAAATGTTCTAACTGTTTAGAACGTACGCGTTAAAATGGTGTCAAGGAGTCGAGGACTTATAGTCTCTAACGCAGTATGGACCCATGGAGTGTCTGAAAATTGTCGGGTAAAAATTGGGTGAAGGCATTCGTATTATTAAATCCAGTTTTATCTGTTGGTGTGATATTGATTATTTTCTTGATTTCTTGTACTGGCATTTGATACACCAAATGGTAAGGCTGAAATATGGTAGTTGTCTCAGAATAAGTCGCTATGTAAGGAAGGCACTGGAAATCATGCATTATCATGCATTTGACATTTGCATGTGATAATTATGTTCATAAGTTAAATCTGTGGAAGATAATAGTTTTGTAAAGTTTGATATTTGCCGTTGAGCTATAATTGCTGAGATTAGCCGAACATCGTTTGCGAACCGTTGGATTGGACGTGTTAGTAGGCTGTGGTTGACCGTCATCAACCGTTGGTGTTGGATGGGGTAGTAGACCGGGTCGTGGAGACCTTATGCACTTGCAAGTTGCTATATTAATTCCGTGGAGGAATTAATATTAGTTCTGGTTAGAACTTCAAATGGGGGTTAACCCCGGCGTTATAACATGGCTGGGGACCGATCCCGGTGTTAATAATACAATCTGAATAAAAACCTTAGAAGGTGATCCTAAGGTGAAAATGAGATATACTAATAACATGTGTTTCTATGACATGCATTGCTTATGCATTGTTGCATTACAATCATTGGATTTTATGGTGAGTTCTCCCCACTGGGTTGTTGCTCACGTCCCTTACAATACAGGATATGAACCAGAGGAGGGATTGGAGGGACCAGTGGTGCCTCGTTGAAAGTTAAAACTTAAAAGTTCCTAAGGTTTTCCGCATGTGGAAACCATTTGTCTGCTTGAATATGTTTGAGTATTTGTAATAAATATGTCTCATGTGCCATAAGAAACTTATGTCTGTAAGTTTTAATGTCATATACATTATATCCACTATGTTTTCGTTCGTAACACTGATGAGACAAATGAAAATATTTGTTGTGTGATATGGGTTTGTATATGGGGACATATGATATATGTTTGAATTCATGTTTGAAAAGCACGTGTGACATTTTCTAGGATCAGGTTTTGGTAAACTTGAAGATCCAGCCCAGTTATGACATTGGGTGATCAGAGTTTATTGTTTAAAAAAAAAAAATTTAGTCACGTTCCGGGCCCACATTTGGGTTCGGGGCGTGACAGAATTTAACATAACACATAAATCAAATATCAGGTTAGAGTATGCAGGTTAATCATAATCATCATAATGGTCTACTTATACCATTTATCATACTTGAAATCATAACTGGTCTACTTTACCAATTTACCAAGTCACATCCACTGTCATACCACTGTCACACATCAAAAACACTACACTGCCACATCACTGCCACACATATAAAGCACTACACTGCCACATATAAAGCACATCACTGCCACACATATAAAGCCCTATACTAACTATTCAAATGCATTAAATCCTGACACGGTAAAAATACAGCATCTTGCAAAAGCATAAACGACCCCAATGGTACAGCCTATTGCCAATAATAAACTGACCTAAGTGGTCAACAATAGCCCGACAACTAAGTGTGTGGAGGCAGTAAGAACTTCATAGTTCAATCTCTCACCATAACATGATGCTCAGGTTCTCACATTGGAGCATATCATCATCAATATCACAATACCATGTATGATAATCATCATTAGTATCAATATGGACATATTTTAGCAATATATCAAGTCTAGGCACTGTATTATGCCTCCATTCTAATAGTTAGAATAATGTCCATCCCTCACATGGAAGCAGTGTCAAGTCTTGCATTCTGGCCTATGCAATCTTTTTTATACCATGTAAAATCCATGAAACTACTCATTACACTAGATTAACATAACCTGAGTTACCAATGTTGTATTAATAAGTCTCCTCACCGTAAAATGTAGGGTATCGCGGGTATCTGTTACACAAATAGAAATCCAAGTAAATACACATTTATAGACAATGCAATATACATTCATAGCATTTCAAATCTTATTTTCCAGAAAATTCAAGGGAAATGGTTGAGCCCTCATAGTAGGTTACTACTCCTTTTTAAATTATAATCAAAATAATATCAGTCACATCAAAACACACAACAAAATAAAAATCAAAATACTCAGTGCTCAGTCTCATATTTCTTCCTAGCCAGGGTCGAATATTGAGACTTTGCCTAGAAGGTACAGTACATGAAAGTAAAGTGCTCAGGCCACTATACATATTGTCTTCTGAATTGGACCAATGGAGACATATTGAATTAGGCTTAAAGAGATATAGAAATGTAAAATGCTCAGGCTACTACTCGATAATCTTCTGGATAAGACCATGGAGACATATTGAGTTAGGCCTAAATATTACAGAAAATAAATCATTCAGTGCCAGATCCCATTTTACCAATGAATGGAATTTCTGCAGTGCTACTGATCTCTATTGAGTGGCGTTTCCGCTGCGCTACATGTAGATAGTATCGTCCTGGAAGTGAGCACTCAAAGCGATAATGTAAACACACAAGAGTTAGAGTTAGTATCATTTTAAACTTAGAATCAAGCTTCTGCAAATTAATCATCATAATTAAAGCATAAATCTTAAAATATTATTCCTAAATAAATTCTGGTTACTTCGGAACCTGCTTCAGAACTTGATACTGTGGCTTCAGAACTTTCGAAGCTACAGTCTCAGAATGTTCCAATTCTGCTTCGGAACATCCATTCGGAACTTTCGAACTACGGAACTTGCTACAGTGACTTCGGAACCTCCAAGTCAGTTCCGAAAGCTGAGCACTGCTTAAGTGACCTCGGAATTTGGCTTCAGAACTGCTACAATAACCTCAGAACTTCCGACTAAGATTCTGAGACCTATCTTCTTCAGCCAACCACTTGTAGATAGTGCAATGACGTGACATGCATGGTCAATTACGAATCCAAAAATAGAGGGGTTCATGAATTCGTTTTCTATATCTAACTAGTCCGATGAATTCATCTATAAGTCTATTATATTTTAGAAATCAATTGGAAAGAAAACAACCATAAAAAACCTTTGATTTTGAAGGTGTAATCATCAAAACACATGAAAAACTATAATTTCCACTAAATTTCAAAACTCATTTTAAAGCTCATTTTGAAACCAAATTCACTTCTATTTTATCCTAAACTTATTAAAATTTCAAAAGGAATTCAACGGATACCTTCGCTTTTAAAATTGGTTGAGTTTTGATGTCTTTGAAAATCTTCCACTTCCAAACTAAGTGTAGAACATACAGGAAGAAATAGGAGTTTAGACGAAGAAGAAGTATAGAAGATGCAACACTTTGGATTTTAGAAATGGTGAAAATTCTGCTGCCAAGGCTGTGCTTAAACAGAGATTGAGGAGATATGTAACTAGACTTGCCAATGGTATGAGGATCGTGCACGATCCTTTGAGGGCTAAGAACGTAGGCTGCATGAATCATCCATGATTCATCAGCGACGCAACTGCTTGAGTGCAGCTACATGGGTCGGCAGAAAATATTTAAATTTTTATTTTATTTATATTTAAAACCCCTTTTTCCTTAATTAAAAAATAAAGTACAAAAATATCTAATTTAGTTAATTTAAAGGGTCCAGATTATAGAAAATTAAAATCACAAATATCATAAAATTTTTGGCAGCAATATACTTTGAAAATCATTGGATTTTAATAAATTTGACATTTAAGAAAATTTTCATAAATCAACTTGCATTTATTTAAAGGTTTTAATATCATTTTCTTAAAATCTAAAAATATAAAATGACAGTTTAAAACATAGATTAAACACTGGATGTTTTTTTTATAATTTTCTGACTTTTCTAACTATTTAAAATAACTACTTTATAAATAGGGACCTTTTAGGTCACTAAAAGTAATATTTTCGAAAATAAAAAATATAGATTAAAAGGTCCTACATATTCAACATTTAAAGTCACTAACATTGTATAATTTTGAAAAACCAATTATTTCAAACAATGTGTTCTATAAATAAACAATAATTAAATCACTTAAATAATAATATTTATAGTAAATTACCATTTTGCCCTTCTATCTTTAATGAGTTGGATCAGCGAAGTTCCGATCTCTGATTGGGCCGATTCTTGACTTTTCAACAAGTTCAATCCGTAATCTTCACGATTAACGGATCAAAAACATAATTTATTAACATTAATTACCCAATGTAGCCTAATTTTGGGTCAGAATATTATATAGTCCCTACCAATGATCAGGAGACCAGTCCTGACTAGAGATTCAACCAGATTTATGCATTTCTCAACTTTTTCCCTTTCTTCCTCGGGGTTTAGAGTTTTTATGATCATCAACAACGTTTTGGTGAGATCCTTCTACTTAAGCTTCTAAATTCTTGTTGGGTAATTCTTGTATTCACTAGAGTTTGCATCAAACTCTACAAGAACTGTTATTTGGGAGTAGTTTTGAGAGATTAATTGCATAATCTGAGATATTTTGTATCCTCGAACACTTAAATTATAAAAGTGTGAAGAGAATTCAGTGTAACCCATTATTTTGTTAGTGGAGATTGAGCTATAAGTAGCTCCGTGGTTTTAACTCTTCAATTTGAAGAGGTTTCCCACGTAAAATCACAGCCTTGGGAACTGCTGGGAATTTGGGTTTATTTCATGGTGATGTTTTACATTTCATGCACATTATGTTTCTGTCTTGTCATGGTTTTGATTGATTGATTCTACCCAAAGAATGTGAGAACTGTAGTTGGTAAACTCAAGAAGTGTAATCTTGTTCTAATTCCGCAATCCTAAAATATTGGTGTTAAGTCTACACCCCATCACATCGTGCTGCTGAATCTTCTTCCATGAGCCCTATTGACGAGCTGACCAATGGCGACAATCCCAGCCATTCCATTTTTGAAGAGATGGACGATTTTATCTTCCAGGGGCCAACCTACAACAATGATATGCGTTGGGGTTGCCAACGAGTTCATGTTAGAAGTATAGGGAGAAATTTAAGATTTATAAAGGATTTTGGTCACTTTACCTAATATGTTAGTATTTTGGAATGGATACCTAGTCCTAAAAAGTGGTATCAGAACCAAATATTAGGCTAACTCATATGGACTCAAGAGATCCCTCAGGTGAATGGGATGACTGGCCTTGTTCGTAGGGGGATTGTTGGAGCCGCGAACGAGTCCACATTGGAAATTTAGAGGGAGATTTAAGATTAATAAAGGACTTGGTAACTCCACCTAATCGGCTAATCTTTTAAGATGGATACACAGTCCTAACAATCTCACCAAAATAGAGTGCCTAGAAGTCCCAAAACTAATTTTGAAGCATCCATGGAAGAATAAGGTGACAATTCCACCAATCCACTGCAAAGAATTTGGAGTATTACTTTCATCTTTTACAATAAATCTATAAAATTAAAAGCATAATTTGTCATTAAATGCCTATTTATGTTTGGAATCTCAAGTTTTAATAGTGTGATTATTAAATACTAATTCATTGGGATTTTAATTTTATTTGTATAAGAATCAAATAAAAAAAAATTAAACTTAAATTCTCTTATTTTTTTCAAATAAAAGGGGAAAACTCAAAAAACATAGCATACCAGGCCCATTTCATTTTTTCCCCCCCACAAGAATTAAAAATAGACTTGATTAACTATAAGTGGACCAATCTAAGCCAAATTCTAACAACTTGATGTTAATGGTCAAATCACCATGATGAATTGAAGATGTCTGGTGAGTAAGATCACTGAAATCAAGTGACTAAAAATTGAATTTTAGATTTAGATTTTGTATAGTTATAGCTTATCAAGTCTACTTTTAATTTTTTTAGTTAAAACTTAGATGGACATTAAAAACTAAAAAAAAAAAACATGTTTATTGATTTTTTAGTGTTTACATCAATTCCAAATAAAATATAGATAGAAAGGTGTTTACCTGTATCGAAAAGACTTATGGATGGCCTGTTGATCGGTGGATTTAAATCATTACATTTTTTTAATACTCAAATCTAATTCCTGTGGCTGCAACCAACACTTCTGAAAACAACTTCTCGTCTCTTGTGAACAATTGCTTGAGAGAGTGGTTCTTTCTGATGGATCACTTGTCAATTATCATTGAACCCTACTATTTACCTTAAAGCTACTCCTAAAAGAAAGTTTGACTTTGATAAAAGAAAATTAGATAAAGGGTGTATTAGTTCAATCAAAGTCGAGCTTGAGGTATGCTAATGATAAACAAAGAGTTCTTTAACAAGCCAAAAGAAATTTGAAACAACGATGGTAGACAAAGAGTATAGTAGAAAAGAGAATTACATGAAATGATTGTAGATATGGTTGGTAAACTTTATAGAGGAATGAAGAAATTAACACCTACGTCTCGACATGTTAGAAATATGGTTGGTAAAATTTATAGAGGAATGAAGAAATTAACTCCTAAGTCTAGACATGTTAGAAATTACAGGGAGAGTTTGTATTACAAAAGTTTAGATACTTGAATTCAATGGCAAAATATAACAAGGGTTTGATTTAGGTATAACCAATAGGATGAGAATAGAGTGGATATAATGTAAATAAGTTAGTGGATTTTTATGTGATACAATGATCCTCGTTGTTTAAATGGACAATTCAATAAAATAATCATATCACCCATGATGCTATCTGGAGTGAAGTATTCGACAACAATGAAATGACAAATAGACGTAGTTAGAGTAACAGAGATGTTGATTCTTCCATGGTTAAGTGGATTCATTTTAAAAGAGAGTTAAAAATGACTACATTGTAAAGACTTTAAAAAATACTGCCAATAAATGGTATGACGAGGAAAACTCGTTTATGATGGCCTGGTAATATTAATAGAAACTTAGAGACAATATTAATGTGTAGAGTTGAGAGATTATAAATGAAAAATATAAAAAAGAGAAAAAAGACTACTTAAAAAACATGGAGAGAATAGGTGACGAACATTCTAGTTCATTGTAGAGCCAAATGGTAAAATGACTATAATTGATTATGATGACAATTATAACTTAGACATGAACACTGAGAAATCCTTGACTTCTATAGGGAACATGTTTTACTTCCTGTGACTTTACTAAAATGACCGTCGTGTCATTTTAGCATTTTCCTTCCACTACTACCTGGTCCAATGAATGGGTTTCGAGTGCCAACACCTCCAGATGGCAATGGACCTCGTGGGCTCGGGCTCATTAACCCCAAAACCTAAAAATTAACACCTTAGAATCCGAATAATTATTTATGGGGACTGAACGTGATTGGCCTGATCAAGCTTGAGTTAGGCCCAATAATCCTTGTCCAGGGCCAAAACATATATGGTATTTGAAATTAATGATAGTTTCCTATGTTCAACATGATATTTTATGTATATTGCATTAGTTTGTAATGAGATGGGTTTTTCATACCTCTCAAAGATGGGCTTTTGGGTTAAAATTGTGGTTCAATCTTGAGCCTTTTTACTGATAGGAGACTTGAAAACATTATTCCCCAGACCTGGACCTATTTCAAATTAAACTTTCTCTTTAAACTCAAAATTGGGTCTATGGCCAGTTGATTTTTCCCACATTTTTTAAACCAATTTAAACAACCTTGGACCTTGCCTGGCCCAAATTGCACACCTTTCTAAAAGTCTCGTGTTTAATTAGGCTTAGCCTAGAATATTTACCAAGTGTCCCTATATTGGCAGTGGGAGTACTATGGCAGGATCTCCAGAGAATATGAGGCCAACACATTCTTTCACACAGCCTACTTATGGCAGAGGATCTCCACAAACCTCTAGAGGGTCGGTGGCACTAGACAACCTAACAAGCTAGGGGACAAAGACGTCCTCAGACTACACAAGGGAGAGTTTATACGATTGTGACTCAGATGGAAGAACCGATAGAGAACCGGGTGATGGAAAAGTACATAATCTTTTTATAGCTTTATGGCACGATTATTGTTTGATACCGGTGTCTCTCATTCTTTCATCTCTAGATCATGTTGTGATTAGTTAGAACAACAACCAGTAGTTATAAGTAAGCCTTTAACGGTAGTTTTACCATTGGGTAAAAAGGCACTTGTGAATAAGAAATGTGAGTCATACATTCTGAAAATCTGTGTTTAGATTTGTCGTATGATTTTTTAGTATTGGAAATGATAGATTTTAACATCATCTTAAGCATGTACTAGTTAGCTACTTACCAGATTTTGATAGATTGTTCTCGGAGGAAAATCTATGGGGTTTCTCCAACCAACGTGCAGTTGACAGAGAAATTGATACCTATGATAAATTGAGAACTAAAGTTTCTGACCTGAGGGCGTATTCGGGTAGTGCGGTAGCTAGTATGGGATGGGAGGATGTAGGAGGTGTAGATTCAGATATACCTCGGGTGGTGTGTGAGTATATAGACGTGTTTCCAAACCAGCTTGTTGGGCTATCTCCACGCCGAGAGATAGAGTTTATTATTGATTTACAGCCTGGAACATCTTTTATTTCCATAGCACCTTACAGGATGATGCTGGTAAAACAAAGGGAATTAGCTACACAAGTAGATGAACTTCTCAGACTTAGTTTTATATGCCTGAGTAACTTGCCTTGGGGCACACCAACTCTCTTTGTGAAAAAGAAAGATGAGTCTATGAGAATGTATATAGATTACCGACAGCTAAATCAGAAAACTATAAAAATAAGTATCCATTGCTTAGAATAGATGATCTGTTTGATTTGTTGAGAGGATCGAAGTGTTTCTTAAATCGACTTGAGGTCGAGATATCATCAATTGCGGATTAGGGAAGAAAATATTCCCAAAACTGTTTTCAAACGCAGTGTGGTCTCTATGAATTTTTGGTGATGCCATTTGGTTTAACCAATGCACTAGCAACATTCATGGATCTGATGAATCAGATTTTTTGACCGTATTTGAGAGCCTTTTTGATAGTCTAAATAGATGATATTTTAATATATTCGTCGTGAGAGGAAGAACATAAACGTCATCTGCATATTGTCCTCCAGACTTTAAGAGATCACCAGTTATATGCTAAACTCAGCAAATGTGAGTTATGGCTAACTTAAGTTCAATTTCTTGGACATGTGGTATATACAGATGAGATCTCAAAAGATCCAGCAAAGGTAGAAACTGTGATGAAATGGGAAAGACCCAAGAATGTTTTTGACATTCAAATCTTTTTGGGATTAGCAGGGTATTATCGGATGTTTATTCCAAACTTTTCCCAAATTGTTGTGCTAATGACTCGTTTGACTCGGAAAGACGTCAACTTTGAATGGAATGAAGATGGTGAGAAAACATTCCAAGATCTAAAGGAGAAGTTGACTACATCTTCTGTGTTGATGGTGCCTGAGAAAGGACTAGGTTACACAGTGTATTGCGATGCGTCCAAATTTGGATAGGGATGTGTGTTAATGCAACTAATGATCAGAATAGTAAGGTAGTTTCTTATAGTTCTAAAAAACTGAAAGGACATAAGCAGAATTATCCAACTAATGATCTGGAACTAGCAACCGTAGTTTTGGCACTAAAACTGAACGATTTAATGTATTTTTTGATCATCAAAGTCTTAAATATTTGTTCACTCAACAAGATCTGAACATGAGACAACGGAGATGGATAGAATATTTAGGAGGTTATGATTTTGAACTCTCATACTATCTAGGAAAAGCCAATGTGGTAGTTGATGCCTTGAGCAGGAAATTTTATGGTAATATAGCATGTATGGCATCACTACAATGGAAGATGTTAGAAACATTGTACGACTATGATTTGGAATTTCAAAGGAAACGAGCCAGCATGAATCAAGAACTTGGTTCTGCAGCCCGAAATACTCGGAATGGTGTTAGAAAATCAACAAGTGATACAGAGGCAAAGGATTTACTAACTCAGTTATCTAATGGAGTTAACATGGAAAATTGGAAGATCATAATCAACGGAGGTTTGACTTTCAAAGATATATTATTTGTGCCTGAATCAGAGGGATGTAGGGAAGAAGTACTTAACCATTTCCATCATTCCCAATTTGCAGAACATCTTGGTGGCACAAAGATGTTCATGATTTGCGTGGACAATTCTGGTGGAGAATGATCAAGCGTGAAGTAACACATTTTGTGTCTAAGTGCCTCACTTGCCAATAGGTCAAAGCTGAACACCAAAGGCTTGGTGGTAAAATGCAACATCTTCCAGTGGCCAAATGGAAGTTGGAACATATCACTATGGATTTTGTGACAGAATTTCCAAAAACTACCTAGAAAAATGACTCAATATGGGTGATATTGGATAGATTGACTAAATCAAGTCATTTTCTGGCTATCAAAAAGAAAGATTCTCTAACTACATTGAGTAGATTGTATGTTAAAGAAGTAGTTAGATTTACGGAGTACCAGTTTCTATCATATCAGATAGAGACCCTCAGTTTGTGACAAGATTTTGGCAAGGATTACAGAAATAAATAGGTACAAAGCTATGCTTTAGCACTGTTTTTCTTCCACAGACAGATGGTCAATAAAAAAGAACCATCCAGACATTGGAAGATATGCTAAGAGCATGTGTCACGGACATGCAAGGGAGATGGGAAGATCACTTATCATTGAATGAATTTGTATACAACAATAGTTATCAATTAAGTATACAAATGACACCCTACGAGGCTCTGTATGGTAGACCTTGAAGATCACCCTTATGTTGGATCGAGGTACGAGATAAAGAACTATTGGGACCAGATATAGTGCGTGAGACATCTGAACAAATTGAAATAATAAGACAACGTCTCAAGACTGCACAAAGCAAACAGAAGAGTTATGCTGACAAAAGGCGAATACCAATGGAATTCGCAATCGGTGACCATGTATTTTTGCGCGTCTCTCCGTGCCATGGTGTACAAAGGTTTGGTCGTAAAGGGGAACTATCACCTTGATACGTTGGACCCTTTGAAATTTTGAAGAAATTTGGAGAAGTGGCTTATCAGCTAGCACTTCCTCAAAGCTTGGCAAGAGTACATAATACATTCCATGTAGCTATGCTCAGAAAATATGAACCAGATCCATCCCATGTGCTGAATTGGGAAGATATTGAGATCTCAGAAGACCTGACTTATGAAGAAATTTCCATAGAGATACACGGTTCTCGGACTCAAGTGCTGCGAAGGAAGGTCATATCGTTAGTTCAAGTGTTGTAGCAGCATCATAGAGTTTAGAATGTAATATGGGAGCCGGAAGTGACAATGTGAAGGTTATACCCTAGTCTTTTCACCAACTAAAGGTATGAGGTTTATTTTAAATGTCGTGACGAAATTTTTTAAGGAAGGTGAGATGTAATACCCCGACCCAAAATTAGGCTTAATTAGGTGATTTTGTATCATTAATGGTGTTTTGTGATCCGTTAATCATAAAGATTATGGAGTAGTCTTTCCGAAAAGTTTAAGTTCTGCCCAATCGGAACTCGGTAGCTCATTGATCAAACTCGTTAAAGTTGAAAGGGCAAAATTGTAATTTCTCATAAATATAATTTATTAAAGATATTAATCCTCGTTTATTTGAAAAACATTTTAATTGAATTAATTAGACTTTCAAATTCACACACTCTCAATGATTTTTAATTCTGAGTTTATTGGATCTTTTAATTTATCTTTTTAATTTTCAGAAATATAAATAATTGTGACCCTAAAAGGTCCATGTTTATAAAATATTAATTTTAAAATAATTATAGAAGTCAGAAAATTACAAGAAAATATCATGTGTTTAATTTGTGATCTACCCAATCATTTTATATCTTTAGCTTTCCAAAATACAATTTTTAGACACTTGAATAAAGACTGATCATTTCATGAAAACTTGCCTACAAGTCGTATTTGTCAAGATCGATTGATTTTCAAAGTCTATTTTTCTCCAGATTTTTACAGCGTTCATGATTTTTAAAACCCAACATTTTGGACTTGTTGGATTAATTCAATAAGACCCCATTTATACTTAAATAATGAAGATAAGATTAAGAAAATAAATAAAATAAAATAATAATTTCATAAGCACCTGAGTAGGTGATAAATCAACGATGATTCTCTATCTTCTTTTTATTTCTGCTTCTTCTTCTTTTTCTTCTTCTATTTCATTCTTTTTCCTCTGTTTCTTTCTGGACACGAACTGGGCTTGAAGCGAGTTGGACCTGCTAAGCTTGGAGAGTAGAGGGGTTAGGGTTTTTCGAGCAAAATAAATGAGAGAAGAGAAGAAGGGCAGGCTGTTGCAAAGAGGAGGAGAAGAATGGGGACTGAGAGAAAGAGAGAGAGAAAGAGATGGAGAGAAGAGCAAGAAGAGAAGGAAGAGGGGCTTGACGGCGGTGGCAAAGGAGAGGGAAGGTGATAAGGTTTGAGAGGGGAGGGAAAAAGAGCTAAGAGAGGGTGAGAGAAGAGAGGGCCGAGAGAGGGAAAGAAAGAAAGAGCAAAGGGCGGAGGCGGCTACTCAACTTAGGGTTTTGAGAGGATGAGAAGAAAAAAGAAGAAGACAGGAGGAGAGGGCCAAGGGAGAGAGAACCACAAGAGGGGCGGTGGCTCTAGGGTTTGAGAGGGGAAGCCAAGAGGAAAGGGAAAAGATAAGAGAAGAGAATAAGAAGTGATGTGAACTGAGAGAGAGAGAGAGAAAGAGATGGTAGCGGCGGCTGCAATAGAGGGAGAAGGAGAGGGCAGCGCTGCAAGGGGGTGGGTTGGAGTTAGGGTTCGAGGGAGAGATGAGAGAGGAAGAAGAGAAATGAGAAAGAGATGAATTTATAGTTAGGGTTAGGGTTAGGATTTTGATTTCTTTTTTAAAACAAAGGAACTCTAATGTTTTCAAAATCTAAAGAAAACAATATTTTTTAAAACAATAAAAATATGTTTTTGAATCATTTTTGCATAAAAATATTTAATAAGCAAATTACTAAAATCCCCTCTGAGCTCCAAAGCTCGAAATCGAGCAACCTAGGGCCCACCATAGAGCCAACACCATCTCCACTGCTACTAAAACACCTAATCTAACACAGAGATCCAAAAATCTCACATAAATTTTCGAAAGATCGGGTCGGATCGTTACAATACTACTCCTGTTAAGGAAATTCGTCCTCAAATTTCAAACTGAACTCATGCATCTGGTATCTCAAATGGTCCAATCTACTGGGGTGATAACTTTCCTCTACACCCAAACCTTTGAATCCCATGACGGGGCAAAACATGAAGGAAGACATGATCCCCCACCACAAACTCTAGCGCCCTCCTCCAACAGTCAACAAAGCCCTCCCGATGACCATGGATAGTCAACAACCTCTGTTTGATTAGTCTCACAAGCTCAGTAGTCTCCCTAAGCATATCGGGTCCAAACATCACTGTATCACTACGCTCGATCAACACAAGCACGGTCTGCACGGCCTGCCACAAAAGGCCTCATACGGAGCCATCTTGATACTGAACTGGTAGTTGTCATTGTAAACAAACTCAACGAAGTGAAAGTGACTCTCCCAGCTATCGTGCCAAAGTCCAAAACACAAGCTTGGAGCACATCTTCTAAGTTCTGAATAATTCGTTCCGACTGGCCACCTGTCAGTGGGTGTAACGTTGTACTGAAACACAACTGTGTGTCCAATTCTTTCTACAAATCTGCAAGAACTGACGAACAAACCTCTAATCCCAGTCTAAAATAGTCGACTATAGGCGAACCATGCAATCAAGCGACCCCCGAAAAATAAAGTCGAATCAAAGTCTCCAAAGAATCCGTCGTCCTCATACCAACAAAATGAGCTGACTTAGTCAATCAATCCATTAAGACCCACACTGCGTCATGCCCTCAAGGTAACTTCGACAAACTAGTCACCAAAATCCATAACAATGCGATCCCACATCCACTCGGGGATCGAAAGAGATTGTAATCCACTAGCAAGTCACAAGTGCTTTATCTTGACCTGCTGGCAAGTCAAACATAATTCATAAGCTTTGCCACTGCTCTCCTCATGCTCCACCAAAATTGTTGACGTAAATCAAAATACATCTTCCCGCGTCCCGGACGTGCTACAAATCTTAAGTGATAGAAGTGTCGTAATACCACCTCACAACACGTCCTGACATATGTACATACAGTCTGCTTTGGAAAATCAAATGGGTCCGCTGACACTGGCCACTGAACCTCTCAATGTGTTACACCTTGCATCCGCCTGCGGAGCTCTCAAAATTCCATCATAATTCTCTGTATGGGTGATCATGTTGCAGAGTTTGGACACTATATATCCTCCAGTCAAACTCAACAAGGCTCCTCCAACTACAATTATCTTATTGGAGTGGTAAGACATCACAAAGTCTTAGTCACTAAGACACTTCATCCACTATCTTTGTCTCATGTTCAGCTCTTTCTGAGTTAACATATACTTGAAGCCATACTGATCTGAGAAAACTTCGACCCTCTGGCCATACAAGAAACATCCACAAACCTTGAGTGTAAAAACCATAGTCACTAACCCAAGTCAAGAATAGAATAGTTCTGATCATGGGTCTTAAGCTATCTCGGACCACAAGCTATCACTCTCTCATTCTGCATTAATACACAGCTCAAACCATCATCGGACACATCACAATAAATCGCATGGCCATGACCTCTCGCCAGTACCATCAACACCGGAGTGGAAGTCAGGATCCTCTTCAGCCTCTGGAAGGATGTCTCACAAGCTTCATCCTTGACGACTGGCACATCCTTGACAAACCGTCTATAGTAACCGTAGAGACCCCAAAAAAAACTTGCGGATCTCACTCGCACACCATAGTCACTCCTAACTCAAAACAACCTCAATTTTGGCCAGATCCACAACCACATCGTCGTCTGACACCAAGGGCTCCAGAAACTAAACCTTCGGCAACCAAAACTCACAATCACTGCACTTCGCATTTTATCTGTTTGAAAGACAGAATAACTTATGCATTTCTGAGTTGTCTTTCCATGTTTGCCGCCACGAGGCCTCATTGGAATCCTCGAGGCTTCGTGGACGTGATTGGCTACAAAAATGCAGACAATCTTATATATTTCAGCAAGCTGGATGAAAGATAGACCAGACACACACAGAACCTTATTGGAAAATCCCAATAGCAGCCAGAGACATTTCTCTTATCTTTTCTCTCTTCTTCATCATCCTTTGCAAGGACATGAAAAAAAGTATTCGATGCTTAAATTATGAAGAAGATGATGGCTGATTTACTAGGACCCAAAAATCAGTAAAATCATTGTCCTAGAATCCATGTTCCGCTGTACCAAAGCTCATTGAAGAATGGACCAAATTTGGAGGAAGAGGTGCAGAGACATCAACAAGAAGAACACATATTTTGAAGAATTGTTAAGGCCCAAGGCAAGTGTTCTTTGTTTATCTTTTTTATCATTTTACGGTGGATTAGATCAGTGTGATTGAACCACCTTAAAAAATAGGTGACAAGGATTAGACCAGAGAGGTCGAACCTTTCAAAACTAGGTTGTAGTGTTTGGGTGTGACTCTCATATATAGTGGATTTGGGATAGCCCTAGAGAAGGTGAGTCCAACAGTGGATGTAGGTTCAGGTGAACCGAACCACTATATATCGTTGTGCATATGTGGTTTGCCTTAATGGTTTGATTCATTTGTTTATCACTTGCACACACATTTATTCCGCTGCATATATTGTTAAATTTGATAAATTATTTAAAAATGAACTAAAATTGAAAACCGACCTATTCACCCCCCTCTAAGTCGTGCATACTTCCAGTAACGGAATTTTCACATCTCCAACACACTTGGGCTGGTACTAACACACCTGGGCCAGTAGACGTAAACCGATACACCTAGGTCAGCAACTGACACACCTGGGCCAGTAGACTCAAACCGACACACCTGGGCTGATAATCAACACACCTGGGCCGATAATAGTTTAGTACTTAAGGGAACGTGGAATCAGTACCAATATCATCATAGCTCATAAGCATTTCATCATCATAATTACAATATACGATAAAAATCCTAAAATCAATAAGCAATTTTCACAATAGTGTATCATGTCTAGGCATATAAGTGGGTTCATTAAGTCTGATCCTTGAAACCACTCATTGCACTAGATCCGCTTAACCTGATTTACTCCTACTACAGTGTTAACTCTCCTCACCAAAAGTATGGGGTATCGAAATATCTGTCAAACATATAAGCAAAGATACAATGAATTATACAATCATAATCAAACATAATACACAGATATGTATATACAATACAATACATATTCAAGTCCTTTTATCCTATTTTCCAGAAAAAACTCCATGGGAAATAGATCTGAGTCTCCTAAATGGGTTACTATCCATCTTAAAATTACAATAATCAATAATATAATAAGGTGCTCAAGCCACTACACATATTGTCTTCTGGAAATGACCATGAAGACATATTGAGTTAGGCCTAAAGATATAAGATGCTCAGGCCACTACGCATATATTGAGTTAGGCCTAGAGATATAAGATGCTCAGGTCACTACTCGTATAGCGAGTTAGGTGTAGAGATCACTCAGTGCCCGAACCCTTATTTTCTACCGAGCGGCGAAGTTTATCGCACAGCTACTAATAGCTACTGGGTTGCGCTTCTGCTGCGCTACAGACAGAGAGTATCGGCCTGAAAGTGAATACATAATATAATAGTACCAATGAAAGGGAGTTAGTATCATTTTTAATTATTAAATTAGCATAAACGTCACATTAAAACTTAGGATCTAATTTAACATGGAATGTTAACTTAGACTAAATTTCAAAACATGTTCTGGGTTCCTCGGAATCAGGTACTGTGGCTTCAGAACTTCCGAGCCACTGCCAAAAATCTGGGTCTTTACAGAACCTTCGGAACTTAGGTTCTGTCCTTCAGAACTTCCGAGCCTGCTACAGAACAGAAAACAGAAAATTCCAAAAATCATGAGTCTTGGTCCGCCTCGAAACTTCTGAATGGTCGGCACGTCCGAAAGGGTCTCGAAACGTCTTGTCTGACCTGTTGAGGCAGAGAGTTCAACAGTTAGCCTCTGCTCATTCAGAACCCCAAACTGAAATTCAGAACTTCCGAAGTGTTACCTTCGGATCTTCCGAAGGCCGATTCTCGGAACTTTCGAGAGTCGTCTTCTTCCTTTGTCACCTGCAATAGAGCAGTGATGGGACTGTGTAAAATACGAATCCAGAAATAGTGGGTCTTCTGCCTTCGTTTTTCACATCCTTCTGGTCAGATGGACTCTTCAATGAGTCATCTTTAATTTCGAGATCAAGTGGACCAAAAACACTGATTGAAGACATCAGATTCAAAGGGAAAACCAATAAAACACATGAAAATTCAAGTTTTCCATTAAACTTCAAATCTGATTTTAAGAGTCAAAAGTCAACCAAATTAACTTCTGTTTGATCCTAAACAGGTTAGAATTCGAAAATAAACACAATCGTTACCTTAGCTTTCGTTCCTGGGTTGAAATTCAATAATTGGAAAAATCTTCCACTTAAGCTATAGTTTTGAAACGGAAGAAAATTTGCAGAGGAAGAGAAACACAGTAGAGCAAATGAAAGGTAGGATTTCTCCTCTCCCTTTCACTGTTATTTATAGCCATGGAGGGAGGATGAGGTGTGGCCTTCAGGCAGCCACGGTAGTCAAACTACCATAGCCTAGCATGCATGAATCATCGCATAGAGCGATGATTCGGACGTACACAGTAGGTTTTTGGAGTATTTACAGTTTAGTCCCCTTAAACTTATTTGCATTTTAAGCTCAGTTTTTTTTTTTTTAATATTTAACTATTAAATGATTTATTTACTTTAATCCATCTTACCCAAAATGTTGGGTTTTAAAATCTTAAATTACTATAAAAATTTGGAGATTTATATTTTATCAAAATTACTTGATTTAAACAAAATTCATATTTTTAACACTATTTACTTAACTTAATTTGCATTTATTTTAAGAGTTTAAAATATCTATTTTCAAAACCTGAAAATATAAACAATGAGTTAAAATAAAATCTAACTATACATACTTTTCTTAAAATTTTCTAACTTCTAAAATTATTTAAAATAATCATTTCCTAGCTTTCGAGACCTTTTCGAGTAGTTTTAATAAAATTTTCTGAAATTAAAAATATAATAAAAATACTTATAAGTTTCAGAATTTAAATTCTTAATAAGGAAATTAACATCACTCAAACAACAATCAAACAATTATTTAAATAATACAATAACACTGTCAATTGGAAATTACCATTTTGCCCTTCCAATTTAAATGAGTTGGATCAACGAGATATCGATCTCTGATCGAGTCAATCTTGGACTTTTCACAAAGCCCTCACTATAATCTTCATGATTAACAGGTCAAATTATGATTTATTAAAATAAATCATATTAGTTAAGCCTAATTCAGGTCAGGATATTACATCGATGATCCCTCAAGACCTGAAGCACAACCCTCAGATGTTACTCATGATCCTCCTCTGACGTTGAGTATACCAAGATGTCGTCCATCCCCAACAAAAGGGAACTTGCTTTTCACAGATGCTCTACTCAACTACCGGTAACAGTCACACAAATTCATGGAGTCATTCTGTTCTTAGTCAACAAAGCCGGTGTACCCGAAGGAGACGTTGGGTCAATTGTAGACAAAAGACTCCAACTCTCTGAACCGACTCTCCAGCTCTAACACCCCTACTGGTGTCACCCGATAATGACAATCGAAACAGGCGTCAGACTGGGGAATAAATCTACAACAAACCCTACCTCCCAACGCTAAGCCCCAAAAGTCAAAACACATGACCCCCAGATCTAGTCCACAATACCAACCAATATAGTAGTGAGATTTAACAACTATTACAATTGTTCATAAAACTAGATGACAACTAAAACAGATATACAAGGTTCTCTCAAAACGATAAAAAAAAAACAACCTAAGTCAACAGCAATCGCCACTACCTAAGTCTGATGCTGGGACCCATCGAGTCTCGCCTCCACTGAAGCACTTCAAAGGCAAGGGGGGTGAGCTCTACACGCCCAATGAAGGACACATATATAAATCACCCAACACACATCACACACTGCATACCCACTACTACGAGATATCAAGAATGTCTACATGTATGGTCACACATCACACACTGCATACCCACTACTATGAGATATCAAGAATGTCTACATGTATGGTCACACATAACACACACACAACCCACCGTGCAAAGCACCCAACACATATATGACATAACCCACAACTGCCCTACCTCTAGGGCCACCACCTCCACAGAGGTCCATACCCACACCCTACAGACTGGTACCACAAGTCGTGAATCATAACCTGGCCATAAGGCCCACGGAAGTTGTCCTCAGCTTCACCATCCCTCGACCAATGAGTGGGCGGAACACCCTCAACCCACTCAGTCATCCGAAGATCATAAATCATACCAACGAGAGTTGTCATCAACCGCACCATCCTTCGACCAATAAGTGGGCGAAACACCCTCAGCCCACTTGGTCGTCTAGGGATCATAAACCATACCAGCGGGAGTTGTCCTCAACCGCATCATCCCTCGACCAATGAGTGGACGAAACACCTTCAACCCACTCGGTCAACCGGAGATCATAAACCATACCAACGGGAGCTATCCTCAAAAGCACCATCCCTCGACCAATGAGTGGGCGAAACACCCTCAACCCACTCGGTCGTCTAGGGATCATAAACCATATCAATGGGATTTGTCCTCAATCGCACCATCCTTCGACCAATGAGTAGGCGAAACACCCTCAACCCACTTGGTCATCTAGGGACGCCTCATCCATCACGCACTCGAGTATCGTGACTATAGGGGCCTCTAAGACTGCCTTGGGTGAGCCAACACTCAACCCAATGGCCTACTTGACGCTACCATAACTACATGTCTCTCTTGGGACTCCTGGTCACCACGCCCACCAACTGAATCATGCCTCTCCTATAAGCATGTCCGAAGGACACAAGATAGACCTGACAGTCTAAACCATACTCCATGTCCCTCCTGGGGCTCCCAGGTACCTTGCCCTCAAAATGGGACCATGCCTCTCCCATATGTGTGTCCTAATATCACAAGGATAAACCTGCAGTCAACTCCATACTAGGGAGTACACCCACCCAAGTCCAACCACCGGGTAATCCATGGGCACCTTGCCCTCAAAACCGGACCACGCCTCTCCCATGGGCGTGTCCGAATATCACAAGTATAGACTTGACAGTCTAACCCATACTAGGGAATACATCAACCCATGTCTAACCACCAGACGACCTACTGTTCAACCACGCTTCCACTGTGCGGTTTCCCATTACTTCCCAACCCTAACCACCTGTCATGCTAGGGGGTCTCTAAGTCCTGGTGTAGCCTAATACCCATGAACCATCGACATTCCATATATATTAACTACATGCATGCACAATTATCTCTATGCATGTTATCAATCATAGCACACCACGCCATAATCAAGTATATATACCACTAGCTATCACATGCTTGCATATATTAGTATCTCAACACGTTATCAACCAAAGCATGTTCCAATCAATCATAGTAGGCAACACCATCTACTATCTACTACATGTGAATCTATAGCATGTTAATTAAACCATCAATCGCACGAATAACAGGTTATCACACACTTCAACCAATCAAATTATCACATCATAAATCAATCATAACATCAGATAAACAACTCATTCATGTTTCCTCGAGCATCAGGTACGAATACACTCGGATGGGGTCCCCGCCACATAATGGTATCAACAGTTCCCTTGCCGAATGGTTCATAACACCGGGAAGGCCCCATTCGCCGCATTCTATATCTGTACATTTGATAAAGAAATAATATAAGTGAAATGTATGTTAAAATCAATGATAGGTTCCCTCACCTGTGTGCTTTTTCAAAATCCAAGCGATGAAAGCAGGCTGCAGGGTTGAAGAAAGTGATGCATGGCTATCGGGCCTAAGAAACTAGGACGATCCCACAAATATAGCTGGAACGGGCTTGCAAATGGTCCAAAATCAGGCCAGAAACACTCCAGAAATGACCCCCAAAATGGGCCAGGAACAAGCCCAAAACAAGCCTAAAACAGGACTGGAAATGGACTAGGGCCGAGCCTAAAATGGGTCTGGTCGAGCCTAGAACGGGTTGAGTCAAGGACTGGGCCGAGTTGGACGATTGGGTTTGTTTTGGGCTGAAGCTACTAGGCATGGGTCTGAAGCTGGACCTGCTGGGCTTGGAGAGTAGAGGGGTTAGGGTTTTTCGAGCAAAAGAAATGAGAGAAAAGGAGAGGGGCAGGCAGCTGCAAGGAGGAGGAGAAGAATGGGGACAGAGAGAGAGAGAGAGAATAAAAGGAAGAGGGACTTGATGGCGGCGGCAAAGGAGAAAGAAGGTGATAGGGTTTGAGAGGGGAGGGAAAAAGAGCTGAGAGAGGGTGAGAGAAAAGAGAGGGCCAAGAGAGGGAAAGAAAGAAAGAGCAAGGGCGGAGACGGCTACTCAGCTTAGGGTTTTGAGAGGATGAGAAGAAGAAAGAAAAAGAGAGGAGGAGAGGGCCGAGGGAGAGAGAGAACCAAAAGAGGGGCGGCGGCTTTAGGGATTGTGAAGGGAAGCCGAGAGGAGAGGGAAAAGATAAGAGAAGAGAAAAAGAAGTGATGTGAACCGAGAGACAGAGAGAGAGAGATGGTGGCGACGACGACAATAGAGGGAGAAGGAGAGGGCAGCGTTGCAAGGGGGTGGGTTGGAGTTAGGGTTTTAAGGAGAGATGAGAGAGGAAGAAGAGAAATGAGAAACAGCTGAATTTATAGTTAAAGTTAGGGTTAGGGTTTTGATTTTTTTTTTTAAAACAAAGGAACTCTCTAATGTTTTCAAAATCTAAGGAAAACAATATTTTTTTTTAAACAATAAAAAATGTATTTTTCAATAATGTTTGCATAAAAATATTTAATAAGCAAAATTACTAAAATACCCTCCGAGCTTCCAAACTCGAAATCGGGCAACCTAGGGCCCACCATGGAGCCCACACCCTCTCTATTGCTCCAAAACACCTAATCCGACATAGAGATCCAAAAATCTCACATAAATTTTTGAAAGATCGAGTCAGGTTGTTAAAGTAACCTCTGGGCCTATCTTAATACGTCTCCATAGTCCTATCCAGAAGACAATACGAGAAAAGGCATTGAGTATTTTATTTACATTTCAGTATTATACCCTCTCTCCTCTTTCAATATATCTCCATATTCATTTCCAGAAGAAAATACGAGAGAAGGCATTGAGTACTTTCATTTTCTTTTGTTGAGTGTTTCGAATGCCAAACCCCTCTCACATAATTTAAAATGAAGTAGCAATATGTAAATGTACTCACAACCACCTCCTTTATTTTTTGGGAAAATAATCAAAAGGCTTATTTGTACTCTACGTGTCTTATTTGTGAACCAATATTTATATATATTCTTATTTTCACAGATTTTTGCAATTACTTCATAGACTACAGTGAGGAGACTCAACTGTATCTTATTTAAAAAATTGTTTGAGAAACCTAAACTCTAAGACAATGAATGAGACCCATGGTTATTATATGGATGGAAAAGACTAAATGAACCAGAAAGCGAGACTTGACATCGCTCCATGTAAGGGATGATTATTGGTTCTAACTATTAGAAGCATAAAAAGGTGTTAGGGAGTCGAGGTCTAGAAGTCTATAAACGAAGTATGGACCCATTTACATGTCTAGATGTTGAAAGGTTAATTGGATTAGAGGAAGGCACATGAACGTCAGTAGTCAATTTAAAATTATGTGGTATGTTGTGGTGATTATTTGTGCAGGATATGTATGTTTGGGTCTTGAGACCGAAATTTTGGAAATTGGTGGTATTCTCCAATGTAAACCCTAAGTAAGAGGGCACACACGGAGGAATGTGAGAAATGATATGGTAAGTAGTTATGAATTATTTCCTTATATGGAAAAGTTGTTGCTGGAAAACTGCCTTCACACATTTAGCCGTTGGGCAGTTTTGACCAGTGGTTGGACAGTTGGGTTGTGTAGCTCTTGCAAGACGCGGCATTTTGATAGTATTGGGACTTAGTTGTGCCCGAGAAGCCTATTTCGTGATTCAGTTGAAGTCGTGTGAAAGTGTAATGGCAGGAATTGGTAAGAGTAACAGTGATATTAATGGTAAAAGCAGACCATTGTAGATATTTATGATTTTGGTAATTCAACTGCATTGTATTCTTTATTAACATGTGATATTACGTTAAGATATTTTGGGAGCTCTCTTCACTAGGCTAGTAGTTCACATCCCTTACATTGCAGGTTTAGCACATTAGGAGGAGGAACCTCCACTGATGTCATAGGAGATGGAACATATGCAGTCTATCATATTTCCCGCTGATGGGAAATATATTTATTATATCTATTTTCATTCTAATGATGTACTTTTGATAATTATACTGCATGTGGCATACTAAATCTAAGTATGTATAAACTACCATACTTTCGTATGCTATTCTGATGAGTTAATGAAATGTTTTGTTTTGTGTGAATCATGATTGTTTATGGAGTTTTATAGCATCTGTTTGAAATGCAAGTGTGAAGAGCACGTGTGACATTTTATGATGGACGTTACATTAAACTTAAGGATCCAGCCATAGACTTTGGTAAAGAGTTTGGATTATTATTATTATTATTATTATTATTATTACTATTATTATATATATATATAATCACATTTTCCGGACAGACAAGAGACGGGGCGTGACAAGAAAATTAAAACCCAAACGAAATCAAACATCTTCACTCTTTAGAGACTTGGGGCATGTTTTCACTGATTTTCTTATAATTTTTTAATTTTTCTAGAAAATTAGATTTTTCTGTGTTTGTTTACAAAAACTTTTTTGAGAATTTGAATTCTCAAACCCATCAAGATCCATGGAGAAATGATTTTCGGAAAAGAAATATTTAGTACACCTCCAAAGATTTGACCAAACAAATCTTAACATCTTAAGAACATGCAAAGCCAATTTTATCCATTTATCACATGGATTGATATGATTTTTGACGAATTAAGATTAAATGGAATGGCAAACTCAGCCCATGTATAAAATAGCTTGACAAACAGATCTAGACCTCCAAGACAACGTGAAACTGCTCAACGAAGTTTAAATAAATTGATCCAACTTGACTCATTTATTAAAATCAACTCATACTAACTTGACCCACCTATTAAATGGATTGTCCCAATTCATCCAATCTTAAACGGGTCTAACAAATCCATGCATGACCTAAATCATTTATTAAATAGGTCAACTTAACCATATTACCTGTCCAATTTTAAATGGGTTGACCAACTCTTAGCCCAAAGCACACTGACTTGTGCCTACCCTAATCATTTATTAAATGGTCAACTCAATTTAAACTGACTCATTTGTTAAGTGAGTTGGCCCAATCAAGTGCCTAAAGAAACTCATGAATTGATCTACTTGGCCCATTTATTAATTCGACTTGGGCCTACCAAATCGTTTATTAAATGGCCGATTCAACTTAAAGTGACTCATTTGTTAAGTGGGTTGGCCCAATCAAGTACCTAAAGAAACGCATGAATTGATCTACTTGGCCCATTTATTAACAGTGGATCTAATCCAATACCTATCAATCTAGACCCATTATTAAAAGTAGACCCATTTATTAACCAATTTCTCCCTGTATAGCTTAGCGCAAAAGAATCGTAGATAAATTTTAGATTATAAGGTGATTTTCTACCAAGAATTTTAATTTTTTCTATTGAAATTCATTTGACAAGAAAACAGCACATGTGCCCTTAGGAAAAAAATAAAAAAAATTTCTGTCTTCATCTGACAGAACTTCATTCAAGATTTGGTGTTCCATTTATTCATTCTAAATAGTTTCTCAAATAAGTGAAATTTGAAGAATCTATATATTGCATGGAAAACAAACCATTACGAAGGTGAAAATGGCTACATAACTACTGCATCAAGCTTCACTTGTTTCAGCTCGCTAAGTCAACTTATGAATGGTCTTCATGTCAGAAACTTCATGAAGTGTACCTTGTTCAACATGGTTCCACCACTTGAACAGGAAATTATCAACCACCAGCCTGAACCAGGGAGACAGCTTCAAACCATCTTCACCAGCATCTGCTTTCCTCAGCAACTCTTTAAACTGTTCACGGTTAACATACATAACATCGGCCACCTCTTCAGGGTTTGGTTGCAACTTCACATCTCGGACAAAGAAGAGTAAATAATCCACTGAAATCAAGAAAAGAAGACATGTAAGCCTCAAACGAATTCAAGTTGGAACCTAGGTTTTAAGCTGAATGTTGGAAAATACATTCATGCTCCCCCCACTTCCCATCAGATGGGGCCTTGTACAGCATGCGTCCAAGAGGGACAAACTGATCGACTGGCAATTCTTCAGCAGGAATGCCCAATTCATCAAAAAGCTTTCTCTGTGCAGCATTCCTCACCCCTGTATAGAAAATGAGAATTAATTCTGTACAGCAAAACTAGATTGATAGAGTGAACATGCCAGGATAATACCAAGGAAATTCTCCTCTATGAGCTCTGATTCACGATAGAGAGGATGGCTGCAGCAGGTATTTGTCCACACTTTAGGAAATGTTACCTTGGTTGCAGATCGTTGCTGCACATGAAAGATAAACCAATTAATGCAAAGATCTCATTACCATTTGGTAACTCATTCCATTCAAGGTATGAGATTGCTAACATAGTATTGGCATTAAACTAGACATTCAAAAATTTAATCCATGCTCCTCATGCAAAAGATTATTTGATAGCGCTAATTTGGAATGACCATATCTTAAACATCATTCTTCCAGGATACCAGCAATAACTGCTCCAGAGAAGGAATCGAAGAAAGAGGCCATTCTGTCACATCAGCAATGCAGTCTTTCCAAAAAGAACTCATTCATGGAATGGAGCCACATTAGTGCCCATTTTCCATTTCATTCTCACCATTTGCTTACCAAATAGGTCCAGGGGAATCTGTTTGATCCAATTCACCACAACCCCAAAAAGAATCACCACAAGTGCATGATGCGCCTCCAACTCAACAGGGAAAGAGAAATCAATTACTTGTAAGAATAAAAACGATGACAAAAATATGGACGATGGCATCGAGTAAGCTGGGTTGTTGAAGAGAACCTTAAATTTGTTCATGATGTCACAACGAGGGATAAGGCTTCCTTACCTTACCTTACCTTACCTTACCTGCTCTATAGTTACATGTTTAATGAAACAGACAAATTTATGATATTTCAGAAAAAAAATGATCGATGATCATGAAGTCTGAAAGCTTTAATTTTTAATTTATTTAGGTCCTCTTTCAATAATGGGATGACATGGAAGAATTCCTTAAAAGAATGAAACTATAGGCACTCTAACAAAAGTTATGATCTACTGATTTTTATTAAGCCCTCAATAATCTGAAATTCCAAGTTGCCAATGGTGAGCTCAGATCAAATCCACGTCATCACTTCAGTGGAACACCATGCAGAAGTGCTACAAGATTGAAGGTGAAACATATCATTTTTTGCTTTAATAAGTAGGGAAAACAGACAACTCTAAAAGAGGATAAAGAATATGATCATATTCTGGCTACAACTAAACGAGTCAGATCAAATCCACGTCATCACTTCAGAGGAACACCATGCAGAAGTGCTACAAGATTGACGGTGCAACATCTCATTTTTGCTTTAACAAGTAGGGAAAACAGACAGCTCTAAAAGAGGATAAAGAATATGATCATATTCTGGCTCAACTAAATGAGCAAGGTATCTACCATATATGTCTCTAACGTTATTGAAGCAAAAGGCATTGCTAAAAATAGAGGATACTTAAAATCAGGAGCCTCTTGAAGACCAAACAGGTGTAGAGTGGCTATTGCAAAAGATAGACATAAGAGAGCTTACAAAGATAATGATCCAGCACCATTGCAATTAAAAGAAAAATGTTCCAAGTGTTTGGCAGAAAATATCATAATATTAGGTGACAACATGCACAGTTATATGTAGTCTAATATGGCACTAGAAAGAACACTAGACAATCCATAGGCTCCATTTGGGAAAGGAACTCGCTTTCATGAAAAATTACACTTCTAACATTTTTTAAACTACGTTCCACTTAGATGCATGGAAAGGAAACTACCACAAAAAATAATAGTTACTTATAGCACAGTAGTTTCCTTTTCATGCATGCAAAAGGAACCATAAAGTTGTTCAGTTGCGCTGTTATATGAGATTGTTTCAAATACTTGGAATGGAATCGAGGGAGTGCATCAGCTTCTAGAATAAGAAATTTCATATATGGAAGTGATGATTGAGGATAAAAGAAGTAAACAGCAAAGAATGTCACAAAAAATAATAGGATGTAGATTGCAATCAACATGAAAAATGTGAAAGCATGAAATTTATTTAGAAGGGGCTGCCTTTTTAGGTGAACTCAAGGAATATTGTAAACAGGGGAATGTTCTTTTGTATAGTTTAGAGGCATACGTTTTAGGAAAAGATGAGTCTTAGGTTGTTGGAACTGTTTAAGATTTTTATCATTGTTACATACGAAGGTTTTCTATTGCAACCTATTTTGCTATATAAGAGGATGAAGCTCAATGGAAGGAATCATCACATATTTCACCTCTCCCCCCTCCACCCCCCGCCCTTTTCCCCCCTTCTATCATTCCGTTTCACTTGTTTCTCAGTGAAAATAAGATGTCATGAGTTTAACCTAGTAAAGATGGACACCAAACAAACTACTTAAATCACCCAAATCGAAATTGTATAATCCATGACATCAAGGGGACCACTTCGTGCGTGCGTGCGTGATTCAATTGTAGCAGATTATACAACAAGCCATAACTAGTGAAGATGGAAACACACAAACCACTTGAATCATCCAAAGAAAAAGTATGATCCATGCCGTCAAGGTGACCACTGCATAGCATATTAGACAACAAACTATAATTTTCTCTACTTTTTGGGGTTGCAAAATGGTTGGCTTGTTAGAAGCAAGGTTAGAAAACTCAGTGACTCAACTCATGACACCCAAGCTGACACATTTTTTAGGGTTACCGAGTCAAAAATCGGGGTGGAACGCCCTTAATTTAAAAAATGACACAACTCGGGTGAGTTTGTCTGGGTTCTAAGATGGATCAATGAGTTGGCTGAGACTAGATGAGTGACAAGTCAATCCTTGTGTGATTTCAAAGTATATGCATAATATGCAATTCTCAGATTTTGAACACGAAACCCTCCCCTAAACACCACCATTCTAACCACTCACCCACGCCTCACTTTGCTTGCCATAATTTCCATAAAATATATTATCCGTAAATGAATACAATGCATTGAAAAATATCTTTCATACTATATTTTTAGGAAAATTTGTGTTTTGAGTTTAAATGAAATGATTCTTTTAATTTTATAATTCATTATACACTTTAGTACTTTAATTACTTAATAATATTCAAACAAAAAATAGGTTAATGGTTCATGTATAATAAAGCATACCCCAGCATAAGATGCCACACATGTAAAAATATATATTATGATATTTTAAATATAATTTTTACAGAAAAATGACCCACTTGGGTTGCTGTATTGACTAACTGAGGCCAAAATATTACGTCAAATGAGTCAAGTCTGAGTCCTGAGTTTTCCAACCTTGGTTCGAAGGTAATTACCCATATGCAACCAATGATGTATCATTTAAACATCCTTTCACCAAAAAAAAAAATGCTGATTCAATTAAAAAATGGAATAGTTCTTAGAACCATATGAGACCCAACTGTGGTTTCTGGTAGGCCTACGTTTGTCACCTCCTTCTGTACTTATTTCTTCTCTGTTTGTCTTCGAAGTTGCTTGTAGTCATGGTAGGAGGCAATGGTGAATGCTTTGCCTCAGTTCTGCCCCCACTAGAGAAACTCATCCTTGAGTTCAATATTTATACAAAGTAAAAGTTTCCTTTCGATCAGGCTGAATACTTGAAATGACACTTTTATGCATAATTTCCAATAAGGATTCCTGCTCTTGCTACTTATTTTTTTCATGAATAGGCTCAAGATAGAAATTCTGTCTGAATTGCAATAGTTTCCTATGCTACAATTCATACTATGGATTTTTTTTTTAATGAAGATGAAATTATTGAATGTAATAATCATAGGAAACCAGCCATATTGTTCTTTGCAATCACAATCTTAATGTCAAAAAATTGGATTCAAGGTTCTTACAACTGGTAGAACCATAAGAATGATAGATGCAAATTCCACCACTCATATATTACATACCTGCAAGAGTAGCTCATGTTTTGAGTTAAACAGGAAAACACTGAAAGCTCTATGCAGCAAATTCTTAGATTCTATTATTTCCATCAAATGACCTGCATAGCAACAAAATAGCCAAGATAAATAGACCAAAAACATGTAGTTTGAACAGTGGGTCGCAAGAGTACCATCTGCCTCGAGACAAAAATATCAAAACAAGAACATAATGGAATTGAAAGCAAGGACTCTTTCAATGATAAATCGAGCTATGAGATCATTCAGAGAGAGAGAGAGAGAAGATGAGCCATGATCATAATAACTAGCACTTACAATTGTATTTAGAGTCATGACCAACAACATGATCTTCCTCATCCACTAAAATACATCTAACCAAAATTTACAGAGAGAACCAAAATCAGTCTCCACAAGTTTATGAAATAAATTCAATGTAATGAAGAAATGCTTGTGCATGTCATGCTGGTTGACAAAGCTAAAGAATGAATTGGAAATAATGGCCTGGAAAATGGTATTTCACAAGCCTGGTGGCTCAAATTGATTAATTTTTCATTTGAAACATTTTTGGAAAATCATAGGGCATATTATTCAGCAAAGAAATATCCTCCTAAACACCTTAAATATGTAATTTTTTAATGAAAAGATTTTTCATTCATTCAAGCTGAATCTGGCTTCCTTTTGCAATTAAGAGATCCAAATATTGTTCTAATCAGATTGGTTAAGGTTCAACATTGTTTTCTGGAGTTATTTTTCATTTGCATTTTCTATTTAAGATCTTCCAAGGATTTAATTGGAAATTCTGTGAACATGTCAACCATGATTTATTAGATCAGCACTGATTCCAGAACTGATGTGACAATGAAACTCATTCCATCATGGCAATGAATAACGGAACTAAACATATGTCAATCAGTGGAAACTGCAAGAGAACATAATATCAAAGATACACATGAGAGTGGAGATCCAATTGCCAATCAGATTAATTAGAGATTTGTACCTAAGTTTTATCTCATGATAAGCCAACAAGATCCAAGTCGCTGGATTTATTATTTTCTTCATAAAAAAAACTCACTTTCTGCTTATGCTGATGGCCATTGGGTTGGGCATCCATTATCCAGGCATTGACAAACAACCACAAGGTGGTGTGTGCTTCTCATGATGAGTCAAGCAGATCCAATTCCCTGGAGAAGCCTCCTTTTAACTTTAAAAAGAGTGCCGGGGGGGGGGGGGGGGGGGGGGGGGGGGGCGCGGGGCGCGGGGTGTTGTGATTTGCTTCTTATTTAATAGCATTTTTGGCTGGGTTTGCAGGCACTTGACAATCAACCAAAAGCTGGTAAGGATTCCTAGGAGATTTCTCATTTCCTGGAAGGGCAAAAGGTGTGGTTCAGTTGCCTGTCATCAAGTAAATATTGGTTCCTCATCTGCTTATCGCAAAAATAAAGGATTCAAATGTCTTCCGAGTGAGCTAGGATTATAGTTTCAAGGTTCAACCTTGCCAGACCAACAATACTAAAACACTCATGAATTGATAGCCATTCCACTAGAGAGCTAATGAAGGGCAACAAGATCATGCTTCCTCATGTTTTTTCTCATAACCAATTGACAGACATCTTTTTTATTCCTACCGCTCAAAGAGGTAATGAGTAAAGAGAAGCCACAAATTTTTTTAAAAAAAGAAAGAAGCAGAGCAAAACCAAGTTATCAATAGCCCCTGCCATACAGGCATACATCATGGTATCAAATATCAACTAACAAGAAAGCAGCAAGTGCTGGCAATCTCAAGGTAAAACTCACCACAAGGTTTGGCAAATCTTTTATACTCTACTGCTTAACACAATTCTCACCCTTTACAGGGCTTTGGACAGCAAACGGCATAATACCAATATAAAAATTTAAACTCGCTTCTTCCTACAAAGCTATTGTTCAATTAATCAATTCAACAATTGACTTGAAAATTCTCAATTAAAAATTGAGTGAGTTCCTTCCCCTTTACAATCCCTGATGACTGTAAATGGAAGGACAAGAGCTTGCAGCACACTTGTGGTTCAAGTCATGTTACCATTTTAAAGACAAACAAGAGTAACACCAAATGTTCGTACCTTTCAACCAGAAAGGCCCTATTGACCAGCCCATGAAGAGACCCCAATTTAAGGCAAACTCGAAGAATATATATACGGCCACACCCTTCACACTTTCCGCAGCATTCTTTAGATAGTTCAGCTCTGATATCCCCTAGCCTGGGCATGGAAACTGCAGTGAAACCTAAATCCAAATATCCTAACTATAATACCCCATGTTTGTGTAGGCGTTGATGGGAGAGAAAAAGTAGTCAGGTTGGGCGCTACTTGTCCCACATTGCTAGTTGCGTTGGAATTTCCCTGGTATATAAGTGGTAGTCTTCCTCCTTCTAACATGAGGCCTTTTGGGAGCAACAATGGGTTGACTCGCCAATTGAAAGCCGTGAGGCTCAAAACAGACAATATCATGCTAACGGGACGGATCGTTACAAATGGTATCAAAGATAGGTTAAACTCTCTACCTTTGAGTGTGGGTGTGTTTGTGGACAGAGTCGGGGACGGCTCTAGTCTTACGGGGGGTGGTTTATAAAACCCCATATTTCTGTAGGCGTTGATGGGAGAGAAAAAATAGCCAGGTTGGGCGCTATTTGTTCCACATTACTAGTTACGTTGGAATTTCCCTAGTATATAAGTGGTAGTCTTCTTCCTTCTAGCATAAGGCCTTTTGGAAGCAACAATAGGTTAACTCACCAATTGAAAGTTGTGTGGGCCGTGTGTGAGGCCCAAAGAGGACAATATCATGCTAGTGGGACGAGTCGTTGCACTAACATTCCGAAAGGGCCATACAAGATCTATCTTGTACTGAAACTGAACTCCCCTGACCCTTCATTGTTCTAGAGTAGTGATGTAGTGGTAACCTATGACCAATCAGGAGAAAGGGACCAGCCCAACCCTTATTGCAATAGTGGGGAAGCCATCACAGAAGCCAAAGGAAAAGGAAAAACAGCCACCTTTCTATTTTGAACATTTGACTATCATTAATAATTCCCTTCCTTGTTTGAGTAGCAAGAATTAATCAAAAACAAGGACAATTAACAAAAATTAAGATCATGTGTCCTTTGCTTTTTACAACACCTTAGCAAAGGGACCAAGCATCGATAGACTATCAACTTTTGAATTTGCAGATCAACAAATTTTTTTAACAAATGACATTGGAGATATATGATCTCTCTCATCTCCATAATATAATTGGCTAGACTCCAAGGAAAAGGGGTTTAGCAAAGAGCACCAAAAGAATCTCCTTCAATGTAAGCTTCAGAAATACTTAGAGAATCAAGCAGCTTGAAGCCCCTAATAAAAATTTCTTGTATTTTTATAATTCTAGTTTATGCTTCTAATAGATCCTAGTAACATATAAGAATAAAAGAGTATCCTAGTTGAAGCTAGTCTTTTGTCAAGAAACAACTCTGGTATGGTTCAATCTCCTCAATGAAAACCACAGCCCCTCCTCTCCTTGTGTAATTCTCAATGATAAACTGAAACCCAATTGCATTGACTCCCCTAAGGTAGGAAAAAGTTTGTCCGCATGCTTATTGATGTTGATAAATCAGTCCTTTTGTTACCCAGTTGAATATATGAGAAATTTTAAATATAATTCGTACATATCATGGGCAATAGATATCTTTCATTGGATGATTAGATTGGGTTAAGCTTCAATTGATGATCAACCATATCATACCCCTATTTGAGTAGCTGGAAGAAGTGGGATCTTCAAAATAGCCACTAGATCAACTTCAATACTTCTCTCCCAACCACCGACCATAAAATCATTCCTTTCAACAGCTGTACTATTAGTTTAAATATATCCTCTATATTAGTTTAAAATTATCTAAGATGGTTTGGTCATATAAGTGGAAGACCAGAAATAGGCCCAATATGTAGAGTTGGGAGGCAAATTGCAAGCACAAAGAGGATAGGTAGATCATTGAAATCGTAGAGGGAAAGGATATAGACAGATATTTTTTATTAAGCAGTCACAAAAAGACAAAAAGATCAATAAATTGAAAATTGAAAACAAACAAAAGCGTACAAGGTATAAAAGATTTACACCCAAAGAAAGATATGATAGTTAGTAGAGTGACGGATGTTGTGATTTATGATAGGGCAAATGGAAAAGTAGAACTTGAAAAGCTTTGGGTCCTCGTAAATTTTTGTTCAGGGGTCCCCATTTTCCTTGGAGAAAACTTTGGGCAATTACATCTCTCAAAAAATAAATTGCTCATGAAGATCACTTGAAGATCATTATCTTGGACAAACTTCTAAGATTGACAGTTATCAAAACCCCTTGATAACAAAACAAGGTTGGCCTCATATCCGAACAGCCACTGAAATCAATTGTATAGATGTCCTACGTAAATGAATGAGGTGCAATGGAGATAAGCAGGTCCTTCGATCTATGCTTTGCATGCCATGTGACAGTAAGTGAAAACAGACTGTTCGTAAAATGGGAGGAATAAGGAGAAAAGAAAGGATGGTATGAAGACACAACTAGGAAGCACGGATACTTCAAAATACTTGAAGTACCCGTATCCGGTATGTATCCGACACGGATAAGGCTCAGATACGTACCGGATACGTATCCAATTAATTAAAAAATGTTTTAATTATGGATACTTCTCGGATACACGTATCTGGATTAGGATACGGCAACTAATACACCGAGATACAGCCGGGACACGTCCGGGACACGGGGCGAGAAAAAAAGTACGGGATACGGCATGCGCTTAGTGCGAACGAGAAAAAGGGGAAAAAAGGAAAAAAAAAACACAAAATGAAACCCTATCTTCCGTCTCCTCCACTTCCACTTCGTGCGAAAGAGAAAGGGTATTCTCCTCTGCTGCGACTCCTCCTCTGCTACGACTCTGCTGCGGCTGCTTTTCTTCCGTTTCCAGGTATGCTTCCTCTTCTTCTTCTTCTCTTCTTCTTCTTCGTCTTCTCTTCTTCTTCTTCTTCTTCCTCTTCCTCTTCCTCTGTTCTTCGTCTTCGTGTTCTCTTCTTCTCTCCTCTTCTTCTGTTCTTCGTCTTCGTGTTCTCTTCTTCTCTCCTTCGTCTTCTTCTTATTCTTGTAAACTGGGTTTGATTTCAACAGAAGGTGCTCTTCTCTTTCAGATATTCGTCCTCCTTCGAGACCTTTCTCGGCCAAGGTCACTCTTGCTCTCATCCCAAAAGGGCTGAACCCACAATCGAGTTTTCTTCTGCAGAAAAGGAACTCAGAAAGACAGAAAGTGAAAAAGATAAAAGGGAAAAGGAGTCTGTTAGCAGAAAATGTGTTTCTTTACTGTTTGTGTTTGACGTGTATTCAGGTAAAAACTCCTAACCATTTATTTTATATTATTTTTACTGTTTTTTAAATTAAAAAGTCATTAAATTATCTTTAAAAAAGTTTAAATTAATCTGTTGGCCCCAAACATAAAAAGAAATTGTGCATGTACTAGCAAAATCACTATTGTTGGTCAACCTGCAATCCATTACGAGGAGTTGTTAATACAATTTTTTTTTTTTTGTTATTACTCTTTAATTTCATTTTTTTAAAGATTGAGCCGGTAAAAATCATAAAATTTAAAATTCTGATTTGAACCAATCATAAAATTTAAAATTTAAAATTCTGACATTTTGTTTTTTTTTTTTTCTTATCTATGTTTGAACCAATCATAAAATTTAAAATTTAAAATTCTAACATTTTGTTTTTGTTTTTTTGCTTATCTATATTGCCGTTCAGCCTGTTTGTGAATTGAAATGGCTACTGATGTTGAGGGCAGTGGTAGTAGTAGGTGTGGTTCATCTAGTAGTACAGCTACAAGTAGATTTTGTTCTTCACTGGCTATGGATGACCATTGTCCTCTTTGGTCCTATGTTACAATATTGCAAAGTAGAGATTCGACTCTTGGAGGTGGAAATAGGAAGTGGAAGTGTAATTTCTGTAATAAGGATTTCAACGGTTCATACTCTAGGGTTAAGGCTCATCTATTGAGGCAAATTGGTAAAGGGATTCAAATGTGTTCTTCTGTAACTGAAGAATATTTAAGGGAACTCTTCAAAGTTGTTTCTGAAGCTGAAGAGAGGTCTAGACCAAGAAATGTTCCCTTACCGAATCGTTCCATTGCAACTCATATGGCCTCAGCATCAACTAGTGAGGGGAAAAAAAGACGAGTTGGAGGTACAAGTGCTTTGGAACAAGCATTTAAAAATGATGCTAGAGATCGGCTTACAAGTGAAATTGTTAGAATGTTTTATTCAGATGGTTTGCCATTTCACTTTGCTAGAAATCCATATTATCTTAGTTCATATACTTTTTCTGCCAACAATCAGATCGCTGGATACGTTCCTCCAGGTTATAATGCTTTAAGAACCACACTTTTACAAAAGGAGAGTGCAAACATTGAAAGGTTGCTCCAACCAATAAAAAATACTTGGCATGAGAACGGGATGAGCCTAGTTAGTGATGGGTGGAGTGATGCACAAAGGAGGCCGTTAATCAATTCCATGGCTGCATCTGAGGGAGGCCCCATTTTCTTGAAAGCTGTTGATGGGTCAAAAGAATATAAAGATAAGCACTACATTGCCAAATTGATGATAAACACAATTCGTGAGGTTGGGTGAGAGAATGTGGTGCAAATTGTGATCGATAATGCTCCTGTATGTAAGGCAGCGGGGTTACTTGTTGAAGGTCATTACCCTCACATATTTTGGACTCCTTGTGTGGTGTACACATTAAATCTTGCACTAAAAAATATATGTGCAGCAAAAAATACAAAGAAGAATGAGAATGTTTTTGCTAAATGCCATTGGATTACTGAAGTTTCAGATGATGCATGTTTTATTCGCAACTTCATTATGAATCATTCTATGAGATTGGCTATTTTTAATTCTATTGTACCATTGAAATTGCTTGCTGTGGCCGAGACACGATTTGCTTCCACCATTGTGATGTTGAAGAGATTGAAGCTTATCAAGCGTGGCCTTCAGGAGATGGTTATTTGTGAGGAATGGAGTGCCTACCGGGAGGATGATGTTGGAAACAATGTTGTGAAAATCGAATCGTATCGTAAATCGTTAATATATCTTGATCGCAAATCGTCTATCGTAAATCGTAGAATCGTAAGATTCATAAGTATTTTCCCTCAAAAATATTTAATATATGAAATAACGTAAAATATATCTAAAATATAATAAAATGAGCAATTCTCCAACTTTCTTTCAATATTAAGTGAATTCTATATAATCAGTTCATTGGAGCTCAAATTTCAATGCTCTAACTCCCAAAGTATAAGACCAGTATATAATCCAATTATACTGTGAAAAGTCAATAATGAACTAAAAAACCGTCAAAAAATCGAAAGGTCTTAAATGCTCATCAACTCAAGCCTTAAAAACTATTAAAACAAAATGTTTCATACTTTCACATTCCTAATAACCTTATAATTCCATTATTTATATGAATCGTAAGATTTGTTGATAGATACGACTCGTTCCTCTTATCATATCGTATGAATCGTAAGATACGAATCGTGTATCGTAAGATTTTAACAACCATGGTTGGAAAGGCTCAAGCTGTGAAAGAGATGATTTTAAATGATATATGGTGGGACAAGGTGGATTATATTCTTTCTTTTACACGCCCAATCTATGAGATGCTCCGGTTGTGCGACACGGATAAGCCGACCCTTCATTTGGTTTATGATATGAGGGATTCAATGATAGAGCAAGTGAAGGCGGCGATATATGGCCATGAGTTGAAGGAGCTAGATGAACAATCTACTTTTTATGGTGTGGTGTATGATGTACTCATTGATCGATGGACTAAAAATTGCACACCACTACATTGCATGGCTCATTCTTTGGATCCAAGGTAATTTACCTATTTCGATTATTTTTTTAGATCTTGAACTTCATGTTTTACAAACTAATGTTATGCTTTTCTAACCTATAGGTATTATAGTAGTGAATGGCTTGCTCAAGCTCCGAATAGGATTGTACCACATAAGGATCCAAAGATATCTGATGAGAGAAACAAATGTTTGAGGAGGTATTTCCCTGATGTGAATGAGAGGAAAACTGTTCTGACATCATATGCAAGGTTTTCAGGAGCTACTGATGTATTTGGGTCCTTTGATTGTTTACAAGACAGATGGGACTTAGATCCAAAAACATGGTGGGTGACCTATGGATCTTCTATACCCAAACTGCAAACGATGGCTCTTAAGCTTCTTGTACAACCATGTTCATCATCGTGTTGTGAGAGGAATTGGAGCACCTACTCATTCATCCACTCCATGAAAAGAAACAAGATACATCCTAAGAGGGCTGAAGATTTGGTGTTCATACATACAAATCTTCGTCTTTTGTCAAGGAAGAATGAAGGCTATGTAAAAGGACCAAATAGGATGTAGGACATCGGGGGAGATCAGTGGGATCCATTTGACAGAGCTGGAGTTCTAAAGGTTGCAAGTTTGTCTCTTGATGAACCAGATATGGAGACAGTTGTTTTTACTGATGCCGGTGAAGGAAATGAAGAGATTGAAACCTTCAATCAGATTTTGTAATAAGTTTAAACATGTATTTTGTGAGTGACTTATATTTTGTTGAAATGCTGACTCTTTTTATCTCATAGTAGAATTTATGATATTTTTTTGTAAATGTTTGAATTTATTATATATATATATATATATATTATAATTTTTTAATTCGGCATATCCTGCCGTACCCGTATCCTAGTTTTTCAAAATTTGCCGTGTCCCCGTATCGGATACGTGTCGTATCCGATACGCGTACCCGTATCGGTGCTTCTTAGAGACACACATACACAAACACACACAGAGGTGAAATGTCGGGATATTCCACAAATATAATTCCATTATTTCCTTAATAAAGAATTACAATTCCGCTAATGGGGAATTAGACTAATCAAGAATCATTCAAGGAATAATAAGATTTTGTCTATGAAAATAATCTCCTGGTGATCTTCAATAGTTCTCGTAATTGTATTCCTTCTTAAACATGGATGTCAATGTCGATACTTGTGTATCTTTACAAGCTTGAGGTAAGGCATCCCATTACTAGGTTTAACTTAGAAAGATTCACGTGTGATCTATAGGAGTACATATAACTGTTATCCTCATATGTATGAATGTCGAGATTTGTGTTCCTCAACAAGCTTAAGGCGTTGTGTTATCAAGTTGGTAGGGCTAATCTTTTCACAAAAAAATTGTTCACCTACCTAACAACACAAACTCTATAAAACTGAGGAACATACATTTGTGTACATATGTAGGAGGAGCAGTGAGGGGAGAGAGGGACCTCATGCTGATTTTTATCAAGTATAAAGCTACTGCTCATCAATTAGGAAAAACTTACAAGTTAACCTGATATGCAAGTATCCAAAACAATCCTTTAAGGTGGGAAAAGCACCCCTAATCTGATATGGCTTTAGTGGCCTTGGAAAAATCCACTGGCAATTTACTTAACTTCGACACATACATAAGACATGAAACAAAGCCATGCTCCATAATATACATATGTTAGTATCCATCAATTATATAACATTGCTTAAAATTTTAGTAAGAAACAGAAAAATTGCACCTATGCTAACTAGGAACACATATATTGCAAATGGTAAAAGAAAAAATTGCAATTTTGCAGTAGTTGTCAATGCATACTAGAAATGTGAGGCCAGGCTAACATGGGTGCCAGACAAGGTCATGACGTCAAAAATATAGCATCTCAGTTACCTATATATTAATGGACTTTTCATTATCTGTAGTCTACTATAGGAAGCACCTCAAACTATCTAATACATAAATAATGATCACTTAACCTGTCAAAAGTTAACACAATAAATAAATATCTCAATGAGACTTTACTTGACTCAATTGGATCTTGAGTTGAGTGAGTCACTACATCTTAGTATCTTACCTTGTCAAGAACACAGGACAACTTGCTGAGTTACTTGATTTCAATTTCAAACCCAAGCTGAGACTCAGGATTTTAAACTCTTTTTTGCCCCTTTTTGTTTTTCTTTTCTTTTGAAAGGTACTCAGGCTTTTAAACATTGACTTAGAAAAGTTATAATCATGAACAAGAACCCACCTCTTGAGAGAGCTAAAGCCAAAATGAATATTGCTCAATCCTTTCACCTTCCTATTTGCTTATCAATCTAATTTTCTAAAAATGCCATGAGAACAAGGCTTCCCTCAACATCCATCCAAGTTGGTTCATGCGACTTCAGATTAGGATTGGTAAATCACCATGTAGGGCATCTTCTAAAAAGATCATTTAATCAAAAGAAAGACAACCAGATGAATCACAAAGCATTGAATGAGCCTGGCAACATTTTGGGCAAACAATAAGAGATGAAACCAAGTGATGCAAGCATCATGGACTTGGATTTGATCAAAAAATTTACTTTGGACTACATGGACAGATTTGACAGAGGACAGACTCATTGGACTCCGTCTAATTAGGGCTTCAGAATTATGGTATTGGACTGCATCCACTGAGGACCCAATTACCAATTCCCATACCCAATTGTGTGCCCAATTAAGTCCTACCCAAGCAAGCTTCCAACTCCTCACCAACGTCCAGTGGCTATTTTTTTCTCTCCCAATTTCTCCACGATTTTCCACCATTCTTGTCCTATTTTTTCACCATATTGGCACGTTTGGGGACAGCCACAAACGAATGGGAATATTGTGGAAAGTCAACCTTCTTCAACTCTCCAACGTGTGGTATTTTGGGACATTTTCTCATTACATTTTTAGTATATTTTCCTAGGAATAAAGAGGACCGTCCATGTGGATCCCAGTGTCATTTTTATTGAATTCATTGGTCCATGTCATTGTACAGTGGTAGTGAAATGAGCATGCCTTACTGAGAGTCCTTAGAATTAGGATTTTAATTCCTTTTGCAATTAATTTAGGTCAATCCACAATCACATTGTGATGTGGTCGACCATAGTATTCTAGGAGTGGTTTTGTCATTGTAGTCCCTAAAAGGACATGCACCATGGCCAAATTTCACATTCCCAATAATATAATTTTTTGGAACTATTTTGCTTAATTGAGTTGTGAGTCTTTCGACTTGGGGCTTCGGCCGATCTCGAATGCTCGGATCCAAATTCAAGTAAGTACGATGTCTGATTAATTATTTATTTTAGGTTTGAGTTTTGATTATATTGATGAATTTCAATTTCTCTTATTTTGATTTAATTCTTAAATCTATCTAAGCGAATACATTAATCTTAACTCACTCCTAAAACACTGGATTCATGGGAAAATTGAACCTCGTTAATGGGTGTTTGACTGTACTTCAAGAAGTAGCCCATTTGTAGAAATTACAACGGCTAAGGCTTCGTTACCCGCAAGAGCAATCAAACCCAAATCCTGACGCGCGTAAGGGAAAGGCCTTCAAGCCTCCTCCGCTTTGCATCACCAAGAAAATAAATAATAAAAGAAAAATGTCAAGATTAATAATAGCAGTATAACATTAGGTTGGCTGATTCTCTTTCAACATTTTATGAACATCATTAAACTCACCATCTCATATACCTAGGATTGCCATTCATTTCAACAGTTCCTAGAGATCCACTCAAGATGTAAAGCATCCATGTCAGGCAGAGGACTTCTTGTGCAATCCATACGCTCCAAAATCTTACCCCCACGAAGAAGAAGCTATAAATAAATAAATATATATATATATATGACGGAGTAGTAGCCTTTCATCAAGGTCAAAATGTGACTTAAATCATAATAGATTGGGCTTCTAAAAGCTAAAAAAGAAAGCAAAAGTACAATTTCTAGATACAAGAAGTCTTGTACCTGTAGTATACCCCATCAACAAATTCATTGATAAATGCCAACTCCAAACAGAGGAGTGTGACCCTACCATCTAATACACCTCATTGTAATGCAAGAGAGAGAGAAGATTAAAAACATACTCATCTTCAAACATAAGGCGCCTCTGGACGGCATCCATGTTAGCATCGGAAATATCTTGGCCCATGGTAGGAGAGGTGGTGGAGATGAAGAAAGAGGGCGGGAGAAAAAACAAATGAAGAGGATGGAGATGGGAGAGTGGAAGTTGGCTTTTCCCCTTCCTTTCCTATCCCATATTTAAGTGGCAGAGTTCGCTGAGACGCAGGGTGGTGGAGGTCGTCGAACTCAGTACCAGTTTTTGAAAACTCAAAACTCAGTCTTTCAAAACTCAAAACTCAGAGTCGACTCCGAACCCAATTGAATAGCATTTTCAGAAAAACTGAAAAAAGAATTATTAACTCAATTATTTTTTTTAATGTCTAAGGTCTCCATCTCTTAAAGTATCTAATTAATTTTTGAATAATATACAATTTTTCACTCTATTCAAACACACTGAGTAACACTTAAAAAAAACTTCCCAATCGAGTTAGACTTGAGACTCTCTCATGTGCCTAGTTTCTCCCCAATCGTTAACTCACCTATTGCTAAATTAGGCACACCTCTCTCACTCGTAAATCTAATTAGATTTTGTCCATCATTTACAGCGAACATGTAACCCAAAATAATTAATTCCAATGCACCATCCTTTGTTTCACGTGGGCTGGAGTTATTAAAATATGTCCTTTTATTTAAAGAAGCCGACATTTTAAGTTACTTAGAAAAATGCTGTCGAAAATACTAACATCATTTTGTGCTTCAACAAACATTAAATGTGTTTATGTCATTTTATCAAAAAATATTTTTCAATGCCAGCCAATATCTTTATCCCTCTTCATTTTTGTTTTTTTTTCAAATATTGGCTGGGTTTTTTATTTTATTTTTGGATTAAAAAATAAAAAATACAAGAAATAGCCTTAAAAAAATAAAAAATTTCTAGACAAAAAACCATAAATATCGACCAATATCCTAGTCAATATAGACAAATATCAGTCAAATATAAGTGGCAGGAAAAACTGATATCAAATTGAAAAAAATAATTTTTTGACTTATACTTATGATATAGGACAATATCTGGCCGATATTTATATCTATGAGTGTTGGTTGGACGTCACGTACTATATTCTTTAAGATAAAAAGATATAAATAAAAATCAACTTTATATATTAAACCTCTCTCCCCACACACTCTCTCTCACTGTGATGTACTCCCTCTGTCTCAAACTAGTTATCTTATATGGATTTTGAAATTGTCTCAAAATAGTTGTTTCATTTATATTAGAGTAGCATGAAGTGTGTTGAAAATGGATGAGATCATATGGAGTGCTAGCTTTATATAGAGAGTTTTTTAAAAAATACAAATGTTTCAAACGAGATAACTAAAATGGGACGAAGAGAGTATTAATTAGCTACCTAAAATTGTGATACAACATAGTAGTTTATTATATAAAAAGTCATAAAATCAACTAACAAAATATAAATTGTCTATTTTATAACATTTTCAACAACCTAATGTGAAGAAATAAAAATAAACAATCAAAATATGGTCTAACTTCAGTCATCCATTTCTAGTCCATTTAATTAGGTGATGAAGGGTAAGGTTGAATTAACCAGGATGTCAGTTTTAACCCAACTTAAATAAATAGGTTTGAACAAGATTATTGTCTCATAGCCGAGCTTAGGTTTTTACTTAAAGCACATCGAAACCCATTAGGCTTTTAGGCCCTTTTACGTTTAATATAATTTTTATTTTTTATTTTATAAATTGAAAATATTACTATATCGGTTAAAAGAAAACTTAAATAACGGATAGCTTGTAAAATTTTCTCTAAAAAATATATTTTTAATCACTTGATCTTAACTGTTAAAATTCTCAAACTCATTATTTTCAGGGCATCTGTCAACTTTGACTATCAGACTAAGAATTGAGTTTTGAATTGAAATTATAATTAATCTAAGGTATTTAAGTATTCTTTGAATCTGTATGGACAAAAAATAAAGTTTTTTTAAAAAATAAAAACGGTATTAAGTGTAAAATAAGCGGGCTTTAAAGTGCGAGCTCGGTCTATGACTCAAAAGCTTGACGGGCTTGGGTTTTGTAGATGTAAATATGCTCGGTCTTTTTTTTTTTAACAAAACACGACCGCAACTCGGCCTATGAATATGCCTACTTTTGACACCTGCATCGGTCCTCAATGGCAAACTAAGATCTGGCCCAAGTCACGATGCACTTAGAGAGAATTCGAAGTGAGCAGTCGCTCGGAAAATCGCTTCTACACGTCTATTTTTGTTTACAGGTGGTTAATTATTATTTTGTCCCCATATTTTATTCGTTTGAACAAATTTTTATTTTATTTTGACATTTGTTCGAACAAATGGATGCATACCTCATCAAATTTTGATTTATTCGAACGAATTCCCATTTAAAATCAATTCATTGTACTACTGTTCACCCCTGAACGAATTGATTGAATGAATCAATTCATTCTAATGAATCAGTGATTCATTAGGATGAATAGATTTTTTTTTAAATTTTAAAGTTATTTTTTAAATACTGTGTATTTTTAAAATTTCTCAAATTAAATATCAAGACTAATTACGATAATCTAATAAAAATACTTTAAAACTTCAAGGTCTTTTGACACTCCTAAATATTTAAAATACAGTATTTTACAAATAAGGATATCCGTGCCGAAAACGTATTTACGAGTGTCAAAAGACCTTAAGTCTTAAAGTATCATGTTATTTTAATTAATCCGGATATTCAATTTGAGAAATTTTAGAAATATAAGTGCTTAAAAAATAACTTTAAAGTTTTAAAGGAGATTTTATTATTTAATAAACTATAAACATTATTTTTTAAGCACCGTGTATTTTCAAAATTTCTCAAATTGAATATCTTGACTAATTACGATAACCTGATGAATATACTTTAACACTTCAAGGTCTTTTGACACTCCTAAATATGTTTTCGGCACACCCTAGGGATACCCTTATTTGTAAAATAGTGTGTTTTAAATATTTAGGAGTGTCAAAAGACCTTTAAGTCTTAAAGTATTTTTATCAGATTATCGTAATTAGTCTGCATATTTAATTTAAGAAATTTTAAAAATACACAGTGTTTAAAAAATAACTTTAAAATTTTAAAAAAAATCAATTCATCCTAATGAATCATGATTCATTAGAATGAATTGATTCATTCAATCAATTCGTTTACGGGTGAACAGTAACGCGCGTTACTGTTCACCCGATTCATTCGAACGAATTGATTTTAAATAGGGATTCGTTCGAACGAATCAAAATTTAATGGGGTATGCATCCATTCGTTCGAACGAATGCGGAAATGAACTAGGAAACACAGGGGCAAAATGATAATTAGCCACCCGCACCCGAAAATGGGTGTGTAGAGGAAAAAAATAGGATGTGTAAACGGAGAGCTTCTCCTTTTCCAATCAAGTTGTATAGGCAAACGAAATCTCAATTGGATAAACCACAACCCTAATTTCTCATCTAAATAAAGAATAAGGTCAAACGCTCAAGAAAATATTGTCACCATGCAAAATTTTCCAAGAGGTAAAATTAGATGAAAATATAATTTATTTTCACTAAATTAATTTTCTTTTGTATATTGAAATAATTGAATTCATGTATGAAAGTAAATTGATCAGTTTCAGCTAACAACAAATTAGAAAAAAAATAAGTAATTTCTATGCGTTTGCCAGAATCAAATTGGTTAAATTGAAATTGCAGAATTTGATTGATTAGATTCAGTATTTCATATCTTCTAATTTGAAATATGTTTTAACTCGGAATTAGACTCAACTAAAATGAAAACCTAATTGACTATATTGAATCTAATTTGAATGAAAAAAATTATGTTTGAGAAAGAGAATAAAAAAAAAGAAGTACATTTTGTCTTGAGAACTTTTAAAAATATTTATCATGAAAATTGAAAAAAAAAATCAAGTTTCAATTTTCTAAAAATATCATAATCTAATTCGAACCATCTTTAATCACTGAACTAGATGAATTTTTAAGTTTTTTTTTAAAAAAATCAACATCTAACTCAGCCACCTTTCAAGACATTTAGAGAGTAGATTCTCTAGAATATATGAAATTATGAATAATTAAAATTTAAAAATGTCATCATATGATTCAGGCTACCTTATTAGGACATATTGAAATGTCCAAAAGTAATGAAGTTTTATATTGAAAATATCATTAAAAAATTATGATGTAATTCAATCACAATTTGACATACCATGATAGTTTATTTAGATCACTCACCTATTTTGGTGTAACAATCAGATCATTTATCTGCTATGATCATGCAACTAGACATTTAACCAATATTGATTATTGTTTTTAATTGTTTACCTTTCTTGACATTTTATTTAATTTGTTTATTATTATAAACAATCTTAAGTTTTCCAAGTAAGTGTTCGATTGGCTAGTTTTAATTCCTTTGTGATTTTTTATTGAATTAAATTAGTTAAGTGTGTTTATTTCATCTTAGTTAAGTGCATTGCTAAGTGTATTTATTTTATTTTATTTCATCGAGCAAATTTTTGTTCAACGGACTACGTGTTAACTTTCGTTTTGACACAAAATAACTCTCTAGATTGCCTGAGTGATTTAAGGACGGTTCATAACAACACCCTTGCTTGTCAAAATGTTATTAGCTCAAAGAAAATTCTTAACACCATCTTAGTCTACATCATAACTCTTCCTCCTAAAGACAAGTAAGTATCATCCCAATCTGTTAATCTCCTCTACACTTTTTCGACCACATGTGCCCAAAAACTTTTTGATCTAGTATTTTCTCATGGTGATAACTTAATAGGGTTGAGTTTAATAGAATTGAGTTTTGTTATGTTGTTTGTAGAATTTTGAAAAGCTTTTTGTCCAAATTCACATAGTGTAGATCAGCTGGTTACCTCCCGCCTTAGGAAGTGGGAGCTCACGGGTTCGAGCCCTCATGGCCTAACCTTGGTGTGCCTTAGGGGTAGGGGTCTACCCGTAGGGTTTTACGCTGGGTATCCCGCGGTTTCCCACACGTAAATTAAAAAAAAAAAAGTAATTTAAGGAGATTGTCACTTTTTTTTGTTTTATACCAAGGGAAAGAAATCTCCTTGAAATTCATGGGATAAGCTAGTTCTCCTAAAAATCTCCACTTTGAGTGACGTTCTGCACTACACAAGATAGCTATCAGTTAACGTCACAGAGACTCGATCTCGCAAGCTCTCGCTTCCTGAGGTAAGAAGTTACAAGTTGAATTATCCCATGTTGAGTAAAAAGTCAATTTCTCTTGGATTTTCTCCTTGAAAGAAAGCTAGTCTTGTTTGGTTTCAAGAGTGTATTGAGGATCATGAATCAAGCATCCCCCACCAATTATTAAAGATATTACTTAATTTATTTCAGTTTATTTCAAATTAGAGAAAGTAATTTCTTGAGAATTTGTTACTTTTGAAGTGGAGTAGAGAAGAATTCATTTTTGTGTCAGCATTTTGTGAAAATTTTATTTTGTAAATGGTAATTTATTGGGTTTGTTTCTTGTAAGTTCAATTACTAAATATAAACAAAATTTTCTCAAATCCTTGACATCAGTTGGTATCTTAATTAAGCATGGAGTTAATTAAAATTTTATTTTATTTTCGATTAGCAAGTACAAAGTCGATGGGTGTTGGAATGTGAATTTTCTTTTGTATTTCAAAAATATGTTGAGAAATTTATACCTAGTGAAGTTTTCTTTTTCATGACAATATCACGAGTGACTTTTTCACATAAATTTGCTGTAAATATATTTTTCCTATAAAATTGAGAAATAATATACTATGTTTTTTATTTTTTTTAAATTGCTTATGCCAAACCACTCCTTAGTTTAAAAGTTTTAACTCAATTCAAATTCTTTAGTCATTTGATAACCATTTCAGTATTTTAATAAGGAGATCGGTTAAACTTCTAACTTCTAAAGTTAATTTTTTTTACTGATAAATGCTTAAAAAATTTATCCAAATAATTTTGAGCATTTTAAAGATATAATTAAGACAATTAATGGTTATTTTAGCATTCTAAAAATACAACTCAAACAATTTTAAAATTTTCAACATTTTTTAAATTAATAAAAATTATTATTCTCAAACATAATCATTTTGATCGAAATCACCCTTAAAAAAGGATGATGTAGCCTAACTTTAAAAGAGAAGTTTAGGCCACAAATATGGGGTTGGAAAATTCGACCAATGGCTCCAAAAACTTAGACATTTGGAGGAAATTTTTTGAGATAAAAAATTTCAATTAAATATGAAGTTTTACACTCTAAAAAAAATCAAAGATAGAGGAAAGGAAATCAGTGAATTGATCACCTAAAAAATCAATCTAAATCAAAGCTCAATTAAAATTTTGGAGCCCAAATACGATTGAAGAACATAGGATAAATTTCATTGACAAGAAATTAATCAAAGGCCCAAAACTCACTTTCAGTAGAAATTTCTATAAAGAAAATTCACAGGCAAAGGCCTCGAAATTGGAATTCTCAAGAATTAAAATTGCGCACAATTGATTCAAATTCAATTATTGATATTAAAATTGTAAAAATAATTAAAATGCAAATTAAAATTGAAGAAATTTAAAATTAAAATAACTAGACACATGAACTCAGAACCCAAACCAATGCTTTGGGCATGCAAGACCCTTTATTTATAATGTTTGTATTATACAAGTTAAGAATAATTGGAATTATACAAATTTGAATTCATTGAAAAATGTTACTAAATAAAATTTCTAATGAATCTAATTTTGTAAAAATTCAACATCATTCGATTCATCAAACATGCCTAAAAAGTTATAATATATTTTCTACCAATTCTAAAGTAACATCATTATTACATATTTATCTAAAATAAAAATAAAAGAAAATTCCAAAGAAGGTGGCATCCAAATCTCTTTATTTTTGACGTGAGAAGCTTCTAAACATTGGAAATTTACTCCTCAAGTCAAGAGATCGAGAATCTTCATAGGAGTTGATGTGCATTCCTTCAACAATTCCTTCTCTCTTATCTTGCTCAATTATTCAGAAAATGAGAAATTATGGGCCCAAATCATATCCATAGCCACATATGCAATGCTTTTATGCCCAAATGGACACCTTAATGGGCTTCTTTTGTCTGGTTAAAAATTGCATAAAATTTTAGAGTCAATTCTTCAATCTTGTTTTGAATTTCATCATGTACATCCATGGAGATAGTTTTGATCAAAGGTTGTATCATATTGGACCATATTGATTGAGTCGGTCTTTGTAGATAAACTTTTTTTTTTTAAATTACAGTTATGATTGTCATTTATTTTGACACCTATAAGTCTGCTACTCCACTAGGTTAGGTCATGAGAGCTCGAACGCGCAACCTCCCGTTTCATGAGGCAGGAGACAACCAGTTGAACTACATCAAAGTTAAACCATTGAGCTTGAATTTAGTATGGTTTAGAAGCATTTTTTACATCTTCGAAGGGTATTATTTTCTTTTATAATTTCATTTTTCATTAGAGTAGTCCATTTTGAGTTAGTTTTACCATTTTTTTTCTCTAAGATAATCACATTTAGAGTTTTTTGCAGAAATTATTTAATAAAATGGTGTTGAGTGTTGATGGCATTGAATGAAAATACTGTAATTTGATTGATATAGTTTGTTGGATATTTGTCTGATTTCCTTATTTTTTCTTTAAAAAGTTTCATGAAATTTGGTTTTAAACTTTTTATATGATTTATTCTAAAATAATCCTCATTTTGGGGGGTTTTTATGAAAAAAATTAATAAATAAAATTTGAGTGTTTATGAAATTAATTGAAGATGATCTTAATGAAATTGTTATAATTTATAGGACGTTTATGTGATTTTCTTAATTTTTAATATTTATATGAAATTAAGATTTTTTTATATGAAAAAAATAATGAATTATATAATAGAAGATACAACTCATTTTGAAAAAGCATAGGATATAAATCTCATATGTTTTTCCATATTAGGTTTTCATTTTCGTTTAAATTTTTTTGCATATTTTTAAGTTATTTATGATATATTTTATTTGTATAAAGAATTGAATTTCAGAGGTCTGATATCATACGAAAAACTCTTTTTATTAAAATATGCTCATAACAACATACTAGTGAACCCCGTATCCGGGTAAAATTCTGAATACAAGTTTTTGCAAGCATTCCTCTGTTAAGATTTTCTACTTAAACATGCTATCTAATAAAAAGAACTATATGAATAAATTATGTATCTGATCAGCTTATTTTTTTATTTTAAATTTTTATTAATAACAACATGTTTATAAAATTTATATATATAAATTATTATTAAATAAATCTAATTATGGAAAACTGATCATTTATTTAGGGTAGCTCCTACGGATATTTGTATAATTCGACACGGATTTTACTTTATTGTCTATTTTGTTCTTTAAACCGGCTCATCAAACCCTTCGAATTGACTCGTCGGATCTAACCCTTCCATTAGAGTATAAATCGGCTCACTGACCGACTCATTAATATTTATTTAAATGAGACTATTTTATTTCTGCAGAAAGCAAATCGAATCACCGACCGACTCAATCACTAATTTTACTCGATTACTAATTTTTTTTAAATACTTTCACAATAAAGTAAAAAAGTAACATGAAAAATACCCTGCACAAAATACACGTCAGATAGTTATCCATTGTTTAATAACATATTTTCATAAGACAGTCATTCTAAATCCATATGAAAATGGAGTTGATTGTAACTTGTAAGAGATGTCGTCTTGTCATAATAACACGATGATGATCATGAGCCTCGTTTGTCTCATTCATTGATGCCGTTACCTTTCCTCTTCCATTCAATCTTCGAAGAAATTAACACCAAAAAATCCATTGATATCAAGTTTGCAGCGAATCACTGCAGACTGCCACCTCTGCTGTTTATCTGCTTTCTCATACTGTCTCGTTACTTTTCTCTTACCTTTTGCTGCTCTCCTTCTTCTCAGTCACTCCATCCCTTCCACCCCAAGCACGCGCCTCTTTCCATTGTATGATAACTGATCTCTACTGCTGCTGCTCAAATCCCAACTGGGGAATTCTACAATTTCTCCTTTTTCCCATGGAAAGTTTTCTCCCTTTTGCCTTGAGAAAAATGGACTGTTGAATGCATCATTGCCTTTTCCTGTGGTTAACTGATTTCTACCGCTTTTGTTAAAATCCCTAGTGGTTTTTCCTTGCCCAGGATTCTACATTGGCATTTTTTTCTTCGAAAGTGTTCTCTTTTTACCCCTTTCACTCAAAATTTCCCTTTCTCTGCCTTTTTTTTTTTTGATTTGGGTGGTGCAGGAAAATGCGTTCTTCAATGCATCACAGCCTCTTCCCATGAGTAACTGGTTTCCACAGCGTCCGCTCAAATCCGAGCAAGCCCCAAGTTCTCACTCATATCTCTAAACCTGTATATTTTCCTCGGGAAGTTAATTTCAATGTTTTCTTCTCCTCTCTGTCTGAGATTTGGATTTCAGGAAATACATCATAACCTCTTCCCATGAACTGATTTTCGCAACTTCTGTTCAAACCCGGGAAACCCCAAGTGGTTTTCCTCGATCAGGATTCTACAATTGTCTCGTTTTCTTGGGAAGTGATTGTCCATCTCTCTCTCTCTCTCTCTCTCTCTCTCTCTGAGATCTGTGTTTCTCAGGAAAATTTTCTCTTCTGTCCTTCATTGTCTCCTCTTATGATTGTCCATAGCTTAGGCCTAAATTGGAGAAAAATCCCAAGTGGATTTTGACTCCTCAGTTTCTATCTCTGTATCTTTTTTCTTCCCAAGGGGATTTTCCTTCTTTTTCTCATCTTTTTCTTTTTTCTTTTTATGATTTCGATTATGCAGGAAAGTGCACTCTTCAGTCTATTATTGCCTCACTCATGAAATGAGTTGATTTCCAAAGCTTCTGGTCAGATTGGAGAGAAATCCCAAGTGGGTTTTGCTTGCTTATTTACATGCATTTTTTGTTGGAAAGACGATTCCTCTTTCTATTTCTATGCTTATGTGCCTTTTTTCATGTCTTGTTTTGTAGGAAAATGTACCCTCCAATCCATCATACAGTTGACAGTGGCATCAGGCATGATGTTTTGCAAGGGCCTCTTGATGTGACTTATCTATCTGCTGATGGTAGCTTGATGCTGTCAACAGATCCTAAGCCTCGACTCCGATGGACAGCTGAATTGCACGAGCGGTTTGTTGATGCAGTCACTCAGCTCGGTGGCCCTGACAGTGAGTGTTCAGATTCATCATTTTTCATTTCCTCAGTGAACTGATATTTATTGGATTTAATGGGCAATTTATCAGGAAAATGAAATTTAATTTAATTTTTTTAGCAGTAACTGGAAAAATTCATAAAAAGGGAAGAGAAGAAAATACAACAAAGAAAATCAAAATGGAAGGGAAGAAAATACAAAGAAAAGGGTCAAAAAGGATTAGACCAAAAGAAATGAGAGAAGGAGGGAGAAACAAAAATACAACAAAGAAAATCAAAAGAAAAAGACGCCCGCGAAGTGATTGTTGACTTCCAATTTGGTGAAAAAGTCCGCCACGCCATTGGTTGAACGCCCAATTTTTGAGAAGGATACTCCCAACTCAATAGCCAATTCTCTCACCTTCCTAACCACATTGACCAATCTCCAAGGTGGGCATCGAAATCCCGATGCCCACTTGAATGCATTTGCTGAGTCACCCTCTATGACCATATTTCCTTGTCCATGATCCTTCTAAATGACAAAAGCTCTCCTAATGCTAATAAAAATGAAATTTATTGTTGAGAGAGATGAAAGATCTAGGTGCAGGATACCTGACCAAAACAGTGTTAGGTTCTGAATTGTTGCCGTCTATTTGGAAAAAGCTCAATTTTTAAAAATTTGAAATGTCACCAATGAATGAATACTTGGGGCCAGACCTTATTATGGTTTCCTGCACCTGGTCATTTCTCTTTATTGGTATTGTGTTTAATGTACGTTGTTTGATTGTTCTAGTTTTGATTGATTGATTAGATTGCTGGATGCCTTTTCAATTCACTAATATATTTACTTCATTTCACTCTATTTATGGTACTTTCATCTTTAGAGAGGTTGTCAGACTGGTTTGGAACTTGTTAACACTTCCATTTGAATTAGTTGTGAAGTTAGAGGTAACGGTAGAGACAACTCTTCAACTGCCAATCTGAGCAATTGGCACACAATTTTATAAGGCATTGGTTCTAATTTATATCTCCAACCATTCTCTATTGGTCAAGCTGTATGAAACAATCAAATCAAAAGCAAGGTAAACGGTAAGGAAACACTGCTCAAAGAAAGGTAAACAATAACAAACACTATTCAATGAAGCTGGTAAATTGGCAAATGAAAAAGTTGAAGAGGCATTATGCCATCCTTGACCCAAGTTCTAGAGACTGAGTTCAGGATTGAGTTTGAACATGTGGAACCAATATTTTGGTGTTTGAGAACATCGAAGTACACAATGATCTTTTCCCCCTTTTTTTTGGAGAAGCCATTGAAGGATTTGGCGCAAAACATGCTAGATGTGCCAATACATCCAAGATCTTACCTACAAAAAAATCATGAACCTTTAATACAAAAACTCTACATTTAAAGGCATAATTGTATTCACATCAACATTGATACTTCATCTTAGCATCATCATTATCACTAATCCCTTTTTTTGGGGCTGGCTTTTTGAATTCTACTCTTTGATTGCACCCTATTAAAAACCATATCCTTTGTCACCTTGCAATCTATTATATTTTTCTTTATCCCTTACATCCATTTTTTTAGTGGCTTCCCTCTTCTCCTTGTTCCTTGTACATGTAACCTTTCAATGTTTCATAGGAAGCACATCAATGGTTGAGACACTAAATGTTGAAAAGTATTTTAATAAGTTCTTTCATACTGGGTTTGTTTCAATACTTGTTCATTGAAGCCTGGATCTAAGGTGAATAGTTGGAGATTCTGGTTTTGTTTTCTTCAAAATTTGTTGGAGTCTTTCTTTGTTGGCTGGGATAGGCGTAGCTCGCTTGACTTAAGCTTCTAGGAATAGACTAGAAGTCTTAGGTTCAATCCTCTTCGGACTTACCTTATACGCGAGGCTTGTAGGTAGTTTCATGTATCCATGAGATTAGTCTTACCTTCAATATGAGGTGGGGATACCCATGTTTAAATTTTTTTTTGCTTCTGTGAAACATCGATGTGTATCAAAGCTGTCAGATACTTTTCCTTAAAAGGTTCTATGAGGATCTTGTATGGAATTCTGTTGGTAGATAGCAAGCAGTTCAAAGGGGGAGGCAACTTAGTGTTTAACATGGGGCCATTGGATATATGACTTGAGAAACACTGAATTTTGGAATTTATGAAGAAATATGGGGACTCCTTGGTGTTCGGGTGGTTGGTTGGTTTGGAAAAGATCTTGACAATAGATAATTTGCGGGTGCGCTGAATGATCATAGTTAGTGCTTGCCCACTATGTTTGGCGGATGAGGAATCGGTAAATCATCTTCTGGTTCATTGTAGTTTTGTGTATCAAATTTGGTGCCACTTTTTTCAGCAGTTAGGGTTGGACTTTTGTTTGCCAAAGTCTTGGTTAGATTTGTTTAATGAAGAAGTTGTTTCTGATGGTAGTTCTTCCAGAAAGTCTCTTTGGGTGGCCGTTGTTTTGAGTATTGTGTGGTCAGTCTTGCTAGCAAGGAACTCCAGGATATTCAAAGGGAGAGAGTCTATTGTAATGTACCTTGTTAAAGTTATTAAGTGCAGAGTGGCTTTGTGGATGGTGGGTTCTAGTAAATTCTGGGGAGTTACAATCTCAGATATATGTAGATGTTAGAACCCAGTGGATCATTTCTTGCCTCAGTCAGGTCCGGTAAGGTTTGTGGCTTGGTCTCCTCCTTCGACGGGTCATCTTAAGCTTAATTTTGATAGAAGTTGTGTGCGTGAGGTTGGTATAGTAGGCTATAGTGGAGTGATTCGTAATGGCTTCATTGGCACTGTGCTATCCTTTGCGGGCCCTCTTCCGAATGGTTCTGTGTTAGATATAGAATTACATGCTTTGTGGAGAGGTGTGGTGGCGTTGGAAGAATTAGGAGCGGTGGGGAGTTTCTTAGAAGGTGATTCTAAGATAGTCGTCAGTTGGGCAGCGGGGTCTCTTTGTCCATGGTATTATTTGGATAAAATCGACTTGATTCGTCATTCTATGTTGTGTTATGAATATTTGGTGTCTTGGGCCCCTCGTTTGGCAAATTCAGAGGCGGATGAATTGCCTCGTCAGGGTGTTTCTTTATATTTGGAGATTATTAATAATTTGATGTAATTATTGGGGTTTTTTGTTCTTGTTTGTTTCTCTCTAGGTTGCTAGCATTTTGTGTTTGCTCTCTTTAGTTGAGGTTTTGTATCCCTTTTCCTTGATTAATGAAGTTACTTTTCAAATTAAAATAAAATATGGGGACTTCTTGTATGCCAACATATTCAACAATTTTTGACACTTATATTTGATGCTAATTTCGGTTTTTTGCTGTTTCAAAACCCTTTTTCTCTCTCTTGAAATAAAAAACAAAGCTTTTGTTGATAAAAAAAGAGGGTTTCCAATTGGGAGACTTAAAATTGTTAGGAAAAATATAGAAATGGAAGAAAATAATGACGAAAGCCGAGAGAGATCAATTCTCTGTATTGTATTTCTTGTTTTGAAGAAGTAGTAATACACATGTATATATAGAATACAATGAGCCAATCAAGGCGACAAAAAAGGAAAGAATAATCAATTACACCTAATGACATCTTTCGGTCAACCCCTGAATTAAGACATGTGAAAAATAAATTAAGACATGTGAAAAATACATTATTTATAACACTCACCCTCAAGCTGGTGCTAAGATGTTGATTAAGCTCAACTTGTCTAAAACATTATCAAGCGGTGATCGAGAAACGACATTTGTGAGCATATCAACGAGTTGATCTTTGGATTGCAAGTAAGGAATGAGGATTTGTCCTGCTGAAATATGATGACGAAGAAAGTGATAATCAATTTCAATATGCTTCGTCTGTTCATGAAACACAGGTTGGATGCAATGTTGTTGGCGGCGTGATTATCACAGAACATCAGTAACGGTTCAAAGGAGGCAAATTCTAACTTAGTTAGAAATTGCTGGAACCAAAGTAGTTCAGAGGCAATATTGGCCATGGTACGATATTCTGCCTCCATACTAGAACGAGAAACGACATTCTATATCTTGCTTTGCCAAGAGACTAGATGAGATCCCAAGAAAACACAATATCCGGTGGTCAAGCGACGGTCGTTAGGAGAATCAACCCAATCAACATTTGAGTAACCATGGATGGCCATTTGAGGTTGTTATTTATATAATCATCCTCTTTCAGGGTGAAGATGGGTATCACACTAGGCATGCATAAATTGACTGACCACTCCAACATCATAGGATAAATCTAGCCGATTGATGGTGAGATAAATAAGTTTACCCACTAATCTCTGATTAAAATGTGGGATAATCTAGTAGGATTCCATCTGAAGCTGACAACTTAGTATTGACATCAGAGGAGTGTATGTGGGCTCGCATCCAGAATATCATATATTCTGTAAGAGGTCTAAAACATATTTTTTTGAGAAAGAAAAAGCCCTTTAGAAGAATGAGGAATTTCAATCCTAGAAAATAATGGAGTGTCCCCAGATCTTTGGCATCAAATGAATGTCTTAAATAATCTTTGATTGCAGTAATAGCTGGAGCATCATTTCCAATAAAAACAATGTCATCAACATAAATAACAAGAAGCATCAAAACAGAGTTGACATGATAAACAAATACAGAGTGATCTGCCTGACAATGAAAAAACCCATACTACAAAAAAACATTACTGAATTTGTCAAATCATGTCTGTGGAGATTGCTTGAGACCAAAGATAGCCTTCTTGAGTTTGCAGACCGATTCTTGTGCCCCATGTTTCGCAAACCCGGGTGGTGGAAGCATGTATACTTCTTTTAAATCACTATGAAAAAAGACATTTTTAACATCTAACTGATGAAGAGGCTATTGATGTGTGGTAGCAATAGATTTCAAGACCCGAACATATGTGATTTTGGCCACAGGAGAGAAGGTCTCCTAATAATCAATTCTATACGTTTGTGTGAAGCCTTTGGCAATTAATTTGGTTTTATATCGAGTAGTTGAACTATCGAGATTGTGCTTTAGAGTGAAAACCCATTTGCAACAAACATGAGTCTATTTTAGAGGAAGAGAAACCATCTCCCATGTATGGTTTTTTTCCAGTGCTGCCAACAGTGAGATTAACTCAGAATGGGTTCAAAACTTCAAATTGGATAGTATAGGGTGTTTGGGGGGTATGGAGTGTAAATGGGCCCATGGGCGATGTCACCCGTGAGAGCCTGAGTATATATATAAATATAGATAAATATAAAGAAATAAATATAGATAAATATAAATATGTAATATTAAATAATCTCTACTTATCATTTTCTTCTTAGTTCCAATACTAATTTATGTTTGATCAAGCAGCAATCTATATTTTTATTTATTTTATTTTATTTTGAAATATAATTTTTCACCGTTTTTTTGTGGTTCTCATTAATACTAATGGATTTTTTTGATATTTTGATAGTCAATCTCACCTTTTTTTCTTAGATTCATTCTCCAATTTTATTTTATTAGTTTCTAGATAATACTTTGATCATTCGTTAAGAAGTGATTGATTTTAGATTATAATTTTCTTTACTTTTCTTATTTTTCATGATAAGGGTATTTTGTTATTTTAATGTTAGAATGCATTGACTAATAATCAAGGGAGTCTTTGAGATTTTTGTGAAAGCTTAGGGGTTCTTTTAATATTTTAAAAAATGCAGGGTTTCGTTTAGAATTATGAGAAAGCTTAGGGTTTTTTAGAAATATATATATTTTAAATATCACGGGATCCCCACTCCACATTGGAGGTGAGACTATTCCATGTATAAATGTAATCAAGTGCAAGCCTAATGTATTGGGTGTATCTACTTATGCTTTTCCTATTGGTACTAATACTAACCTATGTTTGTACAAGTAGCACTCTATACAATTTGGTCTTCTTCAAAATTATACAAAATTAATTAACAAATCAAGAGGTGTTTGTGAAAGAGAGTGCCAATAAGAGAACAATCACACAAGAACAAGACCAACACCCACAACATAAGATGTATAGTGGTTCGGTTTAAACAAACCTACATCCACTGTTGGACTCACCCAACCTTGGGCTATCCCAAATACACTATGTGGGGAATTACGCCCTCACGAATAGAATAGGACTTCCACTTATCCAGTTGATGGGAATTTCACCCAATCACCTAAGGTTTTGAAAGGTTCGACCAAACCCCGGTCTATGTCCTTATCCCTCTATTTTTTAGAGTGGTTCGATCACCTTGATTTACTCCACTGTACAATGAAGATGATTAAAAAATAAATCAAACACTAAGAAGCACTTGCCTTGTGTAAGCTCACTTGTAGATGATATGCTTCTTAAAGATGTCCTTCCCAATGTGATGTCGAAGATGTGCCTTGTGTATGTTCAATCACAATCTATGGGTAAGGTCTCTATGATTTAAGATTTGTCAATAATTATCCTAGAACAATTTTCTCTTTCTTAATCTCAATCAAGATGATTGGATTGAAAATGATTCTCCTAAGTAAGGTGCATAGAGAGGAGTGGGGAGCTCTGGTTTTGCCTTGTGATTTTCCAAGTGGGAGGTCCCACCAAAACACAACAAGGTTTGGTGTTTAAATAGGCAAACAATTTTCGGATCAGTTCAAACTCGACAGGTCGAGTTTACCGATGGGTCGGTGAACTTAAATGTATACGTTCAACCACTTGACCATTGTGCATTAAATGCACTCCAATAGTACATAAACTGGAACTACCGATGGATTGACAATCCTTATGTTCTACATGTCGATCTTTTCGATAGGTCGGTCTAGATTATCAGAGAACAACATTAAAATACAGAGCCTGCTCATCCAGAACCTTGAAAATACTGATCGACATGTCTATCCATCGATGGGTCGGTCCTGGTACTCTCGATGGGTCGATGACCTCGATGTGTTTGTCTGAAAGTACTCTAGAGTTCGAATTCCAGAACTCAACTCGACCTAGGTCGACATATCATGTTCCTCGACAGGTCGAGCCTGATTATCAGAGAGCAGACCGAATTTACAGTCTGTTCTTTTCAGAGACTGTCCAAATCCAGTCGACATATCGATGACCACGATGGGTCGGTCCTGTGTCACCAATGGGTCGGTGTACACGATATGCTCGAACTGAGAGTAGCCCTGAGTGGCAGTCTTTCCAGTCCAGAACCCCTGTCATTCCGGTCGATGTGTTGATGACCTTGATGGGTCTGTCCTGTCTTCACTGATGGGTCGGTGGACTCGACGGGTCGACCTGACAGATTATCAGATTTCCAATGTTTGTCCCATTTGGTTTTTTGACTGTCTAGGCACTATTTAGACTTTACATTAATTTTTACCAACATGATCCCTAAGTCTAGGCAAGGTCCACTAAGAGTGTGGGTTCCACCTAAGTTATCTATGACCAATTTACCTTTGTGATTGCCATACACATGTTGATCCGTTGAATCTTGACCTTCAACCAACACTTGAGTCTTCATTCTTGGGCTTCTCTTTTCAAGGCAATGCTGCACTCATGGAATTGATATATAGGTGCCTCGGCAAGCCGGGACACTAACAAAATGCATTGACTAACAATCAAGGGCTGTCTAGGAGATTTTTGTGAAAGCTCAGGTGTTCTATTAATATTTAAAAAAATGAAGGGTTTTGTTTAGAATTATGAGAAAGCTTAGGGGTATTTTAGAAATATTGAGTAACCCCCACATTGGAGGTGAAACTATCCCATGTATAAATAAAACCACCCCCAAGCCTCATCTATTGAGTAACTCCGAGGAGAGTTGAACTCGAGACCTCTAGTTTTTTTTTCTAGAAGCTCTACACCCATGCAGGTTTTATAGAATTTCCCCATATTATTATTATTATTATTTTACGTATGTTTTTGCTGCATATTTCTTGCAATAGAGTGAGACATACAAACGCTTTAGGCACAAAGAGTTCATTATTTTCAAAACTGGTTCTCTGATTAGAAAAATCCCTAAAGATCCAAGTACTCGGAATCTGGGAAATATGGCTCGACAGGGCGTTGTTCTCTGCAGTTTTCCACTCTGTTTTGAAAGCTTTTCACGGTCTCTTTCCCACTCTCCGTTCTGAAAGTTTCTTGCCCTTCCAGCATTACTTCTTGCCTTTCAGCATTGCAACATTACGAAGTCCCTCAACTCTCAGTGCTATAAGTTCCTTGATCCAACCTACCCAGCGCTAGTACCTGTAATCTTCCAACTTCATTTAGAGCATTAAAATTGTGAATTGTTCTTTGATACTGCATTTGGCCTCCCAACTCCATCAATGTTTATTTTTCCTTTACAGTTAATGCTTTTGAGATGTCTTACACTAACATTTGACATCCTTTAATTTGATTCTGTTGCAGCTAAATTAGTTGAATTCTCTGAATTCATTATTGACTCTCGGCAATTGATTTACAGAAGCAACACCAAAGACCATCATGAGGACCATGGGTGTGAAGGGCCTAACCCTTTACCATTTGAAGAGTCATCTTCAGGTCTGTATCTCAACTCTCTATATCTCTGACTTGTACTATCATGTTGAAAAATGAAATTTCTGCTTGTTCTGCATTCTCAGAACCACAACTAGGTACCGCATAACTGATGTTGAAATTGATTCTACGTAGTTTCTTTCATTTCTTTATTGCATACTTCAATAAAATTTTTTGGCTTCATCATCGAACTGTTCTCCCCTCCCTCCCTCACTCCTCTCTCCACCTCCCCTTTTTGTGTATTCACAAATCAACCTATGTTTGTGACAGTCTTTGATACTGAAATTTCAGAAATACAGGTTGGGGAAGCAATCATGCAAGGAATTCACTGACAACTCCAAAGATGGTATTCTTCTTTCTTTGATATCTCAAAGTGCGAATGAACAATAAAAAATTCATGATGCCTAAACATGCAACTGGATCATGCTTAATTGCTCGTGCTATTTGAATGAATAGGGTTAATAAATTAATGAGCATATTTTCAAAAAAATAAATTAATGAGCATACAGAAACAATTTCTACCAAATTACTGACTAGACCATTTTGGTTCATCATCATCATAGCCATTTTAATTGAGGTGTTCATTTTTCTTCTTTTTTGGTGGATTTGAAGAACTGCCAAAGAAACTATCTTCCATGGAAAGAATAAACTATGATGATAAGTTTGCTGATTTGAACTTGTGTTGCTACATATCAAGACCTGTACCAATAAAATTTGGGCAGCTAGAATCAAACCATATAGATGTCCATTGGGGATAAAATTGATTCAGGCCTAATCCTTAGGTCTTAAGCACCATTATCCTCATCAAAACCTTTGTCCCATCTATCAAGGGTTGTTTTTTGAGTAACAAATTGAATGATAACCTTCATAAGGACAACCTTGTGTACTACTTACCCAACTGGATCCCAAAGTTACACTTAATGTTGGTAATGGAACCCCAACTTTTGCATATATTTTCACTATCATTTTTATAATGAACATATATTTTCATTATTTTCCTTTGGGGCCTTTCAGACGATACCTGAAATTATGTAATCAAAGCTAGTTTTTGAGGATCTTCATGTCTTTACATGGACCTTTCGGTCCTTCTGTGTTACCATGATTATGAAAGAGACCTAGGGTTCACTTGGAGTGCACCAGTATTATGAAGTGTTGTTACTATCTATGTATGTTTTATTTAGTTATTGGACCCTTTATTTTCATCCAAAAAGTCGTGCATGGACAACCTTTATGAATCCCACTCTTAAACTTACCCAATCTTGAATTGATAAGTCTAGCCTAATATGGTAATTTGTTGGTTTCTTTGGAAAATGGCTTGACAGGAAGTTCCTTTCTAATATAAAAAATTACCATTGTTTGTTTGTCACTAACCTATGTAAGAAAAAATTTGTTAGATAAGTGGGTACGAGTCGAGTTGGGTTAATCCATTTAATAATTGGGTCAAGATTTGTACGAGTTGGGTTTAGGCTACAACTCAGGTGGACCAAGCACAGGTGATGCAAGACAAACTATAGGGTGACCCTAAATACTTAAATAAAAATAATGCATCCTAAAATTTAATATGGCTAACCCTATTCTTCTGGATTCTTGTCTAGATCTTGGGGTCCTTCTCCTTTCCGGTTGAATTGGCTTGGCTAAAGATAGATGGTTTTAAGGAGCTAGTTGAGAATTGGTGGAGGGAGGCTAACCCTACGGGGTGGAAGGGTTTTTGTTTATTGCAGAACTTAAAGTTTGTCAAAGGTAAGATTCGGATGTGGGTTCATGCTCGCTGAGAGGAAGAGAATTTACAAGGGCAGGGTTGGCTGGAGGAACTGTGTCTTTTTAATCTGCAGGAAGAGTGTGGTCCTCTTTTTCAAACTCTTTGGTTGAGAAGGAAGGAGGTTAAATTCCACCTCAAACAGTCAGCATTGAGGGAAGAAATTAAGTGGAAGCAACGATATCGTGTTCGGTGGTTGAAAGAGGGGGATAAGAATACAAAGTTCTTCCATCGAATGGCTAGTTCTAGAAGACGGAAGAATTTTATTCATTCTCTACATGTGGATGGGGAGAGAATTGACTCAAGAGTAGATAATTGTGAGGAGGTTGTGCATTTTCATACTCATTTGTATAAAGCTCCTCAAAGGGATTTCCCTATCCCTACCTCGCTTCCGTTTAAAGAATTATGTGAGGCGGATCGGCTTTCTCTGGAAGTTCCTTTTGAAGAATCTGAGGTTAAAGATGTTGTTTGGCAGTTAGGGGAGGATAAAACTCCAGGTCTTGATGATTTTCCTATTCTATTCTTCAAGTTTTTTTGGGAGCTGGTCAAGGCGGATCTTCTTGCTTATGTGTTGGAGCTCTATGATAGAGGTGTGATATCTAAAGATTTGGGGGCTGGCTTTATCACGTTAATTCCGAAAAAACCAGGGGCTTCTGAGTTGAAGGACTTCCGGCCTATTTCCTTGCTTGGCAGTCCTTATAAGATCCTAACTAAAGTGTTGGCTAATAGGCTGAAGGTTGTTCTTCCTCGGCTCATTTCCCCTTCTCAAAGTGCTTTCATTGCTGGTCGTCAGATTGTGGACTCAGTCGTAGTTGCTCATGAATGTTTGGGTTCACAGTTTGCCTCTAGGGAAGCAGGTGTGGTTTGTAAATTTGATTTTCAGAAAGCCTATGATAATGTTAGTTGGTCTTTTCTTGATTTTGTGCTGTTTTGAATGGGCTTCAATTACTATTGGAGGAGGTGGATGCAGTCTTGTCTTTCATCGGCTCATATGTCGGTTTTGGTGAATGGAAGTCCTAAGGGGTTTTTCAGGATGGAGAAGGGTGTTCGCCCGGTGATCCATTATCGCCTTATCTTTATGTGATTGTTGCTGAGGCTCTACATTTGATGTTTCAGTCGGTCCGTGCTCAGGGGTTGATTCATGGTTTCATTATTGCGCATTCGGATATTGTTATTTCTCATTTGCAATATGCTGATGACACTGGTTTTTTCCTTAAGGCAGATGTGGAGGTCATCAAAGCAGCCCGAGCCGTCTTAGTATGGTTTCAGATATGTTCTGGGTTTAAAATTAATTTTGATAAAAGTAAGTTGGTGGGAGTGAATGTTGATCATAATCAATGTCTTCATTGGGCTTCTATTTTGGGTTGTAAGGTGGTTTCTCTTCCATCTTTGTATCTTGGGGTTCCTCTTTGTAAGGGCAAACCGAGAAACGCGAGCTGGGATTAGGTGATTGAAATATGGAGAGGCGATTGTCTTCTTGGAAAGGTAAATTCTTGTCAATTGGTGGTCGGATCACTCTGATTAAGTCGGTTTTGGCTAGTCTTCCTGTTTACTTTTTGAGCGTCTTTAAATGTCCGGCTGCAGTGACAGATAAGCTTGATAGGATCCAGAGACAGTTCTTGTGGAATGATGATAGAGAACGGCACAAATTTCACTTGGTTCGTTGGTCTCAGGTTTGTCGTTCTAAGAAGGAAGGAGGTTTGGGTCTTCGTCCGATCCGCAAGGTTAATGTTGCATTGCTAGGGAAGTGGTTATGGCGTTTGGGGGATTCGTCGGACGGTTTGTGGAAGGATATTATTCGTAGGAAGTATCGTCTGTCGGGATCTGGTTGGCGGATTGTTAATGCTAATAGAAGGGATTCGGGTTTCTGGAAGGGTGTGTGTTCAATTGCACTGGCTTTTGAGTGCCACATTAGGTATCTGGTGTATACTGGCGAGAATATTTTTTTTTGGTTGGATAAGTGGGTGGGTGATACTTCGTTGGCCATTGTTTTCCCTGATTTTTATGCTTTTGCGGCAAACAACCATGTTACAATTAAGGACTACTATGAGATCATTCAGAATAAGGTTGTTTGGAGTCCTCAGTTCCGTAGAGAGTTGGAGGATTGGATGGTAGATGGCTGGATGTCTCTTATGTCTTTGTTGAGCAATGTTTTTGTCCTGGGCCAAGGTTCTGATCGGCGGATTTGGGATTTAGATCCTTTTGGTTCTTATTCGGTAAAATCTCTTTCTAATCATCTTTTGGTGGTTGGGGAAGATCCTGTTGTGCATCCTAAGATTTGGGAGGGAGTGTCTCCTTTCAAGGTGAAGGTTTTTGGTTGGCTTGCTGGATTACAAAAGATCTTGACTATTGATAATTTGAGGTTGAGAAGGATGCTTATTGTTAACGCTTGTCCTTTATGTCTTTCTGCAGAGGAGTCAGTGAATCACTCACTTCTTCATTGTGGTTTCTCTCGTCGGGTTTGGGAGCATTTCCTTAAGCTTTTAGGCATTGTTTTTTGTATTCCTAAAGCTTGGTATGAGCTGTTTAATGAAGATGTTGTGTTCTTTGGTAGTTCGTTTTGTCGGAAGTTGTGGAAGGCGACCCCTTTGAGTATTATTTGGTCCATTTGGTTAGAGAGAAATCAGATGGTTTTTCAGGGGAAGGTTGGCCCTTTGTCTCGAGTTCTTGAAAAAATTAAGTTGCGGGTGGCTTGGTGGGTGGTTGGGCAGTTGAAGTTCCGTCAGTTCTCTGTTTCAGAGTTGTTTAGAAATTGGGCTTTGGTGGATGTTTCCAGTGGTCACTTAGATTCTCATCCTTCTGTGGGTTGGTCTCCTCCTCTTTCTGGGCTTCTCAAGCTCAATTTTGATGGGAGTTGTATGAGGGAAGTTGGTCTAGCAGGTTATGGAGGGGTTATCTATAATGATTCAGGAATTACTATGCTTTCCTTTGTTGGTCCTCTACATAATGGGTCTGTCATTGATGTGGAATTGTTTGCTCTGTGGAGAGGTATTTTGGAGTTAGAAGAGCTAGGGATCCGTGGGAGTTTAGTGGAGGGTGATTCGAAGGTAGTGGTGGGTTGGGTGCTGGGTTCTCCTTGCCCTTGGCCTTATCTTGATAGAGTTGAGAGAATTCGTCATGTTATTGCCAGCTTTGATTTTAAGATTGCTTGGGTTCCGCGGTCGGCAAACTCTGCTGCTGATTCTATGGCTAGACAGGGGGTGTGTTTAAATGAGGAAATTGTTAACAGATTGATGTAATTGGCTGTTTCTGTTTGGGAGGGCTTCTCCTTGATGCTCTTCCTCTTTGGATCCTTTTGCTCTATTAATGAAGTTACCTTTAAAAAAAAAAAAATCTAATATGGCTGAAATTAATTAATCAATTAATAACGGCAACAAGAAAATGTGTAAAACAACAGTAAAAGGGTTAAGAAGAGGGTTGTACAGGTCTAAGATACAGATCTAAATGTAGTAGCAGATCTGATATGTCTAGGACAGAACTGGGACTGGTCTTGGGGTTGTTTTGGGACAGACCTGGGGCTGAACTGGGACAGATTTTGGGACAGGTTTTGGGGTTGTTTCTGGGATAGATTTAGGATAGGTTTTGGAGCTGTTTGTGGGACAACATTTTAAGGAAAAGAAAAGGAAAAGAGAGAGGAAGAGAGATAAAGAGATAGAAGAAGAAGAATACTCGAAGATGGAAAGATGGTAGCCTCACGCTAGGCTTTACGACAAAAGGGCCTCACGCCAAAGGAATCACTCTCAAATTATTTTCGTCGCACAAGCAGCGGAAGAAAACTTCAATTTCATTCATCATTAAGTATCAATCCCGTATGGAGGGGTTACATCACATATATAATGACTTAAAAATATGAAAATGATCAAAATATCCTCAAATAAACAAATGTCAAACTACCTCCAATGATTATAAAACTCTAATTACATGTAAAATCACTAAATTTCTCTAAACAAAACCAACTATTGGACTAAACAAATAAATGAAAGAAAAAATACAATCATGAAAAGCTAAAAATCTTAAATTTAAATATAGAAACTTGCTAAATATGGATACTCGTATGGTGCTCTGAATCAATAGGTATTGGATTTGCCCAATCTTGGGCCTGAATTGCAATTAAAGGGCCTAAGCATGAGCTCAAGTGCCGTTCAACCGAAATTAGCCAAACCCGTGCCCATCCCGAATTGTATTTGTAGGATTCAAGCTTGAAGTGTATATATATGTAGGCTTATTCGGGCATGGGCTCAAATTTTATATGTGCCTAAAATGGAAGTTTTTGAATTATTCTATTAAAATATAAAGTCATATATTATATAAATTTATATTTAAACACAAATATAATTATTAAATTAAATTTTATAAATAATGGCTCAAATTGGGCTTTTGAGCCAAACTTAGTTGGGCCATATCATCAACGCGTTTGATAAATGAGTCAAGTTGGGAAAGCATTTCTTCTTGGGTCATGATGGGAAAATTTTCGGATTGTTTTCCCAAGAAAATTTGGCCTTCAAAATCTATATTTATAGGAAAATTTGTGCAAACAAATATGGAAAAATCTCATTTTTTTTGGAAATTTCAATTTTTCCTCAGAAAGTGTAAACAATTGTGCACTAGATGTAAACTTTACTGAAATATGATTTCTTTGTGATAATTTGAGTCAGTCTTCAAAGCGTTAACGTTATAAACTATCATTGATCACATGCAATTAGCATACCATATACATGACTCTCTTTTTATAATCTTGAAAAAAATTTACAAAAATGACAATAAAGTTTTATATATGATACTACCATCATTTTTATTTGTTATTTTTCCAATGATGTTTAGAATACCAAATGCATAGAATATGAAAAAAGTTTTTTTTTATTACTTTTTAAATTTTTAGAAAAGATTAATTATCCTTTTTTGAGAGCATTGTGAAAACATTATGATTTAGATACACAAAATTTTATTTATTGTCAAAATGAATCCTAATGTTAAATGAATCGTATCAAATTTCCTACATTCTCTTCCATTTTCGATATCTTTCTTGCAAAAAAAAAAGGATTTCTCATTTGTGTTTGGTGTTGATAAAGGCAAATTTCTGTTAACCAGTTTCATTCATTCTTCCCCCATATAGATATTGAATGAAACAAGATATTTTGAGTGCCATTGTAATTTTGAAAATTAAGTGTTAGTGTCCATCAAAAGTAAGTGAATACATTCGAATCATATAAAATTCAATTAACTATTATTGCAAAAAAATGGTGAATATAACCAACTATCATTTAAATTTTCATAAAGGAAATTCTAAAAAATCCCTTAGTTTTCTCACAATTCTAAAAAACACCTTGTGTTTTCAAAACTGTTAGACCCCCCACCCGAGTTTTCATGAAAATCTCAAAAAAAACTCCTTGACTAAAAGTCAAACTTAAATTCACCATTAATTGCCATGTAAAATGTTTAAAATGTCTAAATTGCCCCTTTAGACAAAAATAACATGCACACAGTTAGAGATTTCTCCTCTCAATGCCTGATGGGGGTTCTTTTCACCTTTCCCTCAGGTTACTACTTCTTTATCGATGACTTAAGAGTATTTAGCCTTTAAAGGTGGTCCTTGCTGATTCACATGGGATTCCACGTGCCCCATGCTACTCGGGTTGATGCTTTCGACTACTGGACTCTAGCCATCTAGGGTGCAATACTCCATTGCTGCTTATATTAAAAAAATCTTTACTCATCCCTTGCTTGTTGGTCTCAATTTTATTTATTATTGAATAAGCAGCCTCCCATAGTTTTATTATTTTATTTTATTTGTTTTATAAGTTTTCATGCATTTTTTGAGGTTCTCCCATGGGATTTTTAATATTTTATGGTCATAATTAACTTTTTTTTGGTGCTTCAATTCATCCCACATTTTTATTTTATTAATTTTAGTGAAATATATTTTTTTATGAGAAACGATTGACTATAATTTTATTTTCCTTTTTTATTCTTCTTGAGAAGGGTATTCTTGTTATTTTACATGATGGAATGCATTAACTAACGGTCAAGGGGTTTTTTTTTTTTTTTTTTTAATTTTTTTATGAAAGCTCATAGGGTTTTTTAAAATTTTCAAAAACACGGAGTGTGTTTAGAATTATGACAAAACTTAGGGTTTTTTTTTTGGAATTTCCTTGATTTCATATTTAGACGAGGTGAAATACCTCAAAGAAAGTAGAATTTCCTTGATTTCCCTGATAAAAAAGTAGTTTTTATAATTGGAGCATGTTGTATTAAACCACCCATTGTGGCTAATATTCAGCAATGGGTTTAATTGAATGAATAATTGGTCAATATCCTAAAAACAATAATGCTTTTGAATAGGTTTGAGTAATCAAATGGGATAAAGTAGCACAATAAGAACCGGTCCCTAAGGCTACATACTATAACCCAATTGAGACATTGATAAGCTAAAGCAAGAACCAAAATAACTCCTAATAGTAATGTCATTACACCTGCCAAAGAAATGAGATTCATTACGTTAGAGGTCAAGTGACAAGAAAAATTCTTATTTATACCATAAAAGTAGCATGCATAAGAGTTGAAATAGGAGTAGGTCCCTTTGACATCCAGTAACCTACATGAAGAGGAAATCGTATGGATTTAGTAACTGTACTGGCAAATAATAGGAGGTGCACACAGTGGCAAATAAAGACCTGACCCCATTATTTATGGATTTAAGATCTTTAGCAACCGTTCCATTTCCTAATGTCAGCAATATAAGTTGGATCATTTTCTTCTAAAGAACTTTTACATTTTTCACTCCTCGTGTGTGGGAATTAATTCTTGTTTCGTTCAGTTTCCTTGATATTTGACCATATACAATCTACATTGGGCATTATATTTCAAGGCTAATCGCCTCTCAAGGTTTGAAAAGATAGCATGATTGAGTGAAGTCCCTACCCCCTCCTTACAGAGGAGGGAACTTACCTCAGTTTGATGCATTTTGGCTAACTTTCCTGGTACATTCAGCTTGTCTGTAAGTGTGGGTGTTCCAAGGCCCATTCAACTTCATTTCCCTGTCCAATTTAAGTAACTTTTGACTTTTCATTTTCATTTCTTTTGAGTTTGAGATATGAATTGATTTGATGCCTCAAATCATAAGATTACTATACATTATCTTCCCAATCTAGTTTCTCAAAAGAGGGAAGAAAAACCATTGTCCATCTAATTTCCTTGTGGGTTATCTTTTCAAAAAGAGAACTTTATCCCATGTGGGTTTTTCTCCCAAGTCCAAACTGAGTTGTCATTGTCGTCATTGTCATTATTATCATCTTTATCTGGGGAAAGTGGAGATACTGATTTTTAGGGGTCATCTTAGTTTTTTGTATACGGATTGAATCTAAGCCACTGGCCATAATTGTTCACATGTACTTTTCCTCATGTGCCTTGATCTGTATGACTTAACGTCCACTTATTTTCATGCACGAGGAAAATTATGGTGGCTACTTTTCTTGACATCCATCCCATTCTTTTTAATATGATTTTTAAAAAATACAGAATTTTATAAAAATAGAAAATCAAAACTTCAAAGTAAGAAAATTGAAAATAAAATAAAAGATCAAAGATCTTTACTCAGATGGTTTGAACTTTCTTCCTCCCTTTGCATCAATTATCAGACCATCTTTCTTCCTCCCTTTGCATCAATTATCAGAAGAGTGGGATCTTTCACATAGACCTTGAAGCTGACGAGCTATATCCCCAATGGCAGATCTGTCTGGATGTGAAACAGCCTCTCTCCCTTCTACTTACCTTAGTCTGCTGCTTTGCATTGGTACCTCTTGATACTCTTTGTGGGAACCCATATCAACAAATTTAGCAGGCATTTTACCTCATGGAGGGCTAAGTACGTCTCCTTTGGTGGCTGGATTACCCTGTTGAAGTCTGTCCTCTTTGCTCTGCTAGTTTTTTTCCTATCTGGCTTCGAGTGCTCGAAGAAAGTCATCTTGACCCTTGAAAAAAAATTATGAAAGATTTCCTTTGGGGAAGTCAGGAGGAGAAGAAAAAGGAGCACCTGGTTAGTTGGAATCAAATTTGTCTTCCCATTAATGTGGATGGTTTAAGAGTTCAACACATCAAGAAAGTCAACATTGCTCTTCTTTCCAAATGGCTGTGGAGGATCACTTTTGATGAGGAAGCCCCATGAAAATCTTTTCTTATCGCCACGTGCATGATTGGTAATTGTGGATGGGACATTAACCCTGCTCCTCGTAGGGCATCAAGTACGTGGAGGGCCATTTGTTTTAGTGGATAAATTTAAGCAAGACATTCGGTTTAAAGTGGGGCGTGGTGATTGAGTTCGATTTTAGACTGATCCTTGGAGTGACTCCACATCATTCGCTACTAGATTTCCTTCACTCTATTGTGTATCCTCTCTCCCGATGGTTTTATATCTGCCTACTACGCTTTGATTAGTGAGGAAATTGTGTGGGACATCCACTTTTGATAGAACCTTTTGGAAGCTGAAACAGATGACTTCTCGCATCTTCTACTCCTTAATTCTTCCTTGATTCGAACCTCCGAGGATGCCTCCTTGCTACTCTAGTTCTTTTTTCAGTTAAGTCTTACTATGAGTGGAGTAACTAGTGCACTATTGGTGGATCCAACCATCTGGTCCTCTAAAGCTCCTTCTCATGCTATTAGTTTCCTTTGGACTGCCGGGTTGGGGAAAATACTCAAGACAATTTGCGTAGGAGGGGGAGTGTATTAGTAAGTGCTTGCCCTTAGTGTCTTCAGACTTCTGAAGATGTGGATCATCTCCTTATTCATTGCTCTTTCTTGTCGACGATCTGGTGTGCTATCTTGGACCAGTTTGGTATCTAGTGGTCTATGCCCTCTACGGTTGCTCAACTTTCCTTTGCTTGGAAGATCTCCAATGTGATGCGGAGCATTCATTGCAGATTCCATAATTAGTAGTTGCTTTCTATAATTAGTAGTTGTTGTACTTAATTTTCTTTGAGGTTGGTTTTAGTTAGTTTCTATTTTGTTTATTGCTATATTTAGTTAGTTTTATTTTAAGCAAGGGTTGCCTTTTTCTTTACTTGCTATTTTTTGTTTTAGTTAGTTTTATTTTAAGCAAGGGTAGTGTTGTACTTTTGCTTTATTTTATTTTAAGTAAGTGATTCTTTATATAAAGCTTTATAGCCCTTTGGGCAAAGACAGTTTTTACAATGAAATAAAATGAAGATTGAGAATTTCTCTGCAAATCCTTTGCCGTGATTATCTTGGAGCGAATCCGAGAGTTCGGCGTGAAGCTGTCTCCCTTCCAGGTACTTGATCCTCTTCCTATTCCTCTTCTCTCTCCTCTTTTCTTTCCTTTTAATCTTTTCCTTTACTGGCCGTGACTTTCAAAGTTCCCCAATCCCTTTAACTGCTGCCCAGATTTCTGCCATTACTTTTATCCAGCCCTTATACCCACCATACTACCTTCGTCCCCTCTTTCTGCAGCCCATACAGTCCCTAAACTCCTGTCCCAAGGACTTTTGACCCTCCTATACCCATCCACAACCAAACTGCCATCTCTGCTGCCTTACCATTTCAATTTCTTGTTCCCTTTACTGCCATATACCCTTCTTAGTCCCTCCCCTACCTTGAACAGTCCCTTTATTGCTGTTCTGGATCCATCTTAGGCCTTTCCTGACCCCCAAATATCCCACACGGTCTTAATCATTGCTGTCCTATTGTACTGAACCTTTCTTACGCCTGTCCTCTTGATTTTGAAACCTTCTACTTTGAGCTACGACATGGTTTGGATTGTGATTTTATTACTTACATTGAATCCTCTGAATTTTATTGATTATTTGTGGTAGATTTTATTATTCTAATTGTTACTATTAATTTTAATTTTAATTTCAACCTCATTTAGTTTCTTATTATTGCATAAATCGCATTTAGGCATTTAGGGTCACCTTTTGTCTTGTTCTGCGTCAAATTTTAGGGTCACCTTTTGTCTTGTTCTGCGTCAAATTTGTCTCCACCAGGTGCTTAGAGTTATGGCGCCTTTCTTTTTTAGCAATTTGTGGAGCCTTTGGTGGGGATGCAGTAATAGGGTTTTCAAGAATTCTGCAGAAAGCCCCTATCGTGTTACAAACTGGATTTTGGTGTGCAGCTTGGACGTCTTCACTTGCGGATTTCAAGAATGTCTCCATGACATATATTCTATGTGTTTGGAAGGAGTCGGGGTTTTCTTAGCATCTACCTGTGCAGTGCCTGTTAAATTTCCCTATTTGGGTTTTTTTGTGAGTGTATGGGGTTTTCCTGCCTTCTACAGTTCTTTTCGCACCTTTCGTACCTTTTATTTAATATAATCTCAGTTACTATTTAAAAAAATAATAATAACTTGGATTTGAAAAGTGGGAAAACTTTCTACAAGAAAAGAAAGTTTACCCAAAAAAGGGAAAACTCAGATTTCGAAGGGAGAGTAAATATTAAAAAAAGGGAAAACTCAGACTTATTGCTATGCTGATGATTTCAATACTTGAGTGCAACTCCAAAACAAAGTGGAGGGTTCAATTTGGGTACTACGAGTAGGATTAACATAAGTTGCGCAAAGTGACAACATGTGCACCTGTTTTTTTGTCGATTGTGATGTTTATTAAGGTGGTATTTTTATCATATGTCCGTTTTACATGCGCCTTTTTATGTAGGGTTGCAAATGAATGGGGCCGGGCTGGGTTCAATTTCCTTTTATACCTGTCTTGGACCCAGCTTGGCCTGAAGTTAGCCCGTTAAGGCCCATTGAAGTGGTAGTGACGTTATTTTTTTCTATGATTGCATCTAAAATGCTCTCTTCTCAATTTTTAGATTTCCTTGTGTTCTATTCCTAGTTTGATTTTTTTCTCATTTATCTTAAAGTTTTACACCAACGTCCAGACCCCCAAAAGCCAATGTGAGTCTAATTGCCATCTTATGGAAAACGAAAAGCTTGATGCTGAAGGCAATGGATTACTTTTTTTAATCCATCTTGTTTATTATGGTGTCTATATGTTCCCCCTCCCTCTAAAAAAGAAAAAAAAAACTTATTACTATTTTTTAATGTTTTCCTTCAACTTCCTGTGGATACCTGTCAATGTTCTTTGAGTTGTGGGATTGCAGCATCTTCAGTTCCTGAAAGTCAGGCAATTGGCTTATCATCAACGAGTGTAATGGCTGGAGATATGAATGAGTAATTGATTCCCTCCACTTTTGTTCTATATTTATCTTAGAAATTTCTGTGACTGATCTCCATCTTCTGTTTTTGATGTCAGTGGTTACCAGGTCACTGAGGCATTGCGAGTTCAAATGGAAGTTCAAAGAAGACTGCAAGAACAACTCGAGGTGAGTTTCTTCACCTGCAGTTAAGAGTTGTTTTCTCTCTTTATTTATTTAGGTTTGATTTAAGGCCATCTCTCTTTTCCTGGCTAGGTTCAGCGGCATCTCCATCTCCGGATGGAGGCACAGGGAAAGTACCTGCAATCTATACTGGAGAAAGCCTGCAAGGCAGTTACTGAGCAAACTGTGGTGTCGGCAGGTCTGGAGGCTGCCAGGCAAGAACTTTCTGAACTGTCAGTCAAGGTATCTTTGAACATTCCATGTGATTCCCTAAAATTGTCATCATTGTCGGGGATCAGAGATCGTGGCAGCTTGTTATGAAGAAAAATCTGTGCATAGGGCAGCTCAAATTGCTGATGGCTCTTTAGACAGCTGCCTGACATCTACTGAAAGCCCGGGAGGGATTTCCATTGTGGGTAGTTCACAGGCAGCGGTGAAGAAAAGACCATGGTCCATGTTTGTTGAGGGTGAATCTCTAGCCTGGGAGAGTGATATGCTTGAGGAGAAGGAAATCCTGTTGAGGTATTTGTTGCTTAGTTTTTGTGATAGATTCAAGTAATCAATGGATGATATTGTGAACCTGTTTATATTGTTTTAAGGCTTTAAACTGGTGGGTACTGTCACTGGCATTAGAAGCGGTTGCTCTTTGTTTTCAATTAAAGATTTTGTCACAGTACCTTTGGTGCATTTGAACGAGGCAGCATCCTGAATTCTTCTTGTTTAACTTGTTTCTGTTTCTGCACTAGCACATGAAAGTCATTTATCAACCAGCTTGAAATGGTTAATGGGCATGCTTCTGATGGATGCATTTGATGTTTCTGTGGTAAATGATTCAATAGAACTTGCAAATATGCAAATACAACGATGCACAATTTGTAAGATGAAGTATATTTAAATAATTTCCAAGGCCTTGTGGCATTTTAGGGTTTGATTGGATGTGGCATGTAGTGAATGGTTTCCCAGCTTGCTTGGAGAATGATTTCGATGTGGGGTTGTCAGTGATCTTTAGGGCCTTTTTCTGTTTTTTGTAATTTTATCTACCCGTTCCATATACTGTAGGTTTGGTTTTTGTGACCAATCTCTCTTTGGGAAGTTTTCTTTATTTTTTTCTTTTTTTTCATTGAAATCTTATCTTACTTGCTCGAACAAAAAAGGAAAAAAAAAAGTAAGAAAATGTGGCAAATGTGGGTGATTTCACCGCTTTTCCCATTTTAGTGATGCACTGAGAAAAGGTGCTCCCATGAGTTTTTTTTTTTAATAGTTAGGTATCCAGGCGTTTCACCTGGCTAATCCTTGAGGCATTATAAATCTCTCAATCGATATATGGTGGGTACAAAACAATGGAGATTGGTTCTTTTTGTATTGGGAGAGACTTGATTTCAAGATTTTCTGCAAATAAGGGCGGATTTTGACTAAGCCAATCTCCTTTTGTTTTTAAGACCAAGGTATCCAAACATTTTACCTGACTAATTCTTGGAGCATGTGTAAACCTCACAATTCGCACATGCTGAGTACAAAATTAAGGGGAGTGGCTTTTTTTATGTTGAGGGAGGGCTTGATTTCAAGAGTTCTTACAAAAAAGGGTGGGAATTAACTATCAAACTAACCCCTCAGAGTTACTAAGCCAACACTTATGGATTCCCATAAGAGTGTTTTTACATGTTTAGACTGATTATCTGACTAGATGACCTTTTTGGATTTAGCCATTATTGGCTCTTTCCTCTCTTTGACATATATAATTGACAGATTTTTAGCACCTGTTTTGTAGCTTAAATTTCGAACACGAATTTGATTTTGTAGTAATTTTCAATTCCGAGTTGAAGTCCAAATCCATTCCAATAAATTCTCAATTGGGAATTGTGTTTGGTGGAAACAGAATTCTCAAATTCTAGTTGATAATTCCAAGCTTTTATTATTTGCTCTCTCAAGCGTCCTTGCTAAAGCTAAAAGCCTAAAAGCGTCTTTTAGTGGGTGGCTCTCAAGGAATTAATGGCATCTCTAAGGCTTAGAATTGGAAATCCTCGGGGTTGTAAGGTTAGGAGGGTCTTCCTTTTAGTAAAAGGAAGATACTACTGTACCCTCATATTCATGTGACAAGCCACAGCTTGTTCGTCTTTTAAAACTTACTATTTCAGCACAAAGTATAAAGAGGTTCAATAGGTAATCAGGAGGCTATCTGGGATTTTTTTTACGATTTCTCATACATAAATTCATTTTTTTAGATAAATTTAGAATTTTCCTATTAAAAAAGGGATTCTAATCAATGGAGGAAAATATAAAAAGTTAGTTCTTCATAGGAGTTCAAGGATGTAATAAGGTGAAATCATGTGTACATCTAACACACTCAAATTTAAGACCTTGATTACATAAATACAGATCTCTGTTATACCCTTGACAATTGACATGAGTGTATGATATATGTCCCACACAAGTTGTCAAATCCATTCTAGAATCTAGACTGTTCTAATGACCAGTTTTAAAGAAGATAATATCAAAAAATTTAGAATTAAAAAAAAAACATAAACTAAGGTTTAAAAATAGTAAAAGTTTAAAATAATAGTGGGTTTAAATATTATTATCATTTAGTACTAATTCACAAAATTGACTGAAATTGTTATAATATACCTTATCATAAAAACAAGATTAAAAAATTTGGGCAAAATGAGTTAAAAATAGCCAAATTCCTGATTAATGGTATAAAATATGACAGAATAGGGAGCGAATTAAAATACTAGTAGATCCATTGCAGTTTATCTATTAAAATGGAAATTTTAGTTACAATAGAATGGAATTGACAATTAAAAATCATTTGAAACTCAAGCTGATCTATATACAGTTTAAGGTCTAAAAGGAACCCTAGCTTTTCCCCATTTAAAAAAAAATAAAGTATTTTAAGTGTAGAGCTTGACATGGTTATGGTACTAATATCTTCCTAGAATAAGAAATAGACTCTCAGAATAGACAGAGAATATAACGCATGAAAAATGGTGGCCATCCTAACACGGTAAAATCTTTTAAGTGACATGAATTTTAGTGGATTTCCTGATTTAGTCCAAAACTATATCCTTATCATTTATAATCAATCCTAGAGTTTATAAAATTCAGAATAGATAATTTTGATACATTGTTTAAAGAAATCGGTCGAGAAACGACCTCGTTTGAAAATCCGAGCCCAAATTTAAGTATTTGGAGATGACAAAGGTAGAAGCACATCTAAACAGTGGCGAACACCTGACCAAACACAATCTTAAACCATTTATTTCTTACAATTTTGCCTGATACATGAGACGAACCATAATTGAAACTTATTGATAGGAAGAGCTTTAATTCCACCTCATTCATTTGTTCCACAATTATGGCCTCAGAGAAGAGAAGCTGAAGATGATTTGCTACCTGTCCAAAAGCATAAAATAAAAAACAGAACTTAACCATGACCCTTCCACTGGTGGTGTCGAGATCAATGTCGTAGAAGCAAGGTCGCGTTGGAAGTCTAGGCATCGTGCTCTTGTTCCAACAAGTGGAGATATGAACCCTGCTCCTATACTGTTCCTGACATCTTGATTGGTAGAACAAAACCATCTGGCGTTCCCTTCTTTGATGGCACATGTGAAAAATGAATACTGGGTCTTTGCCATAAATATGGGGAGAAACCAACGTAAATCGGTGAGCGGATCAATGCTTTCTCTGGATCGGATTTTCAAATGAAGTAGTTTCTTGACTGTTTTCTACAAATAAAGTATTAAAATCCATCTACTTTGAATTTTATGAACTCCAGTACTAATTTTAAGTGATAAAGGTACATCGCCGTCTCGACACAAGTTAATATATAAGGTAAAAATTTGACATGGAACCTTTTTGGTATTTAACATATTACTATAAATAATATTTAATTAAAATTTTAACTATATATAATAAAAAGAATTTATCTAAAATCTATTTTTCTTGCTTTTTGATATACAAAATTATTAATTAAGTTTTTGGATTCAAAATTTGCTAAGAGGGATTCTATTGTATAAAATAGGTATTCAAGATAGATCGAAAGCTCCATTTCTTTTTCTATTTCTTCGGTAAAGATTAACAATTAAACTTACAAAAATCTATACAAATATGAATAAAATGTCTTTTTCAAATATTATAGAAGCGAAAGCGCCCCAATTGAGCCTGGTCGATGTATCAGGATCATCCCAATCATTGTTCATTTGCTTATCTGAAAATTCTGACCCTATTAATCAAATTTTGAGACCCAATACTTCCAATTCCATTGGGTGTCACTCAGATTTTTCTCAAATTACAATATTAAAAAATTAAAATAAATCACTTGCCAAACTCTTCTATCCTAAGAACATGGCAATGGGCACAAGAGTCAGGTATCGGCTATAACCATGCTATATGCCATTCCTCAAGTGAATATAATTGGAAAAAAGTATGAAAACCAATTAAATAGCAGTACACGTATAAGGGATTTAAAAATGGATCAAGAACAAAGTATAGACTTTAGCTAATCAATATAACATTTAAAGATGGGCCTTCCTAAAGGGGGGCCTAAAGTCGTGGCTTGAGTTGCCGCCCCCTTGAGCCGGCTGTGTAAGGATATAGTTTTGAGCTTAAAAAATCGTTTCCAAAAAATTAAGAGGGAATGTCAATTTTCCTAAATTCTTTGGAGAAGATTTTTTAAGCCCAAAACTATACCCTTTCACTTAAAATTAGTCTCGGAGTTCATAAAATTCAGAGTAGATGAATTTTGATACATTGTTTGTAGAAATCGATTGGAAAATTACATCATTTGAAAACGTGAGCCAAACACGGGAATAATCAGAACGGTGAGCCGATCAAGCCCTGATTGACTCACCAATTTGGTTTTTCTAAACTTTTGGTACGGATGGGTAGAGGGTAAATCGGAAAATTCATTAAAATCCGTGTCACTTAAAAGATTTTACCCGTGTTAAGATGGCCACCCATGAAAAACTTCTCTTTCTTCAGAGTTTTGAACCGTATTTATGCAACAAATTGACAAATTTGAAAAAAGAAAATATAGACATGTGAGATGGGAAATTAATTTTCCCATTGTGCCTCTAGAGCCATGATGTTGGTTACTTGCCATTAATTCTCACATGCTACATTTCCCTTTTATTTTTCTTTCTTATTTCCATTTGTCTTTCTATGAAACTACAGATTAAAATTGGATTTAATGAAATTATAATTCGACTAAATTTCAACCAAAAAAAATAAGTTTTCAGTTACGTATCTTAGTGGTCTTAAAATATTTTAAGCATGCCTTATGATTTCGACCAGTAACATTAAGTAACTATAAATTGAACTTTTAGTTAAAATTTAGTCCACTTCTAACTCGTTAATTGTACTTTTAATTTGTACAACTAGCTTTTTAATGTATGTCATGAGAATTTAAAAAGAAAAGAAAAGAAAAAAGAAATTGATCTGGTGCGGCCCATGCAACCGGACACACATGCCTTTTGGCCTTTTATTTTATAAATTTCTTTGGTTTCACAATTATATAAATATAGTTTTTGCTTTTTTATTCTATGCTTTCAAATATTAATTGATATTTGCAGGTGTCAAGGGTTTAAGATTTATAGAGATAAATTTGAAGTCCTCAAATTGATGATTTTAGATTTGAAGATATATTTTTTTCTATCTTGGTGAGGTTCTCAAGTTTTCTTAAATTTATCAAGCTCAAAATTTTAATTTTAGCGTGAAAATAAGGAAAATTTTCACTACATCATTTTTCATCTTTTTCCTTTGCGTTGTAAAAATGGTTCATGCTTTTCTGGACGTGATCGGTGACTTGGTTTATTAATATTATTTAGTCTGAGAGATAAATATTTAATATGATGGATTTGAGAGAATGTTTATTACTTAAATAGTGGATTGTATATTGAGTTTATTAATGTCAGATCATGATCATCCTCCAGCAAAAAATCTTTTTTATTTAACATCGACTTTTCAAGTTTACCTCTCCATTCATCTTTATCAATATATAACTACTCCCCTTTTTCTTTATCTTTTCTATTCACATTATTAGCGGTCGCTCTTTCCCTCCGAAGGTAAAAAAGTTGTTGCACCAATACGGGCGCCTGTTACAAATGATTTTGCTGCAGATAAACCCCTCCCTCCCTCCCTCCCTCGGCGATCCTGACCACCCATGCCCCCCATCTCGAACTCTTGGTGACTCTCTTTCAGTGCTCTGTACAAGTCCCAGTCTACTCCCGTCTCTCCTGGCTCCTCCTCATCAAATCCACTACTAGTTAGGGGTACAAATTCCTCCTCCCGTCCGACACTGTTTATGTCACCCATAACATGTTTGATGACCTCCTCTTTAGCCATGACTTTATATTTCCTCTTATTTGCCACGCTGTCTATCCGCCTTTTGACATTTAGCAACAGTGTGATAAATCTAATTATATCTTTATATCTTCTAACACACAGTGCCATGTTTACCTTAGACAAAATTGGATCAATAAAAAAAAATAGAAATTCATTACATCTAATGTTTAAACACTGCAGTCTTAAGTAATCCATCCACCATACTCAACACATTAAACCCAATTTAAACAACTTCATCCATGGATTTCATTTCACCAAAAAAAAAATTAATGAAAAGTTTGGAAAAAAACATTCTAAAAAATGTAACACACAAAATCACACTTACATTACACTAAGAATTAAATGATTAAATGAAAACAATAATTTCAAAAAACCCCAAATTTTTTAACCTTAGAGCAAAAACCAGATTAAATTAAAAACAAATGCATGATATCTACCATTTAAACATCATATTTATCTCCTAAGCACTCCATCAACCATTCTCATACTCACAAATCCAAAATTTTCACATATCCTCTATGAATTTCATTCTCTAGCAATAAGCCAAAATACATGAATATTCAACCTCTAATATACTTTCTTATTTCACAAAAGACAAATAAGAAAGAAAAATAAGGTCTTTAGAAGCTTATACCTTGATAAATGAAGGTCTTCTTTAAAAATCCTGTAAAAACTTACAAGAATGAAAGATCCAATGACTAACTCGGCCTTAGACGGTGTAGATCTCACGAAATGGGCCAAAAATCGCTTAAAATCGAGCTTGAAATCTGAAAAATATGCTAAATGGGTTTCTTCCCATGAGTATTAATGGACCTTAAATATTTGATTGCTATAATCATTGATTTTTTGTGAATTTTACACAAAGTTATAATGATCGAACGGAAGAATTTTCCTTGAATTATATTATCCATTAAGTCTTTTATTTATCCCTAGTGGCCTCATCCATCATAAATATATCATCTCTCGATTGACAATAAGTACTCACATTTCTTTAATATTGGTCTTTTTAATTTATGAAATTTTATGATTCTCTTATTCAGCCTCTATATCAGATGGCTAAAAAATTAAAAATTGGTCTAATTTTTTATGTCAATCATATCAAAGTTACTACTTTTATTTTGTATGGTAGTTAACATCAAAACTATCCCATATATCATATTTCATATTAATTTTTATATTCACAGTTGAAAGTTGTTGAAATATGGAGGTATTGAAGTGTTGAGTTGCTAATAAATTGCTGAAGTTTGCTAAAATGTTGGGTGAGTAAAGAGGACTAGTGAGCTGTTGAATGGGGTTGCTTACTGTTGAGCTGAAGGGCATTTTTCTCTCCGTTGCAATTAGGGACGATTCAGACTCTTTTCTAAACCGTACTTCTGGCACTATAATCATTTTATTTCATATACAACTACAGTGCCGTGTACACAATTCTTTCTTTTTTTGATATATTAGAGTTCTAAGTAAACTAGTCTTGCAATTTAGTTTCAATCAGATAAAAATTGATAATGAGATGAAGGTTTTCAAATTAAGGAGGCAATTCTTGATGCAAAAAATATATGCAATCAGTCAAAAACCTAAGAATCATATCAATGTGCATTTTCTTTTCCGCCAAAAACCTAAGAATCATATCAATGTGCATTTTCTTTTATTAATTTAAATTAAAAAGAACGCATCTTGTTGGGTTTGACTCAAAATGACTTTTAGGTTGAATTGTGTTTTTGAAAGGGCCAACAGGCTGGGTCTGAGTTTTGTAATGCCCAGCATATAAGGGCTTATTTCTCTTTAGGGATTTGAGTTGGGGGCTTTCTATGTATGAGAGAGAGAGGAAAAAAAAAAAACAAAGGGAAAAAATAGAGAGGACATAAGGTTAGAAGGTTTGGGAAATGTTTATAACAAGTTGTCCGGATTATTCTTCATGATGGAATCGAGCAGTTCGCTCTATGGACGTAGCCTTTAATGGTGAACCACGTAAAATCTCGATATTCGTGGTGTGATTGATATGTGATTTGTTATTTTCGATTCAATTTATTTGCCAACAATTGGTATTAGAGCGCTGGATGGCCGGATCTTGATGAAAAATCATGGATTAGAGGAAGACTAGGTTGTTTTTGTATGGGAGAAAATACAATCAGAGTACTGGCAACAACATGAGGAACAAAGACCATCGGCAAGGGATTAACCGAGCACTATTTCGATCCCAGCATTGGGCAGAATAGTCATCGAGAACATTGACGTTCAAGGGCTTTCAGAGAAGGCACCAGTCAACACACACTGCAAAGAAAGAAGAAGGTAAAACCCACGTTAACAAACTCAAATCTTCCTTTCAACAGAACCCAATCGAAAGCAAAGAAGAACCCCATCACTGGCAGAAAGGAATTCCGACACAAAAAAAACTTGCCAGATCTAAATACAACCTCTCTCCCAAGTTTTGTATCAAGTTTGGCACACCAGGTTTCCTGAGAACTAGAGCAACAAGAACCCCTTTTATCGTTGAGATCAAGGGGCAAACCCACCCAAACTATCGCAAACCGAGAACGAAAGGAAGTTTGTCCTTATTCCTCGGGGCATATCCCTCTACAACTGCCATCCAAGCCCAACATACCTGCTACTCAGATCTGATCTTCCATAAGCACAGTCGTGGTAAAGATCGTCTGCAGTGCACGGACAACAACACAAGTTAGGGTGAATAGTCAAATCAACGGTCCAAATTGTTTTGTAGTTTCTGGAGTCATCCAGACTCGGAATTCAGCTTTGTCTTCCCCTGTACGCTTGCAGCGAAGAGAACTACGTTGTGAGTGAAGTTGATTTGATGTTTGAGAAATTGATAAGGGCAGTGTGAAGCAAGCACAGGTTGGGACACAAAATTAAGGAGGCAATTCTTGATGCAAAAAATTAAAAAAAAAAAATCTTCACTAAGTATATGCAATCAGCCAAAAACCTAAAAATCATATCAATGTGCATTTTATTTTATTAATTTAAATTAAAAAGATCGTATCTTGTTGGGTTTGGCTCAAAATGACTTTTAGGCTTGGTTGTGTTTTTGTGTCTGAGTTTCTTAATGCTCAGTATATAAGTCTTTTCTCTCTCTAGGGGTTAGAGTTGGGGGCTTTCTCTGTTGGGAGAAAGAGAGAAAAGAAAACAAAGGGAAAAATAGGGAGGATATAAGGTTAGAGGGTTTGAGAAATCTTTGTAACAAGTTGTCCAGATTATTCTTCATAATGGAATCGAGTAGTTCGCTCTATGGGCGTAGCCTTCAATGGTGAACCACGTAAAATCTCGATATTCGTAATGTGATTGATATGTGATTTGTTGTCTTCGATTCAATTTATTTGCTAACAATTGGTATTAGAGCGCTAGATGATCGGATCTTGATGAAAAATCACTGATCAAAGGAAGACTAGGTTGTTTTTGTATGGGAGAAAAATATAATCAAAGTACTGGCAACAACTTGAGGAACAAAGACCATCTGCAAGGGATTAACTGAGCACTGCGACCAAAGTTGATTTGATGTTTGCGAAATTGATAAGGGTAGTGTGAAGCAAGCACAGTTCGGGATACGATGGCATCAAGAGGGAACAACTTCAGATTAGAGTAAAAAAACTAGTACAGAGTCAAGAAAGACTCATAATGCTTTTACTGTGGAAAGAAGAGACATTGGAAAAGTGATTGTCGAAATTACAAGGCAAAGAACAAAGATAGGAAGAAAGGTGGAAAAGATGACTCAGCCAGTATTGCTTTAGGAAGCAAAGTGGAACTCCTATCAATCTCTCAAGGTATGCTTTTATCGAATGCATGGATTTTAGATTACAGTTGTTTTTATCATATATGTCCTAACTGTGATTTGTTTGATAGATATGAGCCGTACAATGGTGATAGTGCTCTAATGGATAATGATATACCCTATAAGGCCGTTGGAATAGACACCATTAAAATCAAGATGTTTGATGGAGTTGTGAGAACTTTGGGTGAAGTGAGATGTGCCAACATTAAAGAAAATCTGATATCTTTAGGGAGACTTGAATCAAAAGGGTACACTTTCTAGAAAGGATGGCACACTCAAAGTAACTAAAGGGAGAAATTGGTATTAATGAAAGACAATAGATTGGGCAACAGTCTCTATAAACTGCAAGGGGATACAGTTTCAGGTGGAGCACGAGTCTCTATAGAAAAAATCACCAGGGTAGGTGAGTCTCAGTTGTGACATATGTGGTTATGACATACAAGTGAGAAAGGTATGTTAGAACACCGTAAAAGATAACTGTTAAAGGGGATAAAATTATGCAAGATAGAATTTTGCAAATTGTTTGGCAAACAGAGAAATGAGGCCTTTAATACTGTAGGTAAGGAATATAAAAGTAAGGGTATTTTGGACTATGTTCATTCAGATGTGTGGGGACCAGCCCTAGTTAAGTCAAAAGGTGGAGCATACTACTTTGTGACTGTAACGACCCATCCCGCTACGAGTACTTTAAACTGATATAAGGTCCGGAAATCGATCTGTTACTATTTCAAGGGTATATTATTTATTTATTTTTAAATGAGAGACACTGCTTCCGCAATTCAAAGTAACCACGGGCAACCCACTATTAAACTAATAACCGATAGTACCAATAAAATATTAATCATAATTGGAAAAATAACATCATTCTATTATTACATTCATCCAACTTAATGAAATGTACACATATCTCAAATACATTAGCAAGTTGTAACGCCCCGTCCCGTTACGAGCGCATTATCTCCGAAATATCTCAAAAAGTCACGAAAGACGGATATCAGGTATATATATATATATTTATTTATTTATTTCTTTTATTTTTTTTATTTTATTTTTATTTTTTGAAATGGGTAACTACCTCCTGCTCAACAAACCACGAGTCCAAAACTAAGAAATATAACGAACCACAAGTGTAAATTAATCAAAAGTGGTTATACAGTCATCCAACAAACATGTAATAATGAGTCCTTACAACTGAGATTTCTCAATTAAAAACATAACACGAACATAAAATTCTATTCACTACTACTCCTCTCCAGGTACTTGCTCAAGGTGCCCATCTGGCCCTTCTGCGATTGGGGTACGTGAAAGGTAAGGGGTGAGAAAATCAGCCCAGTGAAGGGATAAAACATACCACACATTAGCAACATAGTGTAAAGGGGCAGTGAACATCATAAGTGAATAAATATCCATGTTTACAATACTCAACTACTCTATTAACCGATGGTTCCACTAACCAATCCAAGATATCACTCAATAACTCTCAACGGTCCTCCAACCACTCTGGTCCCCCTACCGATACAATCGGGAGACCATACAATATACAACTGCCTCAACCGCCGGAATGCAACTGGAATACCCGCATCTCTTATGGGGGTCTCGACCACCGGAGCATAACGGGGAAACCAACCACAAGGATATGCACCTCGACCACCGGAACACAACAGGGAGACCCGCATTCCCTATGGGGGTTTCAACTGCCGGAGCGTAACGGGGAAGTCCTCCCTGCAACCAACTCATCACATCATCATAAGCATGTATACATATGAATAGTCTCCCCATTGCATGCACACGATGTCACAAACATGTATAACAACGAAGATACATTCTTATACAACCAACTCAAAATCAACAACATAGTTCATGATGCGAGTCAAGAGTATACAATGAGTTACTTAATCACGCATCTACACTCAACACGGTTTCATTGATATTTAGCGAATAAACACCCCAAACATCATCAACAGTTTTCAAGTAACATACTCAATTATCAGATTGTCTAATTAACATTCTTCACGATGCATATAGATAACAGAAGTAAACCCGAGCTGACCCCCTGCCACATACTTATTTCAACAGTTTTCCCTTACCGAGTGGCTAAATAAATAGAGGGTTACACTCGGGTCACTCCATGTCCAAAAATAACGGTTTGAATATATGCAAGTGTATGTTAAAATAGTGATAAGTCCCCTCACCGTGTGTGTAGAGTCGAAAGTCCAAAGCGAATAAGCGGCTTTAAGGGTTGAAGGGAGCTCAATCTGTTGAAACAAGGGGGAACAGATGAGTAATTAAGACAAAACAAGTTAAAAAGAGACCGGAGAGAAAACGGGCCTAAAACTGGGCTGGGCCCAAAACGGGTCGAACTGCGCTGGGCTTGAAAACGGGACAGGGAGATGGGCCGGACGAAGGTCGGGGCCTGCCAGAAGTGGGCTGGGCCAGATCGAGCTGGGCCGGACCCGAACCAGTCCACTAGGCCTGGATTGGGTCGGATCAGGTCTGAGCCTGGTTGGGCCAGACTAGGCTTGGGTCGGGTTAACTCAGGGGCCTGAGTTGAGTCCACTCGGAGACTAGGCTAAGCCAACTCAGTTGCCCAACTGAGTTGGAAAAGGGGAAAAGGAGAATTCAGGGAAAACCCAGGAAAATTGAAGAAGACGGCGGAAATCAGAGAAAACTGAGGAAAACGGCGAAAATCAGAGAAAAATGGTGGAAAATCAAGGGAGAAAGCGGAAAAGAAGAGAGAGAGAGAGAGAGAGGAAGAGAGAAGAAGAGGGTATCGAGCAGGAAGAGGAGGGATGGAAAATATCCGGCGAAAAAATCCAAAATCCTGGACAGTGATAGTGTTTGGGGAAAAACTGCGGTGGGAGGCGACGGTTGGGTGAAGGAACCGAGAGGGAAGAAGAGGAAGAAGAACATTAAAAGGAGGAGAAGAAGATGCAAAGAGAGAGAAATACCTGAAAATGGGGAAAGAGAGGGATCGCACGAGAAGAAGGGAGAGCTACTGAGAGAGAAGAGGGACGCATGGGCACTGTAGCAGTTGCGGCCACAGTGCCGCGTGAGGGATTGAGGTATTTTAAAGGGTTAGGGTTTGGGGAAAAATAGGGTTTTAAGCTTGCTTTTTTTTTTTTAAATACTAAGGTTTTGAAAATAATTTCTTTTGAAAAGAAAATAAAATACAAAGAATTCGAGAACCCGGAAAATCTCAAATAACAAACGTCGATCGGGAAAAAGTGTGATTTTTCAACGACTTTTTTCATGACAATATATGTAAAAATTATGAAATTACTAAAATGCCCTTTGAATTTTCAAACTCAAAATTCGATAACTGGGTCCACCATGGCGTCCACACTCTCTTCACCGCTACCAAGGTCCCAAAGACAAATCGGAGATTCGAAAATCTCTCCAAAAATCAAGAAACTCAAAATGGGTCATTACATAAGTCCCCAATTACAACATAAAACCATGACAAGTACAAAGCTGCAACTCTACACCCAATGTCCGATTGAGGGTCCCTCCGTTCCTCTATAAAGTACCTGTGAGGCAAGGGGTGAACTCCACATGCCTAGTGAGGGTAACACACACATCATATGTCACCAAGCATACACTGTATATGATCATATAAACACATCAATGTCTATGATGTCTACATGCATGACTATGCAAGTGGGTGCCCTACCCCTAACACACGAGCCCACATCTGTCGGGCCTCCAGTACATCCTCTAACCAACTCAATACAACTCTATGGCAACTCCCTCATGTGCCCATTCGCACACCGACTGATCTCCAACAGGATCAAGATTCATACTCCTCGACCAGACTTATGACTCTCTTATGACAACCCGCACACATACCACGACTAACCCAAGAGTCCCAAACCGACTACCACACGGGAGTGACCACCTCACCAGTCTTCAACGGATTGCCAACCAGACTCATCTACAGTCTCCTCAACCAAGCACCAGAGTCTCGATAGTCAAATCTAAATCCTTGGACCCCATCTGCCGGTCTCCACACGACTGGCGTATCCACCCCTCACAGAATTTTATAGGTCTTCTACGGAGTGAGTAGGCCGAACTCACTCGTTAGACGCCTATAAATTCCTGGTGAGTCAAGACCCACAACACAAGTTTCAACAATGAACCCCAAAGTCATAACGCAGGTAATCATACCACAGACTGTCCCCACCATACAGGTGTCCTAGCTTGGAATACCATACCTCAAACTGTACCTACCCTGCAGGTGTCATTGCCTGGAATACCATACCTCAGACTGTACCTACCCTGCAGGTGTCATTGCTTGGAATACCATACCTCAGACTGTACCCACCCTGCAAGTGTCATAGCCTGGACTACCATACCTCAGATTGTACCCACCCTGCAGGTGTCATAGCCTGGAACATCATCTCACACCACACCGCAGGCTATCCCCACCCTACAGGTGTCCTAGCCTAGAATATTTCATCACATGACATCACAGTTTGTCCCCACCCTACAGGTGTCCTAGCCTGGAATATCTCATCACATCACATCGTAGGCTGTCCCCACCCTATAGGTGTCCTAGCTTGGAATATCTCATCACATCACATCGCAGGCTATCCCCACCCTACTGGTGTCATAGCGTGGAACATCATCTCACACCACACCGCAGCTGTCCCCACCCTACAGGTGTCCTAGCCTGGAATATCTCATTACATCACATTGCAGGCTGTCCCCACCCTACAGGAGTCTTATCCTGGAACATCACACCGCACCATCCCTTGACCAATAAGCGGGCAAGCACATCCTCAGTCTACTCGGTCATTCTGGGAATCACAAACCATACTAGTGGGAGTTGTCCCTCATCGTATCATCCATCAACCAATGAGCGGGGGAGCACCTCCTCAGCCTACTCGGTCATCCGGGGATCACAAGTCATACTAGAGGGAGCTATCCCTCATCGTATCATCCCTCGACTAATGAGCGGGCGAGCACCTCCTCAGCCTACTCGGTCATCTGGGGATCACAAGTCATACTAGCGGGAGCTGTCCCTCACCGCATCATCCCTTGACCAATGAGCGTGGGAGCACCTCCTCAGCCTACTCGGTCATCCGGGGATCACAAGCCGCCATCCCACCCTCTGGTCTCCACATGGGCGAACCACTCAACCCATTAGACCACTGGAGACACCTCATCCACCACGCACTTGGGTAGCATGTCTGTGATGACCTCTAAGTCAGCCTTGGGAGAGCTAACACTCAACCCCAGAACTTCTCGGAGGTTTCCATGATCACCTAACAACATGTCCCTCTTAGGACTCTCGGGCACCTCGCCCTCCAAACCGGACTACACTAGGGTAGACCCACTATGGCCATGAATCTGCCAAAGACTCACGTAGCCCATAGCTCAACCACATCCGCTGTGCAGTTTCCCATGACTTCCCAACCCTAATTACCCGACAAGGTAGGGGGAGTCTCTAAGTCTTGATGTAGCCTAGTACATATACCCCATCGGAAATCCACACACTCTAGTAGCATGCCTACACAATAATTTCTAAGCATGTCATCATACATTAATAACAATTCATAATTAGATACTGGCTACCGCATGTTAGCATGTTAAACTTCAACTTGTTATCCTACCATGCATGTATCTAAATCACCATAGCATAATAGACATGATCAATCTACTCTCTAATACATGCTTATCTAGAGCATACCAACATATTATCAGACATAGATACATCATCATATTATTCAACCAGCATGTTATCATTCATACATGTTATCCAACCATTCAACCAACATATTCCCATGCTTGTCTAATTCAAATGTTATCATATTATCAAGCCGTCAATCCATCATGAGATCAAATAAACAACTCATATATGCTCTTATGAGCTAAGGGTACGAATACACCCGTATGGGGTCCCTGCCACATAATGATATCAATAGTTCCCTTGCCGAGTGGCTCATAATACCAGGGAATCCCATTCGCCGTATTCCGTACCTGAACATTTGATAGAGAAGTAGTATGCGTAAGTGCATGCTGAAATCGGTGGTGAGTCCCCTCACCTGTGTGCGTGTTGTTGAAATCCAAAGGGAGAAAATATGTCCGTTGGGTTGAAAAAAGTTCAATCTGTCGAAACGAGAACACAAGGATAAGTAACCGGACAAAACGAGTCAAACTAAGTCTGGACTACAAACGGGCCTGAAAGCAAGTCGGGTCCAAACCGAACTGAAGTGGGCCTGAAATTGAAAACTGGGTACAAAATTGGGTCGGGCTCAAAACTGGGCCCAAAACTGGAAACGAGCTTGAAATCGGGCAGGGCCGAATTGGGTTGGACCTAAAATCGGGCCGGGCTGAAGGTGGCTGGGCCTGACTGGCCGAATCGGGCCTGGTCCACTGAGTTGGACCTGGGTTGCCTAGAGTTGAACCCAGCTAAGTCAACCCAGTGTCGGCTTAGTCCACTCAGCAAACTAGTAAGAAAAAAGGGGGAAAAGAATGGAAAATGGGGGAAAACAAGGGAAAATGAGGAAAACAAGGGAAAAAGAAGAAAGGAAAGGAGAGGAAATCGAAGGAGGGTACCTGAGATCGGCCACGATTGAGGGATCCGACTTCGGGTAGCGTCAAATCTGGCAACTGAAGGTGGAGGGATAGTCGCTGCAGGCTGGAGTCCGTGAATCCGAGCTGAAATTGCAATCTGAGACTGAAATCCGAACTGCAAACAGAGGAAGAAAAAATATGAGAGGGATGAGGGATCCAAGAGGGAAGAGAAGAGGAGAAGGGCGACAACTACAAGGCCTTAGGGTTAGGGTTAGGAAGAGAGGAGGGTGAGATGAGGGAGAGAATTAGAGGGACGGGAGAGAGAGAGAAGCAGTCGCAACACTGTAGCCGCATGCTACAGTGCTGCGGAAGAAGGGGGTGTTTAAAGGGTTAGGGTTTAGGGGCTTTAAAGACTTAGGGTTTTGATTTAATTATTATTTTAATTTTTTTTTTCAAAAAATCAAATCTCAAGGTTTTGAAAACAATTTAAAACCCGATATAAATCAAGCGACAAACATCGGAGAAAAAACGTGTGATTTTAAAATATTTTTCTTTGGCAAAGTATACAATAATTTGAAACTACCAAAATGCCCTGAGTCTCCGAACTCAGAATCGGGCAAACCAAGGCCCACCGTGGGGCCCATACTCCTCCCATTGCCACCAAAATCCTAAAATCCCGAAAAATCGAGTCGGGTTGTTACAGTGACTTTTCTTGATGATTTTTCAAGAAAGATTTGGGTCTATTTTATGAAGCATAAATCAATGGTCTTCACTAAGTTCAAAGAGTAGAAGACAGAAGTAGAAAATCAAACATGGAGAAAAATCAAGTATCTGAGAACAAATAATAGTGGTGAATACAGACATGGTAAATTTCTACAATATTGCAGAGAATAAGCGATCACAAGGCATTTCACAGTTCCGAAGACTCCTTAGTAGAATGAAGTTGTAGGAAGGATAAGCATGACTTTTCTAGGGAGAGCGAGGATCATGAGATTACATGCAGGCTTATCTAAAGGTTTTTGGGCAGAAACAATCAATCATGCATGTTTTGTGGTCACCATCAACAACAATCAACTTAAAGGTTGCAGAAGAGGTATGGATAGGTAGAAATGTGGATAACTCCTTGTTGAAGGTATTCGATTGCCCAACATGTACACCCATTCCTAGTGATCATCAATCCAAGTTGGACTCCAAGTTACTCATATGCATATTTCTTGGGTTTGAGAAGGGAGTAAAGGGTTACAAGCTATGTATCTAGTAAACAGGAAAAAGATTTGCACAGAGATATAGTGTTTAATGAAACTACTATGCTGAATAGGGAACTTGAGAATGAAGTTCAAGAATATAGCAAAGAGAAAACATTGTAGAATTGGTTCCTCCCAACACAGAAACACAATTCAAAATAAAATATAAGGTCAATCTGAGGCAAGTTCGTCTGGAGGTGAGGAACAATGAGAGGCTTAGCAGGAGCTCACCAATTTGACATAGGGAAGAAGAAAGAGAACCATCAAGCTACCTTAAGGCTTGGATGTATTGAAGATCAGGTACACTTTACTCTTATCACTAGTAATGGTGATCCAACCACATTTCTAGAAGCTATAGGAAGCATTGAAAAAGAAAGTTAGATGAGTGCTAGGATTGATGCAACTGTAGCAGACATGCTTACCAAATTAGACACTCCAGAGAAGTTCATACATTGTTTGGACTCGCTTATTCTCTCTTTTTGCTAGAGATTGGATGTGCACCTTTAGGTGCATGGTTGGTGGGAGTGAGCTCTCACCAAGGTGAAGGTGTTACAAACATATTTCAACATTCTTCAGGGTCGGACATTTTTGTCGAGGTGGAGATTGTTGGGTTTGACTCAAAAGGTCCTTTGGACAGAGTTGTGTTTTTGTAAGGCCCAGCAAACCGGGTCTAAGTTTTGTAATGCCCAGTATATAAGGGCTTATTTCTCTCTAGGGTTTTGAGTTGGGGACTTTCTCATTATGGGGGAGAGAGAGAGAGAAAAAAAAATAAAGAGGACATAAGGTTAGAGTGTTTGGAAAATCCAAATAACAAGTTGTCCAAATTATTTTTCCTACTAGAATTGAGCATTCGCTCTGTGAACGTAGCCTTCATAGTTGTCCAGATTTCTACTAACAGTATCTAACATTTCTCATCATCCTATATGTGCACATAGAAGAGTAAAACACACATTAAAACCCATTATAAGAGTTGCTACCATGGAATTAAAAATCTCAAATTGATATGCAAGAATCACAACGTATTAGATTGAAATGAGATTGAGCTACATATTTTCATTGAGATAAGTAGAAAAGTAAGTAGGTAAAGTTTGACTCTTAATATTTTACGTTTGTGATTATAGAGTTGCAGAAATTTGATTACTATAATTATTAAGTTTTTAAAACATAGATAATTTGATAAAGAATTTTCCTTAGATCACATCAATACTTGAAATCTATCCATCTTCGTTGAAGAAGAGAACCCAACATATGATATGTTGTCTCCCTATAGATTAAAAAACTCAACCTCCCTAGAGTTATTGAATTTCACACAATTTAGAAAAAAAATTTATTAAAATTTTATGTGACCCACACATCTTTAATTATGATACATGTAAAATGACAAAGGCGGTAAACAAGTAAAATTTGACCCAATGTGATTTTGAACTTTTAATGTTTGGTTGCCTTAGTTATTTATTGTCCATGATGTACCTTATAAAGTAATCGTAAATGAATGGAGAAACTTCAGTTGAACTATATATTTCTAACTCAAGTTTGTAAAGTTGAAGCCAAGAAAATTCAAATCCCAATCTCCTGCAACTACTCTTGAGTCTTGACATATTGTGACTGAATTTACTAAGTATGGCCCCTAATTTGAGCCACAGTTGTAGTCCATGCATGAGTTTATTTTGTACATGAAACACTAAAAATAAAAGTTCATAATAGCACTCTCTATTTGTTAGAGACACTTGACCAAAATACCTCCTCTCTATCTAACTGACTATTACTCTATTCCACATTTTTTTCCTTATTTTGAATATATTAACTAGATAAAATTAATAACAGTTTCACGTAAATTCAAAAAACAAAGTTGAATAATTTTATAAAATCAAATAAATAAGAAATTTGTTTTTGGTAACACCAGATCATCCCATAAAATATTATATAATTCAATAAAATTGAGTCATGACCTCATAAAAATTAAATTTAAACAAGAAATTATCATTTTAAAGAAGTCGCATACATTTTTGTTTTCACAAGTCGCATACATTTTTGTATTCACAAAAGCAATCAGTAAAACTCATTCATTTATCTCTCTTATTTTTAAGTTTCTAAAATACAGTTTAAATCCTTTACTTTCGAAAAATATATCCATAACTATTTATTTCAATTTATAAATTAAAATTAAAATTATTAATATTTTTAAAAAGATCAAAGTATACAAACTATCTCACATAAACATGCGAATCAACGAAGAGTATCCCTTTTTATATTCATCCCAAGACTTCCCATAAAAAAGACAAGTCAATGAAAATGTCAATATTAGATAAAGGTGATAGTTTCATGTCTCACAGGCCCACCTGCACATGTACGAGGTCGCATGTATATTAAGCACCACTTCTTAAACATCACCTTCATGTATCAGATTAATAAAAAAAATTATCAAAAATTTATCACAATATTACCATTTATCATATTTTTAACACAATCTTATCGACAATTTACCATAGTGTTGATAAATAAATATGAATGATAATAATATTTTGACAGTAAATTTAATAAATTTAAAAATATCATGAAATCCCATAAAAATATCAGCTGCTTTCTCCATTTCTTTTTCAAATAAATAATTTTATAAAAATTATTGCATTCATGTCACCTTATAGAAATCTAACTTTATCTTTTATTGAAGAGTAAAGAGACGACGTCTTACGATGTGAGATAAACTTTTCTTCTTTTCCACGTTAATTTTTTCTCTTTTATATAAAAAATAGAGAATTATTTTTAATAATATTACTAACAAACAATTCTAATTCTACTGAGAAAAGAAGGGTCTCAGTAGATCAGCCCCTCCTTATTCCTCGTACTGAAGTTACAGCCGCAATGTCTGTCAATGGCCGCCCCTCAAAAGGAAAAAGAGTCCACGTTTCCAACTTAAAAAGGAAAGATGAAAGAGTACACAGCCAAATGAATTTGTCCTTTTATCTTTGTTTTTCCTTCAATTACGTGGGTGAAAGCATCACCCACACTAAACCCTAAACCTAAACACATACAACTCAAGCAGGGTATGAGATAACAGCACTAACAACCAAGCTTCAAAAATCTAAACATTCAAAGGAAAAATCCCTAAGCAACCAGAACCGACTTTATACAATTGATGGACAAGAAATAAAAACCACCACATCTAATCCTGTAGAAACCAATAGACCAACAAACAATCACAATAAGAGACAAGATTTTACGCGGTCACGGGAACAAACCCTTTAGTCACAAACATCTGTGTGCTAAGCTGTGGCCACTTGCATGATGGGGAATGAGGAAGAAGAGCCTTCATAGTTGGATGATGACGGCACATTCGAAGTGTTTCTCTGCACCTTTCCTGGATTTCTCCCCTCCAACTTGGATTCTTGCTTTCTTACTTTAACTCCTCGGATCATCTATTCATTGCATTTCGTGTCTTAATATAAAAGTTCTACTTGATATTCTAATAATCCATAGAATATATAAAGATGCACAGACAAGCAAATGCATGCGGACACACACAGAGAGTGACTCGTGAAATTTGTAGCTAGAACACATAAATAAGAGGGGAGTCATCTGATAATCCGAGATTTGCGAGTGGCGAGTGGCCATGAAAATCAACGGCTTACAATAGCCAAACTTTGAATAAGGCTAGGTTTATCTATTGGGGTGTGAACAATAGTCCTACATCAGTTGTGTGGGGGAATATCTAAGGACTTATAAGATACTGAGTCACTCCACCTATCAGGCTAGTCTTTTGGGCTAGAAGCCCGGTCCTAACAATATCAAGATAGAAGTGAAAATTGGTTCACCCCCCCCCCCCCCCCCTATCACCAATAGAGTGAAATGGATGATCCAGTATAAAAATTGATGGGTTGTGTGCCTAACTAGAGAGGGTAAGGCCCTTGAGAGTTCCTCAACAAAATTCAACGTTGGCTTGTGATATACATACATATTTCGTGCATTTAGAGTCGGAGTATATCACTATGAAATCCCCTTCTTGGAGGCCATTTGCACGAACAAAATCTCCTGGAAAACATTAGAAGCAACCAAACAGAAAGTGCATGAGATCAAGAAAAGTAATTAAAGAAAGGTACGATAAGTTTATCATCAATTAAAAAAGTGTACAATGAGATTATCATCAACACCCACCAGTATTTTCGAGCAGATACATACGACTTTTATTATTTGGCCAAAACCTGAGAGCACATAAGAAGGAGATGAGAATTACTTGAACAAATTAAATAAGTACTTGAACAAAAAAGATAAGGTATGCTTGAGTAAATATACATTAAGTACCTATAACGCATATTCCAAACCCTAGAAGTTCCAATGTCTTCCATTGCTATTGATATCCCATCCCTAGAAACCAGCTCTGGTAGATGGGTTTCTGCCTCTTTCTACAAAAAGAAATATTTCAACATAATATGATATGCTTGTCTATAGATAAATAGATAGATAGATAGTTAGATAGAGAGTGAGAGAGTTACCTTTGGCAACACAATCCTTCCTAAATTATTCACATCACTTTGCTTTAGTACTTTTTGTAGGAGAAACCTCAAGTTCTTATCCGGTTTACCTCCCTGCAAGAACTGCATGCATGAAGAACCAATGTATTTAAGGGAAACTGCTTAAATAACAACTGGATAATTAATTAATTAATGTTCATTAACATTCCTCAAGAAAATCAACCAAACCTAATTAATTGTGAACTAAATAACATGAAAAGGAAAATGATAAAACATATTTCATCATCTATTAGGGAAAAATGACAAGAATAAAGTCACAAACAATGAAAACAGAGTACCTGACGCTTATCTACAGAGAACTGACGTTGCTGTTGCTGCATGGAAGTTGGATCTATGGGAAGCAAGGCGGGTGGCAAAGAAGAGGAGGAAGAGGAAGAAGAGGCAGAAGACCACATGACCCAATTGTTCGAGTCAGTGGTGGAATTGCAGTTGCCATTGTTGGGTAGCCTTGACGACTGTACCATTGTTTGATCCATGGATGCAAAATTTTGATGCTGTAGAAGTTGTTGATGCTTCTGGTGGTTCAGATTTTGATTTTGATGGTGGCGGTGGTGGTGATAAAAGAGTCTCCTTTGCCTTTCCATCCTCCTCTTTCTCGCTTCTTTTGTTGCTGAGGGAGCCATCTTCACCAATCTACCAGTCATTCCACGATACATCTGACCACCACCACCACACCATAATCGTTGTTTTTATTGCCGAAGCCTAAAAAGGGCGCGGAAGATGGGTCTGAGAAGTTATTGTACTGAGGAAATTGAGTCGGCCAAGATGTTCTAGAATCGATCATCTGACAATCAGAAGTCAAAGAGAAGGGATAGTGATTGTGGTGGGCATTGTAAAACATGGAATCATCCATGTAACCCATCGGCGACGGAGTTGGAAAGGAAGGAGGTGCAGTGGGGTCAATAACATAAGGAGATTGAGGAACCCAAGAGTTGGAACAAGGAAATGAAGAATTATTAACAAGAGGAGCTTGGAAAGGAAATGCTTGCGGGCATCGATGATGATAGACAATGTTTTCTTCTTCTCTATTCTTTCTCTTTTGCAAATGGTGATTTTGCACCCAAGCTAAGATGAGTTTGAGCAACTGCATCATCCCCTCCTTCCCTCCACCCAAACGGCGAACAGCGCATTCAATCGTTGATTTCTTGAGTTTGATGCTCCTCAAATCTTCGGGAGAGATGGACTCCTTATTGGATTTTAACCATTCAAAGAAAACGATAGCTAGATCTTCCGATGGCTGTTCTTCTTGCAAATTTTGTTGTTCATGTAGTTCTTGTTCTTTTTCTTGTTGATTATGACGATGAAGATGATGGTGGTTGTCTTCTTCCTCATCAGTGTCACAAGGGAATAGACAAGAAGGATCCCAAATACTGGAAGAATCTAGAAGATCCATGGCTTCAATGTCCTCTAACACATCAATTCCAATATTTTGATCAGGCCCATGTGGATTTATTTGATTTGCTTCAGTTTTTGCCTCGTGATGGAGACGATGATGATGATGATGACTGTCATCAACACCATCCTCATTGTCTGTCTTTATCATGGCCCATGAACTGGTGGAGGAAGATGAAACTGAGCAAGAGAAAGAGGATGAAGAGCATGTGGGCATAGATGAGGAAGAGGAGGAAGAGGGGCATGGAATATCAGGAAGTGAAGGACAATTATCATAAAAAATAGAGTCTTCCTCATGGACATCTAGAAAGCCATGGCCATCACTTTCAACCCAAAGGTCTTTGGTAGTAATGACCCTGTCATCTTCCTCTCCCTCTTTCTTTCAGTATCATCCTTGTCATCTCTGACCCAAGGATGGAATTAGTGTGGTAAAAATTCGACCGCCGCCATTGATCTTTACTACCGTTGTTCATTTCCTCTTCTACTTGCTTGTATTCCTGTTCATGTACTTGCATGTTGGTGTGCACTCTTTCTTCTTTTAAGAGACTTGTAGGCTTTGGGAGTTGGGGTTCTGGCAAGAAGAAAAATAGAGCTATTAGAGTGATATAACTAGTGGATTATGTGAGCTTACAACTAAACCAAATGAAAGGTAACTGTAAAATAACACATGGATTTGATTGTGGCTTCCTCAATTGAGGGAAGAGCCTGTGTATATTTTATATTATAAGGAAAAATACAATCAATGACTAAAGAAGGCAATCCACAAATAAATAAAATCATACAAATAAAGAAGGTTACACAAATCAGTATCCCATAAGATCCAATCAATCCAGAGGGGAAATCGAGACCATATACCATATACGTTAACATTAACAACCCTTGTCAAGATTAGAAATACCATCTAAACTCTCTCTCTCTCTTCTATGGCTAGCCACTACCTTTCGGTTGCGGCAATGGACACTTCCATCTAACCCATTTATGACTAATGAAAGATAAATGATTATGTACAAAAAATTGTGCTACAACCCACATAATGGGTAGGGATGTAAATAGATCAGTTCAGGCGAGCTCTTCATGTTTTCAAGCATTAGGGATAAATCATTCCAATGTATGTAAACAGGTTGGGCAAGCTGAGCATGGTTTGAACCAAGTTCCATTAAATGTCAGCTAGATCTACATGTTCTAGGTCAAATTTTCACTCCCTAATGATGGGGCTCTTCTCCACCTATCGACACATGTGGTACAGTTGAATCATAATAGGACTCTATGGACTGCATAATGGCAAAAGATCAATTTAATTTGAGAATCATAACCATACTATAAAAAGGCCTTAAAACAAAAGCTAGAAGAAACATGTTGAATTTTTTAAATTAAATCCACTAGATTTAAATGTTATGATCATCAAATGAAACTGAGGTTCAGTGCAGTGCAGGATAGAGATACAACCATTCATCATGCATGGAAACTTAGATTAGAATTTTTTTATAAGTCTTTCATGTATCCCATATTAAAATTTTAAGAACATTATTAATGAACTAAGATTTTTATATATTGAAAGGGACTCAATATGCTTAAACAATTACTAACAGAACATAGAGTAAGTAATAACCTAAACTGCAACAAAAGCAACTTCCTCATATGTTTCTAATGTCATATAATTTTTTTAGGAACGTTTCATATTATAGCAAAACGATTGAATGATAATGGTAAGTTTTTTTCTTTTTCTTCACAGCAATCCATGATATGGCAAGACTTCTAGTCTAATCTTAGAATCTCAAGATAAAACGTTTCTCTATATAAATAAATAACTAAAATAAAATTGGAAAAGAAATATCACAATCATATTGGAACTAATCTACACTGATTTCCAAAAATATTGTGAGATGTTAAATGTTGTGCACAGTTTTTTTGAGGTTAACATCTAAGAAGTTGTTTGATGTTTGAGAAAAAAATTGTTCATTGCAAACATTTTGATGCATAAAACATATGTGAAACCTGTCTTTTGGTGAATACAATCCCACATCCATAGCTCTCCCTTATTGTCATTATTATCCAATTGATAAACATGACACTGGAAAACACCATTGGATTGAGGACTAAGAACTTGGTCTTTTATGGATTCCATGAGCCTAGAAGCCTTACAAGTAGAAGATTAGGATAATATGAAAACTGAAGTCTCTTAATGATGTTCACCATAAAGTTTTAATGAAACTTTAAAACTAATATTGCAACATGGAAGAGATGGTCGTGACTTGTAAGCCCGTGTGAAATGTAAAGCATGAATACACAACAGATAGCTCAGTTGGTCTAAGCTTATAGGATTAGATTAAAGGTCTTGGATTCGACTCCTCTTGGACTTACCTCGTACACGAGGCCTACAAGTGTTTTCGTGTATCAGTAAGATTACTCTCCTCTCACCTCTAATATGGGGTCAGGGACACCCATGTTATCCAAAATAAAAATAGCACAGCAGATATTGGATATACTGCATGTTTACAAAAACATGCAAGGATTGGACGGCCGAGATCGCATCTCGTTCTTGTTCTGTTGTTTTTTTTTTTTTCACTCCTTGCCTTTCCACCTTCCAGTCCTCATGGATTAAAAACAAAAACAAATACAAAATAATAGAACTTTCTGTGCATGTGAGTTTCTTCTTTCATTTTTTGGTTATTGGAAATGTTTTAAGCTAAGTAAACATGCAAAAACGAAGAACAGATCTAAACAGGCAACAAAACAAAAAGAGGGGAAAAACCCATTTTCTTATCACAAAGTAAACGGGGTTTCTAGCTGAACTTGCAAAGTTTCAGTCTGCAACTATAGCCTAGATTCTTTTTTTTCCTGCATGCATGCAAATAAGAAGTAGAAGCAAACAAGAAAAGAAGGGGAAATACTAAAAATGTAGGTAGGATAACATTTTTCTCACCGTTCCTCTCTGAATCAATCCCTTTGATATTATTCATCACCTGCTTATGAATGGATGGCTATGGGGATACTGCCAACCCACGTTGTTGGCTGAGAAGAATGAGAAGAGGAAGCTTCTCTCTCCCTCCTCTTTAGACAAATACCTTGTAAAACAAGGCTAGGCAAGTGAATGGTGAGAGAGAAACGGTGTTTCAGAAAGAGAAGCTGAGAGAGAGAGAGAGAGAGAGAAATGGATGAGAACGAGAAACTTTCTTTTTCTTTTTCTGCAAATAGAAGAGACTCTCACACGGTTTGTCACTATTCGTTCTCTAAACGGCGGGCTTCTGTGGCTTCAACCACGTGTCGCTCACTCTTCACGTCGAGTCTGAATCACCGCTCGTAGGATGTATAACATTTTCAAATGGCAGCTGTAGATCAACATAATTTTGGAGTCTCGCGAGGTCATAAATCTCTGTATTTTAATCTATTTTAATAATTAAATAAATTATCTTTATTAAAAAATTATATATTTTTTATGACTAAAGGCTTTTTAAGAATATTTAATTAATTTTTAGAAAATTTATAAGCCTTTTTATCTACATACATAAATTAATTTTACAAGAGTGATTTTTTGAAATAAAGCAGAAATCAAAGTCAAAACTCGTGCTAATTTTTATCTATTTAGTATATAATTTATAACTAGTTGATTTGAGTTTTAGATTAAAGAAATTTTAGTTAAAATTAAAAATTAATTAATTTTTTATTATTTTTAAAGTTTTATACACAATTAATTTAAATTTTTAATTATAATTATTTTAATATTTGATCTTGGTGAACTTTATTTTCTTATTTTATATCATCTTAAATAAAATAGTCAGAGGCTGCACTTTTTCCAACTTCTCGCCGCCTTATTTGCCTTTGCATATGTTCTTATCCATAAGTTTGTGCTGGAATTCCACGGTGTAAGATCTCAAGCTTAGGGCTCCTCTTATAAGCCCAGACTGCTAATTATAGGCCTAAGACCAATATTCCCTAATACACCATTAGACAACTCATGTTAAGATTAGATCAATTCTTCATTTACATAATTATATATAATGTATTTTCTAAAGTCATATTTGCATCTCCATTGGATAGAATATTTAAGTTTTGAGTCAAAACCATTTGGAAATTTACGTTTTTAGACAAATAAAAAAATTAAGGTGATGGAGATAGTTTTTACGTTGGACAAGAGTGTTAAAAATAACTATTTTATGAATAATTTAAAAATAACTCAAAAGTAAATAGTTGACATATTAAGAGAAATATATTTAAAGTGATTTGGATATATTAGGATAAAAAAATGATATCACTTAGGGTTGAAATTCAGGTCGAGTCGAGTTGGGTTGTGTTTCAATAAACTCAATCCAACCCATGTCAAAAATTATTGAACCCGACCTGACCCAAGTTAGTCAACTCGAGTCGATCCGAATTTTCTAACTAACCTCAAATGTTATTTTATAACTTCCTGCACTCGAATTGAGTCACGTTGGATCGAGTCGGATTGAGAAATTTAGAAACAACTTGACCCGACCCAAATTTCTTGCGAGTTTATTTTTTCTCAACCCGACCTGATTTGACCTGAGAATACAAAAACATAATCAAAACCCATTGATTTCTCGGGTCGAGTCATGCGGGTCGGGTTAAACTCCAACCCAACTTTCACCCCTAATCCTAGTATATAAAGTTGACAGGTAATAATTTACAAATAGAAAGATGAGTAGACAAGTGAAACATAGAGGGAATAGATAATGAAGTGATTTACTCTATAATTTATAATAGACCTGGCGGAGTAGTAGAAATTGTAAAGTGAACCTAGATTAATGGAATTTTGATTATATAACTAATAATTCAGAACTTACTCGGACACATATCACCTAGAGCTAATTAAGATGATATTGTCCAATTCTAGACCTCATGAATGCGATATAACAAATTGAAGCAACGATTATAATTTCATAAACATTGCTTTAGCAGCATATATTAAATGAAACAATGTTTTTTTTTTTTTTAATTTTATTTTACCCTCAATTTCATTATGAGAAGGTATTGAAAAATGTGGAAAAAGTAATGAAGTTGAGGGTAAAATAAAAATTTTGAAAAAAAAAATTATTTAGTGTACAATTACTAATTTTGATGATGTAGGAATCACTACCCTTTATAATAATTGTAACTAAATTAATTTTAAGACTAATAATTAACAAGGACTGCTCATTCAGATGCCACCACTTTTTTAATGGAACACTATATTACAGTAATAGATGAAAATACCCTTTATTTTATATTAAATTGTCACCCTATTTCGCATGTTTCTTTATCCTCTCATTTAACTTTCCTTTAATGCTTTTATATTAAGAATAATTTTAAAGTGCACAATTATTCTATTTTACTCCTTCTGTCCCAATTTAGTTGTCTTATATGAACTTTAAAATTGTTCTAAAATAGTTGTCCCATTTAACATAAAATCTGTTGAAAATAAATGATATCACATGAAGTGCTAACCTTATATAGAAAGATCTTTAAAAAATAGAAATTTTCAAATGAGACAACTAAAATGGGACGGAGGGAGTATAATTTACCATTTTAAAATATTTTACATTTAGTTAAATGATCCTCAAAGTAGACTGAGAATAGTCTAAGATCTGTACATCGTTATTAGCAATATGACGTAGACACATAATTGTTAAATGCCAATTTAACTTAAGCAAACAGTAAAATTCTTTGCTTTAAGAATCAAATTATGGCTGAGTTTTTATTTTTAGTGCAAGGGTAACATAAGCCAATTTGGTCTTATTTTTAACTCTATAGTTCTAAATTTCTATTCATAGTCACAAAATACCATTCTTGGAATATTAACGGTAATTGGTAATGTAGTGATATTTTCAAATTCAAAGTTTTTTACCAGGATATTGACAGGAAAATAGAATAAATGAAAATATTAATAAAGTAAAAATAAGAAATTTACCAACAATTTATTGGGAAATTATCGCGATATTACCATTTGTTGCAAATGCAATTTTATAGAAAATTTACTATCGTGACCGTCAATACGCGTTATTAACATGGTAATAATATTTTGCCAATGAAAACACAATAAATTTAAAAATACAGTCAATATTTATGAGATGAATTTTAACAATATTTCATATACCCAAAATTTGAAAACCATATGTACTTATGCAGTGGTTTCGGTGGAGTATGAATCTGTACCATTTTATGAAGGTTCTCAGACCGATCTTGATTGTAGCTCCTACAATGTGTCAATTTGTTCTCTTATCATAGATTGACTGAAGAATTCTATACTTGAATATGAGACTTATAAAAGATGAATTTCATTCAATCAATAAAAGTAAAAAAATTTAACTTCTTAACTTTTATCAATTTAAACTATTTTTAATTCTTAAACTTTTATAACTTTTGAAAATTTATTTATTCAATAAAATTTAAATGACACTTTTGACCTTACATATAAACATTTACCTTTTCAATTTATTTATGTAAATCATCATTAATAAGACCAAATTTATGATCTATTTGAAAGCATCAAGAACTAAATGCTAAATGTAAGAATAATGAGGGGATAATATTTGCTCTAGGAAGAACATTTAGCCATATCTTGATACATCATTACAGTGCTACCTTGGATAAATATAGTGGCGAACATTTTTAGCCAATGATTATATGGTTAAAATGATCAATTCACTCTTAAATTGGTCTATATGACAAGTGGTGATTGGTGGCATAATAAATTTTTTCTTTGTTCTATACAAGATACAATTCAAAGTCTTGCGAAGAGGTACTTGAAATCAACACTTCAAGTTTGCCTAGACTAGAGAAAGAAAGAAAAAACCATTCCTTTGCTCTATCTTGTTGATTATAAATACTTCCTTAAAAAAAAACATCATTAAAGCTACTAGAGATCATTCACCAACATGCATTACGCGGTTAAGACTAAACCACAAGTTCCAAGCACTTGTCGATCACATTAACATTACTTTATTAGCAATCTTTCTCCATGCATGTTGACCTCGCCTAAAAACTCTCCGCTTGACATGTGTCATAATGTGTTATACAAATGTGTATGGTGTCAAAGGTGTCAATAAATTAGGTCAAGGAGAAGACAAACTAGTGTCTTATTTTTAAAAATTGACTTCAAACCTTTAACTTTTGACAAAGTTAAAACATTTATAGGTTAAAAGGAAAATTGTCTTTGTGTAAATGAGTACTCTATTTGAGGTTACATACAATTGATTATGGTGTCTCACCTTTGGAATGAAAATACCAAAATTCTCTATGGTTGACAAATATTCATTTGTTTTTGTTAACATGGAAACCGACGATGATAGTAGTTTCATTCTTTTTCCTATCATTTATTGTCGTTCTTATCTTATTTTCTTTTACCAACGGTGAGCACATTCTTTGAAAACATGTATGGTAAAGCATACTATCGTGTATACGGTGGGGTTTGCCAATGGTAACTAGTTATAATAGTTACTACTCATGAGTCCAGTGACAATGCACATGGTGGAGTAGTTGAAGTGCAAAGGGGCAATGAAGGAGCTAAGGGTGTTGGAGCTTAAATCTCAAAACATATGTCTAGACGTGAGCTTAAAATAATTGTGGTAAAATTTTGGTAAAATAATTATTTAAAATCCGTACTTTCTAAAAATAGTATTTTCCAAAATAACATTTTCTGTCCAATTTCAACAAATTTCTTCTGTTTAATCTTCATATCCTGTATTTTCCTAAATTCCCTTTAAAACTCCAAAATACCATAAAACATATCAAATATATACAAAACAAGGACTAACTAATCCAATATCCAGGAGTAAAATTATCATTTTCCAGTGATCATCAAATACCTTCAAAATTAGATTTTGCTAGTCCTCAAGCAAAACAACAACTAAAAATTGAAATTTAAAATCCTAAACTACACCATTTTCACTGGCATTGTCGATTGTATTTAGCATATGCAACAAGCCTTTAAACCCCTAGGTTACCCCTAGTAGACGAGTTAAAGTCTCGTGAGGGCTTCCATTGATGATACCCACAAACATCAAATTTCAGCAAAAATATACAAATAAAATTTAAGCATCATATAATTCCAAATTTATCTCACAAAACTTATACCCGGAGTATAGTGTGTGATAACCAATATTAACACAACCTACTTTTTGCAAATATATATAAGTTTGGCAATTACCATGTTGTGTTTTAAATTTAACTCGCAAGTGCACAAATCAATTAATAGTGTAGTAAATGAGTGCAAGGTCGAGCCCAAGGAAATTAACAAAATATATGTATGAAAATAAAAATGGTACCATTAAAATAATGTGATCTAAGAAAATAAAATTTTGAGATTTAAGCTATGCATGATAAATTTTCTAAAATATGGAGTTATAATCTTAATTTAGCAAAATTCTAGATTTAGAAAAAACTTGTCTTTAAATAATTATCTAACTCTGGAATTTAAATAAAATACGAGATCTAATTTTATCGTACATATCAATGATTTGTAGATTTAATTAAAATGGTGGAGTGGATTTAAACAACCTCAATCTAGTTTAAAAAGCAAATTTAAGAAACAAATAAAATATTTCTAACCTAGTTCCATCATTTCAAGAGTTTTTATGAATAAATAAAAATAAGGAATTATTTACATAGTTTACAATGGAATTGAGACAAGTATCTAAGGTAGCATGTTATCCCATTTAAAAATAAAATCGTGGCCTAGACTATGAAATCCTTTAAAATTATTAAATATAAATTCAAATTTATCATTTATTAAAATTGTAATAAAAAAAATTATGACATCCATTAAATTAGAAATTTTCAATTCAAGCCTTAGGCTTAGGCAGAAATTTACAGTTGTCGTCCAAATAAAAAAAAAATTGTTCTTAAAAAGAACCATAAACTGGGTAGATCAAGTTCCACGTCTGCCCGATGTGAGAATGGATCTATCTTCTTCTTCTTTACTCGTTTTTCATTTTTTTTCCTGTAGGTACAAACACAACAACGTAAATGGGTCTTTTCCTTTCTTATTTTTTTATTTTCTTTTGCTATCTTTCCATTCTTCCGTTCTCTACACAACTGGGCAAAATCGATCCTGCTGCCACCCAATCTTCTTTTCTTAATTTTCTTTTCCAAATCTGTCCCAATGAAATCACTGAGGCAATCTCAGAGAGGGATCTCAAACCACCCATGATCAATGAAATCAGCCGATCAGATTTTCTTTGCACATTTATTACATGTTCAAGGTTGAGCATGAGCAGAGCACTGGATACATGACACACGCTAGGCACTTCACTTCATTTGAATTTATCATCTTCCTTTGTAAGATTTGAATGTTGGTGGGCAGCTACACTTGGATCTTTTCATAGGCTTGGATCTTAAACTTGGGTTTTTCGTAGGCTTTTGCAACCGGGCCTCCATATAAAGAATTTTAATAAATAATTTTACCACTTATATTTATTTCTAAAAATGTACTAAATTAATCTAAACTCTCATAACGGATTTGAATTAATTAGTTTACAAATAAACCCTAAATTATTGTAAAATATTTATTATAAATTCTCATTTTCCAAAAATAGCATTTTAACCCCAAAAACAGCAAATTTCATCATTTAAACTCTTATATCTTGTATTTTCTCAAAACACACTGCAAAAGTAAAAAAACAAAACATATCTAATATTTACAAAATAAAGACTAATTAATCTAATATTAAACGGTACAAAGGTAATTTCTCAGTGTTCATCACACCATCTAAAATTGCGCTTCAACTACAAATCTTAAAAAAGATATATCACTTAGAACAAAAATCACTCAGAGATTTGGTTATATTTTCTCTCATGTATATGTGAGCGGAGGTTATGTTCACAAAGCAATTTTCTCACATATGGATGGCACATTTCAAAAAAAAAATAATATAAACCTCATGAATAGAATTTCATTTTCCTGAGAACGTTGAATCAAACACTATAGTTTTTCTTCCTTTATACTCCACATAAATATCATACTTAGACTTAAGATCAATTAGGTCTTTCCTATAGGACGAACTGTGGCTTAGGACCGGATCAAACAAAGAAGGAATAAAAGACTAAAAAAATTAATACTTTGATTAGAAAATGTTAGAGGTCTTTATAATGTAGATGGGATATTTCCTCCTCTATTTTTCTTCTTTCTCAGCATTCTCAAAGTAATTCCTTTTTTTTTCTTTTCTTTTGTAATTGCCTTTTTTTTTCTTTATTTTTTAACGTCCCTTTTTTTTTCTTCACATCATATTTTCTGATGTGTGGATGTTTCCATTTTCTTTGCTTTTCTTTTTCACCAGTTTTTCTTCTCTTTTTTTTTCACTAACCATCCTAATTTCATCCTTAACCTCTTCTCTTTTGAAAATGGGTCACGGATATTCAATTTTGTCTAACACTCCATAACCGGAGTTGGGTATGATTAATATGGCTAATCAAGAAAATTTGGCTATATATAAGACTCAACTTGGGATTCAAACAAATTTAGAAAAAAAAATCTTTTGTATTAATCCAATTTTGATGTCGTTCTCAATATTTTGACCAAAACCAAAGAACAATGAGATCCTACAATAAAAATAATGTGCATAAAAAAGAAAATAAGGAATTAACTTATAACTCTCAGCAAAATCGAATGGCTCTAAAGCTCACTGGGTATAAATCTTCACTAGTATTCTTCTGGTGATTGATAGTCTTTTTGGCAGAACTCTCCTAGACACTGTGAATATGAAAGAAGCTTCACCATATGGTCTACCGATTAACCTTATTAAAGAGGGTCCTATGAGCTATGAAAATTCTACAACAATGGTTCCTAATTGATTTTACTTTCAATATATATATATATATATTTATTTGTGAATGCAATCGTAACTCTAGCAATACAACAAATTTAAATATGCATTTTTTCATTTTTTTATGTAAATATAAATGCAAATACCCTAAAAAAAACTAGATGAGTGCATGAAAAGAAATATTTCAACAAAAAGGGATTAAACACCTCACCTTGGCCTTATGGTCGATTTTGGACAATTTGTATTTTATTCATCCGAATTAGCACAATGTATTGACCCTGTCCCAAGTAGAGGTTTAGGGTACGTTGGTAGAATTAGAGTTTTGGTGGATTAAAGTGATAATGTGTGTGTTTGTTTGTTTTAGTTTTTCAAAAATTAATTTGAAAATACAGTGGACTTGGAATTTTAGTAAGCACTTGTTGCAAACGCATTATCCCCTCAATTAGATTACATGATTACTATTTCTATTAATTTTAGAGATTTAAAATAGAGAGAAATTAAATTGAGACTTTAGATTTTATAAAATTCAAAGAGATGATTTTATTTATTTTATTTTTTAAAAGAGAACAATATTTTTTATTTTCACGTTTTGAAAAGGTAATTTGAAGAGAGAAAAGTGATTTACAAAAAGAGAGTATATTTTAGGAATTGGATTTGAGAAAAAAAATTTAAATTTCAAATCATGTTTTATCTCGGGAGAATTTTATAAAATTATTTTTATTTTCAAAATTCAAATTTAAAGAATGGTTTGAAAACCTGATTTGTGAAAATACTACCTTTCCAATGCTTTAAAATAATTTTATAAATAAATTAAAAAACTTAGATTTTAAATGTATGGTCGAAAATTATCCTTGTTTCTTAATTTTGAGAAAAGACAAATTTTATAGATTTTTGGAAAACCCAAAAACTTCTAAGCTCACACATTTTTCTTCTAATAAAATTAGGAATTTTCAAAATCCCTAAGTGCTACACGTTTTTACCATTGCAATTGCTATTTTTATTTTGCAAGCCCAATGGACCCCACACGATTGAAAGGCTCCCGCACGTTGAAGAAATTTCTAAACTACATAGTTGGCCGACTTCTATGTCTACAATGTTATGCGCATAAACCCTTCTTTTCCAAAAGAGAACACAACTTAAGCAGTTGGTCACCTTAGGCCCCTGACTCCTACACGTGTTACCACTACCACAAACCCTAACGTTAGAAAAGCTCACCCGTGTTACCGACTTACCGCAAAAGTCAAAACCCTAAAAAAAATCGTTGCAAGCCCCCAACCTTTTTAACTTATCGCATACCCTATTTTTTCTCCCTCTCCTCTCTCTCGACTCTCGCGCTCCTCTCTCTTGACTCTTGCTATCCTCTCTTTTGACGAAGATTTTGAAAGCCTCTCTAGAATCCCATCTACTTCTCAGGGTTCCCCGACAGGCTTTTGGATAGTTTGGGTGGTGCCGTCGTCCCCATCCCAACTGGACTTCATGTCCTCTCCTCTTCTAATGTAAGTAGTGTGATACCCTAGCCCAAATTAGTGGTTAATTTAGACTAATTTTAATTAATTAAATAATTTTTAGCCAATAATTATATTTTTTTCTTATGTTACTCATGAAGAATATTTAATGAGCTTATCAACGAGTTTGAGTTTGACTTGATCCGAGTCCGAAAACTCTTTTAAATTGAATTATAAAGGTATAACAACAAGTTATGAATATTAATAATATTATTTTAGGGTTAAAACTTGGCTATTTTGGAAACTCAGTCATTTAATCTTATTTTAACCCCAAATTTTAGATCTTTCATTACTTTTAAATTTCGGACTTAACGGAATGCCAATCTCGACCTAATTTTACCTATTTCACTGCCTAAAATTTCATAGTGACAAAACCCCACTTTGATAAGGAAGCTATAATATAATTGAGCCTTTTATATCTTCAGATTTTCAAAATATCAAGTTTTTAATAGTTATTTTATGTTGAGAAATGTGAGTCGTTGAATATTCTGTTGCTTAGATGGAGTGGTTTTTTCTCTGAAACACTTTGAAATTTTAGAATATTTTTATCAAACTAATTTAATCTATCTAATTATAAAATTAGATTTTCTCCGAGAGATTCTTTAAAATTAAGAATTTTTTGAAATCGATTTTTTTTATTAAAACACTGAGTTTTCGACCGAGTTTTCTATAAAAAATTTAATACTATTTTTATAATTTAATATCTAACATAGTGGACAATTTAGATTTAATTAGTGGGGCACTGAAATACTTAGAATTAACAAAGGACGTAAGAGGTATTAGTTAAAAGAAAATAATTAAAAAAAAATCTTAAGATAATATCTAAGCAATCCTATTAGTCTATAGTACTAGATGTGCAACGTGGGTGCACAGGTTACTTCCATGCAACTATAAATTGGAAGGAAGAGGTGTGAGTGGGAGTTAAAGGAAAGAAAAAAAAAACTGTTGCCTCCAACGCCTCTCTCTGTCATTTCCTTTTCTTTTTTTTTTTTTTTTTTCCATCCAAAAACAGCAGAAGCCAACCGTCCCCATCTCTCTCTCCAGTATGTCATCTTTTCCTTTCCTTCATTTTTTTTTTTACTTTTCCTTCTTCCTTTTGTACATCTGCTAGCAGCAGAAGCAGAAAAAAAAAAAAGCAATGACTCGAGTTGTTTTCAACTTTCCCAGCCATCCCTTTCCCTTTGTTTCTTTCTTGTTTTCTTCTTTTTTCTTTCTGTTCTAACCGACCGCAAGCAACAGAAGCAGTAAGCAACAATAAGCTTTCGGGTTGTCCCTCTTCTCCCTCTGGAGTTCAAACTTAGTCAAATCTCGACGGATTTTTGCGTGTGAGGTAACGAATGATTCTATTTTTAATTTTAATAACTCCGTAGCAGTTTAAAATAAGAATAACTTAGTATTGAGTTTTAAAATTGAATTTTTCAAAATGGAGGGAGGGTAGGCTTCTCTCCTAAATTTTAAATTACACCTTTAAAATCATTTTATTTTACATTCAAAGCTTGTTTTTAAGCCTTTAAGTAAAAGAATGGAAAAGATTAACCCCATCGGACAATTGTGTGTTTATTTTTACTCATTGTGTGTTTAAATTCGGCATCATAACCTCTAGGCCACACTATCATCCGTAGTGGCGTTAGTTGCTCGGTGATACCATTTAAGGTGGCGCTTAGTCACCAGGTGGTTCATCAGTAGTGGCGTTTAGTCTCTCGGTGATACCATCTGAGGAGGCGCCTATCACTCGATGGTCTTGAAGTGAGGCACTAAATACTTTTTATATTACTTGCATTGTACTCTTCGGGCCTAAAATCTCCACCTGTAGCATAGCGAAAACGCTGCTCGGTGGCCATCTGAGACGACCTTGGTTGCCCGGTGGTAAACGGATTTGGGCACTAAGTTCTTTATTTACATATTATCTCTGTACCCTTTCGCCGAAATCCCCCATCAGTAGTGCAGCAGAAACGCCGCTCGGTGACCATCAATAGCGCAGCGAAACGCCGTTTGATGGTAAAAGGGGTTAGGCATTGAGTACTTTTATTTAATTCCCTGCATTGTACCCTCGGGGGTCCGTCTGGCCAGGAAAAAATACGAGACCAGACACTGAGTACTTTATATTTTTATTTTTATGTGATGTTTTGGATGGCTGACAACTAACTACTGACTTAATCTAATGGAGTAGAAAGAATTAGGAGACTCACTACATTTATTATGTTTTCTTGGAAAATGCATGGGGGATGGGAAGTAGTTCATAAATACTCTATCGACTTGAAATTTATATTATTATTTTATCTTACAGATTGTATGATAATCTCTGCAGATAGAGGTGAGGAGACTCAAATCAACACTTGTACTATGTTATATGTAAAACCCACTAATACTAGACTGAAATGGGACCCATGGTCATTTAAAGATGGAAAAGGCTATATAGGTCCATAATACGAGACCTGACACTACCTACATGTAAGGGATGTAAATGTTCTAACTATTTAGAACGTAAGCGTTAAAATGATGTCGGGGAGTCGAGGACTTTTAGTCTCTAATGCAGTATGAACCCATGGAGTGTCTGTGAATTGTCAGGTAAAAACTGGGTGAAGGCATTCGTGTTATTAAATCTAGTTTATATATTTGTGTGAATATTAGTTCTTTATTGATCATTCCATATTGGTGTTAGATGCACCGAAAGTAAAATTGGAATTTGGTGATTCTCTCAGAATAAGTGTCTGTGTAAGGAGGGCACTGGAAATCATGCATTATCATGCATTTGACATTTGCATATGAGAATTATGATTATGAGTTAAATCTGTGAAAGATAATAACTTTGAAAATCTGTTATTGGCCGTTGGGCTATAATTGCTGAGATTAGTTGAACACCGAGTGCGAACCGTTGGGTTGGACGTGTTAGTAGGCTGTGGTCAACCGCCATCAACAGATGGTGTTGGATGGGCTAGTAGACCAGGTTGTGGAGACCTTAGGCCGAACGCTGTTTGCGAACCATTGGACTGGACGTGCTAGTAAGCCGAGTCGTGGAGACCTTATGCATTTACAAGTTGCTAAATGGGGGTTGACCCCGATAAAATTGGTAAAACACCTTAGAATGTGATCTTAGGGTGAAAATGAGTTATGTAAAACCCTGCCCCAAATTAGGCGTGTGTTAACTTAATAACCTTATTTGACCACTTAATCTCAAAGGTTACGGTTAGGGCTTTGAGGAAAGCCCAGGTGTGGCCCAATCCGAGCTCGTGAGCTCAGTGATGATCCAGCTCGTCTAGCTGAAGGGGCATTTTGGTAATTTTACCGCCTATTGTGATTATTTCATAAATTGTGTGATTTTGCGATTATCATTGGTAAATAACATTCTCCTTAGTCAAAGAATTATATTTCTGATTTTAAAATAATTTTATTTTCAGAAAAATGATATTTAAATCCGCCCGTTAAAACCCCGAAAGGGAGTAATAATTATTTTAAATGATTTTGGAAAAAAGATAAATCTTGAAAATGATATTTCGTGTTAGACCATTTTAAGAATGGTCAAGTTATTCTTTGGCACCCCAAAATAAGGTTTCTAAATAATTTTATTTAACACTTGTTTAATTAAGTAAATAGTGTTAAATAGTGGTTTTTATTTAAATCAATGGTTTTAGTAAGATTTAAATTCCAAATTTTTTATGGTGATCATGGTTTTCAAAACCCAACCTATCTGTCGGTTGGATTAAGTTTTTGAGCTTTAAAAATCATACTCTTAGTTGAAAATCAGGTTTTTTATTAAAATAAGGACTGAATTGCAAATTGAAAACTGAAGGAGGACTTATTTGCAACCGAGACAGAAAGCCTATCGTTTACTGTTACGAACGTCACCCACGACTGCATGCAATGGCTCGCCGACCCCAATTTCCGGCCATTTCTTTATAAAATCGGCCTTACCTCTTCAGTTCTCACACTCCCACAAACTTTCTTCCCTTCCTTAATCTCTGTTCTCAGCTGAAAAATCAGAAACCCAGCCGATTCTAGCCTCTGTTCTTTCTCTGTTTATCAGTCACCGTAACCTTAGAGGGAAAGATTTCAAAATCCAGATTTTCAAAGTAGGAACCCAAGTGAAGGTATCATTTGCATTCCCCTTTCATTTTCAATTGGTTTTGAATACAGAAAATCTAAATTTGACCCTGTTTTCAGTGAGAAAAACCAGTTTGAAGCTTTAAGGAAAACCATGGATTTCATGTACCCGTGAGGATTTGACCTTAAAATCGGTTGGCCTAATGAGCTTCTGAGCTCCAAACCTCTCTCTATGGAAAGAGGACTCCAAGAGATGTCCATCAGACCAGCTATCTGTGGAAAATGAATCCGAGAAATCCTCTGCTTCCCGATCCATAATTCACTGTGCTTCTGCCGTCATTGTCTGCTGGTGCAAACAGTGGGGGAAGATGACTTCGGAAGGTCCGAAAGCCGATCTTTCGGAAGGTCCGAATCTTCTGACTGTCCGACAACTAACCCTCGGACGTTCCGAGCTTCACCCGAAGCCCAGTTACGCCCGAGGAAGCCAGACCCCTTTGGACGTACCGAGCCGAGCTCGGAAGGACCGAACCCACTCGGACGTTCCGAACCCAGACTTCGGACGTTCCGAGGCATACAGCCCCACCGAGACTTGTTTTCTGTGCTTTATCGGTTCGGATGGACTTCGGAAGGTACGAGACCCGATCTTCGGACGATCCGAAGTCAGACCTATGTTCCGAGGTCAGTGACTAGTTTAGGTGTGGTTCGGATGATCTGAAGCCACAATACCTAGTTCCTATGCATGTTCCGAGGAACCCAGTTTTTAAGTGTAAATCTGGGTTGTTTATTCGATATGATGTGATGATTAGTACCCAATGTTAATTTAAAATTGTGTACTAACCCTCTTCTCTTATTATTTATAGTGTATATACTATTGTATTCTCTTCCAGGCCGACCCTATTGGTCGAGCACTGAGTGATTCACTTCCAGGCCGACGCTATATAGTCGGTCACTGAGTGACCTCGAGGCCTAACTCAAAATGTCAGATTTGGTCCTATCCAGAAGACAACCGAGAAGTGACCCGAGGATCTAGACCTAAAACTCAATAAGTCAATCTAGTCAATGCCCAGAAGACAATATGAGTTTTGGACTGAGCCTCTTTTTATTTATATTATTATCTTGTGGATGATTATAATTTAAAAAGGATAGAAACCGAATAGGAGACTCAATTCCATGTACCTTGGATATTTCGGAAAAACCAGTATGATTTCAAAATACTACTTGTATGTGTACATGCTATATATGAATGCTATGTATATTGATTGTGCACATGTTTGTTGTTTAAACAGAGACCGCGAAACCACCCAGTCACGATTAGGGAACTTAACTTGCAGCTTGATGTAAACAGGTTTAATTGTTATGGTTATTGAGCAATGAGTGGATTCAGATTTGATGAACCCACTCATGTGTCCAGACTTGACGTACTATGGTAAGAGTGCTTATGATGTTGGCTTAGACTTGACGCACTATGGTAAGAGTGCTTATGATGTTGGCCTATACTTGACGCACTATGGTAAGGGTGCTTATGATGCTGGTCTAGACTCGACGCACTATGGTAAGAGTGCTATTGATGCTGGTAAATGCTATGATCAGATGAAATGTGTATTACTGCTTCCACGTGCCTGGACTATTGAATCAATATCAGCCATATGGGAAATGGTTTATGTCTACTGGACCATGGGTGGACTGTGGGCTTCAGTTCCTGACCCGAAGGGTGTCAGTACCGGCTATGAGAGAGCCGGAGATATACTTGTAAGAATGGTTTATGTCTACTGGACCATGGATGAACTGTGGGCGTCAGTTGCTGACCCGAAGGGTGTCAGTACCGGCTAGGGGAGAGCCGGAGATATACTTGCAAGGATGTATTTTGACTGTGTCGGGACTTAATACTATCATTGTCAATATGGGATGTAGAGGCTACGTTTGATGACAGCAGTAATGGAAAAAAATGATGAAATGATGAAAATTATGATGAGACTTTACTTGATATTGTGATTCTATTATCAAGCATGAGATGTTATATTACAACTGTTGATTATGTACTATCCTGTTGTTTACTTTAAAAACTGCATTGTTAAATTTCCTTCACTGGGTTAGTTAGTTAACCCTACTCATCTTTCATGAGATGAACCCGAGGAGGAGAACCCTCTGTTCGAAGTTTAGAGCGGATAAACTGCGGCGTTGTTTTAGGATTCCCGCTGAGGGGAATACCCTTGTATTTGTGTTTTCTGGTTCTTGGAATCATTTATTTTTGTAAATTACCGAGTGTGGTACTTGGTGTGTGTTAATGTGTTAAACTAGGACTGCTGTGTTTCTTTAGCTACTGATATGATTTTGTAACGATGAATCAATGGTTGGATTCTATATGATAATGTTATGAATAATAATTCAATGTTTGGAATTATTGATTGATGTTTGTATTTTCTATGTCTATTGTTGGGTAGGCTTATGGTATGTGTTTGAGTCCACATGTTGGGATGCAGGAATATGGGGAACTATAGATAAAAAATTAAGAGATTTATTAGTACAAAGAGGTCAAATTAGAGATGAAAATATAAACGCTCTTACGGATAAAAACTCTATGCCTTTCTCTACTAACTATTATACTAGAGTATCATCAAATGGAGATGGATTTTTTTTTTTTTTGTTACAAGTTGTTTAATTCAAAATCAAATACAAGTATGTTACTTACAAATGAAACTAGATATTGAAAAAATCTTAATTCTAAATTTAAACATCATGAACTAACAAATAAGCATATTATGAATATGAATAGTTGATTGAATTAGAATCAAACTTGTTAAAAAATAAGACAATCGATAAAAATATTCAAGAACAAATTAACAAAAAGAAAGAACATTAGAAAAAAATACTCTTAAGAATTATTTATGTTGTGGAAGCTCTTCCTAAAAATAACATTCCATTTCGTGGAAATAGTGGCAAGACATATGAAGAAAATAATGGAAATTTTCTAGGTTAGATTGAAATGATTTGAAAATTTGATCTAATAATGTAAGAAGATCTTTGTCGTATTAAAAATGGTGAAATCTGTAATAATTATCTTGGACATTATATACAAAATGAATTAATACATATTTTAGCATTTGAAATTAAAAGTACAATTATTAAAAAAAATTAAAGAGGCAAAATATATTCAATTATACTTAATTGTACTCCGGATGTAAGTTACCAAGAACAAATGACTCTAATATTACCTTGCGTGAATGTTTCAATAGATCAAATAAAATTGAAGAATATTTTTTAAATTTTTTAGAGTAGACGATACATATGGAAAAAGGGCTTTTTAATGAACTGTTAAATGCAATAAAAAATTTAGATTTGATATTAATGATATAAAAGGATAAGGGTATGATAATGAATCAAATATAAAAGGAAAACAACAAAATGTACAAAAAAGACTATTACATACAAATCCTAAAGCTTTCTACACACCGTGTGGTTCTCATAATTTAAATTTAGTACTTTATGAAATGGCAAACTCCTGTCCTAAAGGTATATTTTTTTTTGGAGTAGTACAACATATATATAAATTATTTTCCTTTTCTACAAAGCGGTGGAAAATTTTATAAGATAAAATTTCAAGCTCCAGAAATTAGAGATACTCTACTGATGAGCACAGGGAAATAACTATTTTACCCTTTTATTTACACTATTTAGCCCATTATTTTGTGTGTTTTAAGATACATTTAAAGGGATTTTGGAGGTTTCGCAGGATTTAGAGGGAAATACAAGATATGAGAATTCAAATAATGAATTTTGCAATTTTTGGGCATAAGTTGATATTTTTGAAAAGTTGAAATTTTTAATAATTATTTTTTACCACAATTTTAGGGGTTTATTTATAAAATAATTAATTCAAATCCATTTATGATTCAAATTAATTTAGTATATTTTTAGAATTGATTTTAATTAGTAAAATTAATTATTAGATTTTTCATACTTTGAAAAACCCAATTGTTGAGTCTATTAAGAAAAGCACATGAAGAAATCTACATGTGTAAAGACTATTTTATAATCTCAAGATATATATGAGGAAATTCGAAATTTATAAGTCAATATAAGAGGATTTTCAAATTTGGCAAGTGGATTAAGGAAAAAGAAACAAAATAAGAAGGGGAGAAGAAGAAGGAATGTTTGATACATCTTCAGTATTTGACCATAATATTTTACTCCGATATCCGATTACTTTGATTCTTATTGCATTGGAAATAAGACTTTAAGGGCTATAACTTTATAGTTTAAAATGTTTCTTGATTCGAAAGTTAAATAGGTCCAAACTGAGTTGTAAAGTGATACATGTGTAAAAAATGGGATTTTGCACCCACTTTCCTCAAACGAATTTTACTATTTTTTTCACCTCCTTACCTCCTTTAATTCATTGTAAGTTTAGCACAAACCATATCAGCCCTCCAATTGTCCATTACGCTATTTAAATCTTTAAATCTTAACAATTAATTCTACCTCCTTTCACCTACAAATACTAGCCTTCTCCTATTGAGAAAATTGAACTTAGACATTGAAGAAAAGACTGTGCAAAGGAGATGAGAGGAAGAACAGAAGGAGAAAGACTGTAGGATTTTTAATCCACATTGGGTTCTAAGGTTGGTGGATTTGGATTTCCATTATATTTTTCTTATGTCTTTATTCCAAAATTTTATTGATTTATAATTTTTAATTTCATGTTTTAATTAATAAAAGAAGGTGAGATAATTAGAATTATGGTTTTCCAAATGTTCTTTCATATGTAAAGAAAATTTAAATTTTATTTCATTCTTTTCATGATTTTATGTTGTTTACTTTTCTAAAAAATTCAATGAAAGTGAGATTATTTTAGGATTGGTCGAACTTGATTGATCCATCTAAATGAATGATTATTTTAATTACAAGTAGAAATTTTACATAAGCCTAAGGCTGAAATTGAATTTTCTTAGTTAAATGATTTCGTAGATTTCATATTTAGAATTTTAATGAATAAGAGATTTGAATGGGTGTTAAATAGTTTACATGATCTCCATGTTATAGGCCGTTATTTTATTATTAAAATTTAGATGATAATGCCTCCTTGATTCTTTGTTCAATTCCATTATAAATATGTCTATAGGTAATTTAGACGTTATTTTTGTTTTCTTTTGTTTATAAATTCAAATTCTTGAAAATTGTGGAACTAGGTTGGTTAATTAATATAATTGCATCTTAATTTTGAATTCTAAGTTAGATTAAGATTATTTATAATTTTTAGATTAATTTCACCATCTTAATTGAAATTAGATGAATTTTGTGTTTTCCATGAAATTAGATATCTTCAGTGGTTAATTTCTATTTTTAGATGTTCCTATTTTTGGACTTCTTTTCTATTTTTACCATTTTTTAAATTAAAATTAGATTTCCTAGATTAGTGAATTAATTCCATATTTAAGATTTATTTATATGATTTTCTAAATTTCTTAAAATATATATAATTCAATGGTGTATTTTTCACGGATAAATCTTCTTAAGTTCCAATGGGTTCGACCTCGCATTTAATCGCTATACTATCTAAATGGTTCGTGCGCTTACGAGTTATAAATTTAAAATTTACACAACATCTACTTCAATTAGCAAAAACTAGTGAAGACTCTAAAACAAAAAGTGAAACTGAAGTTTAAATATATATGAGATCGAAAATTTTGAATTTTTATTAGGTATGATTATTTGGTATGATATATTATTTGTTGTTAACTTATTTATCAAGATTTTACAATCTAAAGACATGTATATTGATCTTGCTATAAATCAATAAAAAGGTCTTATTAGTCTTTTTAATAACTATAGAGAAAATGGATTTGCATCACCTATGATTGAAAGTAAAGATATTGCAACTAAAATGGATATAAAACCTTTATTTAATGAAAGACATAAAATTCGTAGAAAAAATAATTTGATGAAAATGTCGATGATGAATCAAAACAATCAGTCGAAGAATCTTTTAAAGTTAAATTATTTTTTATATATAATGGATCAAGCGACTTCTTTAATTCAATATAGATTTGAACAATTTAAAAAATATGAAAATATTTTTGGTTTTTCATTTCATTTAAAAAAATTAAAATCATTAAATGATGATAGTTTAAAAAATATTGTTTTAATCTTAAATGTCTTTTGAAACATAGCGAGGTTTTTAATATAGATGGTTTAGATTTATTTTCAGAGTAAAAAGTCTAAAGAGAAATTTTAAAAATAGAAATAATAACTCTAATTGAAAATTTGAATTATATTAAAAGACTAGGTTCTTTTGTAAATACTTATATTGAATACTGAATATTATTGACAATATCTGTAACAGTTGCTTCAGAAAAAGTTTTTCAAAACTAAAATTAATAAAATCTTATTTACAATTAACAATGTCAAAAGAAAGATTAAGTGGATTAGCCGTATTATCAATTGAAATGATATTTCAGTAAAACTTGAGTACAAAAATTTAATTATTAATTTTGAATCTCAAAAAGCAAGAAAAGTAGATTTTAGTTACATATTATATATAATTAAAATTTTAGTGAAATATTATTTATAATAATATCTTAAATACCAAAAAATGCCCCATTTAGATTTTTTGCCTTAGGCCTCAACTTATGTCTAGGCAACCCTACTACTTCTATAGGGTATTCGTTCAATGCCGTCTCCATCTCTCCTTTGGAGTTCGGCTGAAGTTGCAAGAGCACCATGAACCATCTTCTTCCACCTTTTCTTCAAGACTTAGACTTTTATTGGTTGTTTTTGTAATACCCTGACCTGAATTAGGCTTAAATAATATGATTTAACTTATTAATCACATAGATTAAAGTAAGTGATTTGTGAAAAGTCCAAAATTGGCCCAATCAGAGCTCGATAGCTCATTGATCCAACTCATTTAAGTTAGAAGGGCAAAATGGTAATTTACCATTAACAGTGTATTTATTGTTTGAATAATTGTTTGTTTATTATTATTTGAGTGATATTGATTTCTTTATTAGGGATTTAGATTACGAAATTTATAAGTATGTTTATTTCATTATTTCAGAAAGCTATTATTAAAAAAAAATTACTCGAAAAAGATCCCAAAAACTAGAAAACGATTATTTTAATATAATTCTAGAAGTTAGAGAATTCTAAGAAAATACTTACTGTTTAATCTATGTTCAAATCTATCATTTTATATTCTACATCTAAAAATTAAGGTTTAAACCCTTTAAATAAATACAACTTAATTTAAGGCAATAGTGTTAAAAAGTGATTTTTATTTAAATCAATTATGTTTAATGGGTTATAACTTTTCAAAATTATATGGTATTTAAATATTTTAGAAACTCAACATTTTGGATAAGATAGATCAAATTGAATAATTCTTTTTAGTTAAATATTAGTGAGAAAATGAAATAGAAATATAACTCTGATAAAATAATATTATATAGACTATGAATAGTGAAAGTTATTATAGCTACAAAAACATGATAAAATTTGTATCTTTGTAAAACGACTGAAGTAAATATATATAAAAGTTATCTTTCATCTACTGCTCACAAGCTGTTACTAAGTAATGAATCATCAATCTACTATGATGATTCATCAAAGTTAATCTCATAGCTAGCTACGTGGCTTCTCATGCTGGCATATAGCCTTTTTGATTTTTTTTCTATTTAAGGAGAAGAAGAGAAACAGGATTTTTACAAACTTTACTGTCTTTACGTTCTTTTCATCTAGCTTCTTTTCCAACATTTCTTAACAGACTTCCAAAACCCACCGTCCTTACCTTTTCTCTTAACCCTTACTCATTTTTCACCACCTTTTTCAGCCAGTATACCATCTGCAGGTATCTTACTTTCCTTTATTTACCTTGATTTATTTTATTAAATAAATGTTATTTTGATTAACTTAATTTATGTTTTGTTATTTTTAGTATAATTATTTTGAATGAAAGTTAAGTTTCTTTTATTTTAGTCTAACAACTTTAGGACTTTATAAATTGACCAAGACCCCACTTAGAGCTATATATGCATGTTGTTGTCGAGAATACCACCATTCTAAATCAAACTTCTTGTCTAAACTCATGCTGGATACCTTCGAATAAAACCAGTCTTGGTCCTGATTGAATTTTATTCACATGGACCCCACTTGCATGTTGATGAATTAAGCTACAATTCCAACATCACTCACTGCTCCTCTTTCTTTTGTTTATTCTATTAAAATTGTTAATTCACTGCTTTAGGCCTTCTAATATGTTTTAATTCTATTTTTATTGTTGATTTAAAATGATTATTCAAGACCATGGTATTTCTTTAATTATGAAACTATATTGTTTATTATATATATATATATATTGAATCAAAATATTTTATTGATTTTAGTTTATGAAAATATTATGAGATTATTTTAAATGAGAAGATTGGTTTATTTTCTAAAATTGTAAAATTGAAATATTATTTGTTTCAGTAATTTATCTTGAAGGCCACTAAATTAAAAATCATACTAATCTTTTCGTTTATATTATTATATATAAACATATATATTATGTATTCACTTCCAATCCAATACTCTCTTTTTTGTGGCTGACGCAGCTCGATAGCTATCAGTATTTGAGCGAAAACTTCGCCCATCGGTAGAAAAGAAGGGTTCGGGCACTGAGTAATTTATAGGCCTAACTCGCTATACGAGTAGTGGCCTGAGCATCCTATATCTCTAGGCCTAAATCAATATGTCTCAGGAGGCAATACATGTACTGGCCTGAGCACATTATTATATTGTTAATTATTGTAATTTTAAAATAGATAGGAACCCATTTAGGAAACTCAGATCCATTTCCCTTATAATTTTTCTGGAAAATAGGATAGAGGGACTTGAAATACTATGAATATGTGATGTATTGTATCTGTGTATATCAATTGATTATTGATTGTATATCTGTTTGCATGTTTGACAGATACTTCGATATCCCACACATTCGGTGAGGAGACTTAACAATTGCAATAGGAGTAAATTAGATTAAGATAATCTAGTGCAATAAGTGGTTTCAAAGATCAGATTTAATGAACCCAATTATATGCCTAGACATGATGCACTATTGTGAAGAGTGCTTATTTATACTAACGATGTTTATCGTAAATTGTAATTATAATGATGAAATGCTTGAGATATGATGATATTGATACTGCTTTTATGTACCCTTAACTACTGAACTATTATCGGCCTAGGTGTGTCGATTACCAGCCCAAGTGTGTCGATTACCAGCCCAAGTGTGTCGATTTGTGTTTACTGGCCCAAGTGTGTCAGTTGTTGTCTCAGGTGTGTCAGTACCGTCCCAAATGTGTCGGAGATGTACTTATAAGATTATGCATTTTGATCATGTCGGGACTTAATGCTTTTAGTCAGTGTAGTGTTTAGATGTAACTCTGGATGTCAGCAGTTATGAAGATGATTTAATATTTTGACATGATAAATATATTATGATGAAAATGTTGATTTTGGCTAACCTGATAATCATTACACTGCATTGTTATGTTCTTTTTATTGGGCTATTAGCTCACACTACTCATATTTCAGGAGATATATCTCAGGATTAGGAACCTCCATTTCAAGTTTAAAGATAGATAAGCTATTGCGGTTACTTGGAATTCAATGGATGGGAATTTCATTTATTTTGATTATTGATTCTTAGAACCATGTTTTGTAAAGTACCTCTTATGTATTTATTTTGTAATCATGTATAAATCACCATTTTACTGATAGTAACTCTATTATGAATGAGATTTCTTTTTATGATAAATATATTTATTTCTATGACGTATGCTTCTAACGTGTAGATATATGGTACATGTTTGAGTCCACATGTAAAGAGCATGTGTGACCTTTAATTATGGGCTTATTCTTTTGATCCAGCCCAGTTACGAGTTATTAAAAAAAATAAAAATTAATAGCGTTACGCGCCCACCTCCGGGTCAGGGCGTTACAGTTTTCTTCAAAAAGGTTAGTAAAAATTCTCTTCTCTCAAAAATCTTTTCTTCCCTTTCTTTTATTCTTCTTCTTCCATGATCTCTCTGTCAAATTAAAATTGTTAGAGTTTCCTTTAATTTGAATAAAGAAAGAGAGTGAAAGAAAGAGAAGAACAAAAGTAGGATTAAACCTATGTTAATTTGTTTTCTTTTGAATTTAATTCAATCATGAATAGAAGAGATTTTGACCTGTAAAATAATGTTATAAGGACTAATTTGATGTTAAGAGAAATGGTTTAAGAACCTTAGGGCAAGTGGTGTGGGATGGCTATATATGGCTGGCTATGTCACTAAATATAGCCAGCCATATAATTAAATAGTATTTTTTTTTATGACATGACTGGATATAATTTTTAGCCAGCCTCGTTACACGGTATAATTTAACTAGAATGGCTACTTTTTAATATTTTATTATTATTTTTTTATGTACATTTTTTTAACAAATTTAAAAAAAAAATATAAAGACATTACATATTTTTTCACAAGTAATTAAATAAATTAACAAAACATATATATTTTCTCACAAGTAATTAAATAAATTAAAAAACATACATATTCTCTCACAAGAAATTAAATATATTAAAAAGACATACATATTTGTGATGCTGGAAATAAATAAATTAAAAAGACATTACATACTCTAGTATAAATAAAATAAATTACATATGATCGCCACCTTGAGTTAATTTATTTATGATTGCATTTTGTTGTGCAATGATCCACACTTTTTCCATTTCTGTTGCCGCCTTTGATGGATCTCGACTCATTATATATCTTTCAAATTCTATATCAGCCATCCTTTCTTTTTTTTTATCTCCAGCTGTTTAGTCTGTTCTTTCTCCAAAGTTGATTGTATCTCCAGCTGTTTAGTTCGTTCTTTCTCCATGCTAACTTTAAGTCTCAATTGCTCTCCTTCGATTCCTACTTCGGTAAACATGTGGCCTTGTTCAGTTAAATCTTGCATTTTTGTAATCAAGTCCTTCTGCAATATACAAGAGATGTATTGTTATTTTTTCTCTTCTCCGCTGCTTTTCATCCAGCAGGGCGTGTGTCATGCTCTTCTTCATAATCGGCTGGTGGGTCGTCATCGCCAAGGTTTATTGAACTTGGAGTTGATACTCCAGGAGTTGATGAACCTACACCAAGAGTTGATGAACCTGGTGTTGTTGGAATCGATTCAGAGAAATCTCCAATATCATTAATATCCAGATCAATAATACCTCTCTTACTTCTTTGTTGAGTTGGCTTTTGTTTAGCGTTGCAATGGATCCTCCATTTTGGCGAATCCCGAAGCACATTCCAACAATATTCGAACTTAAATTCATGGCCTTCTTGAATTCTATATACTTCTCTGGCAGTCTCCATATATATAAAATAATCAATAATTGAAATTAAGAATTTTAATGAAAATAAAAATATGGTTTTAAAAAAACAAAGTAATAAACTTACTATATCTTTATTGTTGAAACCACTGGCGGAGTGTCTTTGACATTTTGGTAGAATCCTGAAAATTTGTTTACTTTTGCTTGGAAGGCTGAAATCGATTTATCAGACCACTGCTATTTCTTTCTGTCGTGCCTCCAACTTGGCTAACAAAATGAATGTGAATTCGTTCCCACAGTCGACTTCTATTTTGATCTGTATCTACCACTGGATCTTCACCAATCATGATCTATGCTTTGCACAGTGCTACATCTTCTTGATTAGACCAATTTTTGTTCTTTTGCTTTTGTAGGGATTGTGATTGCAAAGCTTGATAAGATGGATTTTGGAATTGAGGTGCGTATTGGGGATGATGTGGGAATTGAAATTGGGATGCGTATTGGGGATATTGTGAGTATTGGAACTGGGGTTGGGATATGTATCCAGATTCGGCTGAATCTTGAGGCTGCCACCAAAATTGAATTGTGGTGGTAGTTCGGAGTTTCCAGATTGGTTCATGAATGGAGGTCGATGATCCATAGAGTTTCGAAGGATGTGAAGTGTTGAAGAATGCTAATCGAGAGAAATGAGTGTTTAATGATAAGAATTGAGTGAAATAAGTGTGGTATTTATAGAGAATTTCCAACGGCTATATTCCAACGGTTAGATTCCCAAAGGCTAGATTCCTAACGGTTATATTCCAACGGCTAGATTCCCAACGTCTATATTCCAACGGCTAGATTCCCAACGGCTATATTCTAACGGCTACATTCCCAACGCTATATTTCAATGGTTAGATTCCCAACGGCTATATTCTCAATTGCTATATAAACCACTGATTTTCTATTTTGTAATTGCTCAAGTCCATTTCATCTTCTTTGATCCCTCAGATCCATTCTTGTTTACTTTGACTCCTCCAAATTCTCTTATTTGAATCGTCATTTTCATTATATATACAATATGGCTTCATCATCACGGTCTCTTCCAGTGTCCGAGTCTGAATCTTCAGAAAATTCATCAGATTCTAATCGGGAGACGGTTTTTCAATTCCATCAGAAACGGATGAAAACAATTCTGGGCATGTTCACGCCTGATGTAATATAAGCATTATGTCAACCTCCAAAGAGAAGATATATTAGGCGCAATCGAGAGGAGGCAACCCAACAACTCCTTAAAGATTATTTCGCCGAAAATCCTGTTTTTCCACCTGAGTACTTTCATAAACGGTTTTGGATGCGACGAGAGTTGTTTCTTCGCATTATGAATGATGTTGAAGCTTATGACAACTTCTTTAAACAAAAACCCGATGCTACTGGTCGTATGGGATGCACGCCTAGACAGAAGATGACAGCTGCGATACGTATACTCGCATACGGAATTTAGCGGATCTTTGTGATGAGTACATAAAGGTTGGCCAGCGCATTGCAATCAAAAGCTTGAAGAGGTTTTGTGATGCTGTAATTGCATTGTATGCGGAGTAGTACCTACGTTCACCAATTGAAGACGACATTGCACGTTTGCTTGAAAAAAGGAATGAAAGAGGATTTCCAGGTATGTTTGGCTCTATAGATTGTATGCATTGGGAATGGAAGAACTGTCCTTCTGCGTGGCATGGCACGCACAAGGAGAGAAGTGGTAAGCCTACCCTCATATTGGAGGCAGCTGCATAAAAAAATCTATGGATTTGGCATGCTTTTTTTGGTATGGCTGGGTCACACAATGACGTGAATGTCTTAGATCATTCCCCTATATTCAAACGTATCATCAATGTACAATGCCTTCGGTTAATTACGAGGTGAATGGAAACCAATGTACATTGGGGTATTACCTATCTGATGGTATATATCCTAAGTGGGCAACTTTGGTGCAGACCATCCAGCATCCAACTACTAGAAAAGAGAAATTGTTTGCCCAAAGACAAGAAGCCATTAGGAAGGATGTTGAACGGGAGTTTGGCGTGCTACAGATAAGGCGGGTTATAACGCATGGACCGGTGTATTATTGGAAAAAAGAAGCCTGAGTAAGATAATGAAAACATGCATCATTTTGTATAATATAATCATAGAAGATGAACACGGCACCAACATTGAAGAATGGACACCTCCGACAGATGAGCCAGTTTGTCTTCCACACTACAATCAAGATCGATCATTTTTAGCGGCACACATTTCTAGTCGGCTTAACAGGATTTGCAATGCAGATAACAATCTGGATCTCAAGAGAGATCTCATGGAACATTTGTGGAATAAATTTAGTAATGAAGAAGTTTAAAAAGAATATTTTAAGAAATGTAATTTTTCATATTGTTTGCGATGAATATAATATTATTTTTAATATTTTTGTTTCTCAATAGCTATAATTTTAATTTTATGTATAGAATAATTTTAATTTTTTGTACAGAATAATTTTAGTTTTTTGTTTGTCATATATTTTGTCTACAAATGTAAAGGAAAAAAAAATCAAAAGGTAAAGAGTTATTTTTTATCTTTTTATAAAAAATAAAATAATAAAGTAAAGAAAAAAATAATTATTTGCCTTAATATACAAATTATACCCAAAAACAAAACAAAAAATACAAAATAATAAAATAAATAAATAAAAAGTGAAAATAAAAAAAATCAAAAACTACATACAAGTATATATATATATATAATATAATATAAAAAAGAGGAGAGAGAGAGAATGGCTGGCTACATATTTGCTACTTGTAGCCAGCTATTTAATTACAAGTGATGTGGGCCCCACTTTTAGCCACTACCATACCGCCCATGCACGGTGGCCATATGGCCACTACACCGCTTGCTCTTAGGTTTGGATTAGAAAAAATCCCAGTCTTGTGGAAAACTGTAAAACTCGATTTCATATCAGGTTTGTTGTTTTTTAGTGTGTTCGGGAGAAAAATCATAACTTGAGTTCCCGAAAGTATTTTTCAACCAAATTTGTTGGGTTAGACGATAAACTGATAGATATACTTTATATCCAACTTTGAAATCAAAATTTGATAATTTGATACCCCAAATTAGGTCTGTAACTCGTACCAAACTTCTGTCAAGATCTATATGACAATTTTGCAGCTGTTTGTGAAATAAATCATAAATTGATCTCCGATTACCGAAATGATGCAAAGTTTATATCCAAATTGATCAGAACAAGGAGATCTATTATCAAAAAAATATTAAAGTCCAATTTGTTGATTTTATGGTCAAATTAGACCTGCAGGAGAACCCTATTGCAGAATATAACAATATGGACAGTTTCACAGCGTTCCGGTGTGAGATTTTTAATTTGCTCATTATAGATTGGATTAGTATTAAATTTATACCTAAAATCAAGCCCTCGGAGATACTTATCTCCATAAAAATTTCCAAATATAAATTCAATGGGATGTTTGGTGAAAATTGGATCGTAACCATGATGTCTCGGATATACTGTAATCTATTTGGTCGTGTGAGTATCCAAGTAAAACGATCATAACTTGAGCTACGAAAATCTCCCTAGAACACAAGAAAATCATTACAATAAAAATTCAAAGACCTATCTACTGGTGGAATATAGCAATTAATTGGTGAACATGTTGTTTCTATAAAATCATGCAAGATAATCAAATTCTTCCCTATACGGATTTTCTTGGAAAAATGCGTAAAACTTTTAAAACTTAGATTTTTAATATCTATTTGTTGGACAAGTAACACCTATGATTATAAAAGAAAAATTCTTTTAATATAAGATAATAAGGAATGAATTGTCAAGTGATTTTGGAAATTTAGGCGAATGGTTAGCATTGTTTTTTATTGTTTTGCTATGATTATTTTATTTTAGCAAACTCTAGGTCCTTATCGCTAAGAGAGATTCGATATATATTTTTTTCACTTCACAAAATTTTAGGTGAGGGAAAAACTTACTCTATATCTTTACTGTGGATGGTATTCTCTATTTTATTGATGTGATTGAGCAATGGAAAATATTGCATGATGTGTTGTATTTTGGAATGTAATGTTGGACCTATAAAATAGACTGGGTACATGTTGGAGCAGTGGTTGTAATCCGATGCTTACTCACAATAGTGTAAAGGAATTGGATAAGTATTTTAATGGCCGTAAGGAATTGGATAAGTGTTCTGTGCATTGTAGTGGTATTTTGGTGGATGATTGAGATAAATTTTTGATATTGTGTTGCAATAATAAAAAGGATGCGACATGATTTGAGATCATATAATCATGTTTGGAGTATGTTGGTAATGATTAGATTCATGGTATGCTAATATGATTTATAATATGTGACATGATGATAGAGACAATGCATGGTAGACACTGCATTGAGCATGACATCTTCATATTTATGGGATGGATATGGAGGTGTAGGCCTTGATATTTCATGATGGCCATGACAGTGGCAGTGTAAGGTCTCGCTTTTAGTGAGAAGTCCACGCATATAGTAGGTTTGGTTTGTTAGGTTATGAAAGATCACGAATACTGTTATTTGGTGGTGGTTGTGTTGTGTAGGCCCCATTTGATATATGAAGTACTACACTGTAGGTTGTTGGCCTTACTTCGGTGAGAAGACCACCAAATACTGTAGGTGTTGTTGTGGATGGATGAGCTACTAAGCATGTGCATTGAGCATTATGCATTGCATGGTATAGAGCATGTACAATAAATGCATATTCATTTAATTATTCTTTAATACTGCATTTATTATCTTAGATTGAGGATACAGAGTTATCATGTTGGAAATATGTTACTATATTCTTTCACTGGGCTTGGAGCTCATATCCCTTACATTGCTGGTAATCCTCTGAATTTAGGCTTGGAGGAGAATACAGATGATTAGAGGCTGTCATGGATGAATATTTAATTTCTTAGCATAGTTGTTGGTTAATGTGATTGAATTTAATTATTTGGTATTGTTTCTTTTGTGAGACTCGATTAGTTGATCCGAATAATTTGAGAATTTTGAGAATATTAGTTAGTTTTATTTTTATGGAATGGGTTGTGAGCAAACCTGTGAGATTAAATTGGATATTGATAGTAGATGTTGTCTCTCTTACTATTTTTGTGGATGACATTAGAATTTATGCGATACATTAAGTTTGGGCAAGAAGTATCTAATGGTTTTGTTTATTTTATGTATAATCTTTTGAAAAAAATAATACTTATCTCCCCCAGCCACAAATCTGTGATGTAAGACCCGTTATTTGTCTCGATGCGTTGGATCACGCCCATTCAGGTTGTAGAAGAAGCAGGGTGTGAGATACAACATGCATGGAATCTAATCAAATACAATTTTTCTAATGTTATAAATACTAGAGGAATTAAAATGTGTGAACCTTAATTAAGAATTCTAAGTTGATCTAAGGCCATAAAAATTATTTAAATTAATTTCCACCAAAATAAAAAATTTGAGTCTAAGATTAACCCATTAAATTCAAAATTTAGATCTTTTTCATTAAAAAAAAGAAGAAAATTAATGAATTTAGATACCATAATTAGGAACCTTTCAATATTAGATAAATTTCTAATAATAGAATTTTCTAAAATTAGAATATCTCTAAATTAGGCATATTTATAAGAATAGAAATTATCTAAATTAAGTAACTAGCTAAAATTAGAAGTTTCTAAAATTACTAGTTTCTAAATTTAGCAATATTCCAAAATTAGATTAATTCCAAAATGCTAATATTTTCAAAAACATCTAAAAGTAGGAAACCAATTAAAAATAGAAATTTTCCAATTTTAAAGAATTTCCTAGACTAAAAACTTCCAAAAAAACAGAAAAATTTCTTGAAACACATATTTCATAACACATATTTTCTAATTCCCCAACAACGGCACCAAAAACTTGTTGTGTTTTAAATTATACTCGTAAACACACAAACCATTTATAATGTAGATTTATGAGGCAAGGTCGAATCCACAGAAAATCAACAAAATATATGCAATTGAAATTATGTGGTTTAAGAAATTTTAAAAGCTTGGAATAAAACCTAATAATAGAAAAATAATTTTTAAACTTGATAATGATCAAATTACTCTAGACTTGTAAAATTAAAATAAATAAAATATACATAATTTAAGTAAGGCAAAAAAATGGAATTTAATCAACAAAAGAAATTATTAAGGCTTTGATTCACCGCCATTAAATGTATAACTTTCTAATTATGTATTTATTAATTCTCAATTTTAGAGTAGCAATCTAGAAATCAATCTAGTGCTTATAATACTTCATTATAATATCAGAGTTTATTGATTGAGAATCAATCGTACATTCATTCATCACTAAACTTATTGTTCGACATACCTGAACAACATAACCAAAAGATCTTAATGGATTAATGCTAGAAACACTGATCAATCATAATGCGAAAATCATTAACGTAATAATTATGAGATATACTTGGATCCATTGATGAAGAAGAGTGAGATCTGATATTCCTTTTATATGTCAATACTTCCTAAAGTCCAAAAACTTGAGAAAACACCTACCATGGAGTTTCTACCTCTTTCCTCTTTAATGCTCTCTCCCAATTTCGTGAATAGTATTTTTAGACACTAAAGTTGGCTTAAGTTGATGGATAATTATGGAGAGAGACCTTTTTATAGGCAGAGGAATGACTCCTAAGGCAATTAGAAATTTTCATTCCTATTTCCCATGAAAATAGAAAACTAACCCCCTTTAAAACTTTCTTAAAATAGACTTTCCTTATTTAAGCACAATTTCCCTAATTTAATATCCTCTATGTGGAGATCCCAATTTAATGTGGGTCTTGTTTAATCTTACAGTGCTTCCTCAAAATTTGATTGTTTAGTCTCACAAAATTAATTTTCAAATGTAGATTTTACTTCGCTAAAATGTGCAAAATCTTAAGCATCTAAGGTATCCAATTTTATTGAAAAACAATAGATCAAAGAAAATTACGTTTAATTTTAAAATTTCAAGTCTTGATTAATCAAATAATATTATTAACAACGAAATATACATTATATTAATGGTGAAAATACTTTATATTTGATAATCATGTGAAGCTAAAATCATAAACATTGAAATACATACCAATGGGAATTAATAAACACTTAACAGAAAACTATTTCATTAAGGAGGCTTCCTCCTCAACCTTAGTTAGAAGTTTAGAAATACATTATCAAAAGAGTTGGAAAAATAAAACCCAATGGATCGTCGGAACTTCAAGGCCTTTTTTCATCACAAAATCTCTCTATTGTTTCAGCATTTTTTCACTTCTTATAAAAAATCCCTCCCATACTCGGTCCTTAAACATCTTTATATAGTTTTTTGAGTTTACAAAAACCAAGAAAAAAAATAAAGAAATTAACTCAAATTTGGCCAACAATTGGCCACGTCCATCCCTCCATTTAGAAGCCACTATTGTCCCATTCATGTATGGCTGAGATAGCCCTTGCACCTGCTTGTTTTTCCAATACAAGTTCTGCATGCTTAGCGTGAGTTGGTGGAAGAAAAAAAATCTCACCTTTACATGTCATGTTGATGAGTTGAATGCCCATGTTCCTCACAACTTTACATGGTTGAAAATGGCCCACCCAACTGCTTGTATCTTCGTGAAAACATCCAACTCTTACATGGTATTTACTTGGTGTAAAACAAAGAAAACAAGAACTGCTTGATGAAGGTGATTCAGCTAGTTATTAAATCAAGATGCTTCCTGTAGCATGTGAAGGGTTGATGATGTCCAAGTGTTGTTCACCTTCGATGGTAATTTTCCTTCTAGTTGCAACTGGGTCTGAATTGAGTTCGATCATTGTTTTTTCAACTGGGTCCTGAATTGAGTTCGATCATTGTTTTTTCTTGTGCTAGCTAAGTTGGCATCTTGCATAGGATAATTTGCTGTCCATTTTCCTCTTGTTAGTGTTTCTTGTAGATTAATTAGAAAATGTAGTGCACCAACCTAAAAACACAAAAATACACAAATTACAAAAAAAATAAAAATTAAGTAGCAAGAATCACAATTTTAGGTGTAAAATATGTGACATTTTTGCATTTATCATAAATCCTAAACTTATAAACATTCTAAAAATAGAAAATCAATCTAAAAATAGAAACACCATCTAAAATTAAAAATTAAATAATTCATTTAAAGTGGTGGAATTGATTTAGAAAACTGTAAACAACCTCATTCTAATTTAGTATTAACAAAATTAAGAAACTCACATTAAATTCCAACCTAGTTCCACATATGACAAGAATCTCTAAATCATCTCCCCATCAATTTAGAAATTTCGTATTCAAAGTTAAAAATTTGCAAAATTCTTTCCCAAGATGAATGGGGTCAACCTTTCCATTATCCAAAAAGAATTTTAATTGATTCTTCAACTTTAATCTTCAAGAACTTTCATTTAACTATTGGGATTATATTCAAGCATGGGAAGTGGTCTTGTTATATCAAAACCAAATTTTCATCATTCTTGGTTTTTTCATCTAAAAATTGAAAATTCAAATAAAATCCCAATGTGGTGGTTTCATCATTTTTGGATTCATTTTAGTAGAACTCAAGAAATTTTGCCAATACAAGTTCAATTGCTTTATGATAAATTTGTTATGGCTTTAAAACAAGAAAAGAAAAGTTTTATTCAAAACATGCAATTTTTTGTTAATCCATGGATTCAAATGAATTTCTTCAATCACTTTCAAATTCTCTGGATTTTAAATTGGATTTTTTTAAAGAAAATGGATGAAAGTCCGCCTCATTTTTCGAGAAATATTTACGTTAAAAATTGTGACAAATTTGATTTTAATGAAATTATTCAAAAGGGTCTTGCCTTTTCAACAAATAGCAGTAGTAAGACCTCATTTTTTGAGGTAATAAAAAATCAAACTCAGGAATCCAAAAGCAATGCAAAAGAATCCTCAAATGCTTCTATGCAAATCCCATCTCCTTCATTCCCCTTCTCCCAATGTCTTCCCAATACCAAAGAGGATCTCCCCTCTCTTTCTGACCCTTCTCATCTAGCATTTTCATCATTCTCAATCGCGGCAGAACTGCAAAGATTCAAAGAAGAAATCACCAGATATTTGATGCAAAAATTCAATGAAGCTCACGAAACATCTTCTCAATCAAGCTTTCAATCTAAAGCTCAAGAATTTTTGGATAATTCAAACAATCAATTCATTGTTTTAAATTCAAACAATAACCTAGACAATATCGTCAATCCATGAAATTCCAAAACCAAGAGCAAAGAAGAAATGAGTTGTGTCATCTCAACTCAATAACCCACCTGACTCAAATCCACAAAACAATCAACTTAATGGCATGCACTGAATTGTAATGTGAAGTTGCGTCTCCTGCTGAAGAAAATAAAAAAAAGCAAAAGCATTGAAATAACAAGAAATGACAAGAGATGACAAATTGAAATGACACGAAATGACAAAAGGAATGAAGGAATCTATGACATGAAATGACAAAAGGAATAAGGGAATCTACAATGAAATCCTATTTCATTGAGTCAATCCTTGTATTTTTATACATGAATCAAATTGTACTCTCCATTTTTTTAATGCAATGAAATCCTTTTGTAGAAAAATAATTTTGTGAGGCTTTCATTTGTACTCCATACAAGTGATCCCTTAATTAGTGTCTTTGGCTACATTTGGATGGGGGGTAAATTTTGGAGGGGTTACCCCAGGTAATATGAAAACCCCTCCCTTGAAAAGGGTTTTCAAAAGTTGAGGAGGAAGGGTAAAAAGTTGATTTTTTATCCCTCCTACTTAGTTATCAAACAAAGGTAATGAGAGGTTACCCCCTATCCAAACACGGCCTTCGTTGTCTCCTCGGCCTAGGGATCTACAAGCTCTTGAACTTTGAGACAAAGGAGTCATATCTTGATATTTTTTTTATGAACAAGGTGTCCAGGCGTTTTATTTGAAGGGGACTTTACTTGACTAATCGTATGGGCATGTGAAGACCTCCCAACTTTGCACACAAGCAACTTCGGAGAATGGCCCATTAGGATTGAACGTGAATCGAACTCACGACCCCCCTTCTTGAGGCGAACTTCTTAACCGTGAGACCGACCTCTTGGGGTTTCTTAGTTGCCCTTTTGGGTAGCTGATTATATGTGATAATCACTTATAACAATCCTCCCACCATACTTATTCCAATAATAGTGGACCAATGACACTTAAACAAGATCTCTAGACCCACAACTCATATTGCTGATCAGAGTGGGATCAAGCATGTGATCCGTCAGTCAAAAATACAAAAGAGTCTCAGTAATCTACCTTGCCGTCATATCATTTTAGATCATTTTATTTTTAAAATCTGCCTATCAAAGTGCCACTCTGTTTGACATTTTTGAATCAAAACGGTAAATAGCTTACCTTTTTGAGTAAAAACAACAAATCATTCATTTACAATTTTGACTCAAGAAAGAGACCTGGGCTTTGAAACTTGAGTTCTTTGTGGCTCTGTCTTTACATAGAGAGTCCATCATTTCAAACGGCATGCCCCATTACATATGTTAAGCCCAAGTTTGAATTGGGCCTGACCTTTGGCCCTACGTTTCCATTTTAGCCCAGGGCCCTTTTTTCTCCTATAGGAAATCTACAGGGGTGAAACCTGGATCGGGTTTTAACCCGACCCACTTGACCCGACCTGAGAAATTAATGGGTTTGGATTATATTTTTGTATATATCGGGTCGGGTCGGGTTGGGAAAAAATAAATCCACATGAAATTCGGGTCAAATCGGGTTGAGAAATTTAAAACCAACTCGACTCGACCCAACCCAACCCGAGTGCACCAAGTTATAAAAGTAATAAAACAGCACTCAGGTTGAATCGGGTCATAAATTTGAGCTGGGTCGGATTGAGTAACTTAAGTCAGCAATTCAGATAGGGTCGGGTCGGATTCAATAACTTTTGACATGGATTGAGTTGGGTATATTGAAACCCGACTTGAGTTTCAGCCCTAGAAATCTATAAATACATAGGAAGTGAGGTGCATAGAGAGAGAATTCATTGTGTACAATCATTGTACTGTAGTGAGAAATAAGAATGTAAAAAGAAAAATAAAAAAGAGAGAAGAGAAAGAGAAGTCGGTGTTCATCTCCCCGTTCCTTTGTAGAGGGAAGGATCTCATCGCATGGAGGTCTTTATTTTATTTTTCATGTATTTTCTCCTTATTTCTATCACTAAATAAATGCGATCTCTGTTATTTTTCAAAAAAAAAAAGTATTTTAGTTTGGAATCATTGTGTTCATAATCATATTCATCACCAACTTGTTTATCAAGTTTGTGGAATCTACATGTCTACTCGATGACTGTCATTTGATCTTTTTGATTGTTGAATGTTTATACTAGAAATTTTGGATCTGCTTGTCTTTTTTTAGCAAAGTTTATTGATCTTTCAATTTAAGAAAGCCAGTTTATCGTTGTTGTTGGGTCGGACATCCTAAGATATTAAAAGGTGAATCCAGGAAGTGAAGATGTGGATCTAACTTGCTGGATTAGTACTTGGGCCTAATAAGGTCAGAAGGCATTGTATTTCATTGGATTTGAAAAGTCAAGTCAATGCTCAAACCATGGATTACGTGTCCAGTTCACTTCATCAGTAACTATCAGTCGCTCTCTCTCAAGCAATGAAATAGGTGGCCCAGAAGGATTTTTATTTTTAAAGATTGTCTCTTTTCATGGGTATGTACTCTATACTTTAGTTAAAAACTTGGAGACCGCTCTCACATTAGTAATCAATTCGGACTATTGTGAAAATTGTGGAAATGTATATTTCGTATTTGTTATATATCTTTGTGCAGGGCTTATACAGAAATTAGCTTTTATCTAGTCTTGAAAATGGTACTGCCAAAAGGAAAAATGGCTATCTGACCAGACTTAAATCTGGTTTTTTCGTGTGTGTAACCTTAAGCAAAGGGCACACAAAATGATAGATGAATGGTATAAGAAAAAACATAGGTGTTGTTGTTTTATTACATGCTTTACTTTCAATAATGATTTGATTAAGCCCCGGGATGTGGGGTGATTATATGCCTGTCTAATTTTAATTTCAACGCTTTACTTTACTTATCCATAGTGATATATTTGTTGAATGTCATATTGTAATACCTCGACCTTAATTAGTGATTAATTATGAGGTTATTAGTCGTTAATGGTGAATTGTGATCCATTAATCTGAAAGATTACAGAGTGGGCTTTGCGTAGAATCCATGTTTGATTCGATCTGAATTCGGAAGCATCTGGATTCGACTCGTTAAAGTGTTGTGGTAAAATTGTAAATCCGAACTTTCTCTGATTAAGACCTAAAAGCTATCTGTACTTGGAAAAACACTCATTTGAAATATTTAAATTATCAAATTGTACTCAATTTTGAATTCTGAGTTTAAAGAATTTTACCATCTGTAACTCCGACTTTCAGAGTTGTGAATTTTGAATCGTCAAAGGTATCCCTATTTTATAGAATGTTAGTTTTTAAATAATTAGGAGTGTCAAAACACCTCGAAGCTTTAAAATGTTTTTATCAGATGAATTTATATGGTCTAACTGTGACGTCAAATTTTTTCCAAAATATTATTATAAATTTTAGAAATTTGACATTTATGTCATTTTTGTTTAAATCATTGAGTATTTTATGTGTTTTTCTATCTAGATTTTTATGTCATTCCTAGTTTTAGGTACCCAACTTATCGGACCCGTTGATTTAAGTTAGTGGGACCCTCACAGTGTTTGACTTATGATAGTGTGTTTTAAGTTAGAAAATAAATAATTAAATAAATGAAAATATGCATTAAATGCATGTTTATTAACAAGCTACCGACGACAGATTAGGCGACGTGTATGCCTTTGCTAACGCTCCATCCGTTTATAAAATGCCCTGGAGTGGGAGGAGGAAAGGAAAAAAGAACAAGATCTGCTCTCTCCTTCATTCGTCCTTTTCCTCCTTACTTTTTCTTTGTTTTCTTCTTCTTCTTCAACCGTCCCTTTCACTGAAGTGTCGGGTTTTTAGAAGTTTTCATCGTTTTCAACATAAGTTATTTTTTAATCAATTTTTACAAATAAATTATCAAAATTCATCTATTATGAATTTTATAAACTTCAGATCAATTTTTAAAAGGAAAAATGTTAGTTTTAGACTTCAAAAATTGTCTTTAAAGAATTTAGAAAAAATGACCTCTCTTAATTCTTAAATACACCTTTAAAATCAGTTTTGGTTTGAATCAAAACCTTGTTTTCTCTTCTATAAATAAAAGGGGTGAAAGATTAATTCTATCTAGCTCTTGTGTGTTTACTTTCTGCAATGAGTGTTTAAATTCTCGCATTGTACCCTCTTAGTCAAAATTCTCCATCAATAGCGCTGTGGAAACGCCGTTCGGTGGCTATCAGTAGCGGTGCTTAAAGTTGCTCAGTGGAAACGGATTGGGCACTAAGTACTTTTATTTACTTTCAGTACTCTACCCTCTGGACAAAGTCTCAATAGTTTCCTATCGCCGGAAAAATACAAGACTGTGCACTAAGTACTTTCCATTTTCTTTTATTGTGTATTTTGGATGGCTAGCAGCTGACTATTTTGACATAATTAATGAAGTACAAGAGTTTAGGAGACTCACAAACATTACCCTATTTTCATGTGGAAAATAAACAAAATGGTTCTTTTTGAGATATTTTAAGTGTATTTAGGTTTGAAATGAACATTTATGGGATTTTAATGTTTTTACAGATGGGGAGTCATATAGACATCCGGAAAATCTACCTCTACACACCCATTTTCGAATTTTTGGATGAGTTACCATTTTACCCCCACCTATAAATTCATTTGAATGAATTTTCAGTTCATTCTCAGTTCATTCAAATGAATATACTCATCCGAACGAACACGTTAGTGTAATTTTCATTCATTCGAATGAATAAACACATATATGTCAATCCTTCACAAAATTCGACTCATTCGTTCAAATGAACCAAACTGTTCATTCGAATGAATGAACACTAGTTCGAGGAACGAAAATTACACTAAGGTGTCCGTTCGGATGAGTATATTCATTCGAACGAATTGAGAATGAACTGAAAGTTCGTTCGAATGAATTTATACACGGGGGTAGAATGGTAACTTCACCCAAAAATTAAAAAACGGGTGTGTAGAGGCAGATTTTCTAGGTGTCTATATGGATGGCCTTTACAGATTTGTGGTGAAAAATTCTAAGATGGAGAAAGGTGAGGAGAGTCAACTTGACTTCGTATTAAGAGTTCGTGTTAAAAACTACTAGACTCTAAGACTGAAAATGAGACCCATGGAAATTATAGGATGAAAAAGACCAAGTGGGACCAGGAAGCGAGACTTGACACCTCTTCCGTATAGAGACGGTATTTTGTTCTAACTATTAGAACAGAAGAGCGAAAAGGTGTTAGGAAGCCGAGGCCTAGTGGTCTAAAATGCAGTATGGGACCCATTGAATGTCTAGAGGATAGTAGGTTCAATTGGACACTGGTATGAAGTGTCCAATGATAGTATATTGTGTTAGATGTATATGCATGGGGTACATGCTATGTTCATTAGTGCATATGGTATGTGCTGTATTTGATATGCATGAAGTTCATGCTGTGGTCATTGGTGCATGTGGTATGTGCTATATTTGAACATGCATGGGTTCATGTTGTGGTTATTGGTGCATGCGGTTCATATTATGATGAGATATGCATGGATTTCATGCTTTGAATATTTATATGCATGTGGGTTATATTGTAACCAGTCATGCAGGTGGTGAAAGTGTGTATAATTTGGGTTGCTAAACTTGGATGAAAAAACCAGTGGATGGTAAATATTCTCCGTGTGAAACCCTGGTGGAAAGGGTATACAGAGATAAGTGTAAGTGGACGGTAAAATATTCCATGGGAATTTTATAATTATTTATTTATTTATTTATTATTTATTATTTAATTTTTTTACCCACATGGGTGTAGCTCAACTGGTTAACCTCCCGCCTCAAGAAGCGGGAGGTGCCAAGTTCGAGCCCCCATGACCTAACCTGGTGTACCCTAAGAATAATGGGTATCGCCCGTGAGGGTTTTACGCTGGGTTTCCCGCGGTTTCCCACACGTAAATTCAAAAAAAAAAAAAAACGTATACACGCACACACTTGTATAGTTGGTCGAGCTCTTGCAAGATCCTACATTTTGTCCGTGTCGGAACCTAATGCATTCGAGGTTGAGTCGGATACCTCGACAGGGTTGAGTGAGATACCTCAATGGGGTTGAGTGGGATATCTGAGTGTGTAAAATGGGTTGGTAAACCTTAAAAGTGGAAATATGGGTCAATTGTTTATTAAACATGCCTTGTGTTATTGATGTTATCTGTATTGATGCATGAAAGGAAGGTATAGTGCATGTGAAGAAGGTAGGATGCATGTGTGAGTTACTTATGCATGTGCGTGTGTGGAAGGGAAAGAACAAATGGTAAGTTATGCCATGGTGTTCTATGCATGGATCATGAGTACTATTCACAACAAAAGTGTGATTTACTAAAATAGCCATAACTTGAGCTCCCGACCTCAGAATTGAGTGATCTTGGGCATTCCGGAGAGCTCTTTAAGTTCCCTATTCAACAATGGTAAATTTATCACCTGATTAACTCGTTTATAGGTGGAAATATCCCCTCAAAGTCATGGTATCTAAGGCCAACTCATGGGGTGATGGATCATACCTCGAGTGTACATGTGCATGTGTGACATCTTTTTATGGGCTTGAGTGAGTCCGATAAAGGCCCATGAACTGGCGGTATTTGGATTAGTTAAAAAAAATTAGTCACGTTCTGGGCCCACATCTTGGTCAGGACGTGACAGATATACATGATGCATTGCATGCATTTCCATGAGGGTGTTTGTTAAGAATGCATGATAGACTAAGTGAGGTAATTATGCTAAGTGTATTAGAATATGATGGTTAATAAGATGAATTAATCCATGTGATAAGATAAAATGCTAAGTGCCCTTCCATTGTTAGATGGACTGCCTTCAAGCACTCTGTGAAGCATTGGACTGTGTCAGGTCACAATGTAGAACGTATAGCGAACTGTGTGAAACACTAGTTTGCACTTTGAAACTGGTGTAGTCCGCATGTCGATTGACAGAGGCAGAATTGTGTGTAAAGAAGCATGCATGCAAAAATGGTAAAAAATCAACCATGTTAGGGTGATGACCCAAGTTGATAGAAGAGGCATGATCATTGTATGATAATATGTGTTTGATGATATATATGTGTTATTTATTGTTGATTTCTCTTCACTGGACTATTAATTCATATCCCTTATATTGCAGGAGTTATGCCTTATGAGGGAACTCAATAACCTCCACTGCTGCCGTAGAGATGTACTCCATCATATTTCGTGCTAATAAGGAATATGTTTATTATATTTATTTTCATATCGCTGATGTAATGTTAATAATAATGCCGCCTGAGGCATAAAACTAATCATGTAATAAAATCACTTCGTTTTGTTTGTGCTACTCTGATAAATATATAAGTATTTATGTTATGCTATGTGTATATCTTTGTGTTGGGTTTTATTGTACATGTTTGAGTCCATGTGTGAAGAGCACGTATAACATTTTCTAATTGGACTTTCAAATGAGGCAACGATAGAAGCCCATAAACTATTCATAACTGTTAGTTGTTTAAAAAAATCAGGTCACGTTCTAGGCCCACATTGAGGCGAGGCGTGACAGGCGATGTGTGACTGCCCCCACCCCATATTGCGGTGCAAGTGGCCCTTGTATATGAGGTTGGGGTCATCAGTCCACTAGGGCACTTAGTCTTTATGTGCCTAAGGGTAACACTGGAGGGATCCCCCCCAAACCAGTGCTAGATTGTTGGCCCCATAAGCAAACAATCCCCCCCTCACACACAACAATTATTGTCCACTTTGCCAACCCCAACCCTTGGGATCTCCTCAACCCCGTAAGGTCTATTGGGCAAACCCGAGCTCATCTTTAAAATGCGTTTGTTATATGTGAGGGAAATAAGCCCCATGAAAAAGCACCCAAGCCTTGCACCTCCTAGGCGATGTGGGGTTTCTCCCACCCCATATTGCGGTGCAAGTGGCCCTTGTACATGAGGTTGTGGCAGTCAACCCACCAGAGCGGTTAGTATTTGTGCCAAAGTTGGAGTTGTGTCCCTCAGGTATTGTCAATTCCATGGCAATGTGTCAAGATGGCAATTGGAGTGTCACTTGACAATGTGAGTGTCCAACAACTTGCCTCTGGATGAACTGAAGTAGTGGAATCAAGAATGAAGACCAGAAGCAGTGACTGGAAGACAATATACATTATCAACAATTGAATGAACTCATGGCCAACCAAGTAAGGTAAAAATGGACCTAGGAAGACCCAGGTGATTTAGACTTATCTATTAATTAGGTTTTAGAATCATAGATTTATTGGTGGAATTGAAATAGGATTCTAAAAATAGGAAGTCCACACATTCTGAAATTGAAAGTTGAAAATTTCATAATAGCAGAGCTCATGTGGGAAGTCCGATAGTGTTTACATTGGAAATCCGATATCTTTGAACATCGGAACTTATAGGAAGTCTGATACTCGAAGTTCCGATAGTATTTATCAGGAGACGAGGCAGTAAACCATTTTTGTGGACTTAATCTCTCATCCAACATCGAAACTCTTTGGTATCGGAATTCCCATATCTAGATGTTATATGACTGTTGGACTGTGTTGTCAGAAAAATGAGCTAAACTAGTTGTTGGTATCGGAAGTCCGATAGTTTTACACAGCGGAAGTTCGATAGTGTATGGGACATCCGATGTTGATCCGTTGGAAACTCAGAACTTATAAATAAGGTCTTCTTCCAATGGATTTGGCAGCTCTTGCTGAACCAGATTTTTGAGACTACAGTAGAGAGCACTCCTTTGGCAACTCAAGAGACCAAGAAACCCAATTAATTAGCATCCTTTAATTGTCTCTTTCTCCATCACATCAAACATTTAGACTTGAGTTCTCAAGGCTCACTTGTGATGGGAGTTTGATTAATGTTCTAGGACTCCTTAGTTGAAACCTTAGGTAAAGCCTAATCCTAGAACTCATCTCCTCCACTTTAGTTGATCGAGCTCAAGCAGCGGCACTTGGAGATTCAACTAGGAGGCGAAAACAAGGATATCAAAGTGAAAAACACAACATTCGAAGTTAAAGCTACAAAGAGGGAAGTGTTCTTGTTTATTTTCATATATTGTCTTAGGTTTTGGTCACCATCTTAAACGATGATTGTTAGATTTTGGTCACCACCTTCAATAGTGATTGTCTTAGGTTTTGGTCACCATTTGGAGCGGTGATTTTCTTAGGATTTTGGTCCTCACCATAAAGGAGATTGTTGTAATAGGTTGTATCTCCACCTGTAAAGAGATTTTAATAGAATTCTCACTTGAGGTGTGGACGTAGGAAAAGATTTCGAACCACGTAAAAATCAACTTGTGCAATGTGTGACTGGTGTTGTGCTTATTATTTGCATGAGTTGATTTTATAATGGCATTTAATTAAGGATAATGACATGGACATCATTAAAAACAATCACTGTACACCACTTTTTTCAATATTCCAATTTTACCCCCTACTCCTCTTTCCACGTGCGCCATGACAACAAGGACTCTTAGGCAGTCATCCTACCTCTTTTTCTCTCTTTTATGAGTTTTTTAAAAATCCCCCTTCCCAAACATAAATATTACAAATTAAACCTCATTTTTCAAATATCTGTGAATGTTGTTGCTGGAGCTGAGTCAAGTGCCCACCAACCCTTTCTAGACGATTCTTCTTCTTCTATTGCCAATCTTTTTAATAAAAATCAATTTCGATCCCAGTCAAAATTGATCAAAATTATGGAAAAACTAGTTTTGGATGCTTCTCGTTAAGAAATTTATGATGGGAAGCCTACAAAATCAGAGCGACAAAATGAGAGCACGGTAGAAGTCGAAACAGCTCGAGCAGGAGTACATTGCTCTGAAAGCTGAATATGATGCACTGGCGTCCAGCTTTGAGTCTCTCAAGGAAGAGAAGCAATGCCTACTGAAACATGTCGTAAAGCAGTCATCCCACTTGATTTTTGAGTTCTACTCTTCCACTTGCGTCTATATAAAATCACATTCCGTTGTTCCAAAATCTATTATATCCTTTAATACTAGATGGAGAGTATAGTTTAATTTGAGAATCCTATTTAGACTAGAATTATTAGTTTGTATTAATCTCTTGTTAGACAACCCATTTAGAGTTTACTGTATCTGTACGTGAGTCTATATATTTGTCTCTTAATGAATCAACTAATCAACAATCAAATAGTTTTTTTTGTTTTTTTGTTGGGGGTGTGGTCTGTGTAATACAGCAATATCTGTTGAATCAACGGCTAGGATATCTAATTGTCTGATCCATGGATCCCACTTGCGCAAACTCAAACATGAAGATATTGTCTTTATAGTTCACCTTCATGCAAAATACATTATCACAACTAACCTCGAAATATGGGAATCAAATAATCATTCTCATAATCCAAATCCGAGTAGTTTAAAAGTTAAGATGCATACTTTCATATCATTGATCCATTGGGATTCGTGATGAATAGAAGAAAGTTGTATAACCCCAGTTGGAAGAATATAACATCATAGTTTTTCAATTTCTAGTTGTTCATTGTCGCCGCCACCATAATCTCTCTTCCCAGTGTATTTGCATATGGAGGATACCATGCATATGGATGGTGGGAATTGTTCCAATTTTTTCACAATATTTAAGTGATTCTGTGGATGACTTGGATGGATTGGTTGGAGCTGAAGATTAGGAGGTCAATGAGAATGAAGAATTGACACCAAACCTCGCACATGACTACAATTGGATGCTTTCTCAAGTGTATTCACATCTGCTCAGGTGAGGGATGTTTTTGAGAGTGAAATGGATCATGAGAAAAGCTCCGACAGGGATGGGGCGAGCACCATAGAGCATTTCGATTGGAGATTTTGATCATGTGAAGAAGATGGATCTAAATAAAATGTTGGTGGAGGAGAGGAGTAATAATTGAGTTAGGACTTTAAGTTTCCTTATTATCATGTTACTCCAAAAAGACCTGGAAGTGTCTTGTAGAAACAGTGAGTTGTGGGGTTTGGCGTCAACAGGAGAAGGAACGGATGCAACTACACCCGGTGCAGAAACGACGATGTGCAGGAACGTGCTGGACAAGAACGATGTGCACAAATGGGGTCTAAAGCCTGTTGCAGATCTGAGAAACAAAAAACCGATGTGCACGGGTGGCGTCTAAAACTTGCTGCAGATCTGACAAACGAAAAACGCCCTCACTATTGGAAAAATGGCTAGGGAGAGCAGGTGTTGTGTCTCGATCAGGGAAGATGAAGAACAAGGATGGAGAGTTAGAAAAGGAAGAGCGTCTGAGATCGGTGTCGCGCATGGGAATGAAGAGGAGGTGCTGGCTGTGACCAAGGAAGGGCTAATCGAGGCTTCTGCAATGGCAAAGCGGAGAACGGAGAAGCCAGGGGTGAGAGAGAGTCCACAATGGCAAGAAGAGGGCCAACCGATGAGAAAAGCAAAGATATACGACAGTTGCTGGAGTTGAAGATCCTGTTAGCTTCAATAAGGTATGAGGCAAGTTCGGTCTTCTCTCTAACAACTTATTAGATTGGGGAGAGGAAACACACATGAGATAGAAAACTAAGTGTTGCTTCGTTACTTCATAACTTCTACACATCTCTTTTAAATAGGAAATACACAACAACTAATTAAACACACACATCACCATAACATGCCTAATCTACAACTAATTAAACACACACATCACCATAACATGCCTAATCTAGGGACCCATTGACACAACATGGGACACCTCATTACCCATTACTAACAAACATGGGACACCTAATCCTTATTGGTAGGACACCTAATCCTTATTGGTATGACACCTAATCCCACATCCATGAGACAAACAAGTCATACCCTTAAATGATAGGGTAGTGGGATAACTCATAAAACAAACTATGACTTACACATGAGACCAAGTCAATGTAGACTTAATCATTTTATGCATTAATTTCAACACACCCCCTCATTGCATAAATGTAGACACTCCAAGCAAATCTCTGAAGTAGATGAGCTTGTCTAATGGCAATGGCTTTGTGAAAATATCAGCTACTTGATTGTTGGTGCTGACGTGTGCCATATCAATGCTTCCATTTTCCACCAAGTCACGGATGAAGTGATACCGAGTCTCTATGTGGCTTGTGCGGTTCAGATTCATTGAATTTCTTGTCAAAGAAATTGTGGATCGATTATCACAATAGATGGTAGTTGCCTCATGTTGATTTTGCATCATATAGGCTATGATTCTCCTCTTCCAAACAGCTTGACATGCTGCTGTTGTAACCGCAACATATTCAGCCTCCACTGATGATAAAGCAACTGATTGTTGTTTTTATGAAGTAACATGGGATAGCACCCGATCCAAGATTGGATGTGTATCTTGTAGTGCTTCTTCGATCATCAAGTGAACCTGCCCAATCACTATCACAAAAACGACACAATTTGAAAACATTAGTGTTAACAAAATACCAAATGTCGTAGGCAATTGTCCCCCTCAAGTATCTCAGCACTCTTTTGGCGACCCCATAATGGATCTTACTTGGACTTTGCATATATCTTGACAATGGGCTTGTAGCTTGCATAATATCGGGTCGTGTATTTGTAAGATACAACAAACTACCAATCAAGCTTCTATAAACATGATGATCAACCTTTTCTTCTCCGTCATCCTTACTAAACTTTTGATTTGTGACCATAGGAGTCTTCACTGGGTTGCAATCCTTCATGCTAAATTTATTGAGAAGAACCACCACATACTTCTCTTGTGAAAGGAAAATTCCTTCATCACATTGTTTCACTTCCAACCCAAGAAAATAGTTCATTTGACCCAAGTCTGTCATCTGAAATTCATGGATTATACAATCCTTAAATTCTTCAAACAATGCAACACTATTACTAGTGTAGATTAGATCATGAACATATAAGCAAACAACCAATAGCTCATTTGTATCTCTTGATTTGACATATAAAATGAGATCACTCACACTTCTGTTGAACCCATTATGTAAAAAATGTACATCAACTCTGCCATACTAAGCCTTTGGAACTTGTTTCAAGCCATAGAGTCTTTTTCAACCGGTACACCTTTTCCTCTTCACCTTGAATTTCATAGCCCTGTGGTTGCTGCACATACACTTCTTCACCCAAAAAATCAGTCAAAAAGGTGATTTTACATCAAATTGAAAAACATTTCATTTATGATAAACATCTATGGCTAAAATGATTCGAATTGTATCAAAACGTGCAACGGGGGCATAAGTTTCAAAGAAATCAATACATTTTTGCTGCATGTACCCCTTGGCTAACATTGTAACGCCCCGCCCTTTTTCACTCACCGAAAATCAGAGTATATTTTTTTTATTTAAATAGAGTGAGAGAGAGCGGGAACGTCACGACGCGAGTTAAGTCCGGATTCCCAAACCCGACCCTTAAGTGGCCAACGATATGTATGCGTGGACCGAGTCCACTAAAACAGTTCACACGCTATATAAATTAACTACGGAAATAACATATGAATAGAATACTATCCATAGACTTGATATTAAAAAGCAAGGAAGCCAATCACTATTAAATTAACTTATGATTAAATATCCAATAATCATCAACCAACCATAGCAAATAAACTAAGTTATTACAATTCCAAAATGGAATTATCTCAAATACATTGTTCCAAAATCAATATTAAATAAAATAAGCATAAGCTACCCAAGCTCCTAAACTTGGCTTCTTTCACGTCCATCGTCCTTTCCATTCCATGTTCCTGTAACGCCCCGCCCTTTTTCACTCGCTTTTTCCCGTAAATTCAGTGTATATTTTTTTTTATAAAATAGTAGAGTGATAGAGCGCGGGACGTCACGAAGCGAGTTAAGTTCGAACTCCCAAAATCCGACCCCTAACTGGCCAACCCTATGTGTGTATGGACTCGGTCCAATAAAATGGTTCACACATAGTAATACCGACTTGTGGAATAAAATCATAAAACTGTGGAATCATAATCATCAAAATGCGAAATTATATTAGAACCACGTTCTAATTCATTCAGATAGCAAAGTACGTCATAATCATCAAACCAAATCATTCAACCATCTAAGTTATTACATTCCAAAAATCCAAATCCTCAAATACAAGTTCATGAGCAATTTTATTCAAAACATATAAACTAGATATTCCAAGCTCCTATGGCCGAACCCAATATCCAATATTCTCTCATATTTACAAAAATGCCATTGGTTTCGTCATTCCTTTAAATCTACAATAATTCGACCCTTTAAAAATCTTTAACCAAATTAAGTCCATAGATATACCTCATGGGTTTGGCCATACATCATGGCCGAACCCATGGTTCTCTATTTTGGTGTGAAATTACATTTTTGCCATTCCTTTCACCATCATTCCATAACCTACATTGTATCCTTTTCTTTTATTTCAAAACTACACCAAACATAACTCATAACATAGATACATAATTTGATTCATAATTCAGCCCTTGACCATGAATTAAAATATCATTTAATCCCTTAATTTGGACCATGGGGTTCTGCCATACACCTTGGCCGAACCCTATGGTGTATAGTTTCCAAATTAACTCCACCTTTCCATAATTATATGCTTTCCAAATATAGGTTCCATACTTAGATATCATATTCCATAATTAAAAAGGTTTCTCAAAATTAAACCCTAGTGGGGTTCGGCCATACCTATGGCCGAACCTCACTCATGATAACCAATCCATTCATTTGATTAATCTCCACCTTCCATTCTTGGATAGTTTCCATAATAAATCTTCATGGTCTTAATTAGATATTTTCTAATTTTAATATCCAACTCCAAGAATAGAAACTTTCCTGATAAGCAACCTCCTTTCCATAAATGGAAATCACCTTCCAAAAATAACAACCTTCCTTCCATTTTTAACTTGCTTTCCAAATTTAGCAACCATTTACCATACTTGGATGCTTTCTAATTTTAGCAACACTATCCATATTTGAAATCTTTCCATATTTAGTTTGCTCTCCAAATTTAGCAAACATTTCCATCTACCATTCTAAATTTAACCCATGGGGTTCGGCCATACACCATGGCCGAACCCTATGGTTCAAGATCTTGGCCATTGGTTTAGATCCACTTAAAATCCATCATCATTCCATCAAGATGTTTGGTGGGGTTCGGCCATACACCATGGCCGAACCTCACCCCTTTCTTTTTTTTATTATTTTAGGTCCAAACCTAGCCATAAAACAACTATGGTTCGGCAATGCCATGGCCGATCCACATTCCTATCCAAATCTCCCTTTAAAATTATCAAATTCTTCATGGATTTTCATCATTGAAATTTGTAATTTTAAACCATAAATCCCCACGGTTTCATCATGAAATCACCATGTCTTTCCATGTTCCAAAATTTAAGAACATAACCCCAATGAAGTAAATCCAATCTCTCCATGGTTTTCAATTTTAAAACCCATGAATTAAATCAAATCTTTGCATGGGTTCGACCATACACCATGGCCGAACCCTATGATTCTTTCTCTCCATTTAAACCATTAAATCATCTCCAATTTTCCTCCATGGGGTTCGGCCATGCACTATGGCCGAACTCTATGGTTCTTTTTGTTTCAAAACCTAAATTTATTAATCAAGATACTAACCTTTTCCCCTTTGGTTTCTTGCTCTTCCAATTTTTCTTTTCTTTTCCCTTTGTTTTTCTCCAAACAAGAACTCCTCCTTGTTGCTGCCGTTTCTTCTCTTGCTCTTGGCGTGAAAGAGGACTTGAGAGAGGGAGAGAGAGAGAGAGACGAATAAAACTAGGCAATGAAATTGTAAAACAGTGTACCCTCTCTTAGTCTCTCCTTTTAAGCTTCCATTTAATCCAATATTAGAATGTTCTTAATATAATCTTGCCCCCTCCTTCGCCGTGTGACCTCCTTGCAATTTAGCCATTGCCGACCTCCCTTGCCTTATTAGCCATGGCCGACTTCTCCTCCTTAATTTAAAACCTTCCCTTTATTCCAATTAGCAAGTATTATGCGCATAACCTTATTCATAATCTAGGTAATCTTTTAATTTAATTTAAGACAATGTACATTCCCTTTAAAATATCCCATGCGCATAATATGAATATCATTATCTAAAATTCGGCCAAGTATAATCTTTATTTGATTTTTAACATCTCCTTGGATATTTCAAATCCAATCTAATTAAGAAAGTCCCTCTTCAAATATTCTAGCATATCATTTGTGGATTAAAATCCCACATATCTCTCATGCGCATAATCTTATAGATTTCACATAAAAAATTCGGCTATGCACTATCCTATTTAATTTTCAATAAAACTAATGTCACAATTTAATTGGGTCCTAATAGGGTCATGGCCAAGTTCCTTATCCATATAAGATCCAATTCTAAAATCCACCATTTAAAAGAATAATTGTCATATAAAATAATAATTGTCAACGCGCCCAGTAGGAATTCTAAGTAGGGTTATGTAGATAGGATCAATATACAAATCAGAATAAGAATATCATATTAAAACTGTAAACATATCATAGTACCAAAAACAGTGCATGATAACCATACCAAGTCATGCAATGTATGTGTCACGTCATGGGTGTTATATGCCAATGATTCCCCACCCAATCTCCATATCATCACCATACAAATCAAGATCAAGTGTTCCTTTGGCCAATTACTTCCACAGTGTTTTATAATGTACCACCAGGTCACTGTTATACCTCCCCACGTATGTTAATTGGAAAAACACCGAATGGAGTATGGACTCCTCCCCACGTATGTTAATCGAAATCACCGAATGGAGCATGGACTACTCCCCACATAAGTTACTCCGAATCAGTGTGGACTCCTCCCATGTATACTAATCGGATATACAGATGGAGCGTGGACCCCTCCCCATGTATATTAATCGGAATCACCGAATGGAGCATGGACTCCTCCCTCATGTTCCCTCCCATGCCATGCATGAGATCATGAATGCAGAAATGTCATTTCATATCAAACCATATTGAAATTCAGTTCATAAAACTTTCACCATTTGATTTACCAAAATAAACATGTATTGAAATAAAAACCAATAACATATAAGATTCATATGCATCTCAACAAGGTAGGAGTCCTACCAACGTCCAAGATAATATCCTTGTTGTTTTCGTGAAGGTCATGTTCAATGATCACGTCAAAACCGAATTGCAAACCCTTTTGCGAATCTTCTTTCCTTATTAAATTCGATCACATATTTCAATCAATTTGATTTTTTATTAATTTTATTTCAATTAATCATTCCATACAGCATTCCAGATAAACTGAACCTCTGGAAAAATTATTTAAAATTTTCACTTTTAAATTCAGTGGACTGAATCAAGGATTCAGTTGACTGAATCCTACCTGATTACCGTCCGTTACCCGTCCCGCGGATAGTCGAAACACGTCGCGGACGGTAAAACCCGTCCCAAGGACAACGCAACCCGTCCTACACCCACAACACCATGTCCACGTCCGTTAACCGTCCTGCGAACAGTCAAAACCCGTCCGCGGAAGGTAAAACCCGTCCCTTGGACAGTGCAACCCTTGTTCAGTCTTCTTTTGTTTGTATGTTTTGCTTGGCTTTTCTCCATGAAATTCATTCCTTAATCATGTCTAACCATGTATTAATCATTCATACATAAAATTAATAAGTATACTCTACCCACTAGCCAAAGCTAGGGTCTTGTCCATTACTCTTTCAATCCTTGTTTCATAATATGAATCAAAGATCACATTTCGTTCTGTTTCAACCATTTCCATCCTCTGGATGGTTTTACCATCCCATGGCCTTAACATAATTCGGCCATCCATTTCAAATCAATATGTGAAACTCATGGTTTGGACTACTCCATAGCCAAAACCATGGTTTCCTTAAGTTTCTTTCACACATTATTAAACTCATCCATACAACTCTCAATTGGTTTTCAATATCTATCCATTCCTTGAATGGATACCAACTCCATGATCATTTAATGGTTTGACCATTTTATTCTAACACTCTTGGAGCCCATGGATTCGGCCACCTATGGCCAAATCCATGATTTCCTTAATCTCATTCCTATTTACATAAGCATGGGACATACCTTTATCCGTCTCCTTCTTTCTTTGTTTCGGTCTTTCCTCCTTAATCCTTCTCCTTTCTTGGTTTTTTACTGGTCCTCTAAGTGTAGTGACTAAATGTGGGAGAGAGAGAGAGAGAGAAAAGAAGATAGAAATCTCTTTGTTCTCAATGTAGAGGTGTCGGCCAAGGGGTGTGAAGTGCCCCTTGGTGGTGTCTCCTTGTAATCAGCCCAAACTCCATTCAATCCCTTCCTTTCTTGTTCTTCACTGATTTCTCTAAGTCTAGAGACGAATTGGGAGAGAGAGAGATGAGAAGAGAATGCAAATCTCTTTGTTTCAATTTGTGGAATTCGGCCAAGGGGTGTGAGCAACCCCTTGGCTTGTATCTGTTTGTAATCCTACCTAAAACCCTTCACTTCCCTCATTAAGGTTTCATCTTACCAAGGTGTCCCTTGACTTAACCAAGGTGACCCTTGGTTCAAACCAAGCAACTTTAGGCTCCCAACGAGGCATTGAGTTCCATCCATGGAGATGGAAACTCTCCACCTCCCCATCGGTTCATGGGTTTCATCTCAACCATGGTGTCCCTTGGCTTTAACTAAGGCACCTCTTGATATGGACACTCTCCATCTTCCAATCTTGTGTGTCCCTTGGGTTGATACCCATGAGATGGACCATCTTCTTATTCAACTCATTTCTTTTAATTCATTTCAACTCAACTCAATTTAATTATTAAGTCCTTAACTCACTTGAATTCATATAAGTATATCCTTTCCTCAACTCAAATGAATTCACTTCCCAACTCAAACCAATTCAACTCAATTGAACTAACTCATGGTTGACCAAGTCAACCATGACTTAGTCGACCATGACACATGGCACTTGGGGTCCCACTTAGCCATTTCATTTACATGCCACCTCACTTGATGAGGTGGATCATGCCTTGGGTCTTAATTGGGTATTTGACCCAATTAAATTAATCTTACCCATTTACTTCCAAATTAGTTCACCTTGACCCATTAGGTCCCAATTGAGCAATTGACCCATTTATTTAAGGCTTGTCCAATTATTTCCAATTGAACCTTATCCATAACTCGTTGGGTCTTAATTGGGCAATTGACCCAACTCCTTACCCATTTAAGGTTCATTCCAATCTCTAACCTTAAATTCAACCAATTTAACAATTTAAATAAACAAATCCCATATATTTATGAATTGAAAATTTCAGGTGTTATAAACATTGCCTTAAGCTTCTGAATTGAGCCATCAGATTTGTATTTCACCTTGTAAATTCATTTCAAACCAATTACATCCTTATCTTTTGGCAAATTTTCAAGTTCTCATGTCTCATTTCTTTCCAAAGCTTTAATCTCATCATCCATGGCATCACACCACTCCTTATGCAGCATGGCTTCTTCAAATTTGGTTGATTCTTCAATTTGGGTGAATTGACATCTTTCATATATTTCTCTCAAGGACCTCATCTACCTTGGTTGAGTCCCAGAAGAATATGAAGAACTTGGAGAAGATGAACTCGTAGATGCCAAAGGAGTCCTTGGTGAGGAGGTACTTAAGACATTTTGTTTTCCATTCTCAACCATTTGACGCTCTTCTTCTAAAACCAAAGGTGTGGGTTGCATTTCATCCCATTTCCATTCTTCTTGCTCATCAAAAACTGCATCACGGCTAACAATGAGTTTTTTAGCGAAGGAGTCATACAAATGATAGGCTTTGGATTCAACACTATACCCCACAAATAAGCATTTCAAACTATTGTCATCTAATTTTTGCCTTCTTTGAGATGGAACATGAACATAAGCAATTGAGCCAAATACCTTCATATGGTTTACCTTAGGCTTCCATCCACTCCAAGCTTCAAGAGGGATCATACCTTGCACGGATGAAGTGAGACTTCGATTGAGAATGTATGCTGCAGTATGCACCGCTTCAGCCCAAAAGGAATTTGGTAAATTTTTGGCCTTAAGCATACTTTTGGCCATCTCCACCAAACTTCTATTCTTCTTCTCTACTACGCCATTTTGTTGAGGTATGTAGCTTGTAGTCAATTGCCTGCAAATACCTTATTTTTCACAAAAGTCAGTAAATTCTTTTGATGTAAATTCTCCACCTCTATCAGTATGTAGTGTTTCATTGCATACCCACTTTGCTTCTCAACATATCTTTGAATTTTAGAAAAATATGCAGCGCATCAGATTTCTCTTTAACAAAATATACCCAAGTCATCCTACTGAAACCATCCACAAACACAACAAAATATTTGTTGATGTTAAATGACAGCCCAATTGGTTTTGAGGCCCTTCGTGCACACTTCTTTGGAAATGGATCTCTATAATGTTTTCCTTTTATGCAACTTTCACATATGTTGTCATCTGATTTAATGGAAGGTAAGCCATTGGCCATATTTTTTTTTTTTGACAAAAATGACAAGCTCTTCAAGTTCAAATGGCCAAATCTATGATGTCATAGCCAATAATCATCCATTAAAGACATTTTCAATGCATGTTTCTCACCATGATCAAGACTAAGAGGAAAAATCTTATTTTTGGCCATGAGAATTTCAGCCAATACATCTTTCTTAGTCTTATCATTAAACACCAAACACAGAGTCCTCAAATACAAGAGAGTACCCATCTAACATAAATTGTCTAACACTAAGCAAACTTGTGTCCAAATCAGGCACATGTAGAACATTCTTTGTGGTGCTAATTCCACAAGAATTTGTTTTTATAATACATTTGCCTTGTGCCTCATGTACATTTCCATCTCCCATTTTGGCTTTACTAGTCACAGATCGGTCCAAAATGATGAAGGCTTCAATATCCCCTATCATGTGATAGCTACATCTGTTATCTATGTACCACACATGCCTAGAACATTCATTAGCAGAGTAGCATACAAAAAATAAATTTTCATTGTTTCTCCTTTATCTCTTCCTTTCTTTTTTCTTCAACAAATTTGGCTTATTTTTCTTTAAGCTAACAATATTTCTCAATATGGCCAAACTTTTTACAATAATAACATTGGGGTTTTTTCCTTTTTCCTTCCTCATTGCATTCACCATTATGATGGTTCTTACTTTTGCCATTACGTTGGTTATACCCACCAAATTGGCCTCCACCTCTTCTTCCTTTAGAAGAATGGCCTCCACGCCCTTTGTTGGCTGAATTTCTATTGCTTGAATCTCCTTTGGAGAAATTCAGTTTAGTATGAAATGCATTTTCAACTGAATTCTCATGAGATCTATTCAACATTTCTTCATGTGATTGAAGAGATACAAGCAATTCATCAACTGAAAGAGTGGTCAAATCTTTTTGACTCTTAATTGCAGCCACAACATGATCATATTTCATGGGCAAACTTCTAAAAAAAATTTCAACAATTCTTTGATTAGATAATTTTTCTCCATACACTCTCATCTGATTTACAATTTCTAGCAAACTAGAAAAGTAGTCATGCATGCTATCACCATCCTTCATGTAAAGTGTTTCAAATTTTCTACGAATGGTTTGAAGTTTGACGATTAATACCTTGGCACTGCCTTGATAAGCCTTCTGTAGTGCATCCCAAGTGTAATGGCTCAGGTCAACAAAATGGTTATGGGAATAAGAGGATATATGAATCGTACGATTTACGATTTTCGATTCACGATTCACACCCATAGACCGGTTTCAATACGATTCGAGTTCGATAACACATTGGGTAAAATTGGAGAATGCCATACACTTGGAGCATTGGGAATATTTGTAAAATTCCACGCTCACAAGAATATGATTGAGTGAATGTTGTTTTGTGCACATTCCAATGCATAGTTGTATAAGGTTATGGTTTGACCTCCTTATGTGCCTATGTGTGATTGATGTGAATATATTGTATCAGATACATATGTATGAGTTTTCCAAGTTCCCTATGATTAGATATTTACTATAATTGAAAATTCATAGATTTATAATGTGTTAAAGTATGATAGAATGTATGATTTCCCAAGATGTGTAATGTAAGGCCTTGATAACTTCTCATACTTGTATATGGTTATGAGTAATGTATCTATCAAATGAATTCTCATGATTGTGATAGGAATTCTTAGATGGATAACTCATATAATAAGTATGATAAATGTGTTTTAATGGCATGCTTGGATTATGTGATGATGTGTACATCACTAGTAAGTACTTATGTTGATAATGGTTGTGGTGGATCGACCTATCCATGTATAGAACGAATTTTCATGATTTGAAGAGGAACTTGATAAAGGGTTAGATTAAGTGATATGGGTGAGTTAAGGTCAATTATTTTAGAACCCAAGAGGGTTAACTTGTGCTACAATGGAGATGAGCTAGCATGATTGAGAATGCATGGAATGTAATGTAAATGCTAAGAAAGGCTTGTTTGATTTCCCCAAAGTAAAAGTAGGACTACTCCCCAATGTCAACCCAAATGTGAAAATGATGAACTACGGTTGATCTAATCCACTATGTGGTACATAGGCAACTGAGAGCATTGTGCCTCAGCTCGATCAAAAGACACATTGTGTCATCCATTTATATTAAGGATGATGTAAGATGTTGAACAAATGTGAAGAGTAGAAAAGGATTGGTGGGATATATCTTCCCTAATATAGACCGTAATGCTAGATGTTGGATCCCTCGAAAGCGGCCCGAAGATGTTATGATGCCTTGGGAGTCTCAATATGATGAGACATATATGTTTGTTACTTGAGTAAAGCCTAAAATAGCTAGAGAACTGTGAAAATTCTTAAGATGGACAGATGAAGACTTTGGCATTGAGATGTATATGACTAGGTCCCTTGATTATATTAAGACGTGGTATGGGTATGTCCCTCACATGATGATTATATTGAGACGTGGTATGGGTGTGTCCCTCACGTGATATTGATATTGAGATGTGGTATGGGTATGTCCCTCACGTGATGATTATATTGAGACATGGTATTGGTGTCCCTCAGGTGATATTGATGATTGAGACGTGGTATGGGTGCGTCCCTCACGTGATATTGATTATATTGAGGCGTGGTATGGGTGCGTCCCTCACGTGATATTGATAACGTTATGCCTCAGTCCGTTGAAAAAGGAAACTAACCAATCAGTAGATCATTGTGTCTCACATTTGTATAGGTAAAACAATGAGATAAGTATATAGATTCCATAAGTAAGGCCTAGAGTAGCCGTGAGACCGTGAGAGCCTCGATATGAACATATGGAGACTATGGTATTGAGATGTATATATGACTTGGTTACTTGATATTGAGACGTGATATGGGTATGTCCCTCACGTGATTATGATTGTTGACTGACCGTTCCAGATAGGTATTCGAGATGGTGGGGTCGGCTACGGAGACTTGGTCCCGTAGGGTTGCCGTCGAGGAGTAGGTGCATCACATGTTAAGCGCTGGAGGGCGCTCTCACGGCTATTTAGCACACTTGATATGAGTTGATGAGCAGAGCTATATACTATTTTACCCCATTGGGGTGGTACTAACTTCGTTAGACGCAATCCGATCGCCTTAGAGCTTAAATGAATCACCTTTGAGGTGAAGGGATATAGGGCAAGGTAAACTTGATCACGCTAGTCGTGGGTCTCCAACTTACTAAGTCATGGGTCCTAAGTCTTGGTAGGGGTTGTGGTATATTTATGATATGATATGATAATTTGATATTGTTGCCACAGTCACGTATGATTCATTCGAGTGTTGTTCCTACGGATAGAAGATCTCATGGTAGATGATATGCTCCTGAATTAGTTATGCCCATGGATGGATTATACCCATGGAGGGATTATATTCATGGATGGTTATATTACCTATGGATAGATGATACTCACTGATAGAGTGTTACCAGAGATGGATGTCTATACCCATGAATAATGGTTCCCATGGTGGTACTTGGATGTTGGTCTTAGGGTAGACATGTTGGTCCCATGGTAGACGTTGGTCTTATGCCAGACATGTTGGTCCCATGGTAGACATATTGGTATTATGGTGGACATGTTGGTCCCATAGTAGACGTATTGGTCTTATGTTAGACATGTTAGTCCCGTGGTAGACGTATTGGCATTATGGTGGACATGTTGGTCCCATGGTAGACATAATGGTATTATGGTGGACATGTTGGTCCCATAGTAGATGTATCGGTCTTATGTTGGACCTATTGGTCCTATGATAGACATAGTGGTTCTACGAGTGTATGAATTATGCCCATTGATGGATTATACACATGGAGTGAATATATTCATAGATGGTTATTATCCATGGATAGATGATACTCACTAATGGAGAGTTACTATGGATGGATAATGAATCCCATGGATGTTGTTCCCATGGAAGACATATTGGATTCATGCCTAGATATTGATTATATAGTAAGCATATTGACCCCATGATAGAGACAGTGGTCCCATGGTAGACGTATTGGTCTCGTGGTGGATGTGACGGTTCTATGGATAGATATTATTTTCCCATGGAGGGCTTTGTGACCATGAAATAAATGAATTGAGAACTACGCAGGATCTGATCTCCATTGGAGTACGTAGGCAGCTGATAATTCAGTTCGATTAAATCAAGGGTCCAATAAGTCCTGTGATCCATAGGAATCTCGTAACGCATGTAGGTGTCATGTGTTTGGACTATGAGTTGTGTATGATTAAAAAAAAAATTATTATTGTTTCTCACGTGTCCGTTGGGTCGGGCTGTGACACCAAGCCTCTTTTGATCTTGAGGCAGCTGCAACTTGTGAAAAAATGGGTTCATCCACAGCTTGTTAGATGATGAAAAGAGCTTTGTTGTCTTTTTTGGCATGATCCTTCAAATTGTGAGCAGAGAGCTCAGCTTCATCATAGCATTTTCTCCACCAATTCCTAAAGATCCTGAGATTTGAATAGAGTTTGCATCTTTTTTCTCTAAGAGTAATAGTTGATACCTTTGAAGAAGGGAATGGACGGTTGTGACAAATTGACTGTTGTATGGTTGCCCGCCATCATGCTTCTTTTTCTACACTTTGCACCAAACTTCAAAAGAATATGGCTCGCATACCACTTGTTAGCTTTAATAAGCTATGACGCAAGATCGATCTTCTCTCTCACAACTTGTTAGATTGGGGAGAGGTAACACACACACTTAGAATAATTCCAAGTCTCTTAATTTAGTAGCATGAAACAACAAAGGAAATATATGAAAAATATGCGATAGAAAACTAAGTGTTGCTTCATTACTTCATAAATTCTACACATCTCTTTTAAATGGGAAATACACAAAAACTAATTAAAGACACACATCACCATAACATGCCTAAGTCTATGGACCCATTGACACAACATGGGACACCTCATTACCCACTACTAACAAACATGGGACACCTAATCGTTATTGGTAGGACACCTAATCCCACATCTATGAGACTAACAAGTCATACCCTTAAATGATGGGGTAGTGGGATGACTCATAAAACAAACTATGACTCACACGAGTCCAAGTCAATGTAGACTTAGTCAAATTATGTATTAATTTCAACATATCCAACAAGAGATGGGAGTCAAAGACTTGCTGCAGGTTTTGGAAATAAAATGGATTGAAGGCTTGGATGATAGGCCCAGGATCAGGACCGTCTTAACCCTTTGGCAAGAAAAGCGATTGCCTTAGACCCCCGGACAAAGAAGGCCCCTCTCGTCATGGCTGAGCTCCCATCCAAATCTCTCTCATGTGTGGGCTGAAGCTCGATGTAGCTATAAAAAGAGGTTTTTGTTTCTCTCTTTCAGACTCTCAATTTCTCGTTAACCTCTCTCTCTTTGCTGATTATTGGAGCCCAACAATCACATATTCACTCTCCTTCTCTAACTTCTGCAAGTCTTTGGTAAGGCCCTTTTCTTTCCCATTTTATTTCTTTATTATTTCTTAGTTTAAAATTTCAGTTTTAATTGATAAATAGTTTGGATTAATGAATTTATGACATAAGGTAGTTTTGAAAAATTCTTGTTAAAATCGATATGAAAATTCGTTGTGAAACCCAGATCGGTCGAAATCCCTTTTCTTCCTATTTCAGATTTTTGTAAATGATTCTCATATTAATTCTTTTATCTCTTTTACTTCTTGATTTCATGCTAATGTTAGTTTTAATTAGAATCAATTTTTATCTCAAAACTTGATAAGATTATTTTCAAAAGAGGTTTAAAACCATGAAAGTAGGTCCAGGAAACCCTTCTCTTTGTTATTCCTCCATCCCCATTTCGTTTCTCAAGTAGCTTTTCCTTAAATTGTTTTGTTAAATTTGATAATGTAAATGGGATTGGAAAAAAAAAAAAAATGATTTGGGTTTTGTTAGTGCCTCGGCTTGACCAAGTCCCTATGTTTGACAATTCCATGACTAGAAAATAAGCACTTGCTAGAAGCTTGAAGACCCAGGTGATCAAGAGTAAAGATCATGCTCCACCGAATTGAAGTTCATCGTAATGGCAATCACAAAACAAGTACTATGGTCATAGATGACTTTAGCTGGTATCCACACCTTAGAAAGGACTATCCCTAGGCTTACTTGAAAAAAAGGTTAAATCATAAAAAGCCTAGAGATGAAGCTAAACAGTGAATTGGAACCCAACGTGGACATATGTATTTGGTTTCACTGTTAGTACAACCAGTCGTTCTCACCAACCTCTCGGTGGAGACAGGATCGACCCATCGTGGTCAGGGACTAGGTGAAATTCCAATTCTACAGTGGTGGGTGAAATTCTCAACCGATTGAGTGAGGTGGAATTCATACTCTAATTGTGAGGGTGTAAGTCCCCACTTAGTGGATTTAGTGATAGCTCAAGGTTGAGCGAGTCCTAACAGTGGATGTAGGTTGGCTAACAGGACCACTTTAAATTGTTCTTATGTTGTTTGGCCTTTGTGTATTTGTATTTATCATTTAAGTACTCTTCTCAACACACATCTCTTTGCATGTTGATTATCTTATTTTATAAATTGAGCACAAGCATTGATAATCAAGTAATATGTAAAGGGTCATAATCTTAGTATGATTACTTAATTAAATTATCACACTAAACAAATCTCTTGATGAATGTTCCGCTGCACTATAAACAATCAAGAAATTTGTAAAACCATTGAAAATGGGATTGACCTATTCAACCCCCCCCTCCTCTCTCAAGGGTCAATTGTGTTGTTCTAGCACATTCAAAAGGGAAATTTTCAATTGATATCAGAGCATCGTGCTCTTGAGAAAGGATTTAACCATCCGAGTTAATTCATGCTAGAACAATGGTCATGAGAGAAAGCCATGATATTTTCAAACCTCCATTTGTGATGAAAAATGGAATGAATAACCATACAATGTTTTCATAACTAAACATATTTGGAAATAGGTGAATAGAAAGTAGTCGGTGCCTATGGAACATGTATTGGCTAAACCCTCAATTTCCGTGAACACTCAGCCCAAAGACCAAAACCGCTTGAACTAGTGAGAATTGGCTATACACCTTAATCAAATACTTGTAGCATTCATCATTGTTGTTTCATAATATGCTTTCAAAATATTTAAAAAATATGAAACAACAAAAGAGGCTGAAAGAATTCACGGAAAAATTGCATCTTCTAGCCCAATGGATAACAACACGTAGAATGACCAATTTGTGTGCTGAAAGTACAGATGATTGCCTAAGTTCGTCCATTGAAAAAGTCCAAGCTAAATCCTCTAGAGAAGAAGATGATGGAGTAAAGGAACTTGATGAAGGTAGTAACCTCCAAGTATCCTATAAGGCCATATACCGAGATGTTTGATCAATATCATGATACAAAATCTGAAGTTTTTGATTTATAAAATCAAATGGAAAGGCACCCAAGATTAAAAACCAAATTTATTAAAAGGCCATCACTGGATTGTGGATTTAGATTCCAATCTCACAATGTTATGTTCAAATGTGTGAAGGGATACCACTGTTGGTGTCACATTTGAAACATGTTTTGGAATCATTGTGTATCTTACATTCAATCCATGTTCTTGTTTGATTATTGGATTGATCTATTGTAAGATACTCGTTTTAATATGGGTTCGCACTGTAGTACTGGATTATACTTATCTCATTTCATTTCATATGCCATGTGATTTGTGTACCTTTAGGAAATGAATATAGTGTGTGTATTACCTCATGTATAGGGTGAGTATGGTACACATACACAGTGTCGTTTCATTCCAAATTGTCCCTTATGGAATGAAACAAGCTCTATGTCTTTAAATGGATTTTCAGTTTGGAGTGACCTACCAAAAGTGCTGATCAAAATGACCAAATAATCCATTTGATTACCATGTCTTTTCAAGAAATTAGAGCACTCTTGAAATAATGGTAAAAGTGTTTATCATGCTTTGGGTAATAACATGATAACAGACATAAGAGTCGTGTGTATAATGACATATATCATTTTCGTATGCTTGATTAATGTATTCAAATAAAGAAATGAATGTATGATTAGTGTGCTCTGTGTTTCATTCCAAAAATTCATTAATTTATACATTATGTGGAATGAATTATTCTCATTTACGCCTTGCCTTTGCTAAAGTCTGTAAATGCTGCATCTCATGAAAATATGTTTGAATTGGTGAATTATATGTGTCCAAGATACTTGGATTAGTTTGGATCCAAGAAAAGAGATCTGTAATACATGGTCTGTGCCTATCTTCAGAAAAGTGAATTGAATCTTCAAATGACACAGAAGCGGTGTGAATGTATGTATCACCACTGACATTAAAAGGCGTATAAGTAAAGCTCGATGAACTATGAACATCGCAAGCACACACACACACACACACAAAACCAGTCATCCTTCATTTTACAACCCAGGTCAAAGGATAGACTAGTCGGAGGAATAGACAGGTCGATACTGTTGGAAATCAAAATATTGTCTAAAAGGGGGAAAAATTGAAAAGGGAGATAGGTCTATATTTATCGACATATCAACACAGACCAGTCGTTGGTCACGACCCGTCGGTGAATCAGAAAGAGTAAGTTTAAAGAGGTCTCTTTTTGCGAAAACGATAGATTATTTAAAAATCATCGTTCCTTCTCCCGCTGAGCTCTAGCGATTTCCTCCTCTCCTTCCGTGCCCTAGATTAGTCAATAGGACCTCCTGGAGCGAAATCTCGCCTGAACCCATAGGGTTTTTGCTTCTCTCACTTCAAGAAGTAAGTGTGTCATGGTGTTTGTGAGATATAGTGTTCGGGTAAGCCTTGGTCAGCTCTTCCCAAGCAACCATGTCGAAGAAGGAGACAACAAAATCTCGGTCTTCGACCACCGAAAAAATTTCTGAGTCTAGCTCTCATTTCCTCAAGAGATCACCTATGTTCGTACAAGATGTTCCCGGACCTAGCGCTGCTGGCTCTGCTCCGAAGAGTACCCCTCACAGAAAAACCCCTGCCCCAAATACTAGATCCAACCGTTGGTATTTTCTCAGGTCTCAATCTAGACAAAACCTGAAACCGAAGAAGAAGTGATCTCCTTGCTGGACAACTCTAATGAAGAAGGAGAATGAATGTCGAAAATGCAAACACCCCTGAGCGACAACTCCTAATTCGATTTATCTGCAAAATCGAAGAACGTGTCTCTCAAATCGAGGCACATCTAGATGGGCTAGATGACTTCGTGGAAAGATTCACTCAGAGTGCCCACGAAGAAGTCTCTGCATTACGACAATCAATCGTCAGGCTTTCCCGAAGTATTGACCTTTCCCCTCTAATATCACCTCCTCCGGATGGCTACATGGAGGAGCGTCGGCACACATTGGGTGAGATCTTGAAGAAGCTCATATCAAGAGATAAAGCTACAAAGGCAAGTGCTTCTTGGTTTTAATTTTATTTTAAAACCTTTGTTCCGAAAGTGGATTAAGGAAGCTTGGTTCTTGAACCACTATAAGAAATCTAGAGCGTCGTCTCCAGCACAGTGGTCGGTGGAATTCCCTGCCAAATGGATATGTGGAATTCATATTCTATAGTGGTAGGTGAAATTCCCAGCCGATTGAGTGAGGTGGAATTCATACTCTAATTGTGAGAGTGTAAGTCCCCACTTAGTGGATTTGGATATAGCTCAAGGTTGAGCGAGTCTTAACAGTGGATGTAGGTTGGCTAACCGAACCACTTTAAATTGGTCTTATGGTGTTTGATCTTTGTGTGTGTGTATTTATCATTTAAGTACTCTTTTCAACACACATCTCTTTGCATGTTGATTATCTTATTTTATACATTAATCACAAGTATCGATAATCAAGTAATATGTAAATGGTCATAATCTTAGTGTGATCACTTAATGAAATTATCACACTAGATAAATCTCTTGATGAATGTTCCGTTGCACTGTGAACAATCAAGAAATTTGTAAACACCACTGAAAATGGGATTGACCTATTCAACCACTTCCCCCCCCCCTTCTCTCTCTCGGGTCAATTGGGTTGTTCTAGCACATTGAAAAAAATGAACTTTCAGATTTGTTTTTCCACTACCATTATTCAGCTAATTGATTGTAAATTATTCAGATTATATAAAAAAGAAGAAAAAGATAAGAGTAGTAGAGAGAACTCATCTCTCACTCTCCGTCTACACTTCAACCCACTCAATATACTAATCTTTTAAAATGTTCTTATTCTATTTTAATTGTTGAATATGCTAATTTTACTGGGATGAATATGCTAATTTCACTTTGATGTGTAAATTTTTCAATGCTTTGTATTGTTGGCCTCTTGATATTTTTAAGTTAAAAAAATTATTATCTCGAATAATTTATTTTATTATATATAATTACAATTTTAATTAAATGTTACTTATAATAATAATATGTTAAATACCAAGAAGGTCCGTGTGATGACCCGACCCGAAGTCGTAGGTCAATCGAATCGCGTAAAACTAAAATAGTAAATAGGTTTCTTGATTGTGTTGTGTGAAATTATGTTTTATTTTCTTTTATTTTTTATTGTTTAAAGTAAAATAAATAAACACACAAAAACCTAGAATTTAATTAATTTAGGTTCCCAATGCATACACCTTTTTTTCTTAATTAGAAATTTATGAATTAATCCGCTTCGAGTTGAGATTGAGTTAATAAAAATTTAATTATCAAATTAGATTTTAATTTGCAAAGTTAAGAATTCCAATTAGAATTTTAATTCCACTTATATTAGGAATTAAATAAATTAACTTAAACCGTGTGGGTCCCTTGGAGACCCACACCCGTGAATCCCATTCACGGTGAAATACCCCTTCGGCTTATGTTTCCTAAAATCCATCCCTAAGTCAATGGAAACTCACAATGGAAACCCAAAACCTCTTCATCGCCGCAGCAGAGGGAAAATTTCCCCAAATTGATTCCTTTTCCTTCTTCTCTCCTTCTCCAAAACAGAAACTTCATTTTCCACTGAATCCTTTTCCGTCTCCATCTCTCAATCCCAAGATTTTTCGGAGCAACCCAGCCGACCTTGATTTCTTCTATAAATCCACGCGGTGCCAGTCGGATCCCCCTCTTAATTTCTCATCTGTGTTTTCCAACCTCCTCTGACGGTAGCAATCACTTAATCTGCCTGAGAAGCAGCAGCAGCCCTAAGGCATTTTTCCACTTCCGATCTCTTCCCTTCCTGCCTTCTCCCTCTGTGAGCAGATCTCCCAATCGGTCTTCTACTTGATTTTTCCAGGTTGGTACTTCTGACTCATTGACTATTTTAGAGTAATGGGTTTATTTAAAAGCTGAGTTCTTTTGTTTGATTTAACCAATTCTTAGATTTTAAATAAACAAAAACAAGCTTCAAGTATTTGGATCTTCAGAGTATATTTTCTTATACTAATGTTTACAACCATTGACTGTAACACCCTGGAATTTCAAAGATAACAATTTATATGAATTTATTCATATTTACGGAATTGCCATTGTGAAATATTTGAGTTGAATTTAAATGGGTCAATGGTTCAATCAAGACCCAATGGTTAGTAGTTTTGATTACAAAACAATAAAGGGAAAAGATGTACATAAACGGGTCGAAAATCATAATTGGGTCAAATTTTGTTAAATGGGTCAAAGAGGCCAAATTGGACCCAATGGGTTGTGGTTGACAAGTTTGACCATTAATTGAGCTCAAAGCTTAATTGGGTGAAGATGAGTTAAATGTTTGAGTTGGATTTGAGTTGCAATAAATGATGGAGTTTAGTTGAGTGGACTTTATTAGTTGAGTTACATTAATTAATGAGTTGAGTTTGGGTGAGTTAAATTAATGAGGTAGATGGAATAATTATTTTAATGAGTGGTGTAAGATGGTGGTGTGGGCTGGTGGTAGGTTTTGAACACAAAAAAAAAAAAAAAAAAACATTGGCTGCATGGGAGGCATTACCATGCATGTAACTCCCATCTAAATAATGAATGAAATGAGAGTTACATTTTGGAAGTTATAAAGGTGGGAGGTTTATTTCAAATGTAAATGGTAGGCAGGTTGGAATGGTTGGGTGTACCTGGTTTGGGTCTTCAAAGGACAGCCAATAGATAGGTTTATAATCCATGCATGTAACTCCCATTCAAGTGATAAAGGAAATGAGAGTTACATTTTGAAATTCACATCATGGGACATTGGATGCTTGAGAACATTGCATGCATGTAACGGCTACAATGGAGATAAGTGGGGTGGCTGTTTTAAGAGTTACACATGCAAGGATAATGGAGAGAATGCAAACAATCACCTCCAAAGATAATAGAGACATTGGATGCTAGGGGGGAGTTTCATTCCATAGATGAAACCCCAAGGAACTTAAAGGATTTTAATTATGGAGAGGTGAGTTACACAAGGTTAAACATTGGGCTAAGTTGATTAGTCAAGAGGAATTCATTCTCTATCATTATCTCTTTCTCTCTTGGGCATCCTCCATCTCTCCAAACACTGAGAACAGCACCTAGTCACTGATTTGCAATCAGTCCTTGGTTGCTTTCTTTCACCAAATCAAGAGCACACATTGAGCAAAGGGGGGAGATCAAGGTTTCCCATCTAAAAGCCAATATTCTATCTATCTCTTTGCTGTCCTTGATTTTTTTCCAAACACGTAGAGCAGCAGCTGGTTGTTTAAATCAGTCCTCAACCATTAAGGAATCAAGAAGAAGGAGAGGCTAAGGGGAAGGAACAAGCCGGAGGGAAGATCAATTGGAGGAGTCGCGGAAACGGTAGGTTTTCGATAAACAATTTTTAAAATCATGATCCGGCCATTGGATAATCAAATCTAACAAGGGTTAGATATTGGATGGAGGTACATGAATGAGAAAAAAGATGGACCATAGGGTTCGGCCTCACTGGATGGCCGAACCCCATGGAAATAATTGATTTATTTGGATGGTTTTTGGAAGTTAAAACCATACAAGTATGGGACTGTTTTTTTTTAGATGATAAAAGTGGATTAAGTTTGATGTTTTTAAAGGACAAAAATCATGTCAAACATGGTAAATTTTATATGTCAAATGGGTCATTTTGTGGCCAAAAATCAGTAAGTAGGTTAGGAAGATTTACATCAAGGAAACCTTGGGGTTCGGCCATGTGTATGGCCTAACCCCATGGACTGTTTTGTATAGTTATTTGGATTAAGTGTAGAATGGATTTAAGTAATCATTATGTGCTTTGATTTAAGAATAAGATAAGTTTATAATTGGATAAATAGATCTAAACCTAGGCCATGAGGTTCAGCCAATTGGGTTGGCCGAACCCCATGATATGGTATGATTTTCCATGAAAGATTGGGTTAAGTTGGATGGTCTTTTTGAACCAAACCATGGACTGTTTTGAGGATGGATTTGGGTTTAAAATCATGTGGGAAGATAGATTTATTTTATGCTCTTGTTTCAAGAACACCAATGCTTAAGTTATGGGTTATTATTAATTTGAACCCCATGAAAATTGGTGGATTCTATGGTGTTTGAAAGTCAAAAATGCATATTTGGAGTGGGGCTTTTAAAAGATTTTTATATGGAATTAAGCTTACTGTTTTGGAGTAGATATGACATGACTGAACCATATTTATCTTATGTTAAATTGCTGATTAATTTCATAGAAAAAATATTGGTGGGTTTCCATTAAGAGAACCATAGGGTTCGGCCATGTGTATGGCCAACCCCATGGACTGTTATGTGGATATTTGGATGGAGTTTTGCAAAATGGAAATCATACAAAGTGAGGGCTTATTGGATGGTTTTAAAAGGTAAAAACATGGTAACATTATACTGTTATCCTATGTCTAAATGAGACCAACAAAACATGTTTAAAAGGACCAAAACTATGGGGTTTTATGGCTAAGATAGGACATGGAAGTTTAAGTAGATTTTTGGGTTTTAGATCAAATTAGAATTATATGGTCAAATGATTAACTTGCTGCCATGTACATAGGGTATTCGGATTTTTAGAACGGTGAACAAGCCGTGATCGGAAGACGGTCCAAAGGAAGGGTCGAACAAAGTAAACTATTGTAGGTTTCCTACCTTTGTTGTAACCACTGTTAATATGCTGTTTTATGTTGATTTTGATATCCTATATGATTGTAAGGTTATTTTCTAAATGACATGTTTGCATAGACATCTCATGCATGGCATGGGATGATGGTGTAGTAACCGGAGGCCACACTCCATCGGGGCGTCCGAAAGACCATTGTGGGGTACCCTGATGATGACCCATCAGGAGGAATCCGGAGGCCACACTCCGGGGGCGTCCGAAAGACCACTGTGTACCTTGACGATGAGAATCCCGTCAAGTGATGGCTATGATGAATGGTGATGGGTGGGACTCATTACAGTTCATTTCATACATAGCATATTTTATGGGATTTTGTCACACATGTTTTACTATTATATTACTTGCATGTTTTTGACTAACCATGTGGTAGCCCTATTCGGAAACACTACTGGGCGCGTTGATCTAACGCCCTATCTATACCCTTAGTGGATGATGCAGGAAAGGGAAGAACGTGAATCGAGAAGAGGACCAAGTACGGAAACTTGGGCGGTTTAAATGAATGAATGGATTATGAATGGACTATTTTATGGACTTGATATTTGATATATTTTGAACAATGTAATTTGGTAATTAGTTATGTTGGCTTGTAATAAGTAGTTAAGATAGATGCTATGGTTGTTTTATGTTGGATGATTATTAAACGAATAGTTAAGATTGATTAGTAATTTTGGAAAATAAGTTATGTACTTTGCTATCTAAGAATGGAAAATTGGATTAGTCATAGGTTCTATTATAACCTCAGTTAGATTAGACTAAGTTAATTCCGCAAGTTATATATACCATGTGCGGATCAGTTTTATGGACTTAGTTCATACGCACATGGGCTTGGCCAGTTAAGGGTCGGATTTAGAGATCCGAACTTAACTCGCGTCGTGACACTTCGCCCCGATCACATGATTATTATATTAAAAAAAAAAATAAACTCTGAAAATTAGAGTGAAAAGGGCGGGGTGTTACATTGACCACCGTTGGCCATCCAAAGATAATTCTTAAGTTCCATTCCCTTCTGTTATTTTAACTAGTTATTGTGCTTGGTGACTCCAAATTTTGCTAGCCATGCTTTCCTTTTTAAAGTATTCTTTTTATTTTTATTTGTTTTCAAATTTGAAAGTGTTGAGATTTTCTACTTATTTAATCTAGTTATTTTACTTTCCAACTCCCATATATATGTTATTTAGTTTTGTTTGTGTCGTTGATTCAAAATGATTCAAATTATAAGTGTTTAATACCCATGTTGCAATGATTTATTATTTTTCACAAAGCAGTTCATCCTTATTTTTTTCAACTTCAAAATTGTTCAAAGGAATTTATTTCGTTGTTTTTAAGTGAGCTGAATTTTCAAAAGTATTTATATAGTTATTTTATTTTTACAAGGAAATAATATTTTTATTTTATTCATCAATCACCCTATTTGATTTAAATTACATAATGCTTTGAAATTTTACCAAAATTTCTTAAATAAATTCCATAAGACAGAGCCTGAAAACTGTCAGTTTGATTTAAAGTATTTGATGATTTCAGTTTTCATTATTTAAGTTTATTTGATTCAATACTTTTATGAGAACTCAAGGTACTTGTATAAGATTTCTTTCCTTTTTGTCAACAACCTGCATGAGTTCCTTTAATTCCTTCCTTTCCTTTTTACTCTTTTATTTTGGATTGTTTTCAGCCAACCCCTCTTTCTGTGCCCACTTATCTTGATGATTTTTATTTGAGTCCACCTTATGAGATTAAAATATTAAAGTGATTTTCTCCATTAAGTTAAACCTGATATGTAGTTTTAGTCATATAAGTATTCAACTACTCAAATGGCCAGCTATCTATTTCCCTTTCTCATGTACCTTCTTTGAAATCATTGGATTTAATTAATACTTATTTTGTTGTTTATCAACATTTATATATGTATCAATTACCCCATCTCCTTGAGCAAAAGAAAGTGTCCAGTTTATTACTTTTCTTCTAAGATGGACTTACAAACCTCATTTATGGAGCTTTGGATAACTCGTAGATCATAGTAGGGACAACACGAATCATCTACATTTAATAATTTCTATACAATTGTTTAGTTCAAGTTGGAAATGACATTGATAATATTTGAGACTCCTTTAAATAAATGTGCAGCATTTTCCGGACGTTCTATTGATTGATTTCAAGTGGAATGCATGTGAATTCATCACCTACACTTCGTGAACTTTTTAGGTGAGGGAAAATAATATTTTATACCTTTACAGAGCATGAAAATTCTCTATGTTATTTGTATGATTGAGCAATAGAAAAGAATATTGTATGGCATGTATTTGGAATGTAATATTGGATCTCGGAAATAGACTGAGTTATATTTTAAAATAGTAGTTGTAGTTCGGTGCTCACTCACAGTAATGTAAAGGATTTGGCTAAGTGTTCTAATGGCTGTGAGGAGACTCAGTTTGCTCGGATAAATGGAAATCAACTACTAGCCTTATTGAAAGATCCAATAATTATGTTCGAATTAGTTGAATGTTATGTTAATTATTATGATATGATAAGTGATGTTTTTGAGGTTGATTTATAATATTGTTATCATAATGATAATGTTGTAATATAATTTATTCCTTGGTACATGTGATATTATTGGAGTTAGTTTTGATGTTTAAAATACGTACATGATGTGTATGTTAAATTGAGATTATAATCATGGTTGGAGTATGATGACAATGATTTTACTCATGACATGTTAATATGATTCATAACATGTGGCATGATGATAGAGATGATGCATAGTAAACATGGCATTGAGCATGGCATCTTTATATTCATGGGATGGGTATGGAGGTGTTGGCCGTGATCCTTCATGATGACCACGACGGTAGTAGTTTGAGGCCTCACTTTTAGTGAGAAATACCACACATGTGGTAGGTTTGGTTTGTTAGGCTATGAAAGATCACGAAAACTGATATTTGGTGGTAGTTGCGTTGTATAGGCCCCATTTGATATGGGAAGTACCACTCTGTGGTAAATTCTATGCCTCGCTTCGGAAGGATGACCACTAAATACACTAGGTATGTTGTGGAGGAATGAGGCACTGAGCATTGCATTGAGCATTATGCATTGCATGGCATAATGCATGGATATTAAAAACATATTATTTAATCATGTTTTAAGATCAAATTTATAGAGAATAATAAAGATATTATGTTGGGTATAAATTATTGTATTCCTTCACTGGGGTTGGAGCTCGCACCCTTTACATTGCAGGTAATCTTCTGGACTTAGAATTGGAAGAGACTATTGATGTTTAGAGACTGTCAAGAATGAATATTTAATTTCTTATTATAGTTGTGGACTCATGTGATTGGTTTATTTTATTTGATATTACGTATTTTGATAGATTTGATTGGTTAGCTTGAAATAATTGAGAACTTTGAGGATATTGATTTTATCTTATTTTATGGAATAGGATGTGAGTAGTGAAATTAAATGTGATGTTGATGATAGATGTTATTTATTTCATATTGTCAATAACACTATGATTCATGCGATGTGTAAAGATTGGGCTTAAAGGATTTGATGGCTTCGCTATTTTATTTACCTATATCTATATATATATATAAATATATATATATATATATATGCATCCCCCAGCCACAAATCTGTGATGTAAGACCCGTTAGATGTGTAATACGGTGGGTGACGCTCGTTCAGCTTGCAGTTAAGTGGGCCACGACCTGTTTAGGCTGTAGAAAAGGGGCGGGGCGTTACAGTCCGATTTAGATTTTTTTTCCTTAGGCCTCAACTTGTGTCTAGATGGCCCTGCCTGGGATGCCTCTGGTATTCATCTATGGACCAAAGATCAAATCTGTGAGAGAGAGAGAGAGAGAGGGGGGGGGGGGGGCAGCTGTGGCCTTCAACATAAGTAGAAGAAGAAAATTGTCAGCTCAAGGAAAAGAGAAGAGAGAAGAAGGGGTTGGTGGGCATTGGAGTTTGAAAAAAGAGGTGTAAATTGTAATATTTCTCTGTCGGATGGGGCTTTTAAAAAATAAACCAAGATGAGAGAAAGAGAAAGAGAGCAATTCCAAGGTGTTGCTATGCAAATTGGAAAGTCGTGCCTCTGACCCTACCTTCGTGAAAGTTGGGGGCTAAAATTGGAAAATTGAAAAAAGTGGTGCACCGTGACTAATTTTTGTGGTGTCCCAATCATTAGCCAATTAATTAATATGTGTTGATTTAATTAATTGTATTTCTTATTGGTTTATTAAGTTAATTAATTAAATCAATCAATTTAAATTTGGCCACCACATCTTTTATGGTAGAAGAGCGCACTTAATTGGAGGTTATCAATTTGGAACCAATAAGTTTTAAAATTATCATTAATTCCGCATCTATTTTTGAAAGTCCTATTCACCCCTCTAGGACATTTTTAGGTTCATACATTGCTCCAGCACAAACTTTCAGATAGCCCCTACAGGCCTAAAGATAAGAAACACTGGAGGGGTCCCCCAACCATCACTGAATTGCTTTCCCCCTAAGATAACAATAATGATCATCAAGTCTAGATTGTCAATACAGATAGATTACAAAATTGGAATTTAAGAAAGGAGAGCGATCCTCCCACGGGCATTTCGTGTTTAGCGACACGGGTTTTAGAGTATTCCCGATTTTACCCTTTGCATGAACAGTAAAATTTCAATGGGCTGATTTTTACTGTTCATCGATGAGCCGATTTGAAATTTTGGATAGCTGAATTGCACTGTTTATGAATTTCGGCGAGCCAACTTACAATTTCGAAGAGCCGATTTCAGGAACATTGCACTGTTCATGATTTTCGGCGAGCCGACTTGCAATTTTGGAGAGCCGATTTCAAGAACATTGCACTGTTCATGAATTTCGGCGAGCCGACTTGCAATTTGGAGAGCCGGTTTCAGGAAACATTGCACTGTTCATGGATTTCGGCAAGCCGACTTGTAATTTTGGAGAGCCGATTTCAGGAAATATTGCACTGTTCATGAATTTGACGAGCCGACTTGTAATTTGAGAGAGCCGATTTCAGAAAACATTGCACTATTCATGAATTTCGGCAAGCCAACTTGCAATTTCGGAGAGCCGATTTCAGGAGAATTGCACTGTTCATGCATTCTTCTTTCCAGTACGGCGGGTGGAGGGCAAATTCGACATACGCTAAAATCTGTGTCTGTATACACAAAATACCCGTGTGAGGATCGCTCCCCTTTAAGAAATAATCCTTTGGACCGTTCATTTTAGAATATGTAATTTCCACTTCCATTGTTAAGTTTAATAATCTTATGACAAACTTGTTCCTACATCATTTTAGTTTGGTGATTACAATAGGTTATCCACAAATTTGTCTCCAAAATTAAAGAATAAAAATCAGAGGTTGAATGTTCATATTAGTTTGTAGTACCAAAATGTTGCTTGAACGACTACCAAAATTTGCAAAATAATTAGTGACAAGAGGACTCAAAAACATCATAATCTCCTCAACATCATGTCTATTTATAGACTTCCAAATATACTTGAATGAGTAGTCAGGGCACTTTGAAAGCATATGTGAAAATATCGGCCGATACATATATCGTATCGGCTGATAAATATAAGAAAATTAGAGTTGAGATATATTGTGTGAGATGTAAGTCTCGGACCCACCATGTCTCACCGATATCTTAGGCGAGACATAACGCCAAATCTCAGGCAATATATGAAATATCGACAGGAAAGTTTTTTGAATTTTGAAATTCGAAATTATAAAAAGGGCCCACCGAATTTTAAATTTAAAATGATTTGTTATTTATTGTGAATGATATATGTGGTCTAAAATTGAAAATTCTCTAAAAGTTATTGTAATGTTTAAAATTTTTATTTCATGCATTTGCAAATTTTTCCTACAATTTTTACATATATTTGCAATAATAGCAATAATTATGTAAATTTTAGTTTATATTTTAGTTGTTATCTATATGTTAAGTTGTTGTTAAAACTTAATATTTCATGCATTTGCAATTTATTTTTATTTTTATCCGAATTTAGTATATATTTGCGATAATTCTAGATTTGATAACTTAAAAATAACATTTGAATATGTAAATGACCGCTATTTAATGATAAAATTAAGTATTTATGAAGCTAGAATTTTCTTTATTTCTTGAAAAAAAAAACAAGAGGAGAGAGAAATGTATTGGTCGATCCGATACTGCTATATCATTGGCAAATATCGGTTCGTCGATAGTTTTACCCCAACTTAAAAGCATAGTTGTTAATTTTGTCTCAGAGGCGTATTTCGATGTTTAGACTATTTTGCAATTTTGTTCTTCAAAACTGTTATAAAAATTTATAAATAAAAATAGAACCCTAAATTAATGAGGATAGAAAAATAATAGGCAAAAAGATAAAAACAATAGAATTGTAGATTACATAAAAACCACATAATTGAAAAAATAACGTCAAATGGAAAGTTAGTAACTAGAACTAGAAAAATAGTTAATTATATTAAAATAATATAAATGAAAAATAAATTACTATCTCTGATGTTTATATGTTTTATTAAAAAAGGACGGAAACACACTGAAATAGAGATTGCAAATTACAAAAGAGTGTTACATTTCAAATTTGTTTCAAACCAAAACATTTTGGGTAATTTTGACTGAAATCAAACAAAATTTATAACTATATTTGACAATGTGATAAACATTTAACAAAAGGAACTTCCAATAACTCACATTTTATCACATGCTTTAGGTGCTTATTTTTTTATTAAATTAAAACAATTTTTTGAAACCGTCCAAATAGGAATTTGCAAGCTAGCCTTTGTCCATGACTTAGACTTCATGTGTAGAACTTACATTTGAATTTGCTAGTAATTTTACATGGGTCAAATTTATTATCTAAAAATAAAATAAATTTAAAAACTAAATATTATTTAATAAACTTGCCTCTTTACATATAAAATATTCTTCTTGTCCTAACCATCAACATGGAATATAGGATGACATCATGTGGTGGTGCTGTTTGGTGGCGTATTAGCCATTTTCTACTATGTATGAAAATGGAGAGAGAAAGCCACTGATATGTTTGGGGACGTTAGGGACTTGCACAGTATAACAAAAAGTTTGACATAACACATAAAATCGTATTTTTTATCTCAATCATTTACGAACTCTTAGCACCTTTGAGTTGTCTACATCAAAATTCGAAGACGATATATGAAATCTACTTTGATATTGATTGCCAGTGATCTCACCAATTCATTAAAAGTTTGAGATCTGGTGTAATGCGTGCAATTATACATTTTATCTTAAATCATCGATGAATCTCAACAGAAAATAAGACACAACCTACTATTACTTTATTCATTTTTAAAAATATTCTATTTTGTAATTATAGAGTAGGGAACTCTTCATCATTTAAAAAACTTAGAATCCACTACTAAATCCTATTAATTTTGATCTAAATATTTTATTAGTATAGGCATTGAATACGATGCTTGTATCTAGAACAAATAGGAAAAGATAGGGTTAAAGAGCCTTGGTGGGGAGTTAAATTTCCTCTTCTCTTATTGGAGAACACAAATAATTCTTTAATGGAATGAGTTTTTTTCTCTGAATGCTTAAGTTTTTCTTCATTCTATTGATTCAAATAAAGTGATTTTAATTCTTTATATTATATTTAAGTTACCCATTCCAACTTCTATGACTCTAAACGTAACTCCTATTTTTATTTAATATGGGCCTTTTAAAGTGGAAAGTTCACAAAAAAAAATTACCCACACTATATTTGCATCATGGAAGTGAAACCTTTGCTAGCCGAATGGCAAACTAGTTGTGATGGACAAGTTGGGTTAATCATATCCTGTGGCAAATAATTTGCAAACCTGCCCAACTTAGAACACACTTGATACTCGCTAATCTCGAAGAAGGTATGGATATTAACTATTAAGGTGAACATGTGGCCACTAGCTATGTGAGGAACCAATCCCATTTAATTATCATAAACAATGATTTAGATTATCTAAACTTTGAAGATAGTCGTGTATCAATAATTGTTATATTTCAAATTAATGGTGATTATTTTTTAAAAAATATTAAAAGGAACATATTTTCTCCAACTTTCTTTTTTATTAATATATTAATTATTCAAATATATATATATTAGAGGGAACATATGATAATTTAAAGATTGAAAGTAAGAGTTTTGATGAAGATGAGCACTAATAATAAAAATGAGGTAGTGCTTGCATAAGCAAAATATTTTTTAACTTCATATTTTATTTTTATATTTTATAAAATATATTTTTTAATAAAAATATAGATGAAGCCTTCCCCAATACACAAAGGTGTATGACACTCTCTAATAAACCATAATAGATTGTGTGTCTACCATTTAAAAATATTATTTTTGAGACTTACATTAACTCACTTGATATTCTACTAGTGATATTTAGAGTTTATTTAATCATTTTAATTATTGATTTTAAAATTTAAAATTAAAATATCTGATGATAAAAATATTAAATTCAATACTAAGATTACTTAAATTGATGTTTCAAAGGATTTTCTTGATAGCAAAAGTAGATAAGTGTATCAAAAGTGAATATTGTCTAAAGTTAGAGCCCACCTTCTCAAATGTGCAAAATATATGTAACTTACGTGAATAAAAAAACTTAATATACTGATGGTCTATTTAACAGAAAATAATTTTTATTGAAAAGATTTTTCAGTCAAAGTCTCTTACAGGTGAAAATGGGCAAAACATGCTGAAAGGAGGTAGAATATTAGATAGAAGGGAGATCATCAAATATGAGTATTTCTGAATACAATTTTAAAGATTTAAAGAAAATTTAAGATTTCTACTAATATTTATGCAGATGGTGATGATACATGGCAGGAAGGAGCTAGGTCACAGGAGTAGACAATCGAAAATTTGCCGTTGATTTGAATTTCAGTAGACAACGGACACGAGTCTTGACTCTTGACAGCCAGTGTCTTCGACTCTCTCTTTGTGGGCTCGTTGCTCTCGCTCCCTCTTTGCACTGAAAGAAAGAATTGCAAGTGCGTGGAAAGATGAGTGCAGTCGTCTTTCGCCTGGGAAGGCATCATCTACTGCTACCCTTACCCCTGAAAGGTACCCCCAACACTCCATACCTTCATCTCTCTCTCTCTCTCTCCATTGCATTTCATTCTTTATCTGAAATGGGTCTACCTTTTTTTCTTTTCAGCTATTCCAAAGAAACGACCCTTCACTCGTCCATCCACGGCATCCTTCTCCACCCACATTGTTGGCGATACTCCTATCCTGGTGAGTTTTTTGGGATTTTTTTTTTTTTATAAATTTCTTCTGTGCCATTCTTCTCCTCTATTTCCTTTTTCTTTTTGAAAAATTTATTTTCTTCTTGATTGCTTCTTTTTGGTTGCTGGACTATGTTGTTTTTCAGATATTTATGGCGGTACCCATGTTACTGTGACTTGAAAATCTCTTCGTTTTTGGATTTTGAAAATTTTTGGACTGTTTTTGCCTTTTAGTTTTCGTTTGTCATTTTTATTCATCATCGTCTTTTTTTTTTTTTCTTTGAAAGAAATATTTGATTACTTCATTGTGCCTATTTTGATTCAATTTGATTACTTCATTTCATAATAATAGGTGAGGGATTTCATCCACTCTTCATTATACCACCCCAATTATGGGTATTTCTCCAAAAGGTCGGGATCTGTTGGAATGCTTGAAAGAAGCATCAAGTTCAATCAGCTGGAAGGTATTTCTCTTCTACTTGTTTTCTTTATTTTCTCATTGTATGAACCTTTTCCTTCTCTAAGAAACCTTTTTTTTGGGGTACATAAGTTTATAATTTCAAAGGGGCTGAGGCCAAAGGCTGATAACTGATAGGGAAGCAATGCTGACATGGGGCCCTTTTTCTTTTCAATTGATCCTTCTAAGAGAATGCTGGAGTGGGCAACTGAGATAATAGTTCATTCATTTCACCTTTCTACTTGGATTGAAATTCCCAGTTAAGAAATTGCCGTCGACATTGCTGTACAGTATACATCTTCTCAGGGTTTGTCTTACATAAATGTTTTTTTGTTGTTTTTTCTAAGCGATGAGGATACATTAAGGGGGCTTGTTTGGTAAAAATTCTAGAAGAATTCTATAATTCTCCAAATTTTGGAATTAGCATATTTTTGTTAGTCTTGGACTTCGGAAAATTCCTACTCTAGTAATTAGCATTTGATAGTCTGTGAATTGTTGACCAGAATTTGACAATTCCACTTCCTCCAAACATGAAAATTTGATGGGAAGTTGGGAATTTTGAAAAATCCCAATTCTAGTCCAAAATTCTTTTTTAGCAAATGTGCATAAGTCTGAAAGAATGCAAGCAAGGTGGAACTAATAAGAGAGATGGATTTAAGAGAAAAAAGGTGGGCTTAGACGCAATGCCCCAAACTGCCTACTCTTCAAGATATAAAAAGAAAGAAGCAACTGTATCATTAACGTGGGCTAGATAGGAAAGAGGACCAGATTCAAGATAGAAGCCCAATTGTTCTTGTCTACCTTAATTGATTCAATCAAATTGTCCATGGGTTTTTGCGTTATCTTGAGGATCCTCCCATTCATATAATCTAAATGACCCAAAATGTTGAGAAGGAAATACAATTCCTCAAGATGTTTTTTTTTCTTTGAATGGATAATTAATCCAAGTTTTAAATGAATCTCCCAATCTGCATGTGAGGGTCCAAAAAATGCAACAAAGATGAAAAAGGCTTATGAAGGCTTAGAAGCCAAAAAAAAAAAAAAGAAGCAGAAAAAAAATATAATTGATGATGTTCTTTTTTCTCCATGTAATTATTTAAAGTAGACCTTGGATAGTTGATTTATTGATTTTGAAAGGGACCAAAATAAGAGTTGCTCGATAAAAAATCTTCAGCATGTGGTCTTTATTGACTTAGAAAAGGCTCAAAACAATTAATTTGGCAAGCCTTGGAGAAGAAATGTATTCCTTATAAGCATGTTGAGATTATACATGATATGTTTGAACATGTAACTTTTTTAGCTTGAGAACGCTATATGGGAAGATAGGAAAATTCCTAGTAGGGGTTGGATTGCATCAAAGATCAACTTTAAGCTTATATCTAATTGTTTTGTAATGGATTACATACGTCAAATATACAAGATGGAGTACTATGGTGTATGTTATTTATAGAATATATATTATTAATGGGTGAAATAAGAATCAATTGCATGAGAAATTGAAAGTATGGAGGAAAGCGTTAGATATGAATGGGTTGAAAATTAGTAGAACCAAGATGGAATATATGGGGTGTAGTTTTAGTGGTTTGGAATATAGAAGAACCAATTAAGATTGGGAATGACTTATTAAAAAAAAAATATTGGGAATGACTTAGTACCACATTATGATAAATTTAGATATTTTTTTTGATGGCCGAAGGTGTTTAGGTGTCTCGCCTGACTAGTCCTTTGGGGCACATGCACGCCTCCCTACGCACATATGCCGGGCTAAAGCGGTGAGACCTTACTCTGTACATATACCATGGAGAGTACTCCAGAGGCCTGGCCAAGAATCAATCCCAAGGCCTGACTTCCTGAAATAAATTTAGATATTTAGGTGCTACTACCAAACCAAATGGAGGAATAATCTCGACATAGCCAATTGGATGGGAGGGTGGGCTAAGTGTAGGCAAGCTAGCAAAGTACTATGTCATGAAAGTGTAAGATATAGGTTAAAAGGGAGGTTTTATAGGCCAACTATAATTTATGGAGCTAAGTGTTGGAAGATTAAGAAAAAACAAGTAGAAAAGATAATGGTTACTAAAATGTGTATTCTAAGATGGCTGAGTAGAGTAATGTTAAGAGATAAAATTAGGATCAAACACATGAGAGAAACCTCTAGAGTAGTCCCAAATTCCCAATAGATGAGTAAATGAGGAAAAACCATTAAGGTGGTTTTGGGCATGTTAGAAGGAGGCTAGAAATAGACCCAGTGAGAAAAATTGAAAGTATGTAAGTTGAAGGTACAAGGAGAGGTAGACCTCTAAAAACTTGGAGAGGATAAAGTACAACAAGATGAGTTGTAGGGCAATGAAGGCTATGTTTTTAATAGAATAGAATGAAAAAAAAAAATACTCAAAAAATCAACCACAAATAGATAGGATTATTGACTATGATGACAATGGTGATGATGATGATGGTTGCCAGAATGCTAAAACTCAAAAGCTTTGCATTTGGTGGCTCAATTCATTGTTACATGCTAGTTGTTTAACGGCATGTTTCATAGAGATTCTAATAGATTTTGTAATTTCTCAAGTTTTGGAATTTGCATATTTTCGTGATTTTGGAATTCTAAGAATTTCTATAATAGTTATTTTATGATTGGTGAATAAAATTATTAATTGGAACATGAGAACTTTGATCAAAGTAGTTTAACCCTTTTGTTTATGCAGCGGTAACGTATTTTATTCCAAGATTACAAATAGATTAAAATTATAAATTTTAATAGCAAATAAAGCAAATTTTGTACCAAGTAGTTTAAGCTTCTTAGTTAAAATGGTTGTTGAGTAGATCATTAATTGCAAGTTACTTCAGGTGTTGGAAGGCATTTTGAGTTATGGTTAAAGACTCCTCTAAGCATATAAAATTTCAAGTTTATGATAAAGCATCTTATTTTGACATGACAAATGGTTTGGTGACACTTCACGTAAGGATAAATTTTCCCAGTAATACACCATTGCTTTTGATAAATGGTAGTATCGGTTTTAACACCTGCCTATACCTCCATGCTAAAGAAAATTAGAATCCCACAAATTCGGCTTGAATCCGAGAGAAACCGAACTCAAAGAATTCCGAAAAGTCTAAGAGGATCCTCGGATCTTCGTCAACATGAAATACCAACTGACATTTCACCCTGGTTGTATGGGCAAATGGAATCTCAGCTAAATGAACCAAAACCCAATTTCTCATTGGAAAATGGGATTAGGTTAAAGTGTTAAACATTCAAGGAGAAATCAACACCATGCGAAATTCTTCCAAGAGGTGAAAATTTGATGAAAACAAAGTTCAGTTTCACTAAATTAGTTCTATTTTGCAATATGAAATAATTGAATTCAGGCCTAAAATAACTTTACAAGTTTCGGCCAGCAACTATTAAGAAAACTATTAATTAAAATTTCATGCATTCGGTTGGAATCGAATCGGTTAATCGGGTAAGTTGAAATCACTGTAGTGATTATATAAGTTCAGTATTTCAAATCTTCCATTCTGAAATATGAATTAATTCAGATCAGTATCTGATGCAGGACAAAGGATAGGGTAACCCTAAATGCCTAAATGTGGATTAAAGGGATGAAAATAATGCACCCTAAAACTAATATGAGGCTGAAATTAAAATTAAAATAATACTTACAACTAATTAATATAAAATGACCACACATAATCACGCAAATACAAGGAATACAGAGGAATAAATGGGTTAATGATGGTCCAATGGCAGTTTGATAATTTAAGAAAAGAAAACCTAATAGCCACGTGTGTTATAAGTGAAATGGGTTACTCTTGGGACTTAAGCACATGATATAACTTAGGCTTTTATTAAAATAAAAGGGTATAGGAATGGAAATAACTAGGAAGGAGCGGAAGGCTTGGCAAGGAAAGGGCTTGCGGCGGGAAGACGGAGGGCTTGGAAGGGAAACGAAGGCACGGGAAGGGATTTTAGGAAGTGGTAGTGGCTTTGGAGGGGAATGGCGATGGCAGTAGATGGGGTTAATGGGTACAACAAGGCTGTATGGGTTAAGGAAGGGAAAGGCCTTGGGACAGCAGTATGATGACTGTATGGTTAAATGTTGACTTGGGAAAGGAATCCAGAGGGCTAAAGGGCCCTTAAGGTCTTATAGCAGTTCAAGGAAAGGGATTAGGGAAGTCAAGGAGGCAGCAGAAAAGGGTTTTGGGACAGAGGCGGAAACCAGAGAGAGGGATTTGGGGTGACGGAAAGGTGGACAGGTAGTGGGGTTTGCTGGTGACGGTAGAGAAGGCTTGGACAAAGACTGGGAATGCAGATCTGGACAGATCTGGGCTAAGGAACAGTGGTGGCAGCAGTATGAGATTTTATGGATTTGTGGCAGCAGAGAGGGTGGGTTATGGAAGATAACAACTAGGTTATGGAGGAAAGAAAAAGAAAGAAGTACCTGGCTTCACGCCTCTCCGATTTCTCACCAGAGTTCCATGGATTCTCTCCACTGTCGCACCATTACAGGTTTTTGCAGAAATCTCAAAATCTTATTCATTAATCTGTCTTTGCCTCAAGGAGGCTACAACTTATATAGACCTCTTCCTTTTTTAAAATAAAACATTAACTAAATATACCAATAAACAAAATAGAAATTAACTAAAACCAACCTAAAAGAAAATTAAATACAACAACTGCTAATTATGGAAAGCAACTACTAATTATGGAATCTGCAATGAATGCTCCGCATCAGTATCTGTCATACAAGGATTAACCAAAAAATTTCAGCACAATTTTTTTTTTAAACTCGAATTAACCCGACATCAAACTAAGATCATGTAAGTAGAATTTAGCCAATTTGATTTCGATTGAACTGAAATTTGATTTCAGATCTGAATAAAAAAAAAAAAAAGAATTACAATTGTTTCCAAGAATTTGCAAAAGAAAATTCAAATTAATTCAACTTAAAATTGAATTGGAATTCAAAGAAAAACAAAAAAAAACTAGACTCACCACCAAAGGAGACCCAAAAGCACTCTTGATTTCAATTAGACTTCAACCAAATTGGTGTGTAGAACAATGGTCGTCCGTGCCTCTAATTTATAGGTTCATAAGATTACAGTTTACCACCATTCTTTGACACTTGGTTACAAAATGGTCATAACTTTGTCTTTGTATATCGGAATTGGCCAAATTTGGGTTCATTGGAAAGATAATCGAATAAGCTTTCCAGCAAATCCTATTTTTTTGAAAATTTGATATCGTTTGGTATCTTAAATCTGCTTGCAAAGTCAGACTACATTTTTTGCCAATCCTAGAATGACATATGTCCTCTCTAAAAAATAAAAACAAAATTAAAAAATGTTACATTATATTCCCAAATCTGCTATGGATGAATTTGGAGTGAATATTTGCTTCTGATTTGAGAGATTTGATGTGGTCCTCTCATGCCTCCATCGATTCTTTCAAGGAATTGGAATGCAAATTCATCAAGGTAGTCTAATGGGGCCCCATCTTCTTCTAATGGGTCTTCATGCTTTTCATTTGGGTCATTCAAGCTTCTGATGGCCGCATCAGCTTCCATCTAGGGATTGTGTGGTGGCTGATTACATGAACATTATTGATGTTGAGATAATCTGGTCCCCTGCCTTTCTAAAATGAAAAAAAGGATTGATGATCTAGTAGAATTTCTTGCTGAGTTATTGGAGGTTGTCTTGGATTTTTCTAGTTACGATGCTCAGATTCATGGTCCATCCAATGACGATTTACTCTCTTTAGTTTTTTTTTCCAGCAGCTTATCTCACAAGATGCACCTTTAGTTCCTGTTCACTTTTGGAGGATTCCTGCTCTCCACATGATTTAGTCATTTCTGATAGTTTCTCTTGACAATATTCTTACACTTGATCATCTTTGAAGTAGGCAGCATATCCTGATTAGTGCATGCCATCTGTCTCGAAGAAGTTCAGGGAGCAAATAATTTATTCATTTATTGTACTTCCACTAGCATGGTTCAGCCCTATGCTTTTCCTGGCTACAGTTATTTGGATCTAAGTGTTCTTTAATCACTTGGCAGATAGTCTTTCCAGCTGTTCTTTGTATGGTTTGGAATGAAATAAATAATTGATGCTTCAGGAATTCTAGCAGACACATTTTTCTTTAAGATGTTGCTGGAGGGAGTGGTTTGGATTGGTTGCTAAAAAGTTTCTATGCTTTTGAGTGTTTTCTTCTTTTTTCTTTTTCTTTCTTACCTTACTTTTTTGTGAGGTCCCCAGCTGTGACAATCTGTTTTTAGTTTTCTGTGTTTGTTTTACTGTGTCTTTGGCATTTTTTCCCCTTTCAATAAAATGAATCATTACCAGTTCAAAAAAAGTTGGCACCTACAGCACTGGCCTTTTGTTGGCCTGCAGGCCTCAACAAAGCTCTGATTGTTGACAACATATGTAAAAGGGAACCGTTTATTGTCAATGTTTGCACCCTATGTCTTTGTGGAGTGGAATCAACTGATTGCTAATTTTTATTTGAGGTTTGTTGTTTCTTAATCTGTTTATGCTGGATTAGTTGTTGTCAGAACATAGCTGACTTCTGACTTCATCATCTCTCTCTCTCTCTCTCTCCCTCCCTCCCTCACAATTGCTTGTTTGCCACGGTTGGAATTTGTTTAGTGAAAGGAAATGTAGAAATTATACGAGTTGGTCACTTCCTATTCTCAGGATGCAGTTGCTGTTCAGATAGAAGTTTTATCTGAGCCTGAGCCTTGGTGCTCCCTGAATTTGAAGGCCTGAATTTGAAGGCTTTTGAACATCAGATCTGTTGCTAGAGTGAAGGAATGCTAGAAAAGCTTGGAAGCTCCCCCTAATGGCTGTATCAAGCTCAGTTATTCATTGGAGCTTTTCCCATCTTGTCAGGTGATGCAGAGATTGATGGTTCTGTGTGCCACAAGTTTGCCAATGTTTAACTTTGTCCCCCCAAACAATGTGAACAGACTGGAGATGTTGGCTTTATTATAGGCACATGATGATGGGGTCTTCAAATTTTTTTCAAGGTGGGGAGTGCTGTTGATTGGGTGGCAACGGGGGCATCTCATCATTGGAAGCTACCTGATATGTATTGGACACATTGGGACTGTATTCAGAAAGGAATAACACTATAGGTCGGATTCCTTGATCTGCCAATGACAAGGCTGACAATCTAGCTCAGATTGGGGCCGATCTTGCTCCTAGAGTTTGAGACAACTCCTTTTCTCTTTTGAGCTTCTGTTTTTGTTTTAGCCTCAGTGGTCTTTCTTGCATTGCGGGATTTCTTTTGATTCTCCAAATCTTGATGCTTTCCTTAGTTTTCTTTAATAAATAATACTTAGCTTTTAAATAGAACATATTAATGCAGTGAGAAGAAGGGAAAAATATACATGTGATGCATAATTAGTTTGAAAGTGTTCTTTGTTTGAAGAACCTGAATGTATCATGGATTTAAAATGATTTTTTTCTTGTCTTACACTCTTTAGGAACTTAAACAATAGTTATTTCTTATGTTCATCAGGTATGACTTCTAAATAATTTTGGGTTTCATTTTGTAGTTTATACTGCTTTCTATATTCAACGTGCTACATTTCAGGTAGGAATGCTTATTTGCACTACTTGGATAATCTTTACAAGGAAAATGACATAGCATGGTTTACCCCAGTGGAGCTTTTCAAGGTAAATATTTCTGTTCCTCGTATGAAATATTTCTTGTTGTCACAAAGAGATTTTCTTGTAATGCATGATAAGTTTGTCTTTAGACATTTGTTGAACTGTAAATGGGTTACCTGATCTGTTCTATTGTATGGCCCTTGTGCATGAACCAGCCCTAAAATATTTTGGTTAGTGTTCGATTATTGAAGCATAACTTAAGTGGCTTTTAGAGCTGTAAATGGATTTGTTTGGGCTTTGGTCTAACAATAGTGGGATCTATTCCACTTCTGTTAAGTGCTTACTGTGCAACCTTAAATGTTGTAGTTTCATGTCACATTACCATTTCAAAAAAAGAAAAGGGGAATAAAAACTTGGGCCTGATCTCATGAGCATTTGGATTCCTAACTTTCAATTCTAAGCTGATTTGTTGGGCCTAGAAAGAAACCTAAACAGGATATCTCCAGGTTGTGTCTTGCTTCTGAGCTCATTTGTTGGAGTGCTGGACCTATCAAGTCCGTTGAGAATTTTTATAACCTATTTATAGCCCTAGGGAAGTCCATCAAATTTGTAAACATTTATTGGTGATGTATCTACATTCTATGTTTCCTTTCAAAATACTGTAGAGAAATTCTTTGACCTGTCATCAGCACTTAATTGTGGACCTCTTCATGGGCTTTGTAGGGTTCTTGGATGTTTTAGTGTCACATATGGCATTGAAGAAAATCTCTTGATGTTCTCGTGTTTACTTTGAAGACATTTTCATCTTTTTGTGCATTACTCCACATGGATACTGTCCCGCACTGTAAACTTTGGGTTAAAGTTCATCTTTCATTTCTATTAAACCCATTCAACTAAATAGAAGTTTTGCATTAAGCTCCTGTATCCTGTGTAGAAAAATAAAATAAAGAGGAGATTGGAGAAGAATTTCTCTGTATATTGTATTGATTGTGTGTTTACACTAAATAGGTACATCAATTTATAAAAGAATAAGCGCTAATCTAGGGTCTAAATTAGGAAAAGAATATATACACCTAATCAATTACAATCAGTTACACCACTAATTCGATATTGGTCAACTCTGCTCTGAAGTGGGTCCCATAACACCATATGTGCTCTAACGTGGGTCCCACAATATCATGTCCATAACTTTTTCTTATATTATGTTTGGTTATGTACTTATGTCTAACTTGTAGTTTTCCTCCACCACTCTGCAGATGGGCTTAAGCTAGGTCTGCTAGGATGCATCTAGCTTTCTAATTTTTTATTTTTTTTTAAATGATCTACTATTGCACTTTCCATATTTAAAAAGCGCAAGGGGAGGGGGGAGGGGGGAGTTGCAACCCTTCTTATAGGAAAGGTAGAGGGTGATTGTTGTTGATGTTTAAAATTGTACCAATGAATAAATGTAGAAACCATTTCACCTTGGTGATGTCACCCATGGGTGACTAAACGCCCTAGACCTTGTGTGGCCTACATGGGTGGATCCCAATTCACAGGGATCAATGCATTTGAAAGGTATATTCAAGATGATTCTTATAAAAAAATCAGGTTCATTGGATTTGAAAAGCCATGATTTCATGGGTTCAAAGATCAATGGTCAAAATAGGGTTAATTTTGGATGAATTTCAATCCAATGGAAAGATTGGACTTTAGAATATGTTTGAATTGGGTAGAGATCCAATTCATGGGGGCCAAATGAGTGTGAGGCTGAAAAGGGTGTCTGTGGGGCCTTAGTGGGTCCCACATGTGGCTCCAAAATTCCATCACTAGCTGAAAAAGTTTCTGAAATGAAACCCTTTTATGGTTAGATCTACCTCCAAGTACATGATCATTGTAGTCGATGGTCCAATAATGATCTATGCAGATGCTAGTTCAAATACTTGCTCAAAGTTTGGGTCCAGATTCATGACAACTGAAAGCACCAGATTCATGACAACTTAAAGCACCAGATTCATGACGACACATTGAAGCCTACGATGAATAAAGTGATTAGCCTTAACAGGTTGACTTTTATTCCTGGGAGAGATCCATATGAATGTTCTCCTTCCCATGATTTTCTTAGCGGTATCCACCTGAATAGGGGTCCTCTGAAGATGTGCATCAACGTGGACCTGAGAAAGGGCTTTGATTCAATTAATTCGGATGCTCTCTCTGCTACATTACTTGCAATTGGATAAGAGGGGTTGGTCAATGTGTTTCCTCTCCGGCCTTTTCTTTGCTGATTAATGATTATCCTAAGGGCTTTTTCAGCAGTTCAAGAGGGTAAGACAATAAGACCCTCTCTCTCCCATTCTGTTTTGTAACATAATGGAAGTGTTTTCTGCAACTTTGGAGAGTATGGTGGAGAACCACCTCTTCTCTACTCTCCTCCGTCATGGGAATAAGGCCATCCCTCATTTGTTATTTGATGACGATTTGCTTATCTTCTGTTCTGCAGATCTCAACATGGTCCATAATATCAAGATCTTGCTCCATGATTTCTATGAGAGGCCTATCTATTAATGTGCAAAAAGCCAAATTATTTTCTCTAGATTTGTTGATTGTCAAATCCCATCAAAAGAATTTTGGGCATTGAAGAAGGTTAGCTTCCTATCAGATACCTTGGCATGCCTCTTTTTCTAAAAGATTGCATCTGAAGGACTGCTCTGACATTGTTGACAAAATCTGACCAAGAATCGTTGCTTGGCAATCTAAATTGCTCTCATAGCTGAGCTAATGGCTTTGTCTTACCTCCCAAATGTTTCCTTATTACTGAGAAGATGACGCGTGACTTCTTGTGGGGTACTGAAGATGGAGTAAAGAAGATGCATACGGTTAGTTGGGAATGCATTTGCATTCCTAAAGAATCTGGAGGCTTAGGCATAATCCTCATTTTTCTTACCAACAATGCATGTGTGATCAACCAGATTTGGAAGATAATTTCAAAAAGCAAAACCCTTTGGGTTGACTGGGTAAAGCAGAAGTATCTTGTCTCTTGTTCCATTTAGAATGCTAAGACACCTTAAAACTGCTCTTGGGACCGGAGATTATATTAAACATTAGAGACATGGCCCTTCCTCATTTGAAAATTGAAATTGGAAATGGCCAAACAATCTCATTCTGGTTGGCCCTTGGTTGAAACCCAGGCTGAGACTTTTTGATAGATATGGATCTCGAGCTATCTATGATCTTTGCATGGGTAATAATCTTAGTGTCACGCGATTCATCTGGGACTCTAAGTGGATTCTTCTCAATTTGATCTCCTTGGATATCATTGACATTCGTAGAGAAATTTCTGCTTCGCCCAGTCCTTTCTTGGAGAATACTGAAGATAAAATCTTTTGGATTGCTGATGAGCATGGTCACTTCTCTCCTAAATAAGTAATCAAAATACTCAAACATCCCTTGCAGCGTGTTAGCTGGGTCTCTTACATTGGGGTTCGAAGGATATATTCTTAATTATGCTTTTCTAGCATGGTTATTCTTCAACAATGGGCTTAAAACCAGATCTTTCCTTGTTAGCAGAGGCCTGCAGAATAAATAGGGTACAACAGCAGAATTAGGCCTTGTATAAGAGAGCTATACAAAAGCCACAAACAAAAGAAAGTCAAACTAAAACAACAATAAAAAGAGAAGAAGTCCCAAACCCTATACATCCCAAATCAATTGCCTCAAATTACAAAAATCGGCCAACTGCTACTTTTGGACTCCCAACTTTCGCCTGGAAATCTGTGACACTATTCACGGATTGCCTAACATGCTTGAAAAGAATGCCTCTACTCTTACTCACCTTTCTAATGCCCTAACAATATGAACCAACCTCCAAGGGAGACTCTTCCTACCACTAGCCCAAGCAATAGCATTGGCAGAGTCACCTTCAACACTAAGATTGCCTTTCCCGTGCCTCAACCAAAGGTAAATAGCTCTTCTTATTTAAGCCACAGGCCTGCAGATTGACTGCACTTGTATTCTTTGCCTCTCAAAGCTTGGAATTGCTACCCATCTTGTTCATGGTTATAGTTACTCCAATGCGATCTGGTCAAAATTCTTCTTGCCTTCACAATCGATAGACCTTGTGGGCTTTCAATCACTAAAGAGTTGGATTTTCTTAAATACAATGTACATCACTGTTGACCTAAGAAGCACCAATACGGGTACACGTATCCGATACGAGGATATGACAAATTTTGAAAAACTAGGATACGGGTGCGGCGGGATGCGCCGAATTAATTTTTTTTTTATATATATATATCAACAAGAAATAGGGACTAGTCACGATTTATACATTTTTATTAATTTTAACTTCTATTTCCATCTTCTATTTTTTTATTCTTAGGCATAAAAATTACCATCGATTAAGCACATACATACCATAAGTATGTCTAAATTTTTTTATGTGGTAACTACTGTTCTCAACCTCCCCTCTTGATGCAATAGTCTAAAATTAAAAAATCAGATGATAAGGAAACTGCCTTTCAAGAGACTAAAAGTTATTGATTGATAATTTGATATTTTACTTAAACTTTGTCTTTTAATAGACTAAAGCTATTGGTTGCTAATTTTTTTTCCCCTTTTCTCCCGTGCTGCCGCCTCCCGTGTCCTTCCGTGTCTGCTGCCGTATCCGTAACATATCCCTATTTAAAAAATGTTTTATTTAATTGGACACGTGTCCGAGCCATAACCGGCCGTATCCGTGTCGGAAACATACCCAACATAGATACTCGAATGGTTTCGGAGTATCCATGCTTCATAGCTGTCGGCCTGTGCTCCTAAAATTAGTATAGCACCTTTGGAGGGAAAGATATTGCAGATTTTATGCCAACAAAGCCAAAGATAGAGAGACCATTTGCACAGACATTTCAATGATATAAGAAATAGTCATATCCTATGTTCTGATGCTGACATTGTGGCTACCGCTGCTCATCTCAATGCTAGTTGGAGCCTCCCCCACCACTACCCTATTTCTCAAGCCACTCTAATGTTTTTCCCCTCCAGGTCCAAGTCCTATTTTGGGCCCTTTTTGACTTCTCCGAGCAACTGTGTGGTGGTTTTGTTTTCAATAATTGTGGCTCCCTGATTGGTAGCTTGGGTAAAGCAAGGGAATGATGCGATCATTCTTCCATACATTGTGAAGCGCTTGCATTCCATTCCCATTGTTGTCAAAAGACTTATCTGTTGCTGCAAATTATCAACTCAATCCTTAAGATGATAGCTCCTTGGCTAACCAAAATGGCTATTATCAACACTGGAAGTATCCTAATGTCCCTCAGATACCCTGTGTTATCTGAAGCTGGTGCAGAGGGCATAAAGATTCTATTATTAGTGTTAAAGTGGCTGAAACACTGGATGAGACTCTTAGCTGGCACCCTAAACAATTGGATTTGGTAAGGGATATTTTGTACATGATTTTGGTTTACACCTTCTTGCTGTGTATTCTCTGTTTCCATCTTTCTTAATTTTCTGCTTTTTTGCTGGCTTGTCCCAGTCTGTGGGCTTCTTGGTATACTTGTAATTATCAGTAGTTCCTGTTCTGAATGATAGCTTACCCATTACCATTAAAAAAAACTGGGTTTGAATACAGATCAATATTAGATAAAGGACCCATATATTTGATCAAGGAAAACAGACAATTGGTAGTATAGATATATGTTATGCATGTCCCACAATGGATTGGACATAATCCATGCCTCCATGGGGTCTAAACTTCAACTAAATTGTAGACCCAAGTGGTATGCTTTGGCCCAAAATGTATATCCCTAGAACTAACAAATTACACCAAACATGGTGATGAAGGAAATAATGGAAGAAATATCATCGGTGATGGAAGAAGTGAAAAAGGGAAATAATGAGTGAAAATGTTCTTTATTTGATTGATTTTAAATATTGTACATGACTTTACTTTATAGACACAAGATACAACTATAAAAGGAACGTTAACTCTAGTATATACAACAGTCCGAGAGACTACAAGAAATGCCTTCTTTCCATAAATGGATAAAAATCCTATTCACACTATCAACAACTCTTCCCCTCAAGCTGGTGTATGGACATTGATCAAGCCTAGCTTGTTTAAAGCATCATCAAGTTGTGACTGAACAATAACCTTGGTAAGCATATCAACAAGTTGGTCTTTGGACTTCTAATAAGGAGTGATGATGTGTCTAGCAGAGATGTGATGTTGAAGGAAATGACAATCAATTTCAATATGTTTTGTTTGCTCATGATAAGTGAGATTAGATGTGATGTTGGTCGCCATTCGATTATCACATAACATCAACAATGACTCAAAAGATGGAAAACCTAACTCGGCCAAGAATTATTGAAACCAAAATAACTCACAGGTAGTGTTAACCATGGCATGATATTCGACCTCCATACTAGAGCAACTGACAACATTCTGATTTTTGGTTTGCCAGGGTATATGATGAGCACCTAGGTAATCTATGCCGATTCCGGTGATTCTTTGATGATAAGACAAACTTTGGTTGCTTCTCAGTAGGTCCAGATTTACCTTTAGCAACTCCCTCCACAATAAACTTATGAGAGCCTATTGGAGCACTTGCTTTACCTTATTTCTCTTCCTTTTACGTATCATGAGTTCATCCCAAGAAGAATAGAACTCAAAAAGGGAACGTTGTTCAAACTCCTAACACAATGTCAATAATCCATATAACCTCATTTTGGTCCCTTTTTTTTTTGAGCGGTTACAAAGAATTTCATTAATCAAATATAAATAAGTACAAGAACAAGCATTACATCAAATAAGATTGGTCTATAAGAGTTAGACCAGGAAAGATAAACATGACATGCTCTACTAATAACATCTCTACCTAAAGATATACAAAAACTCTTATCAAGTCTCGCCTTGTTCAAAGAAAGAAAACTCCTGAATCTGAATTGTTAATTCCATGTTTAGCAAAAGAAGTCTGCAACCTCATTTGCTGAATGACTCACTTGAGCAAAAGAGGGTCCCTTGGCCCCGTTAATTGCATTTTTTGAGTTCCTTTAAATGACAAGTGAGCCTTTTCCATAGACTTTCCAGATGGTTAACGCCTTCCTGATACTAAGGAGTTCTGCCTCATTTGAGTCTTTGATCCCCACCCCTTTTGTGTATATCACTTAAGTCTCACCCCTATAGTCCCTAAGAACTCCTCCTATCCTTCCTAGTCCCGGCTTTCCTCGAGAGGCTCCATCAACATTAAACTTCATGACATCCCTTTGAGGAGGGTCCCAGGTGGCAATTGTCCTCGGTTTTCTACTACCTCCACTCATGCAACCCTCCCACTACGATAAGAAATCCATTGGTTTGAGCCCCTTCTCAGAGAGAAGCCATACATATAACCTCCACTTGGCCTCTGAAAGAGTTCATTGAACTCGTTGGATTTTCCTTCAAAATTTCTCAAGTTTCTCTCTTTCCACAAGGTCCAAAGGATTGGAGCTGGTTCCGTGTTCCAAGCTGCCTTCATCTTAGGTCTAAGTTTCAATAAAGTCCATGACTCCACTACCCCAACACAAGTTCTCCCAAGAACCCAAGAGACATCAAAGAGATTCAAAAAATTTAACCAAAGGTTCCTGGCAATAGGGTAACTAACGAAAAGATGATTTACATCTTCCTCTGGGTGGCCACACAGGGTACAACTAAGGTCCTCCTCAACCCTCAACAAGCTTCTTCTCGTAAGGTCTAATCTAGTGAGGATCTTACCCTTTAGAGAACACCACACAAAGGGTTGAACCCTAGGAGGGACCAATCTATTCCAAGCTAATCTAAAGGTGGAATCCAGATTTTGTTGTTGTTGAAGGAAGAACTCTATCATTGACTTAACTAATATGTGTCCGACGGATAACTCGTCCAAATTAATTCATCCTTGTCACCTAGGGACATGGGGAATTCCTCCAGTTGGATTAAAAGGTCCTCTCTAGTTCTTATCTTAAAGGACCTTGGCTCTCGTCTAAAGTCAATACTCCAAGAGATGTGACTACCCTCCATCCTATAGCAATCATGCACTAGGGCAGTTTTGTTTCTGGAAATTCATAAAAGTCTTGGATATATTTCCTTTAGAGGCCTGTCACCCATCCAAAGACTTGTCCAAAAAAATGTAGTTTGCTCTACCTACCAGCCACCTTATGTTGCCCTTATACAACCTTCCCAACACTGATCTATATTGACTCAATCTCCACCGAGCCTTGACTATCAGTGAAGCCAATCTTGCACCATCTTATCACTTCATTCTAGTCCTCTTTACCACCTCTTGCACCATCTTATCCTTTTTATGAAAAAAACTGCTACATTGTTTTCGTTCCAAATAGACCACAAAATTGCTAGTGGAATCGTATCCCACACAACTTTCGTTTTAACCCTTGAAGATCCCCACCCCATCACTCCATACTGTTGCTAATGGTGCCATTCAACACTCACAACCCATCAACCCAATAATCTTAATCCTCACATCTTGTAAAAATTGACACCTACAAAACGAATGATCCACACTCTCTTCTACATTACCACACATAACACAACTCATTGCAGTCCCATCTGAAATAATTCCTCTACTCAAATTACATGTAGACAAGATCTTTCCCTTTATTGTACACCATGAGAAGTTTTGAAATCTCGGCAATGCTTTTCCCTTCCAAACAAAAATACATAAGGCTATTTCTTCCTCTCGAGCCTAATGGCCAATAATAACCCAGATGAATACTTTGGTGTATCATTTGAAGACCTCTTGAGGTTTTTACAGTTTCCTAACTCAAATGTCTTTAGTGATTTCCCTTTTGTTTGTTTTGTGTTATTTTGACCCAAAACTTCTTTGGATCTACTTTCTTTCAATTTACTGCTCATTTTTTAGTTTTTTTTTTTTTGGCAATAATTTTTTTTATCTATCTCTCTCTCTCTCTTGTGTGTGTGTGTGTGTGTGTGTGTGAGAGAGAGAGAGAGAGAGAGAGAGAGAGAGAGAGAGAGAGAGAGGGATGACCTCAGAAAAACCCAACCCATCCTCAATGGTTTTTTCTAAGAAAGTTCTAGCCAAACATCATAAATCAAAATCCTAGAATAAAAACCTAGGTAAGTACAACATCACACACACAAAAAAAATCTAGTGAGTGAAATATAGTTTTCAGTTTTCTCATAAAGTAGAAACTTTCTTAGAATGCACATTTCATGCATCCAAAAGGAGACTTTGGGTTCTTGGTATAACTTACATTTGTTATTAGATGGTAATCTTTACTAGAAGCGTGGTTTCAATTTATATAAGAATCAAGGTAAAAATCTCTACTGTAGTGAGTAGTAACAGACTCAATTCTAACATTGATTCACATGTCTTGGTCAAGTTGCACCAAGTTGTATGTGACTTCATGTTAAATTATTTAAAAACTCTTTGTAGTACCATAAAAATAGGGTAGTTTGCTATGAACCCTCTAAGTTTGTTATAGTTGTAAAAACAAACCTTTTAGAAATAAAAAAATTGGCAAAAAATAGCTTGACTTTGGGCATGATATTGATGACGGTCTAGGATCGAATATCGTTGAAAACTTGAAATTTGACCAAGGTCTTCTATGACAATTTTATATTTAATTTATACAAACCAAATTTGGGAAATTTCAAGATAGCTCAGTGAAATTGAAGAAACCAAAATCCGAATTCACTAATGAATTCTAAGGAATCCTCAGTTTTCTTGGAATTCATAGAAACACCAAAGAAATAAAGTTTCTTTCAGAGAAAATTCAGTATCTCAATCAATTACCTTTACCCTAGTTTCAATTTGGAAAAAAGAGAAAAAATGCTCATATCTCATAGCGAAAATTGACGGCTCATATCTCATAGTGAAATTTGACACCTTGCAAATTCACACTAAAATTAAAATCTATTGAAAACTAGAAAACTAAATTACAAAATAATTAAATGCAAAATTAATTACCAATAGCGAGAAATCTTTGGAACAAATTCACTTCCTTGATGGGAGTATTATGAGTTCTCCATAGGTCTTTTTCGACAATCGTGGAAAGCTGGGTAATCTCCAAAATGGGATCTTTTAAGTTCAAGCTGGCTTGGAACATTATCCCGTCAGCTATCCTTTGGTCAATTTGGAAAGAAAGGAACTAACGAATTTTTGAGAATATAAGATCAGAGGAAGAGGATTTATTCCAGACAGTGAAATGGCGGTTATGTGCTTGGCTAGGAACCAAATTTGGAATTTAGAGGTACTAGGTTGCTTGAGTTCTACACTTCTTGGGAGGGGAGCTTATCTGGTTCTCATAGGAAAATGACTAGACTAGATGCCTAGTCTCCACGGATTAGTGGGACGTTTAAGTTCAACGTAGATTGGGCTTCACGGGAAAACCTGGACCCACAGGTATAGGTGAAACTCGGGTTGATCATTAGTGTTAGTTTTTTAGTATAGGGGTGAAAGATTTCAACGAAGCAGTGCTATTAGCCATTAGGAGATCCCTGATTTTGTGGGCGGATTGCAATCATGATAAGTTAATAATTGAGGGGGATTCGGATAATGCAATTAAGTGGACAAGGGGATCGAAACGACCACCTTGGAGACTAGTAACACTAGCCAAGGAGATTATTACTCTGTGTGCCGGAAGGGAGGTTTCTTTCTCACTCGATAGAAGATCAGCAAATGGAGTCGCCAAATTTTTAGCTAAATGTGGCATTGACAGATAGGGTGGAGAGGATCTTTCTTGGGATGTTGGGATTTAATGTTTCTTTTTGTAACGCCTCACCCTTTTTCACTTGCATAAATCAGAGTATATATATATATATATATATATTTTTTTTTTTTTTTGATAAGTGAGAGAGGACGGGCTGTTACGACGCGAGTCAAGTCCGAGATTCCAAGACTCGACCCTTGACTAGCCACCAATACGTGTGCGTGGATTAAGCCCACTAAAACATTTACACACGCTTATCTTATTGCTTGCGGAATAATTTATATGAATAATGTGCTATTCATTTCCTTAACATCAGCATGGAAAGCTAATCAGCATAAAATTTCAATAAAACTTAAAAATTATCAAATCATAGCAAATAAGTTCCAACGTGTCCCAAATAGTCTAAATTATTAAAACCCAAAATGCAAGTCCTCCGAATACATCTTTGAAATCAAAACTAAGTAATTTAATCTTAAATCTTCCCAAGCTCCTACGCTTGGCTCCCTTCCGGTCCTACGCCCTTTTCCTTAGCATTTTCTGTTCCATCATCTATAGGGTAGAAGTAGGGCATTAGTCAACATGCCCAGTAGGTATTCTAATTAGGGTTAGGGTACACATAGGAGTAATATTAGAATATCATAAATCAAGGGTTTATACATCATTAATGGCATATTTGTAAAACATCCTATAAGTAATAAAACAATGCATGATGTCCATATCATAATCATGTTAACATAAGTGTCATGTCATGGGTGTCAATGCCAAATGAAATCCCACCCAATGTCCATACCCAATCATATCGTAAATCAATCAATGGTTTTCTTGGCCAATTATGTCCACAGTGTTTGAGGCGGCAACCACTAGGGTACTGTATACCATCCACAAATTAACCGGGATTACCGATGGAGTGTGATCTCCTCCCTCTGCACAGGGTTTCGGGACTAACTACCCAGGAGCTCTTTGGCCCAATTACGCTGTACTTTTCTATCAACCGGACGCGGCCAAATCTCAACAGTTCAAATAGCTTCATAGAAGCTAATCTCAAGCCCAAGTCATGTTCGGACCGCTCAGAACTTGGCTTGTTGGTCATATGTGTTCCCTCCCATGCTATGCATGAGATAATGTATGCAAGAATGCCATTTCATTTAAACGTATCATTGGAAATCAACTCATAATCATATACAATTTATTTAGCACATGTATTCGTCATATTTTGAATAAAACAAGTGTCATATTATACTCCATAGTGTTCTCAATGAGGTAGAAATCCTACCAATGTCCGATATACTATCTTTTCTTGTCTTACAAGGATAACGCTAACGGTCGCGTGAGACGAATTGCAATCCCTTTGCGAACCTCTTTACCTCATCAAATTCAAACATACATATTAGTTTGATTTTGCATTTTAACTTCATCATCCCTATTTCCATCTAAGTTCCATGTTCATTTCTCAACGCATTTATGCATTATAGTTTGTAACCCGTTTAAGACCCTCATTTTAATCCTCATATTATTTTAATCCATGTGAGTCAATCATTCATTTCTTAATCTAATAATCTCAAGTTAGTCATTTAACCTTTAAACATACATAGGTCCATAAAATCATCCATGGGGTTCGGCCACACAACATGGCCGAACCCATTGTTCTTCCTTTTCATCTCCCTTCCATCCTGTAAGATAGGCAGAGGCTCTAGAGGAAAATCCAGAGTAAAACCTTCTAATTCAGTAGACTGAGTCATGGGATTCAGTCGACTGAAACACAACCAGATCCCATATGTGCTTGGCGAGTACACTTTCAGTCGACTGAAACACAAGATTCAATCGACTGACTTTGGGTCAGATCCTTTGTGTGCTTGGCCAGTACACTTTCAATTCACTGACTTTGGTTCAGATCCTTTGTGTGCTTGGCCAGTACACTTTCAATCCACTGACTTTGGTTCAGATCCTTTGTGTGCTTGGCCAGTACACTTTCAGTCGACTGAAACACAAGATTCAGTCGATTGACTTTGGGTCAGATCCTTTGTGTGCTTGGCCAGTACACTTTCAGTCAACTGAAACACAAGATTCAGTTGACTGACTTTGGGTCAGATCCTTTGTGTGCTTGGCCAGTACACTTTCAGTAGACTGAAACATAAGATTTAGTCGACTGACTTTGGGTCAGCTTCTTTGTGTTTGCATGCACTGTAAGGTCCCTCTCCTTTTGCTGGACAGTGAGACTCCATTGTGGATAGAGTGGGTTTTTCATAATCCATCCAATCATAGTATTATCATAGCATGGGTTCCGCCATTCATTATGGCCGGACCTATGTTCCCTTATGTTTGATCATTCCTCCCTCTTACAAGTTCTTAACAAGGATTCATCAAAACCCTTGAAATGCTAGACCCATGGATTTAACCATATCATGGCCGAATCCATGATGGTCCGGATTGATCTTATGGTTGTTTTGTTTCAACATATAACCATCCTTTGGATGGATTTCTAACTCTATGGCCTTATAACATTTTTGGCCACTCATTCTAACCAATATGGAACCCATGGGTTCGGCCACACCATGGCCGAACCTATGGTTTCCTTAGATTAATCCCCATTTTATTAAGTCTAGACATACCTTCCTTCAATGAGTTGCTCCTCCTCTTTGGCTCTTCAATCTCCTTCTTTTCTTCTTCAAAGTCTTCAATTGTATGGACGTAGAGGTGGGAGAGAGAGGAGAGGAGAGAAAATCCTTGCTCAAGGGAGGAGGGTCGGCCAAAGGGGTTTGGCGTGCCCTTTGGTTTGGGTTTTTATGTTAAAGCCTTAATCTCTCCCCTCCCTCTCATAATGGCTTGGTCTAACCAAGGAGGCCCTTGGTTTCCCAAGGGTGGCTTCATGGCTTTTGAGGTGAAGACCCTTGGGTTCTCAAGTGTTTAAGTACAATGTACTTAGACAAGATAACCCAACTTTTAATCTCCACCATTGATCTTTCCTTAGATGAAATCCTAGCTTTCCATCCTGTCCCTTCATCTTCCCAACTTAAGCAAAACCCTAATTCAAGACTTAAACTCAAAAGTGGTTGACCAAGTCAACCCATGCCATGGTCGACCATGCATGTGGTGACTTGGTCACCACATGGCACTTGGGTCCCACTTTGGCCATGTCATTTGGTGTGTCACCTCTACTTGTATGCCACCTCAATTCTACTTTCCACGTCACTCGATGACGTGGCATCCTTGCTTAGTTGGCTTCCATGTGATGACATCAATGCCACATGGCAATGCCACATCACCCACATGCCACGTCACTTGATGAGGTGGACTTTAGCATTAAAAGCACTAACTTATCCAATTTCAACTAACTTAACTAAATTTACCCAATTATTTTCAAACTTCCATATATCATTTTATTTCATTATTTTAATTCCATTATCCCCTCTTATTATGTAATTTGTATGATGATCTAATTCATCAATTATTTCTTTAAATCAAGATCACCCATGACCCATTGGGTCTTAATTGGATAATTGACCCATTTCCTTGCCCATCTAATGTCCATCTCAACTTTTTAATTTCAAATTCAATTAAATTGTAATCCAAGTGGGCCCATCCAATAAATTTATAAGCCAAGGAAAATCCGAGTGTTATACTTTTGGATTTTCTTACTGTATTTTTAGAGAAATTGTATCTGGTTCTTTGGTTTTCTTCTTTCTTTCTTGTACATTGATGCTTTTTTTTGAGCGGTTTCTTGTACATTGATACTTGTATTTTCTACTAGGGTTTAAACCTTGTAGACCCTACTGTATATTTTCTTTCTATTAATGTATTTCTCCTTTATTATTGCTAAAAAAAAAAAGACAAAGAAGATAAAAACTCACCAATCATATAGAGAACCAACGCGCACATAGCAAACTGGGATGTCAATTGGGCATCCAGACCCTTTTATTAGTGTAGGAATTACAAAAATTAAAGAAAAAAAACATTTCTGTCGCTTTAAGATAGTCTGTTACAAAACTGGTCATAACTTTGCCACGCATGTTAGAATTGCACAAGCTTGGGCTCATTCGAAAGGTCTCTTAATAGGTTTTCCAATGAGTCTAATTGTTTGTAAATCCAATATCATTTGATACATCAAGTAAGCCTGGAAAGTTACTCCTTTTCTCAACCGTTCCTAGACTGTCACCTGTCCTATCTAAACTAAGAAACAAAGCAAAAAATGAAGTCTCCAAGGAAGGTCAGCTAGCTCAAGGGAGTTCGCAACTCTTCCTTCTCCTACGGATATGGACCATCTAATTGAGTATTTGGAGGCTCAAATATAAAAAACAACGCCCTAGACCCATCATATACAGACTTGGGTTGCTGAAAACACAAATTTGGGTCCAATAACCTTATAAAATTAGTTGTCTTTCGTCCATTAAAGTTTTTGCAAATTTTGAGCATTGTGAAGTCCTGATTTCTTTTTATGTGCCTGCATCAGATTTATAGCCCCTTGAACAAATTTTGAACTATGGTCTAAGTTTCTAGGAGTGGTTGTAATCTTGGTTGGGCATTGATAAGACTTGGCTTGAACCATTTGAAACTCTAATCTAGATAGGAGTATGAATTGCTTTTCTTTTGAATGAGAAAATCATGCACCTTGTAAAGAGTTTCTCTTTCCCCCTCTTTTCTTCATAGTCCATGAGTGTTTACTGTTTCAGCCATAGAATTTGTGGTTTGGGTCTTTCTACCATTAAAAAAAAAGGATCTCCTGAATGAAGTCATGCTTAATGTATGTAAATAATTTGTATCTTTTGGCTAACTGAAAAAGTTGCACATCTCTCTCTCTCTCTCTCTCTCTCTCTCTCTCTCCTGATTTTTATGGTTCTTAACAACTTGATCTGCAGCCTTGGTATGCACATGGTATTGCGGAAGCCATCTTGCGTACTGCTGACCTTTCAGTTCCTCTAAAGGTAATGTTCCTCTATTTATTGTGGTATCTTGTAGAATTGTTATCTTTTGGTGATGATTATAGGTATTGCTGGATATTTCTGGCATAATTTTGGTGGTTGTAACGATCTACATGGTTATCGTAGAATTTATTTATTTATTTGGGTGGGGTGTGTTTAAGTAATAAATAATAATAGAGGATCCACTCGCACGCTCCGAGCCTTCGAGGGAACTGCTGTGGGAGGCTCTGAGTAGTTGTATAATGGGCCATCTACTCAGGTATGGGCCTGGCCCAAATCGTGCTTTCCCTCCGTTTCGTGCTTTCATATCTCTTGGTATTCTTCTTCTTTCCCTTCGTTTTTTCTTCTTTCACGTCTCTGGTATTCTCGAGACCAGTCTTTTGGTATTCTCGAGAACATCGTCTCTCTCTTTGTATTCATGTGCCAATTTTATCTCATATGGTTGAGATATTACATTTAACAAACAATCGGTGTCAAGTCTTGCTTTAGATATTTTATTTCTCTTCTTAATGAAATGCCCTTTTTTTTTTTTGTTTTTCACATTTTATTTTTTCTTATTTTAAATTTTTTGCCAATCTTTTTTGTGTTCTTATTAAAAAACCTTTTTTTTTTTTCATTTTGTATCTATTTTTATATAATAAAAAGCTCTAAAAAATGATTTTTTATTTTTTAGAATTTTTTTATTTGATTAATGCTATTTAGATTTATTCAAGCCTTTGATTTGTTTGTTGATTTCTTAAATTTATCAATACTTAATATTTATATTTAAATTTCATATTAATATATTTTTGTGCCCTTTTTTGGGGATAGTTATTTACGATGGATGATTAAAAAACTCTAATTTTTTTATTTTTTAAATTATTTGATGAATTCTAATAAATTTTATTTAAATGTCTTTGATTTATTTGTTGATTTTTAAAATTTATCGGCACTTAATATTTATATTTTAATCTCATAGTAATATATTTTGTTTTTACTGGATTTTTTTGGTATTTTGGAATTTGGATAATAAAAATTGAGATGATGATTTGGAATGTAAAAACTTGACTTCTAATACATTTTAATTTAATTATGCATTGGTACATTTTGTTATATACTCATGTGTTTGCATATTTACTTATATATTATGAGAAATTGAAAAATATTTTATTAGTCTATGTCATGTTATATGTAATTATAGTATACATAATAATTAAAAAAAAAACATTATGAATCGTACGATTTTAAGATTTCCGATTCACGATTCACAATTCACGATTTACACCCGTAGATCGATCTCCGATACGATTCGAGTTTATCTGTCGATTTCCGATACGATTCACACCTGTAGGTTGATTTCCAATACTATACGACCTCATCTCTCAATAACTTTCTGGCAGTTTTATCTCAATGTTTTTTGTTGAAACATGCTCCAAATTTCTAGATCGTTCTATTCTTGTTAGCCATCTGTTTAGATGTCAATACTTGAATCGATTTTTAGCTATTTGGCATATTAAATTGTGTTGTGGACCATCTTTACTGTTTTCCATTCATGTGCTGCAGATATTTTGTGTTATGCAGATTCCTGATTGGTCTTTTTTGAAATTAGTTATTTCAATACCTGTTTGCTAGCTTGTATTAATCAGGGCTTATTGTATGTGTCTATTTATGGTTTTCTTGCCTGCCTTTTGTTTTTCTACAGTTAAATAGTATTTATTTTTTATTATTTATGATGATATCATCATCAAATGGCTTGTATGCTAGTATTGTTATTTGGTCTCCATCTAGTGCCTGGTAAGGATAAATAATCATGTTACCTTTTCATCACTTGTATTCAGATATATGAAATTGGCGGTGGATCAGGGACATGTGCAAAGTGTATAATGGATTACATGATGTTGAATGCGCCAACAAAAGTTTACAGTAATATGATTTACATGTATGTCTCTGACATTTACATATTCTTTATGATAAAATTTAATTAGCATTCATGATTTATACTTAATATTTTCTTGTTAAACAAACAATTTTTTTTTTGAGCGGTAATGAAAATTATATTAAAAATAAGAAAGTACAGAAACAAAAGGGAAGAAGAGGTCTAATAGAATTAGACCCAAACAAGAAGAAGAAAAGCAAAATAACAACCAGCAAAAACAGAAAATACAATGTGTACAAAAGCAAAAACTCCTCCAAGTTCAAAGGAGGAAAACACCAGAAAAAAGGTCGGTGGCTCCAAGCTTGGCAAAATACTCTGCTACTCCATTCGCTGATCGGTCGATCTTGACAATGGATACATCCATCCCCAAAGCCAACTCCCCAATCTCCCTAACCACATTGATCAGTTTCCAGGGTGTACATCTTTGACCCTTTGCCCACTTAATTGCATTTGTTGAACCCCCTTCAATAATGAGTTTTCTTTGCCCATACGTATTCCATGTGTTTAAAGCTCTCCTAATGCTAATGATTTCCACTTCATTGGAGTCTTTAGTTCCCACCGACTCATTGAAAACAATAGATGTTGTCCCCTCATGATTCCTAAGCACCTCACCTATCCGAACGGGCCCTGATTTTCCTCTAGCTACCCCGTCTACATTGAACTTCATAACATTCTATTCTGGAGGTCCCCATTGATCATTGAGCTTCACTTTCGAAACCCATTCATACGTTTATCCCAAGATGAAATGATGTCCGTGAGTCTTAAGGCCACTAAACTATGTGCTAGAAAGAAGACACACAAAAAATCTCCATTTTTCTAATTGGAAAAGTTCATTCGTATCTGCTGATTTTCCTTCAAAGATTTTGGAGTTTCTTTCTTTTCAAATGTTCTAGAGGATGGTTGTTGGGATAGTGTTCCATGCAAGTTTCAACCTTGGAGTAAGCCTTGAGATAAACCAAGATTCCAAAGAGCCCGTACAGGTTCTATCAAACACCCAGGGTACCTTAAAATGATTTCCAAAGTAAGTCCAAAGGCCTCTAGCCAGTGGGGAACACATAAAAAGGTGATCAACTTCTTCCTCTGTCTCACATATTGGGCAAATGGGGTCTTGGTAGAACAAACAAACAATCGATCATCCACTTGGTATTCAACTAGTTCATTTGTAGAATCACATCAGAATGGTGTCCAAATAAATTAGAGTGAATTGTACAAAATTATATATAGTTTATGGTCAATAAATGTTTCATGGAAGAAATAAAGCATGCATTGTGGAACTAGAATATGCCTTCATATTTTGTGATATACAAGAGGCCCTTACATAATATTTTCTTACACAAACTGAAGGGTGAGAGTGGGTCATCTTGCCTCAATCCCCTAATGGTTGCTATTGGTTGGGTTGGAAATCCATTTACGAGCACTGAGCAGGTGGTATTCTCGACGCAGGTTGTCATCCATTTCTTCCATCGGGTGCCAAAGTCCATCCTATTAAAAAGATAGCTAAAGGAAACCCAATCAACGAAGTTGGAGGCCTTCTCCATATCTATTTTGAAAAGTAGCCCTGGTTTCTTTTCTTTTAATCGCATGTGGACCAGTTCATTCGCAATTAGAACTCCGTCCAGGATTTGACAATCCTCAATGAAGGCTTCTCGAGATTTGCTGATGATCTCAAGGTGGGCCTCCTTTAGCCTTTCTTCTAGAACCTTCGCCAACAACTTATACAACCTATTAGACTAATAGGTCTATAATGTGAAACTTCAGACATACCCTCTGTTTTTGTGATGAGGGTAATAAAAGAGTTTTTCAATCCCTTGTTTATAACATTACTATAGTAAAACTTCCGAAAGACTTCTAGGAAATCCAGGCCTATCGTATCCCAAAAAGCCTTAGTAAACCTGAAATTGAAACCATCTAGGGCCTGGGGCTATTCCCCTCAATGCTGTTAAGTGCTGCCCTAATCTCTTCTAAGATGAATTCCCTTTCCAACCAAAGTGCCCTTCCTTCACTAACCTTCCTAAAATTAATCCCTTCTGAAGTTGGTTGGGGTACCCTACCTTCCTCCATAGAGGCGGAACTTTGTCTAGAAAAAGGAGAAGAATGCCCAAGGGTCAGCGAGAGAGGGGAATCTACTGCGAGGACCCAGCAAAAACTCAAAAGTAGGTGTAGGGAAAGAATTAGACCCATATGGAGATCCACAATAGAACGGAATATAAGTGAGGTCAGGAGCGAGAGTACCGGGCTAGGGACCGACAAGGTGGAAGGGTTGTCCGTTGCAGAAAGCGATGCAAGGTTGTAGGAGCTCGAGGATGGTGTGAATGCTGTTGGATGGGAGTTGTGCTTGGAACTCATAGTGGAGATACAGAAGGAGATCCTGTTGTCATAAATGAGGGATCTACGATCAAATGCCTGGGCAGCCAACGTGATCCTAAATATGCCGAGGGGAGTCCAACAATCCGCTTCCGAAGACAATGGGGGTGGAAAGAATAAGGCCTGAAAATCTGAATCTCTAGCCGCTAATTTGTGGAATAGACCGATGGGAGCCCTTCGGTTTGTCCCAAGTGGATGTGGGTTCTCATCGAAGAGATGGTAAAAAACTGAAGCTTCTGCACCTATCAAGCTAGGGCTTGTGGCTGTCACCTGAAATGTTGAGCTAAAAGACTAACCATTGTATCTGCATATAAAAAAATTAGACAGAGAAATGAAAGGAGGTGAGAAGGAGAGAGGGTATCTGACAGAGGGGGAGGTGTAGACATACCCAAACTTTGATGAGGGGAAACTGGAGGGGCTAGTGTGGAAGGTGGTGGCGGTAGTGGCTGATCTGACGAGGATAGAAAAATGGCAGCAAAGTGTCTTCTTACTACTTCCCGGATACCATCCTTATCTATCACTCTCCTTCCTTCCACCACAATAGATTTTATTCCATTACTTTCTTGCCTTGCATTCACAGTCTTGTTGAAAAAAAACAGTGTTTTTATCCCCTTCTTTTAACCAGACAGCCCTAGATTTATGTTTCCATTCCACTTCTTCCAATCTTAGGTAGTCCCACAGGGTTGCCTTACATCATCTCATCGAGAGTAATTCCTCATCCTCTAAATCTCTTTCCTCTTCCACTTGAATCCATCCTTCTAGCTCTCATAGAGCAGCCTCCTTCTTGTCCACTATGGGGCCACCATTTTGTTGAAAGTAATATTGGAAAAAAGGATAATAATGAAAAAAGACGAATGGATTGGGAGAGTGGAATCACTCTCTTTGAATGTATTGTATATCTATAATCGAAGGAGAGTACAAGTATAAATATATTACAATGAGCCAATAGCGATGGCTAAAAGGAAAGAAAATAAAAGAATAATCAATTACACTAAATTACATACCTTGCAATATTCTCAAATTGGGATGATTTTGGTCAAGTATGTCCAGAGGTGAGTCCCACATAATCAACAGAGCTGTGTAGTGGGTCCGACAACACTCCCCCTCAAGCTAGTGCAAAGATATCATGTAAGGCCAGTTTGCATAAGGCATGATCGAGTTGAGTACGAGACACTGCCTTGGTAAGCATATCTGTAAGTTGGTCTTTGGATTTGAGATAAGGAATGAAGATCCAACCTTCAGAAATGTGCTATCGAAGGAAGTGACAATCAATTTCAATATGCTTTGTCCGTTCATAAAAGACATGGTTTGAGGCTATGTCGATGGCAACTTGATTGTCACAATACATGATTAACGGATCAGCAGGGGCAAGGCCTAACTCAGAGAGGAATTGCCGAAGCCAAAGTAACTCAGACGCAGTATTGGCCATGGCACGATATTTTCTTCAGCACTAGACAGAGCAACAACATTTTTCTTCTTGCTCTGCCAGGAAACTAAGTGGATCCCAAGAAGACACAATATCGAGAGGTAGAGCGGCGGTTCTCAGGAGACCCGACCCAGTCAACATTTGAATAGCCACGAACTGGTAAGTGAGACCATCGTGCATGGAACAACCCTTGACTAGGATGAGCCTTAAGATATTGGAGAATGTGAAAGATAGCATGAAGATGAGTATCATGAGGCATGAACTGATTGACTGCACCAACGACATATGATAAATCTGGCAAAGTGATAATAAAATAAATCAGTTTCCCAATTAATCGCTGATAGAAGGCAGAATCATCAAGAAGGGTCCCATCTGAAGCAGATAACTTGGTGTTAACATCCAATGGAGTGTCAGTTCGAGACCATACTTTCGTTGTTAAACAGAAAGTCCTGTTGTGGGACCCACTACACAACACTCCCCTCAAGTTGGTGCGAAGATATTGTGTAAGCCCAACTTGCATAAGGCATGATTGAGTTGAGTACGAGACACGACCTTGGCAAGTATATCTGCAAGTTGGTCTTTAGATTTGAGATAAGAGTGAAGATCTGACCTTCAGAAATGTGTTGTTAGGGAAGTGACAATTGATTTCAATATGCTTTGTCCATTCATGAAAGACAAGGTTTGAGGCTATGTTGATGGCAACCTGATTATCACAAAACATGATTAACGGATCAACAGGGGCAAGGCCTAACTGGGAGAGGAATTGCCGAAGCTAAAGTAACTTAGAACAGTATTGGCCGTGGCTCGATATTCTGTTTCAGTACTATATCAAGCAACAATGTTCTACTTTTTGCTCCTCTAGGAAACTAAGTGTTGTGGGACCCGACTTAACTCGGGACACATCTCTGGACAGACAGTGTCCAAGTTCAATGTATTTACATAGTCAACTTGTAATTAATGTTTTCCTTTTTTGACCACCTTAATTGGCTCTCTCTCTTATATATACCTGTACCCTAATATTGTGAAAATCGAATCGTATCGTAAATCGTTAATACATCTTCAATCGCAAATCGTATATCTTAAATCGTAGAATCGTAAGATTCACAAGTGTTTTCCCTCAAAAATATTTAATATATGAAATAACGTAAAATATATCTAAAATGTAATAACATGAGCAATTTTTCAACTTTCTTTCAATACTAAGTGAATTCTATATAATTAGTTCATTGGAGCTCAAATTTTAATGCTCCAACTCCCAAAAGCATAAGACTAGCATATAATCCAACTATACTGTAAAAAGTCAATAATGAATTAAAAAACCTTAAAAAAATCGAAAGGTCTTAAATGCTCATTAACTCAAGCCTTAAAAACCATTAAAACGAAATGTTTCATACTTTCACACTCCTATTAACCCCAAACTTCTATTATTTATACGAATCGTAAGATTTGTTGATAGATGAATCGTCCCTCTTATCATATCGTATGAATCGTAAGATACAAATTGTGTATCGTAAGATTTTAACAACCATGCTGTACCCTCTAAGAGGAAATACATCTTAATACAATTCTGAGAATCATTATTCTCTGATATTCATCTCTTTATCCTTTCTTTATTTCTTTTTATTATTAGATTCAACACTAAGTGGGATCATTCTGGTCAACTATGTCCAGAGGTGGGTCCCACATAGTTAACAGTGTTGGGTAGTGGGTCACACAACACATTTGATTCCACTCTTTGATTTTTTATTTGAGTAGAACAAGTTTCCTTTACAAGACGAAGCCAGCCTAGCTGTGAATTGAAAAATTCTGCCACTATTGCTTCACTAGTTCCACAAACTGAGCCTCTACCAACCAGACATTACTAAATCAGAATGGTTTTGGGCCCCAGTCAATCTCCTTGTTTAGAAGTATTGGGCGGTGATACGAAATTGGGTTGAAGAGTTTAATCTGACTTCTGTTTGAGAAGTGAGCATCCCAATCGGGTGAGATGAGGAACCTATCCAACCTACTAATTGTCGGCCTAGAGTGTCTGTTGGACTAGATGAAGCGTCCGCCAATGAGGGGGTAGTCGATCAGGTGGTTCCTCTCGTTGAAATCAGAACAAATCTCTAAGCTTCTTTTGTATACCCCCTTCCTTTTCACTCTAATGAATACCTGACTACATTAAAATCTTCATCGACGAACCAAATGCTCGAACCCCAAACCATGATATCCTCCATTTGTAACAAAAAAATGTCCCACTCACTATCCTGATTCGGCCCATAAATGTTAGTGAACGTATTTTTTGTTTCGTTTTCCGTTAACTGCCCTTTAACCGAGATCGACTTGGCATCCATTCTTCTTGTTAACGTTGTCATCAAAGATGAGTTCCAAATAGTACATAGTCTGCTCTGCTCCAGATTTCTCTCAACAAAGTGTGAGAGAGATTCTCCCTTTTCAATTCTTGAATGAATAGAATGTCAATTTTGTGCTTCCTTTTGAATCGTTGGATTGCTCTCCTTTTCGGCCTAAATTCCATGTCAGGATCTTCATTGATCACTGTTTTGTGCTCCCTTCTTTGCTATAACTGATTTCTTTTGCTGAAGTGGATCTTGAAAAATTTGTTTCAGCCCATCAAAAGGGTTGCTGCAAAATTTCGTTTGGAAGCTTTGGAAGTTCTTGTTGATGAAGAAGAAGCTCTCTTCTCTTCCACTCGCCTGAGGACTTTTTCAGTTTCCTTTTCTGAGGTGAAGTGGATCCTAAAGGCTCTTCCCATTTTCAAAATCACTTCCCTGTCTTCCTCTGAATATGCTCGTTTATTGAGTACCGTCATTGCCGCAACTTGATCTGAGCTGCGATGGTCTCTTCCTCGCAAGTGATCACCTTTTCACAAAACAATTGATGAAGGGAGAAGCCGTCGTCGTCACTGCTGGGAGGGATTTCGACTCCACCGTCATCCGCGGGTTTGACATTGTCTTCGGCAGACACCGGGATGGTTTAGTTAATCTCTCCTTCTTCGAGCTTGGGGACTTCCTCTTTCTTCTCTGCTTCTGTTGTTGTGGTCGAAGCAAAAGTTAGAGAAGCCTTCTTCAATATTTTGTTTTTGGAAAGGTGGAAAGAAGGATTCCTTCTTGTTCTCTTTCTACTTGAGTTTGAAACGGAGGTCGTTTGGGCTAAGTCATCTATCCGTGTCAATGTGGTTTGGGCTGGGTCAAAGCCGTTGTCATTGTGGACTGAGTTAGTTTTTTGGCCTCGGCTAGGCCAGAGGATTTCATCTGGTCCAAACCCGACGGGATGGTCTAGAACCCATCCCTTTAAAAATGAGAGAAAGCATCTCGTGCCCTAGCCTTGAGTGAAACCGTCTTTGGTATTCCTCCCGTTGAAGAGAAAAGGATTTGAAATCCTCCCTCTCGTTGGTCGTTGGTTGCAGGACTGCAACCAATCCCATGCCCTTTCGTTTCTCCCTTGTTCTCGGTACGCCCATCTCCTACTATTCTTCCATTGCAAGGTGGGCCTTGATTCTCCCTCCCTTTCTCATCGGCCTTCTCCTCCTCTAATGAGTCAACAATAGCAGTCTTTCTTCCTTGCATGGGCTATTGTGCATGCGTGCCACGTGGAAAGCTAGGCAACAGTTGAGTCTTCCTTTCCTCCACTGATAGAGGGAGATTTTCCGATGATGATTCCGGTATCTTTTTGTTTTTGTGGGGAGCCTGATTTTCTGTTATTTCTCACTGTGATTTTGAAAGTTTTGCCGTTGAGGAACAACGGTCGTCATCGGTATCTGATCATGAATAACTATCTCCACTAGAAGATTCAGGGAAAAAAAGTCCACCTTGCTCAAATTCCTTTCCTCGACCTAAATCAACCTTCTGAGTCTATTACCTAAAGCATGTATCAATTTCTCGGACCAGCCTTGAATGGGATAGCTGAGACATTGAATTTGGACCATTCTTGTGTGCTGGAACAAAGTCGGATGCCATCTCTCCAAAATACGGACTTTACAGCTCCTCTGTCTTCAGAGCCACCAGGAAGCAATTCTCTCCCAGCATAGATATCTGGGGATCAAAGAAGCCCTTCAACATCAAGAGTTGATGTAATTCTGAGAGGATCTACCGATGGAGGAAATTACCACAGCTTTGGATAACCATTGCCTAACGGTGTTCTCCTCCTTTGGACAGTTATAAGCTTGATAATCTGGTTTCCTGGGTTCGGGTCTTTTTCTGCTGCCTATGCCTATCTACCTCCAGTTTTGGAGGACTCTCCTACCATGTCCGCCCATTTCCTGTTGCGGTAGGTAATTACTTCCTTGTCTTTCCTTATTCTTGTGTCAGTGTTATTGTCTCCCAATGAGTAAGGCAGTGTGATGCGGAGCATACCATACCATGCGCATACCTTCTGAAACGACCCTACCCTAACTTCCGAGTGTGATATTGTCCACTTTGGGCCCACCATGCCCTCACGGTTTTGCTTTGGGCCCTAGCCCATATGGCCAGGCCCAAAATGCCTCACACATGTCCCTCATATTAACCCCCAACCCAGCCACCTCACTACCGATGTGGGACTTTCTTTGAGGGTTAATATGAGGGAAGCCCCCCTCTCCCATGTGTGTTGGGCCTGGCCATGTGGGCTAGGGCCCAAAGCAAAACCGTGAGGGCATGGTGGGCCCAAAGAGGACAATATCACACTGGAAAGTTGGGATAGGGTCGTTTCAAGTGGTATCAGAGCACGGTTCAATACTCGGACTGTGTGGGCTCGACTTGCCTGACGTTGCCTGCTTGTGTGTGTGGACCCCCTATTAGTGTGACGTGACAGAGCCAGGGACGACTCTGGTCTTAAGGGGGGTGGATTGTATCACCCTACCCAAGTTCCACATCGGTTGGAGAGTTGGGTGGAGGGGGCTATATATGAGGAGGCAAAGCCCCTCTCCATCACAAGGCCTCTGGGCCTGGCCATGTGGGCCAAGGCCCAGAACAAAGCCATGAGGGCCCACGTGGGGCCCAAAGTGGACAATATTGTGATGGGTAGGGTCGGGTCGTTACACCTTCCATGCTATTTTCGTGTCTTCTTGTTGCTATTTTTGTCTCTTTTATTTTAGTTATTTTCCTTGTTTAGATAAGGGTAGTAATTTTAGCAAGGGCATATTGGGCATATGTGTATTGTAAGCTTATATAAGGTCCTCTCATTGTAATCGAACAACAGATTAATTAATAAGAATTTCAAGTTTTCGCAAACCTTGTGCGATTGATCTATGGAGTGAATCCATTGGGCGAGAGGCCTTGTCGTGAGGCCACCATCTTCTTCAGGTATTCTTCTTCTGCTTCTCTTTTCTCTCTTCTTCCTTCTCTCTTTTCCTTTGCTTTTCTTGCTGCCGTGATCCATCCCCTTACTGTCCAACTTTCGTAGCCCTATATCCAGTTCCAGACTTCCACCTCCTTCATAACTGCATCCCAAGCCTTCGCCCCACCTCTGTAACCCCTCTTGGTCCTTTGCCATAACTCCAGACCCTTCTTCAGACCTTCCGCCACCATCCTATAGCCCTTCATTGTTGTCGTTGTCCATTCCCTTACCCAGATCAAGTGTCACCACCATCTATATTGCCGAGTTGCCTTGCTTCCATCTTCCAACTCCATCCCTTCCCTTGGCCGAACCTCTGGAGGGCCCTTTGGGCCTTGCCGCATCCCTCCTCCCTATTTTCCCTCCTTCGCATTGAAGCCATAAGCCAGTTTTCATTGAACCCCTTTCTTTTACTTCCATTCGCACCTCCCTTTCTTTTAATTCCATTCATTTCCCCTCCTCCTTTTAGTTGTCTTTTAAATCATATGTTATTTACATCCATATGTCAAGTCCATTTAAACTCATTAGGCCATTCCATTTAAAATCAGATAACCCTTCCATCGTTTTTATTTATTCTTCATGTAATTGTTTTCATTAGATTATGGGAATATTTTGCATAATTATTTATGACAAATTTATACTAATTAATTGCATTATTAATTGATGGATTAATTTTTGTCCATTTTAGATTTACGGTGCATTATTTTCACCCATTTTTAATTTTTTTAGGGAACCAAATTAGGCATTTAGAGTTACCCTATCCCTTGTCCTCCGTCAAATTGGTATCAGAGACAGGTTTGGTTGTTTTTTTAAACACCCACGGTCCTTGGTTGCATTTTATTTTTAAGAAATAAAAAAAAGTTCATTTTTTTTATTATGAAATAAAAATTTGATTATCAATAAAATAAATTAAATTAAATTTTGTCATTCATTGCATATAGTACTAGGTCATAGCATCTAGTTAGAGTTCATCCCCATCTTTGTCTAGTGGAATCATAGTGCCACCTAGAGAGATGTCTAGTCCCCTTGCCATGGTTAGGTGTACCCTCGCCCAATCCGAACCATCTGAAGATTGGCGGCGCATTACCATGTTCCACATCTATATCAAGTGTGGCAAGAAATCCTCCAAGTTGATCATAAACAACTGGAGTTGTACGAATGTTATCTCCACCAAAGCAATTGTTCGATTGGGTTTGAAACCCGAACCTCATCCTGATCCCCATCGACTTGTGTGAGTGATTGACACGTCACTCTCTGTCACTCAGAGGTGTCCTGTACCCGTCCAGATCCTATCGTATCAGGACACAGTGTGGTGTGATGTGATTCCCATGGATGTCGGACACATCATCTTGGGTCGCCCTTGGTTGTATGACCTTGATGTGACACTATCCGGTCGGTCAAACATGTGTTGTTTTGAATACAAGGGTAGAAAGATTAAACTTATTCCCATGCAGCCCAAGAACACCTCGTCAAAGCCGAAAATCGTGAAGGCATTAGATGCTTTAGATAGCATGTCTGTTGAACCTGCAAATATCATAGCAAAGGAGCCAAAAAAAGAAAAAGATATGTCTTCACCATTGTCAGAAGTGGCGACTGTTCCACCCTCAGTAGTTTTACAAGAGAACATGGAACTTTCATCTGACAATGTTGTTTCAAAGACTGTTAATCTAATAATGCATGAAGAAGCACCTACGGAAATTGAGAATGTGCAGCCTATGGTTATACCTATTTTTCCGAGCCACTTACCTTTGAAATTCAGAAATCTGACCTGGAATTGGATAGTGTTGTCTTAGAACATCTGTTGAGTTGTCCAGTTGATTTTGTCGATAGGTCTATAGGCATGAGTTGTCATATTTTTCACATGTCTTAATTCATGAGTTGACCAAAAGGGTCATTAGTTATAATTGATTTGTAACTTATTCTTTCCTTCTCTATCCCCTTAATTGGCTCATTGTAATCTATATATACATGTGTTTATTTTCTTCAAAATATACAATACATTCAAAAGAGATAATTTTCTCTCCTCCAATATTTTATTCTTTTTATCTATTATTTTCTTTTCTACATTATTATATTTTACATGGTATCAATCAGGAAAGATCCCTGAAGCCTTTTTACTCTGTTTTATTGTTCTTGCCCGGGTTACTGTTTGTTGTCGGACTTCGGCCTTTTCTTCGGATCAGTTTTTCTTTCTTGCGGACATTTGTAGCTTCTCCTCTCTACCCTGCAATTTTTTTTTCTCAGATCTGTTTTTTTTTTTTTAGATTTTTGGGGCCTGCCAGCATCTCTGCCCTTTGCAGCCTGCCTTTCCGACCTACAATCCGGCCACCGGAGCACCTCCAGCCGTCGGGAACCCCTATCTTCCCTGTTGTTTTTTGCTGGAGATTCCATCTATCCCATCAGATCTCTGATTTGATTTGTGTGGGACCTGATTTGGTATTTTCTGGGTAGCTGCCTTGGACGCTGGAACTTTAGTTTTTGGAGATTTTGGGCTAGATCTCTTGGCTTTTTGCCTGGTTTTACTTGGAAGCAGTCCTCTTGCTGTCTCCCCTGGGTGTGCTTCCTATCCCACAGGTTTCCTTCCATCTCCATCATCGGTGGACCCTTCATTTCTGCAGTTTTTGGGGCTGCTGCCTAGGAAACAGACAAACCATTTTTCTACTGGATCGGCTGGCTCAAGGCTTTGTTTGGCTTCGAATCACTTCATCTGCAGTCGCCCCTGCCTCTCCCTTTTTTCTTCAATCGACCCTGGTTTCTCCAATTTCCATATACAGTGGGGCCCTCAGATCTGCTGTTTTTGGCTTGCTGCCTGGGATGTAAAAACACCTCAGTTTTTTGCCTTTTTTGGCCAGATTTGCTGGCCTTTTGCTTGGAATACCTTGCAACTGGCATTAATGGTGTCGCCCCTTACTGGTTCTTGGACTACACTCCTTGCTCTCGACTCCGGCACTAGTGGGACCCACTTCTGCAGCTTCATGGCCGACCACTTCAAGCTAATCTCTCCACTGCCCTTCCTCTTTCCTCTCAGGTGTCTAATGTTGTCCCTTCGCAATCAGGTACCAAGCCCCTCGCCCACCATGCCTCAACCCATTCTTGGATTATTGATTCTGGGGCCACTCACCGTATGGCTGGTACATCTAAGTTTTTTTCTTCCCTTTCTCCAGTTTCATATGCTAAGGTCAAACTAGCTAATGGGTTGTTTATTGATGTTACGGGTATTGAACCATCCCCGTCTCTTCTACTTTGACCCTATCTTCAGTTTTGCATGTTCCCAATCTCTCACAAAGTTTATTATTTGTTAGGGCTCTTACTACAACATTGAATTGCTCAGGCACATTCTTTTCTTCTCATTGTGTCTTCCAGGATCTGTCCACGAAGCAGATAATTGCTGGGGATCATGCAATTGATGGTTTATACTTCTTGGACACTTGTCCGACTGCATCATTTGAAGCTTGTGCGACCTCCTCCTCGGACGATGTGTGTCTTTGGCATTGTCGCCTAGGGCATCCCTCTGATTCTATTTTGAAGCAACTTGTTCCATCTTTGTCCTTATCTAGATTTGATTGTGAACATTGTCAATATGGCAAACACAGTAGACTTGCTTTTCCATCCTCCCTCAATAAACATACTTCTACCTTATTTTCTCTAATATATTCTGATGTCTGGCAATCTCCATCTGTTTTCCGTATTGGTTTTCGTTATTTTGTCACATTTATTGATGATTATTCTCGCATGACATGGATATATATGATGAAACATAAGTATGAGGTCTTTGATCACTTTTGCACCTTTTACCACTGGGTTCAAACCCAATGTTCTGGCAAAATCCAAATTTTGCGTAGTGATAATGGGGGAGAATATCAGTCGCATTCATTTGTCCAAGTTTTGCAAGACCATGGTATAGAGTCCCAACTTTCTTGTCCTTCTACACCTCAGCGGAATGGTGTAGCTGCATGGAAAAATCGTCACCTCCTTGGGGTCGCCCTTTCACTTCTTTTTACTATGCATGTCCCCTAGTCCTATTAGCCAGAAGCTGTTTTAACTTCTTGTTACCTTATTAATCGCATGCCATCCCGAGTGTTACAGTACAAATCCCCTGTTGACATTGTTTTCTTACACAAACATGTCCATATCTTCCATTGCATGTTTTTGGTTGTGTTTGTTTTGTTCACAATTTTCTAGTGCTAAACTCTCTCCTCGGGCTGTGAGATGTATCTTTTTAGGATACTCTTTCTCTCATAAAGGGTACAAGTGCCTTGATCCCCTCACGGGGAGGACATATATATATATATCGATGGATGTCACCTTCTTTGAGAGAGTCCCTTACTTTTGTCCAGATTCCTCTCCTCCTCCTCCTCCTTCTTCTGTCCTTCCTCTTCTCCCTACAGATATTGGTCCTTCTAGCCCTGCCAAGCCCCTCTTGGTGTATCACCGCCAGCAGCCCACGCCTTCCATGCTGCTATTTTCGTGTCTTGCTGCTGCTATTTCTGTGTCTCTTTTATTTTAGTTATTTTCCTTTTTTAGATAAGGGTAGTAATTTTAGCAAGGGCATATTGGGCATATGTGTTTTGTAAGCTTATATAAGGCCCTCTCATTGTAATCGAACAATAGATTAATGAATAAGAATTTCAAGTTTTGGGAAACCTTGTGCGATTGATCTATGGAGTGAATCCATTGGGCGAGAGGCCTTGGCGTGAGGCCATCATCTTCTTCAGGTATTCTTCTTCTGCTTCTCTTCTCTTCTTTCTCTCTTCTTCCTTCTCTTTTTTCCTTTGCTTTTCTTGCTGCCGTGACCCATTCCCTTACTGTCCAACTTTCGCCAGCCCTATACCCAATTCCAGACTTCCGCTTCCTTCATAACCGCATCCCAAGCCTTCGCCCCGCCGATGTAACCCCTCCTGGTCCTTTGCCATAACTCCAGACCCTTCTTCTGACCTTCCACCACCATCCTATAGCCCTTCACTGTTGTTGTTGTCCATTCCCTTACCCAGATCAAGGGTCGCCACCATCTATATTGCCTAGTTGTCTTGCTGCCATCTTCCAACTCCATCCCTTCCCTTGGCTGAACCTCCTGGAGGGTCCTTTGGCCTTCCACATCCCTCCTCCCTATGTTCCCTATTTCTCATTGAAGCCTGATGTAGGCTAGGTAGGATAAGAACACCTAACCTCGACTTGTAGCGGAAGCTTAGATAATTACTCGGGTCTGAGATGAACTCAGAAATAAGCAAGGACCCAACAGTATTGGGCTTTAATCTGAATGGTTTGAATAACACCAAACACTCACAGATCTTGGGTCTGTTACTGAGATCTGATGCAAGGCAAAACCTGCGTGAATCAGGTCTGGTAGAAGTCTGATAGCTGGGTTGCAGATGGTTGCAGGTATAACACTCAAAACTATCTAACCCGATGTGCTATTGGGCCTGGTTTTGCTGCAGGCCCCGGTTGAATCTGGTTTTAATGTGTCTTCAAAACAAGGTGAAGACCACTGCCCATAGTTGCAATTGCCCTCCACTAAACACTCTGGCCTCGGAATGCCAGCTTTACGCTCCACACTGCCCACATCTCAAACAGATGGAAAGCAAATCGGTGTTAAACTCTCCAAGAACTCTTCTGCAACTTGTTGCAGCACAAACAACTAGTTGGAAAATATCTGCAACTTCTTTGCAGAGTTTCCTTCCACGATTCTGTAGTTGTGCAGTAATCGACTTCACAAAACAAACAACCATGTTGTAAAAACGAAACTCAATTTTATTAATCCATAAAAACTCCTCCAACAATGTTGGTTACACCACAATTTATAGAAGAAAGAACGAAATAAACAAGGAAACTAACTGGGAGCCGACCTCCATCTTTCGAATCTACTAAAATTAAAATTCTAATAATAGCAAATCCTAATCTAAAATATATAGTTCTAAATAAAATAAGAGTAACTAAGCAGCTACTATTAAAATATCCTAAACAACCTTACAAAGCCAACGTGATAGTTGTCCAAGTTCCACCGTCACTTGTATACTAACTTTGGTCTATTGATTAACGTGTCAACCAACCTTGTTTTGGGTCTTCATGTGGACCCCATTCAATAATAAGCTGCTCTTGAATCTTTTAAATTTTGGGACCCACTTGACTTGCTGACTCAAGTATGGGTTTTGGAGGTTGAAGCAATCAAGTTGGGCTTCAATCGTTTGGGCCCATTTGATCTCAATGGAGCTTTGGCCCATATAAAGGCTCGATGCATCGCCTCGTAACTCGACTCGGAACCCGCACTGTTAATTTGCTCGTGGACCCACCGGGATCGGAAATAAAATTTTGATCTATCAACTCCGCCGGGCCCGAACTTGCTAATTTGATAATGAGTCCGCATGGATCAAAGTTAAAATTTTGATCACATATGCCTGCATCAAAGCCCTAAGCCAGTTTTCATTCCTTTCTTTTACTTCCATTCGCACCTCCCTTTCTTTTAATTCCATTCGTGTCCCCTCCTTTTAGTTGTCTTTTAAATCATATGCTATTTACATCCATATGTCAAGTCCATTTAAATCCATAGGCCATTCCATTTAAAATCAGATCACCCTTCCATCATTTTTATTTATTCTTCATGTAATTGTTTACATTAGATTCTGGAATATTTTGCATGATTATTTGTAACATTTATATTAATTAATTACATTATTAGTTGATGGATTAATTTCAGCCCATTTTAAATTTAGAGTGTATTATTTTCACCCCATTACTCTATCCCTTGTCATGCGTCACAGTGGTTTCTTACCGTCTTCTATAACCTTCTTTGCAGTTGAAGGGTTGGCTCTATTTCTCTAAAAATGAGCAGGATTAACCTGGAAATGCTTACCCTCAAGGATGGTGCCATGAAGCCTAGTGATTGCTTTTTTGCTTGAATTCCATTGGTCATCCTACGAAGCCAAAGACCCTACCTGTTGCGTCCTTCTTCTTTGAAACGAAAGTGTCCCTAACTACACCTTATTGGTGAAAGAAGCCTCGTATCTTACTCCGAGCTGTTGGGTCCGGCAGATTGGCCACAAACGAGGTAGTAATTGGTTCCCCTTCTTGGCCTCTCTTCCCAGTCACATGCTGCCACCCTCCGTCGCCAGCCTCCTATTCCCCAGACTGGTGCTGTTTGCTTTTTCCTCCTTGAGCCAGGTGAGTGTGCCCTCTTTCTCCCTCTTGGTTGCTCTCTCGTTGTTCCATTTTCTCTCTCGGTTCTCTCTCTCTAAAAACTCTAAAAAAAAGTTTAGGACTTGAATCTTGTCCCACCTGAAGTTATTCCTCAACTTAGGAAATAAATAGATCTCATTCTTGTTTCCCTTGCATTTAGGCCATCAGAGTCTACGAAATCATTTGCAAAACACATTTATGATTTCGATGTTGAAATAAAAAAGAAAATATCTTTTAGCAATGATTATTATGAGTGTTTTAACAAAATATAATAACCTAATCATTATATTCACTAACCTGTGAGGGTTGGCTTGGCGGTCAAGAACTCGCCTGAGATGCAGGAGGTCTTGGTTTCAAGTCACTCTCAACACAAAAGTGCCACTCCCCATAGTATTACCAGTGTGTGTGGATAGGGAGGTTTGCACATGCCCCAAGGATTAGTCAAGTGTTCTAAGAGACTTAGATACCTTGGTCTTCAAAAAAAGAAAATTCATTATATTCACTAGAATGTCTAATTATTAAGAAAAATGAAAATAAATTTAATATAGAAGATTTCTTCTGATAAAAAGGGTTAATAGAGGTGAGCTCCATTAAAGCTAAGGAAGACACAAAATAGGTTTGATGCCTAGGCACATGCCTTGCACCTCTGATCATGACAAGAAGCTAATAAGCTTCTAGTGACAAATGCTAGCATGAGAATGGAAGTTCCATCATCTGCATTTGTGTTTTTGTAACTATGGTGAGTAGAGGCTGACAAGTTCATTGGTTCCGTAGGGATTTTATTTTTCTATTTTTTTGGGTAAGTGATGATTTTCACCTCTGGATTTCAGTGTTAGGACCCTGCAAGAGAGAAATGAGCTTCAATTGAATTGAATGGCTTTATTAATTTGAATGGTAAGGTCATGGTATTTCCAGCTTTAGTTAAATGACAAACAAAATTTTGGCTTCCTAAATCCTCTATCATTTAGTAGTACACCACTATAAATGGTCTCAACCTTTGAGGTTTTCTCCTACGAAACTGTTACATTTTGTAGCAGTTTAGAGATGATTGCCTATTTTGCTGGAAGGAATTTGCAGTAGGTGACCTGATTTGGTTCAAGAATGGTTTTTTCAGTAGAGAGGGATTTCAGAGGCATACACACAAAATTTTCTTGTGTTAAAGAGTAGCTTATCCTACTTATATTGTTTAATTGACTTATATTTAATGAGGATTTGGGAAATAAATCTAAGGGTAAGAAGATAAGACAGATTATGTGAAGAAGATAGAATGATTTATATTACATGAAGAAAAGGAGTACGGAAATCTGGTTTAGGATTTACAAATTTGATCATACAGAGTTTGTTTGAAAACTTGAGGGACTTCATCTGCATGTCATATGTTAGTGCCCTTGTTTGACCGAGTCACTTTTTTATCAATTCCATGACTCAAGAAGAGCATTGCCTTGGAAGATTGAAGCAATGGATCAAGACTCAAGTGTGGTGAAGATTAAATCAAGACTCAAGCATTGGAAGATCAAGTGCGATTCAAACATCACCAAGTGTATGGCAATCACAAAGGTAAATTGGCCATAAATGACTCTAGGGTGGACCAAACACACCTAGGAAGACCTTGACTGGGATTAGGACTCAAATTGTTAAAAATATAATCAAGCCTAGTGGACCAAGACCAAGCCACAAAACTTATGGACTTAAACTTGAAAATCTGGATTTCTGTCAGGTTGACACATCGTGACCCATCGCCAGAGACAGGGAAGACCCATTGTGGCTCACGATGCATCGCTTGAAGAAACCAAGGTTCTGGTTGGAAAATACTGTCAAACTGGTTTGTTCTCAGGGTGAGCCTATCGTGGTTGGCGATCCATTGCAGGTCACGATCCCTCGCCTGGGTTTTCCAGAGTTTTGGTTGAAAAAGACTCTGCATTTTTAAGTTGATCTCAGGGTGACACACTCGCCAATGGTGACCCATCGCCAATGGGCTCTGCGATTCATCGTGGGTGACCATTTTATATCCGTTGAGGTGCATTAAATGTGCAACGGTCTTATGGTTGAGAAGCATTTTTAAATGCCATGACCTATCGCTGACTAGCTGTTGGGAATATTTCTGGATGCCTATTTAAACTCCGGATTTTGGAGAAATTATTGAGAGCTTTGAATAGGAAAATCTTAAGACATTTCCAAAGAATCCCAACCTCTCTAAGCACTTTACATTGGTGAATCATTTGACATCCAATCTATCTTTTGATTGAGATAGAGAGAGAAAACAAATCTAGGATTTCATAGGAAAATCTCATATCCTAGAACCTCTTCCTAGCTGTGATTGTGCATATATTGGTGAACTTCATCAACAAAGGATTCAACTAGAAGAGATCTTCAAGAACTACAACATCTACATCAAGTGAGCTAAAAAGGCAAGTGCTTCTTCTTATGTTTAAACTTCAAACATCATCTTGTGAAGTGGATTAAAGCTAGGTGCTTGAACCACTATAACAAATAGAGGGATAAGGATTAGACCAAGGTGGTCGAACCTTTCAAAATGAGGTGGGATTGTGTAGGTGAAATTCCTACTCTATTTGTGTGGGTGTAATTCCCACTCTATTGTGTTGGCGTAATTCTAACACTTAGTGTATTTGGGATAACCCAAGGTTGGGTGAGTCCAACAGCGAATGTAGGAGGGATTTACTCTGAATCACTATAAATCTGGTGTTGTGGGTGTTTGAATGTTTGTGTGATTGCATCTATATCTTGCACACTATCTTGTTCACACAACACACTTATCTTGATTAATCTTGTTTATTCCGCTGCTTATATTTTGATTAATCAAAAAATTTGTGAAGGCCACAAAAATCGGGCATTGCTCTATTCCCCCCCCCCCCTTTTCCCCTCTAAGGACCAATCTTGTTCTAGCACGGGAACTTTCATCATGGTATTTTGGAGAGAGTTTCAAAAACATGTATACATGTGCATGTGGCAAATGATGCAAATTTTTCAATACATGGTGGCACAACATCGACACATTTTCCTTATAATGGCTATGTGACACATTTTCCAACAAAGTTTGTGCACTTGCTAATTGTGCTTAAAGCTTAAGATTCTTGTCTTAAATATACTTGGAACTGTATATTTATTTTCTCTTTTCCCTTTTGTTGATATATCATTTAAATGAAGTATTCTTTGTAACTTATTCCTAATTATTTCAAATTATTGATAAAAAATAGTCATTACAAATTATAAATGCTGGACATAGTTGTTTTAAAGTAGTTTTCTTTAATTGTAGTTCGGTAGAAATCAGCTCTTCATTGGCCATAAAGCAACTAGAAACGGTAGGTGAAGTTCGTAGCCATTCATCACGGTTCAGAGTAGAGTGTCGTGATGCTGCAGATCAAAATGGATGGGGTATGTTAAACTTGTTTTTATCAATTGTTAAACTATGAATTACTTAACGTTCTTTTGTTTCTCTATTACATTTGCATTGCTTGTCCAATCATTGATGTGTACTGGTCAAGCAGTCTTTGATAAAAAAATGTACTTACTTTTTAAGAGTATATGGGGAGGAACTCATTCTTTGATAAATCGAGATTCAATTGCATCATGTATGCCCTTGCCAAGTTTTGTTCCTTCATTACTTTAACCATAGATCATGGTACATAATACTGGATAAGCTAATGCTTTCTCATCTCAACTTTGTTTTTGATCTTCTCATATTCATCATTTTCATGGAGGCTCCTTAGCTTGTGCTTAGCCCTCTCCATTAATGGATTACTCATCTCCAAGAATGTAACTGAAATGATGGCAGTGGGTGGAACCTTTCTTCAACAAACCATGTCAAAGTCTTGAAGCTTGATTGAACTAATCCACCTTGCCTTGTGTCCAATGTGGGTTAAACTCCATGACGTGCCACTTCATGCATTGGTAGATTGTGTTCCTAACTCTTGATCAATGTTAGGATCAATAGCAGCAGTTGACCTCAAGTTGACTAAGCAGGTGAAGGTTAAATTTATTGGACCCAAAACCTCTCATCTTGGTAAAAGGCATGATGTTCTTGTTGTGGGACCCACTTCAGGACACAGCTGACCATGTGGGACCCACTTCTGGACATAGTTGACCAAAATAATTCTACTTTAGGAAAGTTGACTTAGAATATGTTGCTACATGTGAAAATTATTGTAATTGCTTATTCATTGATTTATTTCCTTTTTGGTCCACCATGAATGGCTCCCTTGGTATTATATATACATGTAACCTCTGACAAACGAGATACATTCAATACAATTTCAGAAAAGAATTCTTCTCCATATTCTCTATTTTCCTTCTTCTTCTGATCATTATATTTTGCATGGTATTAGTTAGAAATGGTTTCTGGAAATTTTAGGCGTGGTGTTGTCCGTTTTACTGTTCCTTGCCTGAGATACTGTGCCTCGCCAAAATCCGATGACATCTTTGGCTCACTTTTCTGTGGACTTTTGTTGTGGCTACACATGTCTCGTCGTCCCCTTCAACATCCTCTCCAGCATCCTTGTTTTTGGTGTTTCCTGCAGCATCCCTGCTTGTTTCTTGTTTGAGATCTGTGTCCTCCAATCTCTAATCATCCTCAAACTTGGAGGACACCTTCCCCCTGGCCTCCCTACCTGCGCCTGAGGATCACTTAGCAGTTTCGGTTCACGGTGGGGCCTTTATTGCTGCTTTTTGTTGTAGTCTGTTATCGGTGTTTTTTTTCTGCGGCCGCATCTTCTCGGCCGTACATCTGCTTTTCGGTGAAGCTTCTATTAACGGGCTCTCCCCCTTGCTGTTTTTTATAGGGCTATCCATCCATAAGGTTGGATTGACGTTTTGCACACTCATGGCCTAGTTTCTACAAGATTTTCTTCCAGCACCTGTCTCATTACAAACCCCACTTTTGGAGTTTTTTGCCTGGATCTTTTGCTTTGACCCTCATTTGCCTTTGCTTATCTAGCAACAGTGTTGCCCCGACCTCTATTTAGCATCCATCAAGCTTCCGCTTCCGTTCGTGCTCAGTGGGACCCACTTCTGACGTGATCTTCCTCTTGCGTCGTTGCCTATGGATCTGCTATTTTTTTGGGCTTCTTTTCCCTGTTGTACTCGATGTTATCCCTTCAATACCATTATGGCATCTTCTACCTCTTCTAGTGTATCTTCTATTGCATCTTCTATCCCAGATGTGTCCTCTTCTGGTTCCCCACAGATTGGTCGATCATGACAGTATTACTCAATGTGACCAACTACTTCCAGTGGTTCCATTCTGCTAAAATGTTCTTAACTACAAATCAACTGTCATCTTATATCGATGGTACTGCCACCAAACCGGCTAAGACTGATTCTACATGTTCCACCTGGACTGCAAATAATTCCCTGGTCCAGTCATGGCTTCTTCATTCCATGGAAGATTATGTCTGGTGCCTGGTTTATACTCTTCCTACTGCCAAAGATGTTTGGAAAACTGTTAAGACTCTACATTCTGATGGGGCAACTACGCCCGTATTTATGTTATCTCATACGGGTGCTCATCTCTGACAGGGGAGTTATCACTTATCCAGTACTATTAGAAGATGCGATCTTGTTGGTCGGAGCTGGATCAACTTCAATTCATTACCATTAAGCATCCTGAAGATACTATTCTTCATCGGAAGTATGTTGAACAACGATGGATTTTTTCATTTTTAGCTGGGCTCAACTCTAATTTTGAGCCTACACAGGCCAACTGCTTGGGAAATGATCTCTTCCCTCTCTGGATGAGGTCTACTCTGCATTACTTCGGGATGATAGGCGTCGCCTTCGTTATGACTCCTATGTCGGCTGAAGACTCTGCATTGGTCATAGCTCACTCTTCCCTGCCTCCTCCACTTCCTGAGGATCACTCTTCCGTGGCAACGATCTATCTTCTGACACTCGTTGGGACACCAGAGGCCCACAGAAGAAGAGTACGTGTATTTGCACATATTGCAAGATGAACAATCATTATGTTGATTCATGCTACAACTTCATGGTCGACCAAAGCAAGCTAATCTCTCCGCTGCCCCTCCTGTTGTTTCTTCCTCTGATGTGGTTGGTGTCAATTCGCTAGTGACCATATAGGACTTTAATTTATTACTGCAACAACTGGAGCGTCTTCAATTCTCCAAGGTTCCCAATGTTGTCTCCTCTACTTTAGGTATTGAGTCATTTGCAAATCATGTTTCTTCTCATTCTTGGATAATCGACTTTGGGGTCACTAATCACATGGCTGGTATGTCTACCATTTTCTCTTCCCTTTCTCTTGTTTCTTGTGGTCAAGTAAAATTAGCTAATGGCTCTTCTACTACTATTGTTGATAAAGGGACAATCCTTGTCTCTTCGACCTTCAATCTTTCTTTTGCATTGCATGTTTCCAATTTATCTCGTAATTTTCTTTCTGTTAGTGCACTCACTAAGAATTTGAATTTCTCAATCAACTTCTTTCCTTCTCTTTGTGTCTTTCAAGATTTGACCACGAGACAGGTGAGTGGTGGTGGTCGTGAAGTTGGAAGCTTATATCTTTTCGATCAACAAACTGGTGCCTTTAAAGTTTGCTTGACCTCCTCCTCGCTCGATGTGTGGCTTTGGCATTGCCGGCGAGGACATCCTTCTGATTCTGTGTTGAAAAAACTTGTTCCTTTTTTATCCATTCATCATTTTAAGTTTGAATATTACCAGTATGGCAAACATAGTAGAACTTTTTTCCTCCTTCAGTCAATAAACAGACATGTTTCTAGAAGGACTCGTATTTAGTCTTCTTGGCATAGTAAGAAGCAATCTGTTGTTGCTCTCTTTAGTGCTGAAGCGGAGTATTGTGCAATGGTCAATGCTACGACATAATTACTTTGGATCCGACAGTTTCTTACTGAGTTGGACTTTACTCTTACCAATCTACTTATCATGTTTTGTGACAATCAAACAACAATCAACATCGCATCCTATCCTTCTTTCATGGGAGAACCAAGCATATTGCAGTCACTTGTCACTTCCTTTGTCAACATATTTCTGAAGGCCGACTGTTTACTCCTTATCTACACTCTAAAGATCAGCTAGCAGATATGTTGGCAAAGGCAGTTCCTCGCATTCAGCTCACTTCGGTTGTTAGCAAGCTGAGCTTACTAGGCATCTTCGAACCAGCTTGAGGGGTGAATGTTGTCGGACCCACTTCAGGACATAGTTTATGTAATACCCTCCCAGAGGGTGCCAAAGTCCCACATTGCTAGTTGCATTGGAAATTCCCTGATATATAAGTGGTAGCCTTCCACCATGTGGGTCCCACTTCTAGACATAGTTGATCAGAATAATTCTAGGTTAGGAAAGTTGACTTAGAATATGTTGCTAGCTGTGAAAATTATTGTAATTGCTTATTCATTGATTTATTTCCTTTTTGGTCCCCATGAATGGCTCCCTTTGTATTATATATACATGTAACCTCTGATAAACGAGATTCATTCAATAGATTTTCAGAGAGAATTCTTTTCCATATTCTCTCTTCTCCTTTTTTGTTTTTTTTTTCTTATCATTATATTCTACAGTTCTTATATTGAAGTTGGATCCATGTTCAAAGCATCAAACAAGGCGATAGACCTTTTAGGCACTTTTGAACATCTACAAACTTTTATCTGAAAGGTAAGGAGAAAGTTGATGGTGTGGATATCAACCTGCCATAGTTGGAGAATTCCCTTCGTGGGTATTGGAGAGAAGATGTCACTGAGTGAGGAGCCCATGATCCTAGTTAGAGGAGACATGAAGAATTTGGTGTATCTGTGACAAACATGGGTACGAGATGTATCAATATTAAAAAGTCACTCATCCATTAGTTGGCCCCTTTTGACATGTCTCAAAATGACCTCATTCTACGTAATGAACTTTCTAATATCCCTAATTATCAATATTAACTTTTGAGGAGGATGATTTTTGTCATTAGCCCACCATATGGCACTCCTTGAATCTCCTTCCCTTACTAAGCTGGTACCTTCTAAATCAACTCCAGTGCCTTCCCAGTAGCTAACAATTTAGCCTTATTTGAATATTCAATTCCCATTGGTCTTGTGGAAAAACAACCTTATGTTACTGCTATGGTCCTGCAGCCCCCTTCCCTTTCCCAACAATGAAATGAAAAATAAATAAATAAACTACGAACCAGGTTTACCCATTATCAGCATTAATTTTAAATCCCTCTTAAAGAGGCTCTCTCCTCTCCCTCACCTTCTCTTACATTCCTTCCAACTCTTGAAGAAGTCATCCACTTTAGGACTTCAATGCCCTTGCATGCCGTAACCATTCAATGATCCTATGTTTTGCCTTGTCTAAAACCTCCCCTTGCGAATTTCTCTACCTTTCAAAACTTTCAAGTTTCACTTTTTCCATATAGACCATAGAACCACAAACGGAATCACTATCACATGCCTTCCCGTTACCCCTAACAAGCCCTCTCTCCATTTAGAAATAATCTAACCTGATGATTTATTAAAACCCATAGACATCCCATTAAAGTAAAGGAAACTTTTCCAAACCCCCACAGAAAAAGAACACCCTTCAAATAAATGATCCACTGTCTCCTCCTGTCTATTACAAAAAAGACATAATAGGTTTGTATTCGCTGAAATAACTGCTCTCCTGATTCAAAGTATTGTTCTTGCAATATGTATCGAGTCTATCAAGAAAAGAGGTGTGACTCTCTTTGATGAAGTCCTATAGTTGAAACTGCAAGAAAATGTACTCTTCCACAAATCTTCAACAAAATATCAATTTAAACCGAATTCCTATAAATCAAATCAAGGAATTAAAGTCTTAGGATCCTTAATTCACTTACTTTGCTATGGCTTTTGTTAGGAGATGACCCGAAGCCCAGATGGATTACCTAACCAAGTTCACTCATTGAAAATGGAATCAGACTCAAAATCTCACTAGGAAAATTGTCACCATCCAAAATTCAGTATTGAAATTGTAAATTCAATTGAAATCAAAATTCAACTATGGAATTCAAATTCAAAATGATGTGGCTGAATGCAATTAATTATGAATTCAAAAATTAAATGCAAAATCACAAACCATATGCATGAATAAAAATTAATTCAACATAAAATCCAATTAAAAAATCAAAGAATCAAACTCACCAATATTGGAGAGACCAAAGCCCAACGCTAGAATTCTTATTCCTCTTATTGTGTGTTTATTCCTCAATGGGTCGGCCAAACCTCAATTCATAAAGGTTCTTGGTGAGATGAAAATGGATCTAGCAACTAAGAAATTGGATCTAAGATCCAAGCTACCCTATCTCACCCATGGGATCATACTTCCATGGATCTACTAAAAACTAGCAACCGTTGTGGACTTTCCATGTGTTGTCATTACATCATAAATGAAAATTATGAAAATAAAAAATGACATAAAAACTCCCCAATAAGGCTTGAGCGAATTTGCTTGATTCCTCTCTTTTGATTTGCAACAAATTTTGTGGGTCTAAGAATCCCTCAAGCAATGGTGTCCATCCATTTGGATTTTTCTTTTTTTCGTTAGATCTTGAGAATCTGGATCTAATCCATGTGAGCAAGGAGATTTTTTTTTTCTATTCTTGCTTCTTGATTTTAGGAATGACATGGCATGTGACATGGCATACATATGTGGAATTTTTCTCACCACTTCAGCTTATCTCTTGCAAATGGGCCATTTTCTTGGGCTGAATTGAGTCTCTTTGATGGCTTGAAGGCCTGACCCAATATCCAAGCCCATGAGCCAATTATTTGTGGGCTTTGGGTCCCAATGGAAGCCATTTTGGAATCATTTTTCACCCCAAAATTTTCCTTTGATTTAGGTGCAGTTGCAACATCTTCATTTAATTTGATCCTTTCATCAAATAATTCTTCATTTCATTCTCTTGAATCAGTTGGGACTAAGATATCATCATCTCCCTCCTCATGGGAGGGTTTACGAGAGGAAGATCTAGGAATTCCAAATCCTTTGAGGGCTAGGCACCCCCTCAACCCGGGGTCATGAAATTTAATGTTGATGGAGCTTCTAGGGGAACACTGGGACCGGCAAGTATAGGGGGTGTCCTTAGAGATGAAACAGGTCAAACCTCTGTGGTTTTCACAGAGTCAGTATGGATTAGAGATTCTAATGAAGCAGAGATCTTTAGTATCAAGGAGAGCTTTGTCCATTTGGGTTGGTCTAGGTGGTGGGAAATTAGTAACAGAGGGAGATTCGGCAAATGTCATTAAATGGGCCAAAGCTTTGAAGAGACCCCCTGGAGATTGATTACTACAGTTAGGGAAATCAGAGCACTAGTTAGGGGTCTTGAGGTTTCCTTTATTCACATTAGGCACACAACAAATGGTGTAGCGGACTACTTTGCTAAAACCGGTGTAGAAGGATCTATTCGAGGCGTTTTCTACATTTGAAGAGAAGGGTTCATGCAATTGTTTTTGGAGCTGTTTTCTATTGTATTTGTTCTCTTGTAGTGTTTTTTTTTTTTTGTTTTTCCTTTTTTGCTTTTTCTTTGGTCTATATCTTTAGACCTCCTTCTTGTATCATATGTTTTTTAATAAGATTTCTTCTTCGTTACCGCTAAAAAAAGATGTCATCATCATCCCCCACTAGTTGAAAAAAACTCTAACCACCGCCACTTGCGCCTTCTTTGGTTGATTTGAGATAGTTGTATTGATAGTAATGACACCATCATGAAAAGGAGTGTGAGTTACTCTTCAGGATAGTCGTTGAAATCTATCATAGACAATGTCAATCATAAGAATTGACTATTACTACTATGCACGTAATCAGGCCAAATAGGGTCTAAATAGGGCTCAAACACACTATCAATATTCTCAATACGATAATTTGTTGGAACAATCGTTTCCATCTTTTCCTCATGCTATGCAGCCGTCATTATAACTTCCTTTTGAAGATACTTTACTGCAACTGCAGTTGTTTACTCATGTTGAACTCTTCAAGTGGAAGGTACTATGGGACTAGAGCTTAAAAGATCCTTCTTTGAGGTTGATTAAGATGAGTATATGAAAGTCCTTTCCATCCTTTGACGTTATGTTACTTACAATGAGGAGGATACTATAATGGATTTAGGAAGGATAATATAATGGGTTTAGGATCCTTTGGGAATATACATTGTCGAATCTTCTTTTGGTATCCTTAATCTGCATTGTGGCGCTCTTCTCCCATGCGTGATGTCACAGAGATGCTATACACCACCATGGTTTGAAGCATTTTATTAGGTAGTGGCCTTCGTGGCCTCAGAGGAACACCATTCTACTTGATGTGGGCACCTTATGCTCTATGCTAGGACAAGGAGACCGTAGATCACATGTTCTTGAACAATGTTTTTTGGCCTATTTGTGGGGGAAATTTCTTTCATTGTGTGATCTAGTGCAGCTATGTTGCACAAACTCTTCCAGATGTATGACACACTTGTGTCTGACACTCACTCATTCTACATGGACTCTTCTAGTACTTTTAATATTATTTTCCAAGATGACTAAAATAACTCTCTTCTTGACATCTGATTAAAATACCAATATGTTTGTAACTTGATTGTTTAAAGTAAAATTAGTGCATTATTTTCTGTTAGTGTTATTTTCTTACCTTATTTTCATTTAAAATAAATTCAAATTTTAAATCATTTAAATACGATGCCAAGTCCTCAAGTCCTATTCTTTTTGTCTTTTTGAGTCCCACACCTTGCACTTGTGTTGGACTGCAACGCTTACACCTGTATCCATGCAACTTAGGGTATAGGTTCCCCATGATAAACTTGGTAGATAGAAAGTTGGGAGAGAAGGGTGTTCAAAGGAAGAGACAACATTGTGAAGTAATATTCAGCAATTATATAATCAATATGGAAGGAAAGACAATATACTTTTTGACTAAAGAGAAACAATACATTCAATGAGGAAGAATGGCATCGACAAAAAGTTCTCAATTTGGCCAAAGCAAGGTGAATCACTTGGGTCCTAGGAAGGAGTGAGTTTATGGTTAGTTCTTTTCTTTAGAAGATGTTGAGAGAAAAAAGGAGATCAAAGAGAAATGGAATAAACCTAATGAGGGAGTTACAAACTTTAACACTAATAGAGTGCTGGAGACACCTAACCATCGAAATAAATGGTACACTGCATGGCTTGGAGTGAGGAATAAAAGTTTCTTTGCATGACCAGTGGGAACGGTTCTCATGAGGTGGAGTTACTAGCAAAAAAGATGCGGTGAAGATCACATTTTTAAAGGAAGCTCAATAGATGGTAATTCAACAAACGCACTAAAATGGGTGGCAGGTGTTCATCACATAGCTGGTTGCATTGTGGAGATTGTCATTAAAATCTACGATATGTGATTCATATCTAATAATTCATATGCATTTAAAAATCTTACAAGTCCTATGAATGAGAAAACTGAGGCTATATGCACTTAGAAGTATAAAAGGTTTGGTGTTAATGGTTTTTAAGGCTTAAATTGTTGGTCATGTAGGACTTATGGATTTTTAGGGTTTTCTAGTATATTATTGACTTTTTACAACTCTATTTGAGAGACAAGAACTTCTAGCACAACTTATGAGGGCTCATTATTTCAGCTTGAAGATTGCGGGATCAAGTCCCATGGGTGTCAAATAGGCGGTCGGCCCATGAAAACAATTTGTCGAATCCAAATATAAAGGCCAACTCCAAATTGATGGAATAAATGGCTTAGATGATGATGATGATAATATATTTGTATTATACTTTTGGAAGTCAGATTTTTGAAATTTGAGGTCCAATGAAATAGTCATGTATCTATTCTATTTCATTTTGCAATCTTATGTATATTCACTTAATTTTAAAAGAAAAATGGAGAACATTTCGTATTATTACTTTTTAGATATCTTTAATGGGGTCTCATATATGGTTTGAGATCTATAGTGTTTTCAAGATCTCATTGATTTTTGTTAACACAAACTATGTAAGCAATATCTCCACCATCAATTTTTGTGTGTGCAAACGTGGTTGTAGTTGAGTTATATGTGGATTTGTTGTTACTATTAATTCCAAAGCTATGTTACCTAAGACACTTAGAAATTAGAAGTATGCATCGCTCCAATGCTATGTTGTGTCAAATATTTAATTTTTATTTGGAAAATCCATGTCACTGAAGTATCCATGGTGGGTCCTTCTCGTGTACATGTGTTTGGGCATCAGAGTTCCCAAGAAAAATAAATAAGCAAAAAAGACGGAATGAATGCAATATTCTATTTATGGTTTACACTTGCCCTTGTTTTTAAAAGTTGTTTGATGGAAAATGATATTGGCTTTTATCTTTAGAACAAAATTAAATATGTGACTTTGCATTTACCTAGGAGGCGTGGACCGAGAATCATGTTGGGTTATAATGCTTGAGGTGAGGTTTCTTTGAATTCTAGTATTTCAAAGTTAAATGAGAAATAGCCTTGGTCATGTAATTTTCATTCAGTTCTCTTTATGTATGGATGAACTTTTGTTTCTTGTATGCTTGTTGTGATGCAGGTTTGGCTAGAAATCATAAATTAATATCTATGCAAATCTACGATGACTTGACCTAGGCTAATCTAAAATGATGATAAGAACACATGTATGCAATAAAACTAAGATTATTAACTAGACCACAATAAGAAATTAAAGGCAAGTCAACATGTCCAAACACATCCGCCATTATAAACATTCATTTGAGATTCCAAATCACAGTTAATACTTTTGAGGTCCTAATTCTGACCCTAAAGATGCTCAAGAAATCAGTCACATGAAGATGTAACAGTTCGTTCAGTCAATATTGATAATCCATGCAGATTTTGAATTAATATGGGGCTGAATTAATGTCATTCAGATGTTACACTGCTGTTTGAAGGGTTATAGGCCAGAGGAAGACTAAATAGATAGATTTGGGAATCAAGGAACAATGGGACAGCGTTGTCCCAAGTATTTTATGGCTGTTTTGATTGAAAATGGGGTTGATTGGTGCTGTTTTGGGAGATTTTTTAGTGTAGGGACTATGGGACTGGTTGGAAGGTGGTTGTTATGGGAATAGATGATGGGTATGGGTCAAGATAGCTTTGAGAATCAAGGATGGTTGTAGTGACTGTTTAGATCCAAGAAAAAAAAAAGGCAGCAAGGGTGAAGTGAGGCTAAGATGATGGTGGCAGCTAGGGGATGGCTTTTAGGTGGTTATGATAGAAAACAAGAGGGAAAGAGAAGAATGATAGAGAAGAAAAGAGAAAAGAAGAGAGAAGATTAGATTATTCTTACCATAGAGTGTAGAGAGGAGGAAGAAGAAGATAGAGAAGTGCTCCAATGTTGGCTTCGCACCAAACCCTCAAGGGGAATCCATCACACCATGCGCATAGGCTAAGCTTTTCCTTTTCCTTTTCATTCCATCGTGTCCCATACTGTTTTTTTTACAAAGCTTTTAACGAAAGCACAAAAGCAAGGCTCCTTGTTAATCCTAAAGCCTTAGGGCAATACTAATGAGGGGTTAAATGGCATAAATGCTCCCCTTATTACAATAATTCAGAATGACAAATGTGCCCTCGTATAAAAGAAAACAAACTAAAAGACAAGGCTAAGTAAAAATAAAATCAAATCAAATCAAAGTCCAATAACATCAAATCCAAAAAAAAAAAATGCTCCTGCATCAGCCTGTTGTGAGTTAACTTTATGTGATATTTCAATACAATATATCTATTAACATATTTCTCCTTCCATGTATTGGATTGCATGCAAATTTAATCCCCTTGGGATTTATTTATTGCTTGATGGAATCACCTAAAGTCTATACTATTATCTTTTGGGCCATTAGATTGATATTTACAATCCAATAGTGTTAGTTTTGGTTCAACCCTAATCGGTGTTGAGCCCATTCCATCAGCTTGCCCTTGTGTTTGATGTGGCCTTAAGTGGAACCCACAAGGAGGGTCGTACTTTATTATGGTGCACAAATGTTATAGTTATTCCTCGAGTTAATACCACAGATCCAATGACTTCCAAACTTTCTGTCTAAAAATTCACAACCACCATCATCCTCATCATCAAAACCATCTACCTATTTAGGGTTAGCTTTTTGAGATCTATTTCATCACTTAAGCCTCACCCTACTGTTCATCATGTTCTTTTATCATATCAATCCAAGTCTTCAATATCTTTTTCAACAGTTCAAAGAAGCATCTGCTACCAAGTACGGTCTTGATAAGCATATTAGCAAGTTAATCCTCTGATTGCAAATAAAGAATGAGAATATGACCCGTAGTAACGTGTTAGGTGGAGAAAGTGCCAATCGACTTCAATATGCTTTGTGCGTTCATGTTGATTGCAATCTAATTATCGTAGAACACCAATAGGGGGGTTCAGACAAAGCAAAACCCAACTCGATTAGAAATTGCTTGAAGCATAGTAATTCACAAGCAGCATTAGCCACAACACAATATTCAACCTCTCCATTGGAACGGGCAACAATAGCTTGTTTCTTGCTATACCAAGAGACCAAATGAGATCCTAAAAAACTACAATATCCTATCATCTGGAGAACCAACCCAATCAACACCTAAGTAACCTCGAATACTGGTTGAGACCGATGTTTATGAAACATTCCTCTTCCAAGATGAGCCTTAAGATAGCGAAGAATACAAAACACCGTGTGAAGATGGGCATCCCGTGGGACATGCTTAATTTGACTGACTACGCCAAGAGCATAAGATAAGTACCTACCAACTGCTGATAAAAGTGAGGATCAGAAAGAGAAGTCTCACCAGATGTAGAATTTTTTTAATTAACATCAATTGGTGTCTCTAAATGCTTGCATCTAGAATATCCACCATCATGAAAAAGATCTAAAGCATATTTCCGTTGGGAAAGAACAAGTCCTTTAGAGGATAAAGAAACTTCAATTCCCAAGAAATAACGAAGTAAGCCAAGATCCTTAATAGCAAAAGATTGTTGCAAGTAGTGTCATGCCCCGACCCAACAGGCACGTGACTGAGTATATATATATATATATATTTGAAACGCTAAAACATACACATCTCTTAGTCCATACACGAGGCACTTACACATGCGAAGGGATTCCCATGAATATCAAGACTTGTTGGACCCTCGGTATGATCGAACTTAATAATCAGCTGCCTATGTACTCCTTAGAGATCAGATCACTCATAGTTCTACTTTCATTCTAGTCTTACTCAATGGGTTAAATCCACACTTCATGCATTGAATATCCATGTGCTCTGCATCCTGTTATGCCGCTACCCAACCGTGGGTCCAAAACCAAATTGTGGATATATGCGCAACCATGTGTCTAACCTCAAACATGGGACCAATGTTGTGGGACCCGATCCAATTCGGGTACCATCTTGTGTTATGAGTCTCCCGACCCATTTCCAAGTTCAATGTATATTGCAAGGCCAACTAGATTAGGTGTCTAATAGCCTGTAATTAGATTTTAGATTATTATTTTCCTTTTTTGTCTACATGATTAGCTCCTTATTTTCTATGTATACATGTGCAACACCACAGTTTGATACAGAGAATTGAATATAAACAAGAGAAGAATTCTTCTCCATCTCTCTTCTTCTTCTTCTTTTCCTATATTCCATTTATTATTCAACAACCAAAACATCTACCACGGGCTCAATTCGTCTACTATGGGACCAATACTTCTACCATGGGACCAACCTAATCATGTGTCCTATAATCCCCTAGTGGTCCTATACCCAAATATGGATCTAATATCCGTCTATGGGTATAACATCCATCCATGGGTATGACATCCTTCCATGGGATTATATTCGACCATGGGCCCAACACCTAAAGATGGATCTCCACGTGAGTGTGGCGACATAATCGTATCATTAGCACAAGGGCATCCTCCTCCTCGAGTGCTATCACATGCCATGCTCATGCACACGTGAGGGATGTACCCATACCGCAGTGTCTACATTATTGAGCAACATAAATATCCAGATCCCCTGCAAGCTATGGGTCCTGCGACTTACCTGGCATGTCCAGCACGTATAGCGTACGTCGAACATCTTGCCCACGCATCCTCCACTACAATGTAGTGGCAAATGCCTTGCTCATCATCATGTCAAATCACAACTTACTAGGATCGTCCTGCATGCCCTGAACATTAAGCCCTGCGTATCCCGTATACAAAGTGCTCAGGCATGCGTGAGAGACTTACCCCACCACTATACAAATACATGAGGCCCTCACGCATATCCAATGCATTAGAATGTCCTACCATGCCTCTACTCATGAATGCGAGCCCAACAGTTTCTATGTTGGCACATCATAGGTTTATCCCGTATTAGACATTGCATTATAACGAGTAACATAAACACAAGCATGGTTTACACATAGCATCACATCAATTTCCATAGGTATGATTTAGATCATGCCAGTAGTGTTGATCGGACTGGAGCACTACGCTCTCAGCTGCCTACGTACCACATGGTGGATCAGATCAACCATAGTTCATTATTTCATACATTTTCCTCATGCACATCCAATCATGTCAATCGTATCACAATATAAAATTGATGGCAATCATAGCAATCTCATGTGAGTTTTATGCATTCCTTTCATTTTCCATTTTAGGGTTGACTTTGGGGAGTGGTCCTATCCTTGCCTCAGGGGATTTACACATGGTTCGTCTTAGCATTAGCAATTCATTCAATGCAAGCTCTATTGTGCGAACCCATCCCCGTTTTGGCACAATTTGACCTCATTGGTCAGGTGGTAATTGGCCCCACTTCACCCTTTTTAATCAAGTCGAAATGCATCAATCGTAGCCAATTTCAAATCACAAGAATTCACGTGATGCACACATAATACATTATAACCTTCACATACATTATTGCCATGGATTCTAACAATGCAAATAAACATAATTCAAACCATTCCCAAATTAAATTTTATGATTAGGTGGAAACCCCCAACTTTCCTCCATGATCCAACCCTCTCCAAGGCCATTTACACGATCGGTACCAAACCCCTAAAGTTTGGGGAGGATTGGATTCCAGTTCCCTAGTGCGATAGGGAAAGACCCATGTTTCCCCAAAATTCCCCAAATCCATTCCAAGTCCTCCCTCCTTGAGAGCATTCAAGCTCAATTGCACTCAACCCTCAAGGGTTTGGGGGAGTGGTTTCATTTTCTCTTGCAATAGGGGTAATTCATTATATTTTCCCTTATTTCCCAAATCTCCTAACTCTCTCTAGGTTTCACTCTCTCTAGGTTTCTTACTCAAGTTGGGACTCATACCCTTCCATGCATGGCCCCACATTGCCATCCTCCATCCTTCTCTAACCCCATTTCCCCATTACAAGTCTACAACTCCACCTTCTTCCCATCTCCATCAACTCTCAAGCTAAACATGCTATTAAAAAGAAGAGAAAGGGAAAGGGGAGCTTGGGTGAGTCCAACTCCAACCAATGCACATGCAATCACCAAAATGAGGCCATGAGGGAGAAAGGGATGGATCCCATCGCTACTTTCCTTTATTCTTCACAACGCGCGCACACACACACACACACACACACCACACACACACACATATATATATATAGAGAGAGAGAGAGAGAGAGCTCATGGTGCCTTTCATCGTAGTCCATTATTAGGTTTTCATTTGTACTAGTGCAAACAGCCCTCTGTACTTTCTATGGTTTTACTTTGGCTTGGAAACCTTGAACTAAAGCCTGGGACACCTATGAGGGTGATTTAGGTGTTCTTGAATCGTCTTTGAATCCCCTTTTGTTTCTCTTTGATTCTTTTTGCCGGTTTTTCAATATGGAACACCCTAGATACATCCTAAGTAAGCTCGGACTATGAGAAATTTATTCAATATTTGTACTAAATCCACGAAACCTATGTTTTGAAATTGTTGAGTTTAACACCTCATACCTGTACCAGATTCCAACTAATATCTCTAGCCATGCAACTTGGTTTTCTTTCTTCTTTTTTTCTGGAAAAAGATAAAGATGTACAAGGTAAGTAATTTTTGTTACTATTAAAATTTCTTTTGTATATACTTCTTTCGAGTTCATAGTTTTTTATGTTTAATTTTCAAAAATTAATTTTAAATGCATTTTTCCTCTCTCTCTCTCTCTCTCACTGCAATCTATAATTTTTTTCATTTCTTAATATAAAATGTCTGTGCATCATCTGGTCATAATCATCAGTAGCCATTCACTCATTTGAGGTGTAGGTATCAGAGGGAAAGATACTTAACGTGGAGATCTCAAAAGAGTTTCCTTCATGTTCCACTTGTAGGTCTTTAATCTAGAAGAACTGGTTTTCCTACTGTCGTGCACCTTACAAATCCTCTCATATGTCTCACGGTATATGTTAATCTTATTCTAAAATCATATGAAGAAAAAGGTTCTAAGCAAATCATATGAAGATGTTGTTTCATATAGAATTTGTTTTGATTTTCCTCATTTCAAATTTATGCCAGCAAACTTCTGGTCACAAAGTTTTTACTTCCTAATGTAGCAGTCCTTTTTTTACGTTGAAATATATTGGTTACTTGTAGGCCAAAATCAAGAATGATCGACTCAGCTTTAACTGAGAAACTAATGGATTTTCTTTTATTTTAGGTTCTTGACAATCTTCCACATGATCTTATCTACTCTGAAAATCAAGTTTCTCCATGGATGGAAGTATGGGTTGAAAAGCAACAAGAAAGGTGTTTAGTCTTCTATATCCTCTAACACTTTGCATATTCTTGTTGCATCCTAATGAGTGATTCTTCTGTTTTAGTTAAGGATGTCACCACTCACTCATTAAGTGGGAGACACTAGGATGAGTTATTAAACATATTTTCTTTTCTAAATCTATGCCATGGACTTCATCAATTATATTGTGGATTTATTATGCTAAGCATAAAAGTTGCTTACATGCTTGGGTAGCTGGTAAACAAAGTCTGTTCTCCATTTTCTTTATAGAATTTTTATAGCTGGTAAATAACTAGATAACTCCTTATATATGTTAGCATGTTGCTTGGGCTAATGGTAGGAAGAGTCTCCCTTGGAGGTTGGTTCATATTGTTAGGGACATTAGAAAAGTGAGTAAGAGAGGCATTCTTTTCAAGCATGTCAGACAATCAGCTAATAGTGTCGCAGATTTCCTGGCGAAAATTGGAGTCTAGAAGTAGCAGCTGGTTGTGGAGTTCTCGTAATTTGAGGCAATTGATTTGGGGTGTATAGGGCTTGGGGCTTCTTCTCTTTTTATTGTTGTTTTAGTTTTTGACTTTCTTTTGTTTGTGGCTTTCGTATAGCACTCTTATACAAGGCTTAATTCTGCTGTTGTACCCTATTTATTCCACTTAATAAAGCTTATTTCTGTCTCTGCTCAAAAAGAAAAATCTGCAGGTCTCTGCTAAGAAGGAAAGATATGGTTTTAAGCACATTGTTGAAGAATAACCAGTTAGAGGTGCTATAAACTATGCATGTAAATATGTATATTTGGAAAGGAGATGTATCATTTCATGTAGCGTAGTGGTCTAGCACAATAGTGTTAGGTTGACTTTTCTTTTTTATGTATTTCCATGTCTATTTGAAGACACACTTGTATCACCTTGAAAACAAGAAATAATGAATTTTCATTTTCCTTCATTAATCTTTTCCTTCCAAAGATAAAGGTACATGAACAGCCATTTGATCCTTCATTTTCCTCATTTCCTTATTCCTTCTTCATATTTTCAAAACAACATGGTATCAGCCAAGTATGATTTCTGAACATTTCCGACTTCTACTGCAACATTATTGGCATCTTTATACGATGAGAGGATCTTGGTACTGCTCTCCTTCCTACGTATGTTTAGTTGCTTTTTCCAGATTGTCCTTTATCCCAGGTCAGTGGATTTAGTTTTCTGCAATAAACCTTTCACGGCAGCCTCTGTTTCCTCCCCCAGATCTACTCTATAACTAATCATCAGATCTTCAAAACCCACCAAACCCTAGCTGTTTTTGGACCCTCTATCCATTTGACTAATGGGTCCTAGGATTCGATGCAATGTGGGACCCATTTCTACCATTTTCTTCTCAATGTCAAGGATGTCACAGTACCCCTGTTTTAGCATTTTTGCCCCCGGTCTAGGTTGAGGACTATCTGTTCTTCAAAAAACCATTGCCTCTACATTAGACCTAGCAAAATTTAATTCAACTCAATTATCTAAATGGAACTGGAGCATTTTAAATGGGTATGGGTTTAAAGTTTTGTGAGCCGAAACCAAAATAAACCCAAACTGACTAACCCATTTAATAAGCAAGTAAGTAATGGGTTGAGAGTTGTTTACCCAAACCCAAAATCAACCCGAGCAGACCTGACCCAATTGACATGTTGCCAAGTCTACCTTGAACTACACCTGACAAAAATTGACCCGACTTGATTACCCGAACCAAACCTAAGCATTATAAATGGGTATGGGTTTAAAATATTGCGACACGATCCATTGCTAGGTCTACTCTACAGTCATCCCTCGCCCTGCTTTCAATCCCACTAGGTTGTGCTCCTGTTTGTGATATGTGGGGCCCATTTTTCACCAAACAACTGATCTAGCTTTGGATATATATTGTCGCAGTTTTTATCAAATGTAGTTTTTGGATCTTCTTTTTCAAAGGGCTTCTCTTTGTTGATTAAGTGCTTGTGTGGACCTTTTTGTGGTGATTATATTTCTGTATTGTGCTATTAGTGGATCCTCCACTGATTCCACATACATTGGCAAGATCACTACTGAAATTTTAAATGAAATAATTATCTCCAATGGCCCCACTCCTCCAAAATGCATATCAATGCGAAACGTAAGATGGATTATATTGATGGGACTGCCATGGAGCCTGATTCGAAAGAATCATCAAATTAGAAGTGGAAGGACAATAATTATTCGGTGCAGACTTGGCTCCTCCACTCCATGGAACCCCATATTTGGCACATGGTCTATATGCTCCCCACTAGTAAAGATATATGGGATACAATCCGCAACATGTATTTCCAGAAAGATAATCATGCTCATCTATCAACTTTATCAAGATATTGCCCATCTTTGCAAGGGAGAGAATTTCGTTACTCATTATTATACTCAGGTGCGTAGTCTATGGCTTGAAATTTTCTATCTTGAATGGCCTAAATTTGTTTGTTCGGAAGATATTCTACTCTTCAAGCAATATTTTGAAAAGCAACGGATCTTTGAACGACTTCCTATACTTTACCTTGAATTTGAGCCATTTCATGCCCAAATCTTTGGCCAGAAATTTCTTTCTTCACTGCAAAGGTGTACTCTATCCTCCTTCAATTGCAAAGCTAACTTCAGTCTGAATATTAGTCTCCATTTGCACTACTTATCAATGGCATCTTCACCAATTCGATGTCAAGAATGCATTCTTGCATGAAGGAATCAACTAAACGTCCTACTTTCGTCTCTCCCACGTGTTACCCAATGCATGAGGCTTACAGGAAATTTCATAATTTCATGTATCCATGCCATTACCTCAGCCATGATATTCACCGAACAAAAAAATGCATTCTTGCATGGCAACCTATAGAAAAGAATCTAGTATCCTTTCATAGCCAGCACCTAGATTTATTCAACACGGGGAGAAAGGTCTGGTATCTCACCTTAACGAAGCCATTTATGGGCTCAAACAATCTCCGCAATTGTGGTTTGATAAATTCAACAATGTGCTCTCTTGGCATGACTTTTCTTGTTGTCAATCTAATCATTTTGCCTTTGTCCATAGTAAAGGTCCTAATGTGATACTTTTTGTTGTTTATGTTGACAACATTGTTTTCACCGGAAATAATGATACCTCCATCGATTCCATAAAGATACATATTTTCAACAAGTCTTTGATATCATGGATATAGGTCATTTTCACTATCCTAGGAATTGAAGCTGCTCTCTCATTGAAGAGTATCTTCTTATCAGGACAGAAATATGCTTTAGGCCCTCTCTGTGAAGCTGGCCATTTATAGTAAACCTGCAAATACGCCATTTGATGTGAATACAAAGTTACATGCTTCTGATGGTGAACTATAATAAATCCAAGCTACTATCAGAAGTTGGTTGATAAACTAATTTACCCTAACCATCACCCGAGCTGATCTATCTCGTTTAGATTTTGTGAATCAGTTTATGCATTCTCCTCATCATGTGCATCTCCAAGTCTTTTTGTATCTGCATTATCTCAAGGTTCATCCTGGTTGTGGTCTTTACTAGAAGGCCTAAGACAACCTTAATATTCATGGCTACTGTAATACAGATTGGATTGGTTCTCATAGTGATCAACGATCAACTTTTGGCCACCATATCTTCTAACAAATAATGTCTTTGCTCACTCATAGCATAGCAAGAAACAATGTCGTTGCTCACTCTAGCATTAAAGCAGAATACATGATCAAGGCTAATATTATTTGTGAGCTTTTATCCATCGTTAAAATCTTACGATAAACGATTTGTATCTTACGATTCATACGCTATGATAAGAGAAACGATTCATATCTATTAACAAATTTTATGATTCATATAAATCATAGAATTATGGGGTTATTAAGAGTATGAAAGTATGAAACATTTTGTTTTAATAGTTTTTAAGGCTTGAGTTGATGGGCATTTAAGACCTTTCGATTTTTTGAAGGCTTTTTAATTCCTCATTGGCTTTTCAAATTGTAGTTGGATTATATATTGGTTTTATACATTTAATAGTTGGAGCATTGAAATTTGAGCTCTAATAAACTAATTATATAATATTCATTTAATATTTAAAAAAGTTGGAGAAATTATATTTTAGATATATTTTACGTTATTTCATATATTTAATATTTTTGAGGAAAAACACTTATGAATCTTACGATACACGATTTGTCTTTCAAGATTTATAACGATTTTACAATACAATTCGATTTTCACAACATTGCTTTTATCATTAAAGTAGCTCCTTAGTGAACTAGGAATTCATCAAAAGCAATTGTTTTGTTCTCATTATCATTACCTCTAATCCAGTATTTCTTGAGAGAACATTGAAGTAGATTGCTATTTTATCCAAGATCATGTCACTTCATGTATCATTTTCAATCCCTTTTTAAAGTCAAAAAAAGTTGCTAGACATGCTCTCCGAAGTTGTTTATGGATCACAGCTACATGAGACCTTGGCCAAGCTCGACTTCACTAACATCTGCGCTTCATCTTGACGAAGTGTTTTAAGGAGTACTTTTTCATGTAGTCGCTTAGACTTCTATATGGTGTATACCCGTATTGTGTAGACATTAGGTGTACCATTAGGCATAGTTGACATTCTTTATTGGCTTAGCTATATACAAGCCATGGGACATGCATTATATGAATGTCTCTTTTGTAAACTTTTGATGCACGTGAGATACAATCTAATTGATTCTTCCCCTTATCTCTTCATTTCTTCCATCATATGTTACATATCATATAGGATTTTAAATTTAAGACTTTTCAATGATTTACTCTACGAGTCAATATTTTACCATGGATAGGGAGATTAGGGCTCTATCTTTGGGACTTGATGTTTCCTTTGCCCAAGTCAGTCGCATAGCCAATGGTGTGGTGGATTTATTTGCAAAATTTGGAGTCGACAACTCAACTTTAGGCATGCTTTTTTAGTGAGATAGGAGGGACTCGACTAGGGATGGGGCCATGATGACTGTATTTGATTTATGGATGATTTGTAGTTGTGTTTTTATTCTGTTTTGCATTTTTCTTTTTCAGTCTATTCCTTCTAGACCCTTTTCTCATTTGATGTATTTGTATCTTTTTCCTCTATTAATATAATTCTTATTGTTACCTCTCAAAAGAGGAAAGAAAAAAAAAAGAAGACTGCTTCCTTTTTCCTATATCTCTTTGTTAGCATGTTACTCAAAGAATTTGGAGTTGATTGTGTTACCATACCACCAAAATAAACATATTTCTATTCGATGATATTTTCTGACATCATTTTTTCCTCCATGCTAGCTTGAAAATTTCTGAGTTATACAAGCCATTACATGATCCACTAATTGAACGTTGTCTTAAGATCCTTGACATGGACAAAAGTAGCAGAACTCTAGGCAGCAAAGTAGTCTCAACAGCAAAAGAAATTTGGTCAAAAGTTTTTCCAAAGCCACGAAGAGCTTGGCTACCAACAGGGTGTCTGGTATTTATATACTACAATAAAGTCACATGTAGAGGCTTGTGATTATGAGATTAATTGTTTTGCATTTGAACATGCAGAAACTACTAGAGACTTTACATTGGGCATTGCCAAAGATGTCTTTAATTGCTTCTGATTTCAGCTATCTCCCTGATGTGAGAATATCTGGCGAGAGAGCTCCTTTGGTCTCAACCAAGGTAGCTGCTTCATTCCTCTAGTTACAATTATCAGACAGTTTGACCATCCTTTTTAGCTTAAATATTGATCACTAACTTTTACAATATAACAGTGTTCAACCGCAAATCTGTGAGGGGTTATCATTCTGACGCCTTCCTAAGGCCTGCCTATGATCATTAGAGTGGGTTGGTTAGATGATTTCATGCTTGGATATAATGCTTAAACAGAAAAGCTGCTTAATCGAATAACTCTAGGTATGGTTTTAAAGGACCCAAAACTTGTTAGAAGATTAAGATGCATTTTTTTCAAGCTTTGATCTAAATGTGGGTGTAAATCATGTTCGAGATCCAATTGGGTAGAGATCCAATTCAAAGGTGGTAGTTGGTGTGGGTGGGAAGAGGTGGATTGATGCAGAGCAGCCCAACTGGGCCTTGGCCCAGTCTCGAGCCAGGCCCAGTTTCGAGCCCAAAACAGCCAACTTAAGTTTTAAAGGGTCTGTAACCCTGAAGGAAAGAAGCAATCGACGATTACATAAAAGAAAAAAAAAAAGGAGGAAAGAAAATGAAGGAAGGAGGGAGCACGAAAGCTGCCGCCGACTCTGTGAGAAGCCACGGTGAGAAGAAGGGTGAGAAACCCTCTTTTTACAAGTACTCCACTTTGTCTTCCTCCTTCCTCTTCTCTTTCTCTCTTCTCTCTCTTTTCCTTTTCTTTTCTCTCGTTTTGCTGCCGCGAACCCTTCCTACCCCTATTCCCATTTCCGCCACCCTCCTTACTCCTTCCCGAGCCCTTCCCAAGCCCATACAGCCATCGCCATCATCACATATTTGTCCCTACTACTTCCGCCACCCCTATTGAGTCCCCATCTAGTGTTGCCATTCCTTACTCCCTTCCACCTGTGTCGCCCATCCCTTCTAAACCCCTCTAGCCTTGTCGCCAGGCACCCACAAGCCCCTTCCTACATCCGCCACCTCATGTATGTTGTCCTAAGGCCATCGCTACCCCTTCAGAGCTCCACATCCAGTTTCGCCTCACCCAAACCTCCCTTCTTATTTTTGCCGTTCCCCTTCTTAGCTCCTCCTCTTGCTGGCACAACTCAGATAAGTCCCCAACTGTCGCACCCTTTAAAATTATTCCTCTGTTTGCCACCACCCGTTTTTTTTTTATTTCACCTAAGGTCCCATTCCTTATTCTTATTATCCTTCCTTAGCCAATACTACATCTTCCAACCCATTAACCCCAATACAAACCCAAACAATAACCCATCAGTCTCCAAATTATAACCTGAGGCTCGTCGAGATTGATTAGTTGCTTAATTTCCCACATCACCACATTTAATCCATTTAAACACATTATATTCTTAGTATTTGCGTGATTATTTGAGATGAATTTTATATTAATTAATTGTATATGTTAATTGGAATTTAATTTGTGCCCGTTTTTAGATGTAGAGTGCATTATTGTCATCCTCTTTTAATCTTTAGGGAACCACATTAGACATTTAGGGTTACCATATTCCCTGTCTTGCATCAAATTTGGTATCAGAACAAGGTTGGGTTGTTTCTTTAAACACCCACGGTCTTAGGTTGCATTTTATTTTTGAAAAAAAAAAATTAGTCATTGCATGATTCATTGCATATAGACTTAGGACACAGCATCTAGTTAGAATCCTTTCCGTAGAGTCGTGAGTCTAGACATGTCAGGTGATCCACCCCCATATTGGGCTACCCAACTCATGAATAAGATTGCTACACTCCAAAGGTTGTGTGAAGCCTCACACACTGACCTAGTTTCTATAGAAAACGGGCTTGATAACCTATGCAAGAGCAAAAGGATAGAAGTCCTCCATGTACAGCCCAAGAACACTCCCGTCAAAGCCGAAAGCCGTAGAGGTATTAGATGCTTTGGCCAGCGCCGGATAAACATGTTGATATCATAGCAGAGGAGCCAAAAGAAGAACCAATACCTTCACCACTGTCAGAGGTGGAAACTTTTCCAACCTCAGAAGCTTTACAAGAGAACATAGGTCCTCCATCTGTCATTGTTGATCCAGAGACTGTTAACTTAACAATGCATACAGAAGTACCTACAAAAACTGAGAATGTAAAACCTATGCTTGTGCCTATTCTTTCAAAACCACCTACCCTAAAGATCAAAGACTTGAACTGGAGTTGACTAGTGTTGCCCAAGAAAATCTGTTGTGTTGTCCAGTTCGTGAGCCTAAGCCATTTGAGTCTACATATTCATCTGCACCGCACCTTCATGATTTGCACACTGAAATTGAAAGCCAAATTAATATGAGCGATGAAAAATATAATTTTGTTGCAGATAGTTATTGCAAGTTCAAGGAAGTTGATGTGGATAATTATGTTTTGGATCTAGTACCCTTTCAGTGTCCAGCACCTTCACTTCCACACCCTAAGCCCCATCAGACTCACCCTGACCCACAGCCCGATCCACAGCATGACGCATGGCACGCACTAGTACAGTCCCCTCAGCCTTTACCTGTGCCACCATCTCAGCCTCTACCTTTTGTACCTCTTGGCCTTCCTAATTCATTCCATGAACCATGGCATGTACCCGTCTAGCCCACTCAAATTTCCAGCCCACTACATGACCCAGGCTATGCACATGTCCAGCCTACTTAGCCTATACCTCCCTCACCTTTTCAAAGCCCAACAACTGCACCATCTAGCCCACCCTTACAGTCTAGAACTCCCTTCAATCTAAATCATTACCTTGACCCTCCTACTGGCCTACCTGATCCACTTCATAACCCATGACATACACACACAACCTTCTCAGCCTGTACCTACTTTACCTTCCTTGCCACCTAAGAGAGATGATAGTGAATTTATCCTGGACGAGGAAGTGGTTTCCAAAGCTGCAGGAGGATATCAGCAATATCTTGTGAAGTGGGAGAAAAAGCCCATAACAGATATCATTTGGTTGACTGAGTGTGAGCTACATCGACTTGCTCCGAATTTATTGGAGAGATTTAGGAGTCTTGTTTCGTCTGAGACATATTCTACACATCTTGTTGTTGCCGTCATCCATTGTTGTTCGTGACGACACTTTTGGATTCTGAGTATACTATCAATGGCGGAGAACTATTCCAGCACTACCATTGTGGCTTGACGATGACTCGATCAGATGACGTCTGAAGGTCTCATGTGCACGTGATTGCACTTTGAAGACCTCACATTGGGAAGACGCGTGCATGGGAAGATTTGTGTCTTCTCATCTGTTTGAACTCGAGGCCGAGTTTTTCTTAGATGGGGAAATTGATGCAGATCAGCCCAACTGTGCCTTGGCCCAATCTCGAGCCATGCCCAATTTCGATTCCAGCACATTCAACTTAAGTTTTAAAGGGTCTGTAACCCTAAAGGAAAGCAGCAATCGACGATTACAGAAAGAAAAAAAGAAAGGAAAGAAAATGAAGGAAGAAGGGAAGCACAAAAGTTGCCGCCAACTCGGTGAGAAGCCACAGTGAGAAGAAGGAGAAGGGTGAAAAGCCCTCCTTTTACAAGTACTCCACTTCCTCTTCCCCCTTCCTCCTTCTCTTCTCTTTCTCTCTTCTCTCTCTCTCTCTTTTCCTTTTCTTTTCTCTCCTTTTGCTGCCGCGAACCCTTCCCACCCCTGTTCCCATTTCCGCCACCCTCCTTACTCCTTCCCGAGTCCTTCCCAAACCCATACAGCCATTGCCATCATCCCATATTTGTCCCTGCTATTTCCGCCACCCCTATTGAGTCCCCATCTAGTGCCGCCATTCCTTACTACCTTCCACCTATGTCGCCAGTCCCTTCTAAACCTTCCTACTTCCGCCACATCATGTATGCCCTCCTAAGGCCTTCGCTACCCCTTCAAAGCTCCACATCCAGTGTCGCCTCACCCCTACCTCCCTTCCTATTGTTGTCGTTCCCCTTCTTCGCTCCTCCTCTTGCTGCCACAACCTAGATAAGTCCCCAACTGTCGCACCCTTTAAAATTGTTTCCATGTTTGCCACCACCACTTTTTTTTATTTCACCAAATCCCATTCCTTATCCTTATTATTCTTCCTTAGCCAATACTACATCTGCCAACCCATTAACCCCAATACAAACCCAAACAGTAACCCATCAGTCTCCAAATTATAACCCAAGGCTTCATCGGGATTGATTAGTTGCTTAATTCCCCGCATCACCACATTTAATCCATTTGGACACATTATATTCTATTATTTGCGTGATTATCTGACATGACTTTTATATTAATTAATTGTATATGTTATTGGAATTTAAGTTCAACCCATTTTTAGATTTAGAGTGCATTATTTTCATCCCGTTTTAATCTTTAGGGAACCACATTAAGCATTTAGAGTTACCCTATCCCCTGTCCTGCATCATGGATAATGTCTATCCCATCTATTATCTATTTGTCTCTCTATCTATCTAATCTATATATAATCTATCCCAATGAGGGATTCTCACGATGAAAGCTCTATGTGGTACCCATCCATGATCATGGGGTGGGAGGATTAGGAAGGCCATTGCTTGCATGTGGTGATACAAAAATCAACCTGTTTAGGTGGCTCTAAGTATGAATTTTGAGGCTCCCAAGATCGACGGTAGATTGAAGTGTAGTTTTATTAAGTTTCACCTACATAAAGTGTTAGTGTAGGATCAATTATGTAAAGATACAATCCATGGGATTTTGACATCAACATTTACTATTGACATCACCAATCAATAAGAGATGAAGATGTAGATACTTTTCTCATACATATAAAATGATCCCCAATGCCCCTTTTTGAGCTGCACCTTTTGTTAGCCTACATAAGTGCTCCACCAATGGTGACAGTGACGGGTCTACTAGAGCAATCTAAGTTTGAATATAGGGCCTATAAAAATCATCTTAGATTAATCAAGTCATGGTATTAGGGCCATGAAATCTTTAGGGATTTAGAAGTGATAAATTTTTTTAATTTAAAAACATTACTTAATTGATCCAATCAAGTTGATTTTTGTTGGGCCATATGTTTAACGCCAGAGCTTTCTAACAAATCCATTACTATCACCATTGGTGGTCTCCATATAGGGAGGCTCACAAAATGTGTGGCTTAAGGAGGTCTCCATGGGATTATATATGTCCAAATTCACCTTTGTACCCTTACCTATGCACTTTCATGCGCAGCTTATGTTTGCTTGAGTGGATGAATACCAAAACTTGCCTTGATTGGAAAACCTATGTTTTTCAAGGGCCAAAAGTCTTGCTCATTTTCAGTCCAATTTAGGAACGCTTCAATTTGATAGCAGATTACACGTCATCAAATTGGATGAATATCCAATTTGGTTGGGAGGGGAGGGTAGGCTAAGGCAGCGGTAAAAATTGAACTGATACTTAGCATTGCATCCATACAATTGTCATTGCGACCAATATTGCATAATAGTGGTTGTATTGTATTTTTTTTAACTTCTAAAAAATAACCTTTTCGACTATTTTTCGAGTTGAATCATGCACTAGGTATGATTTAAGAAGGTTCAGAAGCAAGTCTTCAAATGTGAAAAGTATTCGTCAATTCCAAACCTTTAGTTATTTTCATTAATTTTTATTTTTATTTTTGCCCTAAGATAATCCCACTCTTAGGGTATTTCGTGAAAATAATTTATTGATATAATATTAAGTGCTTATGGAATTGAATAGAGATGTTTTAATGTAATTGATATAGTTTGCAAGGTGTCTGTGTGATTTTCCAAATTTTTTTTTTTTTTGGAAAAATTAATGAAAATTTTTGGCGTTTCTTATCAAAAAAAATAATGAAATGATATACAAATGTTTCTCGAATTAAATGAAGAGTCCTTAACGTGATTGATGTAGTTATTAGAGTGTTTGTATGATTTTTCTAATATTCTAACATTTTTATGAAATTCAGATTTTTTACAAAAAAATTATAAATTGTAATAGAAGATGCATGTCACTATGGGATACTAGAGAACATGAATTTCACATTAGGTGTTTCCTCATAATAGACTCCTATTTTCTAAAAAATTTAGACATTTTTCAAATTTTTAGGACAAGCTTTTATTTGTATTGGAAATTTCAACTCTCAATGCTCTGATACTCCATAAAAATAACCATTTTTTAACAAAAATATCCTCACAATAGGTTTTTCATTTCTCTCATATTTTTCTGTATTTTTTTTTAAGAAAAAAGGAGAAAGAATGCATTGCCGCATTTTATCGCTGCAACGATATGTATCAGTGATACGCACGTATCAGCCAATACGAATTAGGAGCCGTTTTTTAAACCCCTGCGCTAAGGGTCAACATATATAGTTCCTTTATTTTTTTCCCCCTTCATTTCGATATCCATGATGCTGATATCTTTGTACTTAGATTGCCTGCTTACTTGTTTATCATTTTCAGCAAGCCACCTTCTAACCAAATTTCGTCTCATTCAGAATCAAGGACGCAGTGCTGATTATGGAAGCTATTTAGATGCAAAGGTATTATTCTCTATCTAATTAGTGTCCTCATTTGTAAGTTGTCATCAAGATCTAAGCTTTATCCTATCATGCAAACATGTTGCTATGATACAAGTACAGATGCCTATTTGTTGTTACAATGAATTTTTTCGTAAGTACTGCAAATTTTATTTCCATTTATTATTCCCTCAGAGGTTATGCCATTAGTCATAGTTAGGGGTTGATCTTGTATTTAGAAACAAGTATATTTATCTTACTGTTTGGAACTCCTAGCTATAGCTCTGGTGGATATCTGTTTACCTCATCAATGAATCACCATTTCACTGATTGTACCTTGTTCTCCCATCTGTACTTTGGACAATATGGGGGAAAAGGAAGGTCCTTCAAGGAACATAAGATAGACTGTAGACCAGATTTTTCAGCTCGTTAATCAGTTTGGCCTCCATTATAGAACCTAGTTTCTCTAGACCTAGGATGGGCGGGATTCAGTTTAAGGGCATTAGTGAGGAAAGGGCAGCGTGGTTAGTTAAATTCACTATTGGATTTAACCCAAGTCCTGTGGCACCATTAAATTTTTGTGGACTTCAGTACCATATATAAGATTGATCTATTTGAGCTGATTTTTGGTTTCATATCCATGCATCAAACTTTCTGACGAATCTCATCTCCATCATCCTGAGTGAAAGTTCTCATCAGGATACCCTTGTTTTGCAAGATCTACTTGAGAAAAACCACCACCCTTTCTGCGACAATCAGATATCAGTGCATGTTGCCTACCAAAAATTCATATTGGTAGCCTTAAAAGAGATATATATGCTTATCTACACATTGTTTTATTTAAAATAATACTTCTAGCAATTTTTCATTTAACGTTTTCCGATAAAAGTAACAGCACTTGGTTCAGCAGCAGCAGCTGCTTTTGGCCAAATTTGCTAGTTCTGAATCTTCATCTGTTCCATGGCAGGGAGATGCAGATATCTTTTTCCCAACAGATTTTTGGCTCTTGGAACGCATGGATCACCACTGCTCTGAATGGTTGGATCAGCAGTTAGCCTCTAGATCAGCCAAACAAGTGAAAAGAAGGCGAACAATTGTGGTGGGTTCCATTTTTTTTTATTAATGGGATTTATTAATTGTCTTTTTATTGTGGTGGGTTCTCTCTCTCTCTCTCTCTCTCTCTCTCTCTCTCACACACACACACACACACACAAAGAGACGAAGACCGTACTTCCTGAACAAACAATCAAAAAGATTCAAGAGCATCCTCATGTTTAGGTATTGTTCCTCAAATGATCGTAGTACAAGTACTTCCTGGAAAGCCCTAATTTGAACCAATTTGTAAGCAAGCATTTCTTGTGAAATATGAACACCAAATCCCTCTAGAGCCCAAACTTCCATATCTCCTACTCATTGTTCCCTTTGCTTAACCCTTTAAGAGGTTGTGTATTACAACTGAACACCAAATCCCTCAAATGATCGTAGTACAAGTGCATAATGTCCATTGGAAAGTCCATGGATTTTATCATCAATTTGATGAATTAATGTCAGGATATATGGCTTTCCTATTATAACTGTGTTCGAAGGATTTTATTGTCACACACAGATAAGGGCACCTTTACACTCAGTAGCCACTTCCAGATAAGAGCATCCCCATCATGAAGGATCTGATGTGGACAGCTGATGAACAGTGAGATTCGCATTAGTTTTTTTGGAAATTAATCGATGAATGTTAGGATGCCTATCAGGATGCAGATCAAGTATGCAGAGATGAGCAAGACTGAAAGTTCTATGGATGGATGCTGGTCACTGAGAATACTTTTTTTTTTTTTTCAAGTCCAAGGTATCCAGGCCTCTTAGAAACCTAAGTCCTTGGGGCATGTGCAAACCTCCCTATCTACACACACCAGGTAAAACTAGGGGGAGTTGCCTTTATATGTTGAGAGTGGGACTTACACCCAGAACCTCCCACAGCTTATTGGGGTTCGGTGTTCTTAACCGTCAAGTCAATCCTCACGGGTTGTCACCAAGAATCACCTTGATTAGATTCCTTGCAATTAAGGTTTCCAAGACTACAATGATCGATGATGATATGGGAGGAAACGCTGGTGGGTGCCAGTCAAACACAGTGGCGCTTGAAAATGAAAGTGAATGGGGATTTTGGGTTGGTCCCACTCAAGGACATCACACAAGCGAAAGTTTTACATGTGCATGCACTCAGCAGCACTAGTACTGCCATGACCACTTTGTGGGAACAACCATTGGAGCATGTGAACCCCCATCATTCTTTTGACCAACCTACTCAATCAACTCCGTCCACCTCTATTTCTCCACTCCCATCTGACACCATCCAAATGTAAGCCCACCACTAGATTATATGGATGAGAGGCATCATTCAAAACAAGGTAAAAACATTAATTGAAGGAAGGCATCTCACAACTAATCAATCCAATGTTGAAGCTCATCGTTGGACAATGCCAAGGGAGCATCTCAGCCATTGGTGCTTGAGTGCATTGGGAGTCTGGTGGTTGATGGGTTAGCACTGTGATATGTGAAGCCCCATGCCTTGTTTACTGTCTTCTATACACAGCCACACACACTCTCAGAAGAAGATTTGTATCATGGGCGTTCAGTGCTAGATTTTCTATGTTCAAAGGTAGGGTGCTTTTTTTCATTCTAGTTATCATTTTGCTCATATCTTCCTCTTCTCAATTTGATGTAGCTTGACACAGCTGCTTTCATGGAAGAGTTTGGCCTGCCATCGAAGACAAGGACCAAGGATGGCTACAACCCGCTCCTAGATGACTTCACGAACACTAAATTTTATGTAAGTGTGCCCACACACAATACTAAATGAGTTCAGTTGTCCCTATTTCACGGGCATCGAAGGACCCTCTGTCATTCTGGCAATACCAACAATGACATGGAATTAACAAGGGGAAATATTAGTTTGTCCGGCCTTTTTTTTTTGAAAATATGAGACAGAGATGACCATATAGCATCAAGATGCAGCGAATTAGAAAGAGCTGCAGAATGTTTACAACCACCATTTTTTGTATTTTCTTTTTCCTTACAGATATGAGTTCATGTAAAACGGCTGTCATTTTCATAATCCCATATCTAAGGTATTATATTGTCCAAGTACACTGCATGTGATTTAATTGGATTTTTATGTCGTCAGGTTTTATGAACCAAAATAGAAATTAGTCCTTGAATTTGATATAACAGATGACCACTAACCTTTGAAAAAAGAATCAAGAAAAAAGTAATAGGAAGAAGAAAACTGGAGGCTTGTACGATGCATTTTACCTTACAAAGTTACAGTAACAATTTCTTTAAGAAAAAAAAAAACCTCGCTTCTTACAAATTACTGGATGGAATGATAATTTCTTTGCAACGAGTCTAACAATTAATGGCAGGGGTTTAAAATTCGGTATCGGCCAATAAATCGGATGTGGAATTTCTCTTTTTATAATTTTTTTTTAGTTAAAACAACCAATATCGGTCGATTTCTTTTAAAAAAAAATGAATATCAGTTGTGGGTACAGGCTAATATCTCAGTCGATATTGGCCCATATCGCATGAATATCGGCCTAGATATCAATCGGTTTTTTTAATTTTTATTTTTTTAAAAAACAGCCTTTTTATTTTTTTTTAAATGATTTTTTTCCAAAAAAAAAAAAAAGCCATCGAGATTTCAAAAAAAGAAAAAGAAAATTGAAGAAAGAAAGATCTTGGCCGAAATCTCGGTTCCACTGAATTTTCAACTGCTGCTAAGCCCAAACTAGACAGAATAAGATCATTCACGATTGAGTTCAATGGGAACATCATTGGCCGGTGTAAACTCTGGCCATTTTGGGCTTGGGTCGGTAGATTTCAATATTGGTTCAAACCCTAAACCTTACGGATTCTAATATTTAAATGCCAAACCTGAATTTAGTACTCAATAGTCTTTAGAGATAAAAGGATTGTATTTTACTGTAACCATTCGTGCTTAATTATAAACATGCCACACTAACTGTAGCCATAAACCTGAGCAAGCAAAGAATGTCCAACCTTTCACTATGAGCATTCCATGTAAAAAAAGGAGCCAATTTTGGCTTTTGAAAGTAACTGCTCAATTGTATTCTTGTCATGTTAATACTACATGAGAAGTTACTTGGAAGTTGGAAAGAGGGGGAAGTTTTTGTAGAGCTCAAATGGTCAAATGCCAGAACGCCAGTACAAAATGGATGAGTTTGACGTGTACAATGCTTATCATTTTAGTCATGTGATTTCGCCTAAAAAAATTAACTTTGAAAATCATTTAAATTTTATGATTCATCTAAGGTTTTTTGTGTTTTTATGTTTTCTGGTGGGTTTAGAGAGGTCCAAAAAGGGCCACTAAACCCTTTAGGGAGGTCCACACAACCTGAAGTGTTGGAGTGATGGTAAGGATTTCACTTAAGAAAGTAGGATGCCTAAGTTCGATTCTCACTCCACTTCAAAGAGCCACTCTCCATAGCAGGGGTACAAATATCGGCTGAACGATATATGATTCGTATCGGCCAATATTCGGCTGATACGCCGATATCACAGCCGTATCATATTGGCCGATATCGGCTTTTTTTTTTTTGAAAAAAATATGAGAGAGAATAAATTCAGCCGATATATCGGCCGAATCCGAATTTTATACCCCTGCTCCATAGAGTTCTGGTATATGTGGGTAGGGAAATTGGTATATGTTTCGAGAATTAGTCAAGTGCTCTAAGAAGCCTCGACACTTTATTTAAAGAGAAGAAGAAAAAAAAAAAAGGTTCCACACTATCCTCATTCATTCAAGCCTTTTGGTCTGAACATGCCTCTTGAAGATAGCCATTTGATCATTCTAGAAAACTCAGTATAATAATTCTAGCAATTAGATTTTTGGTGAACATGTCTCTTGAAGTGATTTTTGGTCTCTCATTCATGAAGTGATTTTTGGTGTCTCATTCATACTCGATCTTTTCAGACAGGTCCATCTCCTTTGAGAAAAGTGGGAGACAAAATAAAAATAAAAGTACAAGTTTAAAGATTAAAAATAATTTAAATTCACCCAAATTTGGAAAGGTTAAAGAATGTTGCTTCTCTAATCCAGTTAAGATGATTTTTTATTTTAATCTCTTCTTCATGCTTTGATATTTCCAAGAAACACATTAAACTGACTAGGAGTGTTCACGGGTGGAGTTCGGACTGGGCTGCGCTCAGCCTTAGTCCATTTATATGTACAAAAGCCCGAGGTATCTAAAGTCCTTCGGGCTTCTTAGGTTCAAACCCAAGCCCACTCATTTGGAAAAACAGTAAGTCCGAGCTTGCCCTAAAACATTTAAAATTGTAATATCCTGACCCAAATAAGGTTTAATTAATATGATTTATTTTAATAAATCATGATTTGACCTGTCTATCATGAAGATTAGTGAGGGCTTTGTGAAAAGTGCAGAATTGGCCCAATCAAAGCTCGATAGCTTGTTGATCCAACTCATTTAAATTAAAAAGGCATGGTAATTTACCATTAACAGTGTATTTTATTGTTTAAATAGTTGTTTGATTATTATTTGAGTAATATTGATTTTCATATTAGAGGTTTAAATTTTGAAATTTATAAGTATATTTATTATAATTTTAATTTCAGAAAATATTATTAAAACTTACCCGAAAGGATCCCGAAAGCTAAGAAATAATTATTTTAGGCAATTTTAGAAGTGAGAAAATTCTAAGAAAATGTGTTATTAAATCATGTTTCAATTCAGTGATTTATGTTTTCATATTTTAAACCATTTAAATAAATACAAATTAAATTAAGGGAATAGTAAATAAATGTGATTTTTGTTTAAATCAATTATTTTTGGTGAAATCTAAATCTCCAAAATTTTATGGTATTTAGAGTTTTTAAAACCCAACATTTTGGATAATATGGATTAAATTAATTAAATCATTTAATAGTTAAATATTGAAATCGGGGCTTTAATGCAAATAAATTTGGAGGACTAAACTACAAATACCCAAATGTTTCAAAACACCTGAGTAGCAGGTGACGCGCCAAAGCAGTAGCATACGTCAATGATTCAGGAAGCCTACTCCCATAGCTTACAGGAGATCGTGTTCATCTCCCATACTAGTAGCAAAGCTACTGGTCTATCCTCTCAGAGCCTATTTAAACTCAGCAGATCGCAGTGGAAATCACCATTGTTTCCCTACTTTTCTCTCTGTTCTTACTGCTTCTTCTTCACTTAGTTTTCACCTTTTCTTTGAAGTGGAAGTTCTTCCAGCTACTGAAACTCTGCCTAATTTAAAGAGCAAATGTAACATTTAGAATTATTTTCAAATTCTAACATATTTAGGATCAAACAGAAGTTAATTTGGTTAAGAGTTGAGTTCTAAAATCATATTCAAAGTTTAATGGAAAACTTGATTTTTCATGTGTTTTGCTGGTTTTTCTCTTTGAATCTAATGTTTTTAATCAGTGTTTTTGGTCTAATTGATTTCGAAATTAAAGAGGACTCATTGAAGAGTCCATCTAACCAGAAGGATGTAAAAAATGAATTCAAAAAGCCCACTGTTTCTGGATTTGTATTTCACTCTGTCTCTTCTGTAACTACACTGTTGCAGGTGATAGAGGAGGAAGACAATTCTCGGAAGTTTCGAGACTCGGCTTTCGGAAGTTCCGAATGTACCACTTCGGAAGTTCCGAACTTCAGTTCGGGGTTCCGAAGGAGTAGAGGTCAACTGTTGAATTCTCTGCCACAACGGGATAGACAGGACCTTCTGAGACCCCCCTCAAACATTCTGAACAGCTCGGAAGTTCCGAGCAGACCTCGGCAGGTTCCGAGACAGACCGAGACTTATGATTTCTGATTTTCTGTTTTTCTGATTCGGAAGTAGGCTCGGATTTTCTGAGACCTAAACTTCGGAAGTTCCGAAGGATCTATCAAGGCTCAGAGTATAGGCAGTGGCCCAAAAGTTCTGAAGCCACAGTACCTGGTTTTGAGGCATGTTCCGAAAAACCCAGAACAGGTTTGAAACTTAATCTAAGTTAGGATTCCATGTTAAATTTAGACTCTAGGTTTTAATATGATGTTTATGCCAATTTAATAATTAAAAATAATACTAACCCCTTTCATTGCTATTATTATGTAGACCTATATTATGTATTCACTTCCAGGTCGATACTTTCTATCTGTGGCACAACAGAAACGCAGCCCGGTACCTATCAGTAGCTGTGCGATTAACTTCGTCGCTCGGTAGAATAAAAGGGTTCGGGCACTAAGTGATCTCTAGGCCTAACTCGCTATACGAGTAGTGGCCTGAGCATCTTATATCTGTAAGCCTAACTCAACATATGAGTAGTGGCCTAAGCATCTTATATCTCTGTGCCTAATTCAATACGTCTCCCTAATCATTTCCAGGAGACAATATGTGTAGTGGCCTGAGCCCCCTATTATATTGCTGATTATTGTAATTTAAAATGGATAGTAACTCATTTAGGAAACTCATATCCATTTCTCTTTGAGTTTTTTTTTTTTGGAAATAGGATAGAAGGATTTGAAATACTATGAATATGTGCTATATTGTATAAACATATATGTGTATTATGTTTGGGTAATGATTATATATCATTGTTTGTGTATTTGACAGATACTTCGATACCCCACATTTTCGGTGAGGTGCAATAGGAGTAAATCAGGTTAAGAGGATCTAGTGCAATGAGTGGTTTCAAGGATCAGAATTAATGAACCCACTTATATGCCTAGACATAATGCACTATTGTGAAAAATGTTTATTGATACTAACAATGTTTATCGTATATTGTGATTATGATGATGAAATATTTATGAGCTATGATGGTATTGATACTGCTTCCACTTACTCTTAACTACTAAACTATTCTCGACTCAGGTGTGTCGATTACCGACGCAGGTGTCGGTTTGCGTCTACTGGCCCAAGTGTGCCAGTTACTGGCCTAGGTGTGTCAGTACTAACCCAAGTGTGTCAGAGATGTACTCATAAGATTCTGTATTTTGGCCGTGTCTGGACTTAATGCTTATAGTGAGTGTAGTATCTAGGTGTTACGTTGGATGTTAGCAGTAATAGAGATGATCTGATATATTAGCATGGTAAATCAGTTATGATGATGATGTTAACTTGTTTAACCTGATATCTATTACACTGTATTGTTATGGTTTTTTCACTAAGCTGTTTAGCTCACACCACTCACATTTCAAGAGATGTACCCTAAGAGGAGGAACCTCCATTTCAGGTTTAGGATGGATAAGTTGTTGCGGTTACTTAAGATTCCCACAGACAGGAATTTCATTTTGATTAGTGGTCCTTTGAACCATATTTTGTATAAAGTACCTCATGTGGTACCTATGATGTTTTATAATCATGTATGAACAACCATGTTACCATAAGCAACTCAGGATGATGTGAATGAGAATATCTTTTGTGATGAAAATATTTGTTTGTATGATATGTATTTATGAAAGGGTAGACATGTGGTATATGTTTAAGTCAACATGTAAAGAGCATACGTGACATATATATCTGGGCCTAACTATTGATCCAGCCCAGTTAGAAATTGTTAAGGATAAAAAAAAAAAAAAAAAATAGTAGCGTTCCGGCCCACCTCCGGGTCGGAGCGTTACAAAAATTTAACCATTTAGATTGAAATAGATACGATAAGCTACAAGTGTACCAAATTTGAGTTCAAAACACAATTTATAGCCACTTGATTTTAATTGTCAAAATCACCCGATATCCTTGTTGTGTTGATTCTTAAGGATGTCTTATGATTTTGACCACTAAGATTAAGTGACTGAAAAATAATTTTTAAGTTAAGATTTGGTTGAATTGTAGCTCATTATATCTATTTTCAATTTGTACGATCAATTTTCTAATTAATTTGAACACAATTTATTAAAATATAGAAAATGACCCTAGTACACATATCCACACATATTATAGATAAATGGGTCTAAAAGTCAAAAAGACTTTCATAGGCTTCCTACAAAAGTTCGAGCACAATAATTTATATAAACAGGCTCAAGAATTGAACCCAAGCCTGACCCGACCAGCTCACATATGTGTTTGAACCCTTTTGTGGAAGACGGGTTCAAACGGTTTCTAGGGAAACCCTTACATTGACTAAAAGTGAACCACAAATAAGGAGCAGAATTTTAAATTTAAAAAAAAATCAATAAACTTACAGTATTTTATTTATAGTATGCAGGGGTGAAAAATTCGGTTTATCCAATAAATTTCTCTCTCCTCTTTTTTTTTTAAATATCGATATTTTTATATATTTTATTTTTTCTGAATTAAAAAATAAATAAAAAACTCAAAAGGAAGCTGTTTTTTTTTTAAAAGAAATTTGAAAATGTAAATATTGGCCTATATTTTGAATATCGGCCGATATCTAGGCCGACATTGGTTCGATATGGGCCGATGTCGGCTGAGATATCGACTTGGGCCCACTACCGATTTGAATTTTATTTTATTTTTCTAAAAAACGACCGATATTAATAATATCGGCGGATACCAGACCAATATATATCGCCAATATATTAGCCATATCAGCCAATAATATGTCTGTACAACTGATACATATCGTATCGGCCGATATACATCAGTCTAAAAAAATCGATATATATCGGTCGATACGATACGTATCGGCCGATATTATTATCCCTGATAGTGCATATATCTATCTATTCTATTTATATATATAATATATTATAATATTGGACCTAACAAATTACCTATATAATAATATAAAAAGGGTGGCCATATAGACACCCGATTTCCATTTTTTAGGGTGAAGTTACCATTTTTGTAACGCCCTGACCCGATGGTGGGCCCGGAACGTTATAAATTTTATTTTATTTTTTTATAATCTCCCATCAACTAACATTATAGCTAGGCTGGATCTTCAAATTTGCCAAAAGTACATCATTGAAAATGTCACACGTGCTCTTCTCACGTGGATTCAAACATGTACCACATGTTTCCATATACAAATACATATTTCACAAACAAATATCTTCATTCATTCAATCAGAGTTACAAACGAAAACATAGTGATTTACACATGCTTAGATTTATAGTACCACAAACGGTACTAAAATCAACAAGACATTATTTGCATGAAAATAGAAATAATAAACGTATTTTTCATCATCGGGAAATACAATTAACTGCAAAAGCTCCCTCATTTTAAGTCAATGAAGGAGGTTCCTCCTCCTCAGGTGCTAACCCTGCAATGTAAGGGACATGAGCTCCAAACCCAGTAAAGAGATCTTAAAATAACACACTCATTGACATGTATAGGATAAACAATGCAGTCTAATTATAATAACAATAATGGTCTACTCTTAGCATTTAAAATCACAATTATCTACTCATGAATGACCTACTTTACCATACTTACCAACTTACCATAAATGGTCTTGTCACGACCCGATCCCGTACGTGGGTTTAGAACGCGACAATTTTTTTTTTTTAAAAAAACAACCTTAACTCAATAAGTCACTAACTCCTTAACATATTACCCATGTGATTCTAATAACTACGTGAAATATCCGTGTCTTAAATATTCCTAAACATATTCAGCAAAATAATCCGAACAATTTTCACTCAAACACATGAAAGCAATATATTGAGCACACCAATACACAAATATATTACATGGAAACACCAAACTTACAGACACAGGTTTTTATGCCACAAGAGGCATATTTATTATCAAAATACATAGAGTAGTTCATAGATTCATTTTGTTTCCTCGAGCGGGAAACTACGGGAAACATCCGAGTTTGATTCTCAGCGAGGTACCATGGGTTCCTCCATTCCTTCCTCTAGTTCATATCCTGCAATGTAAGGGACATGAGGAATAGCCTAGTGGGGAGAGCTCATCATAAAATCCAACATACAATATTCGTGAAATTAATAACAATGGATGTTCCATGAAATGCAGTTAATCTACTTAACTCATGTTTACCATAACATCCAACATAATACATGAAACCATAAATAATGCATGTCTTATGAATGCAATGCAGTTAATCTACTTAACCCATTTTCACCCTATGATCACTTTCTAAGGTGTTTTATCAATTTTTACCAGGGTCAGCCCCCATTTAGCAACTTGCAAGTGCATAAGGTCTTCGCGACCCGGTCTACTAGCCCATCCAACACCAACGGTTGATGGCGGTTTACCACGGCTTACTAACACGTCCCACCCAACGGTTCACAAAAGATGTTCAGCTTAACATCACAAGATCTCCACGACCCGGTCTACTAACCTATCCAATACCAACGGTTGATGGCGGTCGACCTCAACCTACTAACACGTCCAACCCAACAGTTCGCAGACGGTGTTCGGCTAATCTGAACAATTATAGCTCAACGGCCATTATCAGATTTCCAAAGTTATTAGATTTAACTTATAACCAAAATTTTCACATGCAAACGTCAAATGCATGATAATGCATGATTTCCAATGCCCTCCTTACACAAGGACTTATTCTGAGAAAATCACCAAATTTCAGCCTTACCGCTCAGTGTATCTAATATCAATATAAGAAATCAATAAAATAATCAATACCACACAAACATGTAAAATAGGATTTAATAACATGAATGCCTTCACCCAGTTTTTTTACCAGACAATTCCCACACTCGTCCATACTGCGTTAGAGGCTACAAGTCCTCGGCTCCCCGACACCAATATGTGCCTACGTTCTACACAGTTAGAACATTTACATCCCTTACATGTAGGCGGTGTCAGGTCTCGCATTCTAGACCTATATAGCCTTTTTCATCTTTAAGTGACCATTGGTCTCATTTCAGTCTGGTGTTAGTGGGTTCAAATACCATACAATACAAGCGTTGGTTCGAGTTTCCTCACCTCTATCCGCAAAGATTATCACACAATCTGTAAGATAAAATAATAATATAAATTTCGAATCGATAAAGTATTTACGAACTACTTCCCATCTCCGGTGCATTTTCCAAGAAAACATGATAAATGCAGTGAGTCTCCTTAATTATTTCTACTCCATTAGATTAAGTCAACAGTTAGTTGTCAGCCAACCAAAACGTCACATCAAAATAAAAATATAAAGTACTCAATGCCCAGTCTCGTATTTTTTCCTGGCCAGGGAAAAGTATTGAGACAGAGTCCAGATGGTACAATACAGGAAATTAAATAAAAATACTCAGTGCACAAAGCTTTTTACCATCGGGCGACCAAGGCAGTCTCAGATGGCCACCGAGTGGCGTTTCCGCCGCGCTACAAGTGGAGATTTTCGGCCCAGAGAGTATAATGCAAGTAATATAAAAAGTATTCAATGGCCCACTTCAAGACCATCGGGTGACTAAGTGCCTCCTCAGATGATATCATCGAGCGACTAAGCGTCACTATTGATGAACTACCGGATGACTAAACGCCACCTCAAATGGTATAACTGATCGACTAAGCGCCACAACTAATAAACCACCGGGTGACTAAGCGCCACATCAAATGGTATCACCTAGCGACTAGCGCCATTACGGATGATAGTGTGGCCCAGAGGTTACGATACTGAATTTAAACATACAATGCGTAAAAATAAACAAACAATTGTTAAATGGGGTTAATCTTTTCCCCTCTTTTAATTAAAGGCTGAAAAACAAGCTTTGAACATAAAATAAAATGATTTTAAAGGTATAATTTAAAATTTGAAAGAGAAGCCTACCCTCCCTTCATTTTGAAAAATTTAATTTTAAAACCCAATACTAAACTATTGAAATTATTAAAATTAAAAATAAAACTATTTTGGTACCTCACACGGGAAAATCCATCGATTTTTTACCAAGTTTTGAAAACCCGATGTTGATACGAGGACCTTTGGAGTTCGGCTGCTACTGCTGCTTCTGTTGCTCGCGGTTGCATCGACCGAAGAAAAGAAGAAATGAAAATGAAAGAAGAGAAAGGGATAAGGAAGAGCTTGACTGGTGAAGGAAGGAAGAGAAGAGAGAGAGAGTGACAGAGGGTAAGAACTCGTTGTTGTCTCTCTTTCTTCTTCTTTTTTTTTTTTGTTCGCTGTTGCTGACGGACAAGAAGAAAGGGAGAGAAAGCGAAAGGCAAAGGCGTTGGAGCTGTGTGAGAGTTTTTTTTTTCCTCTTTACTTCCTCTGCTTTTCTTTAAATAAAGACTGCCTGTAGGCAGTTAACGGATGGAATTCATCCAACGCTGCCTACAGGCTACAGGGTAGCTTGATTCTTATCTTCAACAGATATTTCTATTATTTTATTATTATTTTCTTTTTAAAAATTTCTCTCATATCCTTTGTTAAATCTGAGTATTTCAGGGTCCCTCTAATTTAATCTAAATAATTCACTAGGTCAAATATTAAATTATTAATATAGTATTAAATTTTGGATAAAAAATTCGGTCAACAACTCAGTGTTTTAATAAAAAAACACCGATTTGGTAAAATTTCTTAATTCTAAAGAATCTCCTGGAGAAAATTTAATTTTATAATTAGATAGATTAAATTAATCTGATAAAAACATTCTAAAGTTTTAAAGTGTTTTGAATTATAAAACCACTCCATCTAAATGACAAAGTATTCGACGGCTCACATTTCTCAACGTAAAATAACTATTAAAAACTCGATATTTTGGAAATTTGAATATACAAATGGCTCAATTATATTACAGATTGAATATTAACTTCCTTCGTATATTTTTAGGATTTTATCTTCCCTATCCAAGTGGGGTTTTGTCACCTATAAAATTTTAGGTAGTGAAAATAGGTAGAATCAGGTCGAGATTGGCATTCCGTTAAGTCCGGATTTTAAAAATAGTGCAAGATCTAAAATTTGAGTTGAAATGAAATGAAATAACTGAGTTTCCAAAACAGCCAAGTTTTAACTCTAAAATAATATTATTAATAATCATAACTTATTATTATACCTTTAAAATTTAATTTGAAAAAGTTTTCGGACTCGAATCGAATCAAACTCAGATTCGTTGAAAAGCTCATTCAAAATTCTTCATGACCAACATAACAAAACTTATAATTATTGGCTAAAAATATTTAATTAATTAAAATCTGTCTAAATTAACCACTAATTTGGGCTGGGGTATCGCAGGTCTCATATACCATTTTACCAAATTACTACAAATGGTCTCATGTAGCATTTATCTTACCTGAATTCATAATTGGTCTACAATACAAATTTATCAAGTCACCATCACTGTCATCTCACTGTTATACTACTATCATACCACTGCCATACCGCTGTTATGCCACTATCATACAACTGTCATACCACTGGCATACCACTGTCATACCACTTCTCAATGGTTTCGCATGTCATTTATCATACTTGAAATCATAATTGGACTACTATACCAATATTTCAAGTGATTCATTGTGACACCTAGACATAAAGGTGGACTTAGAATGCTACTAATTTATATATATAAAATAAAAGCTCACCTCAAAGCTGGGGGTGGCTGCAGTGCTAAAAGGAAGGAGACTTCCTTTATAAATATGAAAGAGAGAGGGAACTGTTTGAAACAAAGAAATGGTATGACGGATCAAGGTTGGATGGATGTTGCCTTGGAAAAAATATTACAAAATGGACTTTCCAATGTAAAAATTTGCTTTCCCTTCCTTGATATTTATAGCCCAAAGTGTAGGCATGTATTGGTCATGCAAGCTGCCACCAAGCCTATGGTAGCTTGCAAGAGTCATTTAATAGCTTAGATGATTTATGCATTTAGATAACTTATTTTAATAATATATATATTATATATTTTTACTTCAGTCGGTTTGCAAAGATGCCAATTTACCATGTTGTTGTAGCTATAAATTTGTAGCTTTCACTATTCATAGCCTATATTGGTTTATAATATTATTTTATTAGAGTTATATTTCGTTTTCGTTTTCTCACTAATTCGGTAACAAAGAGACATTGTCAAAATGATCCAACTGATCCAGATCATAACTATTATAATTTCTTTTTAAAACAAATACACTTTGAAAAATAATAGATGTTAATAAAAAAATAACATTTAGGAAAATATTAAAAATCAAATTGCATTTACTTAAAGGGTATTAAAACTTTATTTTGGAAATCCAAAAATACAAGATGATAGCTTAAAACACAGATTAAACAAAGTATATTTTCTTAAAAAAATTCTACTTCTAAAATTATTTAAAATAACTAACTCTTAGATTTTGGGATCTTTTCGGGTTAGATTTAATAACATTTCTGAAAATTAAAAATAAAATAAAAGACTTTTATAATTTCAGAAATTAAATCCCTATTAAAGCAATCAATTTAACTCGAACAATGTTCTAACAATCATTAAAATTACTAAAATAACATTGTCTATGGCAAGTTACCATTTTGCCCTTCCAAGTAAAGTGGGTTGGATCAATGAGCTATCGAGCTTTGATTGGGCTGCTCCTGGATTTTTCTAGAAGCCGAAACTGTAATATTCATGATTAACAGATTAAAACATGATTTATTAAAATAAATCACATTAATTAGCTCTAATTCGGATCAGGGTATTACATCCCACCCTTCTTAAAGAAATTTAGTCTCGAAATTTAAATATAAAACCTCATATCTTTACTCCGAAAATAGACTAGGGTATAGTCTCTGCATTGTTGACTCCGGTTCTCATGTCACATGCGGAACGTCATGATGTTGCCACAGCACCTAAACCAAAGGTATGGTCTTCCTTCTGAGTACTTGATTTCGAAAACCTTGTATCTTTATAGAAACTTCTTCAAATGTCAGATCCTTGAAGACCTCAATGTCCTCATAATTTAGCACATGAGACATATCGGTTTCATACTTCTTTAACATAGATATATAGAATGTACTATGTACTCTCGCCATAGTCGGAGGAAGTGCTAGCTGATAGGCTACTTCTCCTATTCTTTTCTGAATTTCAAAGGGTCCAACATATCGAGGTGATAGTTTCCCTTTGCGACCAAACCTTTGTACACCACGGTGTGGTTCCACACGTAGGAATACTTGTTCACCAACCGCAAATTCCAAAGGTCTCCGCCTTTTGTAACCATAACTCTTTTGTCTGCTTTGTCCTGTCTTGAGACGTCATTTCATCATTTCAACTTGTTTAGACGTCTCGCGTACCAGGTATGGACCCAACAGTGCCTTGTCCCCTACTTCTGTCCAACATAGAGGTGACCTACATTGTCTACCATATATGGCTTCATAGGGTACCATTTGTATACTAGAGTGATAACTATTGTTGTATACAAATTCAATCAAAGCTAAATGATCTTCCTAACCCCTGCATATCCATGACACGTGCCCTTAGCATATCCTCCAAAGTTTGGATGGTTTTCTCTGATTGACCATCAGTCTGAAGGTGAAAAGCAGCGCTAAAACATAGCTTAGTCCCCATTTCTCCCTTTAGTCCTTGCTAGAATCTTGACACAAATCTAGGGTCTCTATCAGATACAATAGACACGGGTACCCCATATAATCTAATTATATCCTTTAGATACTACTTAGGGTAGTCAAAGAATCATTCTTTTTAATAGGTATGAATTGACTGATTTTGTTAATCGATCAACTATTGCCCAAATAACATCATTCATCTTGGAAGACTTTGGGAAACTTGTCACAAAGTCCATAGTAATATGCTCCCATTTCTATTTAGCCACCGGAAGAGGTTGCGTCTTCCCACTAGGTCGTTAATGTTCAACTTTAACCTATTGACAGGTTAGACATTTAGATAGTAAAATTGCCACTTCCCGTTTCATACCTTTCCACCTGAATAGTCATCGCAGATCGTTATACATCTTTGTACCACCAGGATGTATTACAAATCGAGAACGATGAAAGTGATCGAGTATTTTTTCTCTGCATCCGTCCGATTTTGGCACAAATAGTCTGTCCTTGAAAGTTAAACCTCCATCAGTCCTGATCTTCCATTTTTCCAAAGTAGCTCCTTCAGAAAGCTGAGTCACCAAATCTTTTGCTTCTGAATCATTCTGTTATCCCTCCATCACTAATCCGACTATTTGGGGCTACACAACCAAATTCTAAATTCTTGTTGGCCCGTTTCCTTCGATTAGCTCTTGGTCATAGTCATATAAGATTTCCAATATCTTCCATTAAAAGGATGCCATACATGCTATATTTCCATGTGACTTCCTACTTAAGGCATCTGCCACTATATTAACCTTTCTTGGATGGTAGGAGAGACTAAAATCGTAATCTCTCTAATATTACATCCATCTCCGCTGTCTCATATTCAGATCCTTCTGAATAAACAAATATTTGGGACTATAGTGATCAGAAAATACATTAAATTTCTCACCATATAAGTGATGCCTCCAAAGTTTTAATGAGAAGATGACATCTGCCAGTTCCAGATCATTAGTTGGACAATTTTTCTCATGACCCTTTAGTTGTCTGTAACCGTAAGCTACTACCTTTCCTTCCTACATTAAAATACAACTCATATCCATAAACATGATGTTCTTCTTGGTCATTGGCTAATCCCAAAAAGCTTTGAATTTCAAACACATTGTTGGGTCTTTCTCAATTCTTCACTATTTCTACCTTTGATAGTCCACCGAGATTCCTTCTGTAGACACTACGTATCCATGAAATTGCACTTGAGTTAACCAAATCTCACACTTGCTCAGTTTAGCGTACAACTGGTGATCTCTAAGGGTCTAAAGAACAATGCGTAGATGACTCTCATGTTCGTCCTCAGATGAAGAATATATCAAAATGTCATCTATGAAGACTATCACGAATTTCCTTAGGTACGATCAAAAGAAACGATTCATCAAATCCATAAACATGGCTGGTGCATTGGTTAACCCAAACGACATCACCAAAAACTCATATAGACCATACTGTGTTCTCAAAGCAGCCTTAGGAATGTCTTCTTCCCGAATTCGCAATTGATGATATCCCAACCTCAAATCAATCTTAGAGAAAAAATTTGATCCTCTTAATAAATCAAAAAGATCATCTATCCTAGGCAATGGATACTTGTTTTTATAGTTACCTGATTGAGCCGTCGTAATCTATACACATTCTCATCGATCCATCTTTCTTTTTCACAAAGAGAGCGGGTGCGCCCCAAGACGAATTACTTTGTCAAATGAAATCAAGTTTGAGAAGTTCATCTACCTGTGTAGCTAGCTCTCTCTGTTTAGCTGGCGTCATTCAGTAAGGTGCCATGAAAATATGATATGTTCCTAGCTGTAGATCAATAACAAATTCTATCTCTCAGCGTGGAGGTAGTTCAACTAAGTGGTCAAGAAACACATCCATAAACTCACACAACACCCGAGGTATATCAGATTCTACGCCAACTACATTTTCCCACCCCATACTAGCCACCACACTACCAAGATACGCTAAAAGGCCAAAAAAATTACTTCTCATCCTCTCATGAGGTATTAATTTCTCTATGAACCATTCATTGGTCGAAGAGACCCCAAAAATTCTCCTTTTAAAACAATCAATCAAAATTTGATGAACTGATAACTAATCCATGCCTAAGATCATGTCAAAGTCCATCATTTCTAAGATTAGAAAGTCATAGGACAAATCTAGATCGCAAATTCTTAAAATGCATGACATGCATTTTTTGTTTACTAATGCCTTTTTACCCAAATGTGACACTACCATCAACGGTTTACTTACTTCTACCGGTTGCAAATCCAATTTTTTCACAGCAAGATCTAAAAATAAAAGAATGCAAAGCACCGGTATAAAAAATTACTCGTGCCAAATAACTGAAAAGGGTTAGTGTACTTTCCATCATTGTATTCTCCATCGGCTTTCCATCTGAGTCCCAATTGTGTAGACTCTCCCCTGAATGGTCTGAGGACGTCCATGTCCCCTTCCTATCTATTTTGTGGTGGTCCATTCCTATGTGCCACCGAGCCTCTAAAAGTTTGCTGAGAACCTCTGCCATAGGATGATTGTGCAATAGATTGAACTGGTCCAACATTTTGTGAAGGTACGACTCTGCCAAGATAGAGGCAATCCCTAAGTACATGTCCTGCCTGCTTGTAGTGATAGAATGTCATTTCCCTTGCTATTGGGCAAGTCCTGGTTGTATGCCCCTGCCGGTTACAAAAATATCACACCAGTTGTCGTGTGTCTGCTTGGTTCGTCTGTCCTGCTGCAAGTTGGCTCTTCTTAAAGAATGACCTCTTTTGGGTGAACTTGGTCTTCTTATTGGAGGAGGTTTCTGAAAACTTTCGGTACTCCTATTGGTTAAGTCTACGGCTTTCACCTTTGAAGCCCGCTCGATGATCTCCTCCAATATGTTGAAAGTCAACACAGCCACTTGCCGTTGTAAGAATGGTCGAAGTACATTTTTAAAGTGCTGGATCTCCGCTTCATTTGCAACTATCCAAATCACATACTGCATTAGTTCAATGATTCTTATAGCATATTGTGCCACAGTATCAAATCCTTTTTGGATGTTGAGAAATTGTCCTTTCTTTGCTCCTGCGCCGTTTTAGGGTAGTATTGGGCGAGGAAAGCAATTGAAAATTCTTCCTAGGTCATAGGCTCGTGATTACAAACTAAAATTTTTGCTTTCCACCATTCGTAGGCATTTTCCTCCAGCTGACAGGCTGCCAATGTTACTCGCAAACCATCTGCAATGGCCAGAGTATTGAGGATCTTGCCAATCTGGGTGATCCAATTCTTTGCCGCACTTGGATTTTTTATTCCCGAAAAGCTTATCGGATTCAACCATTTGAATTCCTTCAGAGCCGTAGTGGCTCTCTCTTCTGGGGTCTTAATGGGAGGATGTCGTATATCCTCGGCAATCCTCTGGAATGTCTCCATTGCTATGCGCACAGCCTCTTAGGGTACATCTTGATTGGTGCGAAGTTGAGGACATGTCCTCCTTCCTCGATGGTATTTCCAAATGGTCCTGACATTTTCCTTTCATTCACATTCTTAAATATCACAAATAATTCGAAATTTTTATCAAGACATAACATATGAGTTGTGTAAAAACATAAACATGCGTCCAACACACAAATAAATATAACTTAGGTTGTATTCATATACATGAGTTGGTAGGATTTGTAAACCCTTAGTACAGCACACACATATATACATATTCATATTTTTTACAATGGTGTCTCCTATCCCTTCCCCTACATTTCCCTGTATAATCATCTGAAGAAGATATTGTCAGGACATGCTACTAACGTATGTCCCAACACTCCACATGTTAGGCATGGTACTATCCCTGAACCTCCAATGTAAGGACAGTTGGTCATGTCCTTTCCATGTCCACTAAATCCATATACTGGGCATATCATGTTGATGGGGTAAGGACAATATGTTTCATAATGCCCCTCCTGATTGCACAACCAGTAAACGTATGCTACCATGTCATTAACATTGGGGGTTGATAGTGTATACTCGGGCGAAGCTTATTGCCCTGATGATGACACTTCTAAAACTAACAGTGCTTCTGAATTCCCATATTGAACGCTGGAGTTGTCGATTGTGGTATCCACTTCTATTGGGCAACTAGGTGTTCCCTTGTCCCAAATTTCAGTATATTCCTCGTTACTTGACATATCTATATAACAAAATTCACCAAAATTGTTAGATAATGTTAAGAACATATACAATTCTAATCCAAAAATAGGTTCTAATCATGCATTACCTATAACATTCCTAAAGTTTGAGCGAATGCTCTGATACCAAGCTGTAATGCCCCGACCCGAAGGTGGGCCCTGAAAGCTACTAATTATATATATATATATATATATATATTCCATTAAAAAAATTAAAATCATAAACTAAAATAAATATTTAAAATAAAAGCTCACCTCAAAGCTGGGCGGTGGCTGCAATGCTAAAAGGAAGGAGACTTCCTTTACAAAGATGAAAGAGAAAGGGAATGTGTGAAAGAAAGAAATGGTATGAAGGATCAAGGTTGAAAGGATGTTGCCTAGGAAAAAATATTATAAAGATGGAGTATACAATGTAAAATTTTTCATTCCCTTCCTTGATATTTATAGCCCAAAGTGTAGGCATGTAATGGTCATGCAAGCTGCCACCAAGCCTATGGTAACTTGCATGAGTCATTTAATAGCTTAGATGATTCATGCATTTAGGCAACTTATTTTAATAATATATATTATATATTTTTAGTTCAGTCGATTTGCAAAGATGTCAATTTACCATGTTGTTGTAGCTTTCACTATTCATAGCATATATTGGTTTATAATATTATTTTATTAGAGTTATATTTCTATTTCATTTTCTCACTAATTGAGTAACAAAGAGACATTGTCAAAATGATCCAACTGAGCCAGATCATAACTATTATAATTTTTTTTTAAAACAAATACACTTTGAAAATTAATAGATTTTAAAAAAAAAAATAACATTTAAGTAAATATTAAAAATCAAATTGCATTTACTTAAAGGGTATTACAACTTTATTTTGGAAATTAAATCCCTATTAAAGCAATCAATTTAACTCGAACAATGTTCAAACAATCATTAAAATTATTAAAATAACACTATCTATGGAAAATTACCATTTTGCCCACCCAACTAAAGTGGGTTTGATCAATGAGCTATCGAGCTTCGATTGGGCCGATCCCGGATATTTCTAAAATCCCAAACTCTAATCTTCATGATTAACAAATTAAAACATGATTTATTAAAATAAATTACATTAATTAGTTCTAATTCAGGTCAGGGTATTACATCCCACCCTCCTTAAAGAAATTTTGTCCCAAAATTTAATAATAACACCTCGTACCTTTACTCTGCACATAGACTAGGGTATAGTCTCCACATTGTTGACTCCGGTTCGAACGTCACATGCTGAACGTCACGATGTTGCCACAGTACTTGAACCAAAGGTATGGTCTTCCTTCTGAGTACTTGAGTTCGAGAACCTTGTATCTCTATAGGAACTTCTTCAAATGTCAGATCCTCTGAGACCACAATGTCCTCATAATTCAGCACATGAGACGGATCAGGTTCATACTTCTTTAACATAGATACATGGAATGTACTATGTACTCTCGCCATAGCTAAGGAAGTGCTAGCTGATAGGCTACGTCTCCTATTCTTTTCAAAATTTCAAAGGGTCCAACATATCGAGGTGATAATTTCCCTTTGCAACCAAACCTTTGTACACCATGGCTTGTTGCCACACGTAGGAATACTCAGTCACCAACTGCAAATTCCAAATGTCTTCGCCTTTTGTTAACATAACTCTTCTGTCTGCTTTGTGCTGTCTTAATACGTTGTTTTATCACTTCAACTTGTTCAGACGTCTCGCGTACCGAGTTTGGACCCAACAGTGCCTTATCCCCTACTTCTGTCCAACATAGAGGTAACCTGCAGGGTTTACTATAAAGGGCTTCATAGGGTGTCATTTGTATACTAGAGTGATATCTGTTGTTGTATACAGATTCATTCAAAGCTAAATGGTCTTCCTTAACTCCCCTACATATCCATGACACATGCCCTTAGCATATCCTCCAAAGTTTGGATGATTCTCTCTGATTGACCATCAGTCTAAGGGTGAAATGCAGTGCTAAAACATAGCTTAGTCCCCATTTCTCCTTTTAGTCCTTGCCAAAATCTTGACACAAATCTAGGGTCTATTCAAGGTAGTCAAAGAATCATTCTTTTTAATAGGCAGGAAATGGTTGATTATGTTAATTGATCAATTATTAAGCAAATAGCATCATTCTTCTTGGAAAACTTTGGGAAACATGTCACAAAGTCTATAGTAATATGCTCACATTTCCATTTAGGCACCTGAAGAGGTTGCGTCTTCACACCAAGTCGTTGATGTTCAGCTTTAACATGTTGACAGTTAGACATTTAGATACTAAAACTGCCACTTTCCGTTTCATACCTTTCCACCTGAATAGTCATTGCAGATCATGATACATCTTTATACCACCAGGATGTACTACAAATCAAGAACGATGAAAGTGATCGAGTATTTTTTCTCTGCATCTGTCCGATTTTGGCACAAATAGTCTATCTTTGAAAGTCAGACCTCCATCAGTCCTAATCTTCCATTCCAAAGTAGTTCCTCCTGAAAGCTGAGTCACCAAATCTTTTGCTTCTGAATCATTTTGTTCTCCTTCCATCACTAATCCGACTATTTGGGGCTGCACATCCAAGTTCTGTATTCTTGATGGCCCATTTCCTTTGATCAACTCCACATCATTGTCAGATAAGATTTCCAACATCTTCCTGCTAAAGGCATCTACGACTACATTAGCCTTTCCTGGATGGTAGAAGAGACTGAAATCGTAATCTCCTAGATATTCCATCCATCTCCGCTGTCTCATATTCAGATCCTTCTTAGTAAACAAATATTTGAGACTATGGTGATCAGAGAATACATTAAATTTTTCACCATATAAGTAATGCCTCCAAAGTTTTAATGAGAAGACAACAGCTGCCAGTTCTAGATCATGAGTTGGATAATTTTGCTCATGTCCCTTCAGTTGTCTAGAACCGTAAGCTACTAGCTTTCCTTCCTGCATTAAAACACAACTCAAACCAAATTTAGAAGCATCACAAAATACATCACAACCTCATCCTTGTTTAGGTATTATCAGCACAGAGAGAGAGTCAATTTCTCCTTTAAATCTTGGAACGCTTCCGTTCTAACAGTTAGAACCAATTTTCAAGCCTCACTTGGAAGCAGTGTCAAGTCTCGTATTCTGGCCTATTCGGTCTTTTCCATTTCATATAATATCCATGAAACCATTTATAATGGCCCAACTCTAAAAAAAAATAATTAAAAATTAAAATATTATTAAAATATTAAGTTCGTACATACGACTGTGTTTAGACGAAATTAGGCTTATTTCAACTCCTTCCTCTTCCAAACAGGCAACCCTTCTTCTCTAACAGCAAACCCTTGCTTCCTCTACCTCCTTCTATTGATTTTCACCCACTAAAGGCTTTAGATTCGGATTTTCTATGCTTGGAGTACCCCTTCGCATGGTTCGTTCTCCTCCAAAGGTAAAATCTATGATCCTTCTCTTTCCCTTTCTTCTTATTTGATGAGATATAAATGGGATGTGTTGAGAATGGAATATGTGATGGATTTTAGGCATTATTTGGAGAGGAATGCATGGAAGTAATTGGGGATTTTTGTTATGGAACCTTAATGGGTGTAGATCTAAATTGAAATTTAGTTTTAAACCCATGAGAAGGAAAATGAATTGGGGAAAATGGTATATACTAATTTTTGGTGGGTCCAAATTTGAGGATTTTGCTTCTAAGCTTTGTTTTGACTTAATCGATGAACTAATAGAGATGTATTATGTTCTCTTTTATTGATTAGAGCCTTTGAACCCCGAACCTGTTGAGGTACGACCCGAAGATCAACCCGAAACATCGTGATTTTGAGGTGAGGATTGCTACACACATATTGTACTGTGTTATTGATGTGTTTGATACATGATAAATAGGATGGATGTACCCTATGCTATGTATGAGATGTTATTAATTCCCTATCATGTGATTTGTAACATATCTATTATCTTGTTATGATAATAGAAAATTTGTGAAAATATTGAAGACCCTTTTAAAAGGTTGAGATGATTTATTAATGAATTTAAATGGGTTTGTACTGTAAAAAGGGAGTTATTGGACTTAAGATGTTAAAACACCATGAGACATGTTGAATAAATTGTAAGGACTAAGAATATGTGTAAATAAACCCGATGTGTGTCTCTCAAGGTTGGTGAGTAGTCCATGTCCCTAAAATAACCCAATGTGATAATTATATTGAACGTATGAAACATAATGGAATGTGTTATGCTGCTATTGTTGTGAAATTATGGTCATTATGTGATTATGACATATATGTTGCCTATTTAATTGTGAATATGATCCATTTTGCATTAGTGACTGATGTGTGCCTAGGAGGTTATCCAGAATGTGAGTATGGGATATTGTGTTAATAGGCATGATGATATTGAAAATTACTAGTGTTGGCATGAGACCCAAAAAGTTTATAGAACTTGATTTTATAGAACTTGATGATGTACATTCTCTTGTTTGGGCCCCACTAGTATGAGTCCCCACTCCCTAGAGGAGGTTGGTGTGACAAGATAATTGTTTTGTTTAAGGAACCTTATTGGAATGGTGGCGTCGGCTATAGGACTTGGTCCTGTAGGGTTGTCGTCGAGGAGTATAGCTCCTATCATTGTAACGCCCAGCCCTTTTTCACTCGCCGAAAATCAAAGTATTTTTAAAAAAAAAATAAAGAGTGAAAGAGAGCGGGAACATCACGACGCGAGCTAAGTCCGAGCTTCCAAAGCCCGGCCCTTAACTGCCCAACCATGCGTGTGTGTTGACAAGTCCACTAAAACATTTCACACGTGATACTACGACTTGCAGAATACCCATTGCGGAAATAACATCGAATTATAACATTTACTTAGCAAGGAAGGCAATCAATATAAATTAACTTAATCTAGATTAATCATCATTCAATCCATAGCAAATAGTCTCAGCTATTACATTCTCATATACTAGCTACTCAAATTACATTGTCCATGAATAAACTTAAATAAAGTGAAACTAAGTTGTCCAAGCTCCTAAGCTTGGTTCCGATCGCGTCCTTCGTTCCGTCCATTTCCTGTGTCATCATCTAAGGTAGAAGTAGGGTGTTAGACAACGCGCCCAGTAGGTACTCCGAGTAGGGTCAACACATGGATTAGTATGAAAATCACATAGATAACATAATATCAAAACCATGCAAGTCAATACCATGTCATGGGTGTCATATGCCATGAGTCCCACCCATCATCCATATCACAAACACATAGTATCCTCTTGATGGAAACTCCTCATCAAGGTATCCCCATGAATGCCTTATCGGTCGCCTCGAACGGAGCGTGGACTCCGATTATATTACAACATAGTATTCCTCTTGATGGAAAATCCTCATCAAGGTATCCCCACGAATGCCTTATCAGTCGCCCCGAACGGAGTATGGACTCCAGTTACAAATCCATAGGAATCAGTGTATTCCTCCCCACGATTGTTTTTCGGTCCCACCGAATGAAGCGTGGACTCCGTTTACATCACAATCATCATAACCCGGAATCAGTGTGGATTCCTCCCCATGATTGTTTTATCGGAAACCCAATGGAAGCGTTGACTCCCCTCATTTGATCCCTCTCATGTCATGCATGAGATGCAAATGCCAACATGCTATGTAATAATAAACATCATAACATTTAAAATTCCATAATTGAAACATATCATTTGATACCAAAAAAACTCATCAAAACATGAATTAAAATCATCATATATACATATTCCATGGTTTTCAATAAGGTAGGAATCCTACCAACGTCCAAATAACCCGGGTCCTTGTGTTTCTGTCAAAAAACTGATCACCGATCGCGTCAAGCCGATCGTTCACGTTTGTGAAATCCCATTACGTTATTACATTTAACATATACATACATCAATTTGGTCATCCATTTAATTCCATAAAATAACCAATTTAATTATTCCAATTGATTTAAACTATTCCCTTCATCCTTCCAATTTAACCTAACCATTTGGAAAATCATATAAATATTTCATTTATAAAATCAGCAGGTTACCCATTGTCCACTACCCACTTCCCACTGTCCACTGTCCACTGTCCACAAAAACTCACTTGTGGGGTTCGGCCATACAACATGGCCGAACCTCACTCTTTGGTTTTGACCCCCTTTTTAACCCTTGTTTTATTTTACACAAAATGGGTCCAACACCATCCATCTATTGATTTATTCATCCAATCACATAAGTTAATCATTTGACAACCTAAGTTCATAAAATGTCATCTTCATCATACACCTAGGTTCATGAAAAGCCCTTCATGGGGTTCGGCCATACAACATGGCCGAACCCATGGTTCCTTATTTTGTCATTTCTCATCTTAGCCACCATTCATTTCATAGTTAATCACCTAACTTATTTACGCATAACTTAGGTCCATGAATGATTTATTAACATAAACATAGATCCACAATAATTTCCTCCATTTTCTTAGCTTGATCATTCATCCTTTAAACAAGCATAGATCTACCAAGTGATCCATCAAAATGGTTCATGGGGTTCGGCCATACAACATGGCCAAACCCATGGTTCCTTGTTTCCATGTTTCCATGGTCTAAATACATGTAAATCCATCAATATTCCTCCATCATTTTCCTCCTTTAAAACCCTTTTAAAATTACTAACATACATCCATCCTTTTCATCCTTTAAAAACCCATTGAAACTAATAATCCACTTCCATGGGGTACGGCCATAAAACATGGCCGAACCCTATGGTTCATCTTTTCCTTTTTAACAAACACCTACCCATGATTAAATCACTTGATGGGGTTCGGCCATACATATGGCCGAACCTCATCCAATCTGAAATGGAACCCATAGGTTCGGCTACACCATGGCCAAACCTATGGTTTCCTTTGTCATAATCCCATAACTCTAAACTCAACACATACCTCTTTCCGGGTCTCCTTCGTTTTCTTTATTTCGGTCTTTCCTCCTTAATCCTTCTCTCCTTTCTTATTCTTCAGCAACTTCTCTAAGTGTTGATGATGTAGATGGAAAATGGATAGAAAAGAAGAGGAGAGAAATCTCTTGTTTCCAAGAGGTGAAGTTCTGCCAAGGGGTATGATGTGCCCCTTGGTGATGTTCCTTTGAAATCAGCCCCAATTCCTTTCAATTCTTCCTTAATTCTTCTCTTTCCTTGATGCTTTGCTGGTCCTCTAAGTGTTAAGACCAAATGTGGGGGAGAGAGAGAGAGAGAGAGAGGAAGAAAAGATAAGATGGAAAACTCTCATGAAGGGGACGGCCAAGGGGTGTGGTGTCTCTTGATGATATTTCTTTGTAACAACCAAAACCCTCCCACTTCCTCATAATGGTGGCGTCTTTTGAGATGAAACTCCTCATTTCTTTCATAATGGTTGTCTTCAACCCATGAGATGAGACCCTCCATCTCCCCCAACGTTGGTGCATGTCTTCATCCCATGAGATGAGACCCTCCATCTCCCCCAACGTGTGGATCATGATGGTGTCCCTTGAGATGGAACTCTCCATCTCCTTATTCAACTCATCTCTTTAATTCAACTCTATTTAACTCACTTAAAATCAACTCAATTTAATTCAATTTGGATTCATTTCCAACTCAAAACTTGGGTTCACCCATTTATTTAAAATCAGCTCATAAATGACCCATTGGGTCCCAAATTGGCAATTGGCCCATTTAAATACATTTACCAATTGTTTTCAAACCAAACCTTAATCATCAATTCATCTTGACCCATTGGGTCCCAATTGGGCATTTGACCCAATTAAATCACACTTATCCGCTTATCTTCATTCAGACTCTATCCATGACCTGTCGGGTCTTAATTGATCCAATTAAATATATTCTAACCGTATCCACTATCTATTGGATCCTAATTGGGCCATTGACCCAATTAAATTTATCCTCTACTCAATTACATTCCAAACCCATTTACCTTGACTCATCTTAATAAATTAATCACCCTTTAATTTCACTCTTAAGAGGGAATTTCCTTTATTTCCTGGGTTAAGATCTCGGGGTGTTACAATTATGTTTTGCATTGTAGGTCAATCTTACGACTGTTTGTTGTTGTCGTTGAGGAGTCTAGCTCCTATCATGCTTCGCGTTGTAGGTCTTTCACACGACTATTTGTGGTTATCATTGATGAGTATAGCTTCTATCATGCTTCGCGTTGTAGGTTCGCTCTCACGACTATTTTGTACACTTTGTTTATAGATTGCATAAGGTTAGATACTTGTGAGCCCTACTTATGCGATACTAACATGGTAAGTCGTATATTGATCACCTTAAAGCTGACTTAATCACTAGAGTGGTGAAGGGACGCTTAGTGAGGTAGATTATCTATGTTGTATGGAGATCTCTCACTTGTAAGTCGTGGCCTATGTCCCTTATAAGATCATAATGTTTGACAACCCATTCCATAGAGGTATCATTAGGTGGACATTGTGTTCACGTTGATGAGATTGATGTCCTTGGGTGGACATAGTGTTCATATTGATGAGATTGATAGCATGACTTGAACACAGCGTGAGTGTGTAGTATGCATATTTCCTCACTGAGTATTGTTTGTGCTCACGTCTTTGCAATTTTAGGTAATATTGCACTAGATGGGTCCGAGGGACCTCAAGGAAGAGCTTAGTTATTATGCTGCTTAGGACGCCCTACATATTTGAGTTGATTATTTTATTTACTTATTTATTTGATTTGAGTTGGTGACAATGCTTTTACTGTTTTATTCTTTGAGGGTTTGTTGTAATAAATTCTATAATGTTTGATAACATTTAAGGTAGAGAATTTATATACCCTTTGAGATATTAATAGTATTTGAGCTCATTTTTTATCTCGATGATTGAGTTGTGAGTACACGTGTGTTTGCCAAGTGTGATATTCGAAAAAGTAAAATTATTCCGCGTCACGTGCCTATATTATTGGGTCAGGGCGTCACACCACTCATTGCACTAGAACTAGATTTACAAAACTTGGTTTACCGATCTTGTATTATTAAATCTCCTCACCGTAAAACGTAGAGTATCGCAGGTATCTGTTAAATAAATAGAAATAAAATGAATATACACTCATAATTAATCATATAGACAGTACAACATACATTCATAGTATAAACAATCAAACAATAAAGTAGTCACTGCCCAATCTTATATTGAGACTTTGCCCAGATGGTACAAATAAAGGTGCTCAGGCCACTACACATATTGTCTTCTGGAATTGACCATGGAGACGTATTGAGTTAGGCCTAGAGATATAAGATGCTCAGACCACTACTCGTATTATCTTCTGGATTGGACCATGGAGATATATTGAGTTAGGCCTAGAGAGATAAAAAGAAAATCACTCAGTGCCCGATTCCTTCTTTTTTACCTAGCAGCAAAGTTAATTGCTCAGCTACTGATAGCTATCAGGCTGCGTTTCCATTGTGCCATGCTGGAAGTGAATACATAATATAATATTGTAAACAATGGTTAGTATCATTTTTAATTAAGAATATGGTATAGAGAATGTCACACCAAATATTAAGATCAAGATTTAACATAAAAATCTTAACTTTAATAATCAAAACACATCTTAAGAAAAACCAATTCTGGATTCCTCGGAACCTAGCTTCGGAACTTAATACTGTGGCTTCGGAACTTCTGAAGCTATAGTCTCAAAATGTCCCAAATCTGCTTTGAAACATGCCTTCGGAACTTCCAAGCCTCGGAACCTGATACAGTGACTTCGGAGCCTTAAAGTCAAGTTCTGAGAGTTTCAGCATTGCTATAGTCTTCTTCAGCCAGCCACTTACAGAAAGTTAAGTGACAGGATAGACAGGATGATTTACGAATCCAAAAATAGATGTGCTCCTGGATTCATTTTCTACATCTAATCGTTCAGATGTGATCCTTTATGAGTCCTCTAAATTTTCGAAATGAATCAGACATAAAACGGTAGAGGAAAACCTCTGATTTTAATGGTGAAATCATCAAAACACATGAAAAATCATGGTTTCCACTAAATTTCAGAGCTCGTTTTAAGGGTCATTTCAAAACCAAATTCACTTTTGTTTGATCCTAAACTAGTTAAAATTTCAAAAGGAATTCAATACATACCTTCGCTTTGAAAATCGGTGAAGTTTTGAAGACTTTGAAAATCTTCTTCTTCAAAGCTAAGTTGCAGTATCGTATAGGAAGAAGAGAAGTTTAGAAGGAGAAGATGAAGCAGAGACAACAGCAACAATGGAGATTAAACTGTAGTTTTCCTCCCTCCCTCTCAGTGGTATATATAGAAATTCATGGTAGGTTGTTGGTGGTGTGTGATTGATCCAGGATGGGCATACAAAGCCTATGCTACAAATGCATAGCTTCTCTGATTCATGCGCAACTGCATGGGTCGGCTGTGTATTTCATTATTTTTTTATTTTATTTACATTTAAGTCCTTTTGTTTAATTCTAATAATTTAGTAAAAATTGGATTTAATTAGATGAATCCAATTGGATCAAAACGTTGAACGGTAAAAATCATAACTATTGTAAAAATTTTGAGACAAATACACTTTATAAATCAATAGATTTTAATAAAAATGATATTTTAAGCAAATTCTATCAACCAATTTATATTTATTTAAAGGGCCTTAAGATCATATTTCTAAAATCTAAAATACCAAATGATGGATTAAATCATAGATTAACACAATATATTTTCTTACAATTTTCTAACTTCTAAAATTATTTAAAAGAATTATTTCTTAAGGATCGGGTCTTTTTGGTTAAATTAATAATATTTTCTGAAATAAAAAAAATACAATAAAAGGAAACTATAATTTCAGAATTTAAATCCTTATCAAAGAAATCAATTTAACTCACACAATATTCAAACAATAATTTAAAATCATTAAAATAACATTATGCATGGTAAATTACCATTTTGCCTTTCCAACTAAGAGCTACCAAGCTCTGATTGGGCCGATCCTGGACTTTTCTAAAAGCCCCAATCTTAATCTTCATGATTAACAGGTTTAAACATGATTTATTAACATAAATCATATTAATTTAGTCTTAATTCGGGTCAGGGTATTACAGTTTTGCCCTTTCCTTTTTAAAAATCTAAAACATCTCATCGTCCGAATGCATTTCCAGTTAACTTTTCGTTCGGTAGGACATTGAGACCTTCCGAACGATTATTTCAATGGAAATGTCATTTGTTTGGATGATCTCATTTGAAATGTCATTCGTTTAGAAGGTCTCATTTGAAGGGAACAACAATCTCTCATTCATTCGGACAGCTTGATTTCTTTCTGTTTTCTTTCAATCGCAACCTCTTTTTTCTTTTCTCATTAGTTCGGACGACAAGCCAACACAGTGGGCGAAGTTTGATGGAGTGCTTGGGTGGCCATTTAGATATCTGCCCCTTCCGCTTGTGAGTTCAATTGTTTTTGCCGTGTGGCAGTCGGTCTTCTTGCTCTTCTAATGTGGGAACGGAGAGTGAGAAGGGCGAGAAATCATCGCTGTTAATCGTCTACAGCAGCGACGCCACAGTCAAAGAGTTCCTGTACAGCGGTTTTTGCGAGATGGTTGATGGTATTGCAAGAGAGTGAGGAGGGGAGAATGAGGAAGACGGTGGAGGGCATAGTAGGATTGGTGGATGAGGAAGAGGAAGAAAATGTCGAGTAGAGGGAAAGAAGATAGGAGGCGAAAACAGAGGAAAAGGCCGAGATCGAAGAGGAAGAGGAGGTAAGCATTTGCATCCCACTGTGAGTTCCTGTGCAGCTCTTTATTTCTCCATTTCATTCTCCATCTCACCATTTCAATCTCCCAAATCACCATATCCAATCCAGTGGCAAGAAAACTTTTCACAATCCTCACCCTTTGTCTCTCTCGATCGAGCAGAGCACTTTGCTTAGCAAACTTTGGGGATGGATTAAGAGCTAAAGCTTGGGGACAGTTGGAGCAGAGAACCATTCTTTTTTTAATTTTTCTTTCTTTTCTTTTTCTTTTTAGAAGTAGTGCTGGATGAGCAGAGAGGCTGTAAGAGACAGACGAATTGAACATCAATGTGCTGCGTGATAGGCAGCACGTGGTTGCATGTCAAGGCTGAACACAACATCTTCCAAACGAACGAATGGTGTTCCCTTTCCGCTTGTAAGTCGGGAGCGACAGCGAGAGATGGAACGTTCGAATGAGAAAAGAAGGATGGAAAGGGCATCGTCTGAACGAACGAGTGGAAGTTTTTTTAGACAATGAGGAGACCGTCCGAACGAATGACATTTCCACTAAAATAATCATTCGAACGGTCTCATCGTCTGAATGAACGAAAAATGCAAGGAGGTTTCGTTCGGACGATATAGAGAGATTTCAGTTTTTTTAAAGTGGAAGTGCAAAATAGTAAATGGCCACCTTAAAATCGAAATCGAGTGTCTCCTAAAAGAAAATTCGGGTGTCTATATGGCCACCCTATAAAGAACGTGTTTATTTTCAACTTAGTTCCACATGTATTGGTGGCAGGTAGAGACGTTTGCCCAAAAATTACTACAGACGTCTCCAATTGAAAATGAGAAGAAACTCTCAACAGATGCATTAAAAATGTGCCACATCACCTCAGCACTTCAGCAGTCGATCGCAGGACTTTAACAACTCAGTATTTCAGCAGCTCATAAGTCCATTTTACCAATATATTCGCAACCAAGGGTACAAATCTCGTGGAAACGAGGTATCGGTCGATATCTCTCTCTCCTCAATTTTTTTTTTTTTACAAACATCGGTGGTTTATTATTTTTTATGAAAAAAAAAAAAACAAAAACAGCCGAGTTCTAAAAAATTGAAAAACATAAATATCGGTCGATATCCAACCGATATGGACTAATATTGGCCGAGATATTGGACTGGACCCATGGTCGATATTCGAAATTTAAAAAAAAAAAATTGATATCTATGGATATCGGCTAATATTTGGCCGATACATATCACCTAGATATCGGCCGATATCCATATCATATCAGCTGAGACTTATACCCCTTCTCTCAACACTTTTGTATCTCTACACTTCTGCATCTCATCAATTTAGCATTTAATAAGGCTGCGACTGAAGCAGACTGGGCCAATTTGGAGTCTACCTGAGTCTGAATTTAAATCCGTATTCCAATCAGGGGTATAAATCTAGGCCGATATTGTTCATATCGGTCGAGATATATCAGGTATTTTACGGTCGAGATATCTCGGCCGATACGCACAGTATCGGCCGTACTAGTGAGATCTCGCCGATATCAGCCAATACACATTGGGGAGAGAGAGAGAGAGAGAGAGAGAGAGATCGGCCAAGACGTCGATATCTCGGTAAAAGCAATTTTTGTACCCCTGATTCCAATTAATGAGCTTGACCAAAATGATCCGAATTAGTCAAACTTGAGTCTAGATTCCAAGCCCAAAATGTAGATGTAAGCTTATTAGGATCAAACTTCTTTGGATCTATTTGTTCTATTAAAATATAAGCTATATCAGGGATCCAAATATCGGCCGATACGAATCGTATCGGCCGATATGCTGATATCCCGGCCGTATCATATCGGCCGATATCACAATATCAGCTGATATCGGTCGTTTTTGTAAAAAAAAAAAAAAAGGAGGAGAGAGAGAAATATCGGTCGATACCGAATTTTAAACTCCTGAACTATATATTACATCAATTTTACATTTATACAAATATTAATACAAAATATTATTAAATAAGGTTAAATTTTATATATTATTTCTTAAATTTAGGATTTCGAGCCAAGATCAACTTTCATGTGCTAGGCTAGGCTTGACCAGAATTCCAATTTGGGCCTCACATTTTAGCCCCGAAAAATGAGCTTGACCTAAGATCAGCTCAATCCAATTTGATTTTTTTTTTGGTTTTTCTATGCAAGTTAGAATTAGGCCTAGCTCAACTTATTGCATTAAATTTTAGACAACTTTTAAAATTTGAATCGAATGATATGATTCAGCCCAATTCAACCTAAACTGGTCTCTAAAATGATTTTTCTTGAAACGGTTTAATTTGTTCATGATCTATTTTTTTTTATTATTTTTTTCTCATCTTCTTTTTCTTCAACAATATTATTTTCTACCATTACTATTTTTGATTTATTGCATCTTAGTTGTAATGTCATTTAGATTTTTCATAATTTTTGGCTTTTATTTTAACAAACAAATTATCATATATTTCTGATGCAATGCTAAAATCTCACACTTTAAACGAATAATCCAGCACTTGAAGATAATTAGATAAAAATAGTTTAATAAGAAGTTTGGTTTTTAAACATTATTTTAGCAGTTAAGTTGATCGTAAACAGATCGAGTTAGAAGAAGACTGAGTCACCGAGCCTAACAGCCAACGGTTACCAACTTCAAATCTTCAACCACTTCCACTTGAATTAACCGTCGGCGACCGATATTGTTTCAAATTCAAATGAAAGTTGTTGTTTTAAAATTCAAAATCATTTGACGGTTACTGTTGGACATTGATAAAATGGGATAGAACAAAGGAGGGGACCCACCCTGGTGGTGTCCCTGTCCACGGCAAAGAGAGGAAGAATCAGGACAAGAAAGAGAGTATACCCAGGGCCGGATAGACACAAGTTGAGGCTTAAGGCAAAAAGTTTAAATGAGGCATTCTTGGTATTTAACATATTATTATAAGTAATATTTAATGAAAATTTTAATTATATATGATAAAAATAATTTATCTAAAATTCTTATATATATCTCTTATTCAAATATCCAGCTAAGCTCAAACTGAAAATGATTTCTTCATCTATATTTTGTCATTGAGTTTGGATGAGGAACTATTTATATTCTCATTCTCCTTGAAGAGAATGATGATTTACAGTCGTTTTTCTTCAACTCTTCATCCATTCGACTGCATTGTGTGTAGGACATTTCAAACAATATCTTTAACTTTTAATTCTAGCATAACCAAACATTTTCAGCATTTCAACATCATTTCAAGCCGGAAGAAATTATTATTCTACCAATATTCAGATATTTAAACCTCAAAACTCTATTATTTCAATATTTCCATTGGGGCATTGCGAATCTAGTATCAATCACAATTCACCAAATAAAAGAATAAATAACTCAATTAAAAAGGCAATCAAAAGACAAATGAATTAAAAGAATAAATAAAGTAATCAAAAGACAAATGAATTAAAAATCTGCCCCCAAAGTTCAGCTAACACAAGTAATGGTTGGCTTGGATCAAATTAGATGGTAAATGGGGAAAAACTAATGTTGTTTCAAGGGGCTGAAACAACAATCTAAAATCGCAAATTTAATTAAATTAGAGAAGGTTCCTTCAAATTTATCCCACAGATAAATCTGAAATCTTCAATTTAATTAAATTTGAGAAGAATCCTTCAAATTTATCCCACAAATAAATCTTGCCTCAAAATAGTGAAGCCCAAAGCTGAAATCCATCTCCAACATGAAACCAATTTGCGGAATGGCTAATGGTTGGTGTTGGATCAAATTAAGTGAGAAGGGGGGAAAATTAATGTTGTTTCAAAGGGTTGAAACAACAATTTAAAATCTCCAATTTAATTAAATTAGATAAGGTCCTTCAAATTTATCCCACAAATAAACATGGCCTCAAAATAGTGATGTCCAAAATTGAAATCCATCCCCAACATAAAACCAAGAGTGGGCCTTCTTTTAAATGAGGCCTAAGGCGCCGACCTAACTTGTCTTGTGGTTAGGCCGCCCTGAGTATACCTGTTCATTTTCCCTTACTAAGATTCAAGATTTCCAGATGGGTTTTGTGTAGAGAAAATCCATAGAAAACCATACTCCTTGGTCATTTATTCTGGAAAACAAGTTGCAGTCTGAAAATGGCTCTCAAGGCCATGCCGACGAAGTGGAGCAGGTGGCGTGCATGCACCATATTCCATACACTGGGCAGGCTATCAATCAGATATAGAGGCTTACATTTCAAGTTGCCTCATTGTTGGCTTGCTGCAGCAAAACAAGATATCACCAACTGATGCAATCTCATTACCCACATGTCCAACGAATTAGGGTAACTTTCACTTCTTGTGAGTTATTCTCAAAGTGGGCCACATTGATTAAATGGGTCTAAAGTTTTGAAGAGGAAGAGAGTCGGCCAGACACAAGTTGAGATTTAAAACAAAAAATCTAAACATCGCCTTTTTTGTATTTAATATATTATAAGCAATATTTAATTAAAATTTTAATTATATATAATAAAAAGAATTTACCTAAAATCTACTTTTCTTACTTTCTGAGATGCAAAATTACTAATTAAATATTTGTATTCAAGTTTTGTTAGAATTTCATTTTCAATTGATAATATGGCTAATTCACTTAATCTTTCTTGTGACATTGTTGATCGTTGATAAGATTTTATCAATTTTAGTTTTGAAAAGCTTTTTTCTGCCGAAACAACTGTTACCGATATTGTCAATAATATTCGGTATGCAATAAAAGTATTTACAAAAGAATAATCTAGCGTTTTAATATAATTCAAAATTTCAATTGGAGTTATTATTTCTGTTTGTAACATTTCTCTTAAGACTTTTAACTCTGAAAACAAATTTAAACCATCTATATCAGAAATCTCATTATGTTTCAAAACACATTCAAGATTAAGACAATATTTTTTCAAATTATCATCATTTAATAATTTTAATTTTTTAAAATCATATAAAAAACCAAAAATATCTTCATATTTTTTAAATTGTTCAAACATACTTTGAATTGAAGAAATCGTATGATGTACTATATAAAAAATAACCAACTTTAACAGATTCTTTGGCTGATTGCGTTAATTCATCATCAACATTTTCATCAAACTGTTTTTCTACGAATTTTACTCTTTCATTAAATTTAGGTTCTATATCTATTTTAGCTATAATCTCTTTAGCTTCAGTAAGAACTGATGTAAATCCATGTTCTCTATAATTATTAAAAAAACTAATAAGACTTTTTAATTGATCTATAGCAACATCAATATGCATGTTTATAGCTTGTAATTTCTTACTAACTAAGTTAACAACAAATAATATATCATACCAAATCGTCTTACCTAATAAAAATTCAAAATTTTCGATCTCATATATAGCTAAACCTTCAGCTTCCCAACGTGTTTGTGACAATGGCTTTATAGTTAAAATAGATACATTATCTTTTAAAAAAATTCACCTCTTTGTAGAAGAAGAAAATAATGAATATATAAGTTGTACTACTCCAAAAAAGGATATAGCTTTAGCACATGAGTATGCCATATCATAAAGTACTAAGTTTAAATTATGAGAACCACATGGTGTGTAAAAAGCTCTAGGATTTGCATCTATTAGTCTTTTTTGTACACCTTGTTGCTTTCCATTTATATTTGATCCATTATCATACCATCGTCCTCTTACATCATTAATATTAAGTATTAAATTTTTTATTACATTTAAAAGTTCATTAAAAAATCATCTTCCAGATGTATCGTCTACTCTTAAAAATTCTAAAAATTATTCTTCAATTTTTATTGGATCTATTGAAACATTCACGCAACGCAATATTAGAGTCATTTGTTCTTAGTGGCTTGCATCCAGAGTACAATCAAGTATAACTGAATAATATTTTACCTCTTTAATTTTTTTTAATAATTGTACTTTTAATTTCAGCCGCTAAAATATGTATTAATTTATTTTGTATATTATGTCCAAGATAATGATTACAGATGTCCATTTTTAATACGATGAAGATGTTCTTGCATTATTGGATCAAATTTTGCAATCATTTCAATCAAAGCTAGAAAATTTTCATTATTTTCTTCATATATCTTCTAATTACTTCCACGAAAGGGTACGTTATTTTTATAAAGAGTTTCCACAACAGCAATAATTCTTAAAGAGTGTTTTTTTTCAATGTTCTTTCTCTTTGTTAATTTGTTCTTGAATATTTTTATCGATTATCTTATTTTTTAACAATCTTGATTCTAAATCAATCCAACTCTTCATATTCATAAAATGTTCATTTGTTGGTTCATGATGTTTAAGCTTATAACTAAGATTTCTCCAATCTCTAGTTTCATTCGTAACTAATACACTTTTACTCGGTTTTGAATTAAACAACTTGCAACAAAAACAAAATACCAAATCCATCTCTTTTGAATATACTAGCCATTTTCTATCATACTTTTCTCCATTTGATAATACTCTAGTATAATAGTTAGTAGAGAAATGCGTAGAGTTTTCATCCATAGGGAATTTTATATTTTTCTCTCTAATTAGACATCTTTCTACTAATAAATCTCTTATTTTTTTATATATACTTTCCCATCGTCTTGGATCATAACTAATTGTAGAAATAGAATCAGATATTTCATTTTCTTTTCTTGTTTCCTTTTCTTCTAAATTTTCTTGAGTATCATTATGAATTTATTCATTGTCATTCTTTTGTACCGTTAGCTCATCATAGTTTAATTCTGTTAAATGAACAGGTTATTCATTTGTTAAATCTCCATTCAAATTATTTGTTAAATTTTGTTTATTGCAAGTAACAAATTTATCAAGAGTCTCTTTTTGAGATTGAACTCATTTTTCTATTCTTCTCATTTTTTGAAGTTTTTGAAATCTAGATTCACATTTTTTAGTAGACATATTTATGATTAAAAAATAATTATAAATAAGAAAAAAAAACCTTTAAGATTAAAGAATAATTAAAAAGAACTAAAATTGAAATGTTAAAGAACAATAAAACCTGGCACTGTGACAATAAGAGAATTGATGATAGTTGAAATGTCCTTTATTATTCAACCAAATCACCAAAGATCTTTAAATTAAAAGTGACAGCTTGATCTGCAAAGAGGAAATATATTGTTAAGTAAAAAATTATAAGCTTGAAAATAAACTTTAATTAAATAATGGCATCTATTCCTCATAACTAGTGATGGGTAGACTGGACTTTGCTCCACAAATCAAGTAATCAACCATTCAATTTTGCAAACATACCAATTGAGACTGCTCTATTATAAAAGCAATTGCGAGAGATCTAATGTTTCATCTATTTGTAAATTGTATTCTGTTTGTAGTATTAGGTATGTGGCTCATATTACACCTAATAATTTTAGGAGATACAGTCTACTCTTAGAAGGACTCCAGGGTCAGCCTAACAAAAAGACAAGTTAGGCCGGCGCCTTAGGCCTCGTTTAAAAGAAAACCCACTCTTGGTTTCACGTTGGGGATGGGTTTCAATTTTGGGCATCACTACTTTGAGGCCAGGTTTATTTGTGGGATAAATTTGAAGAATCTTATCTAATTTAATTAAATTGGAGACTTTAAATTGTTGTTTCAACCCTTTGAAACAACATTAATTTTCCCCCTTTCCCACTTAATCTGATCCAGCACCTACCATTAGCCATTCCGCAAATTGGTTTTATGTTGGGATGGATTTTAATTTTGGGCTTCACTATTTTGAGGCCAGATTTGGGATAAATTTGAAGGATCCTTCTCAAATTTAATTAAATTGAAGATTTCAGATTTATCTGTGGGATAAATTTGAAGGAACCTTCTCTAATTTAATTAAATTTGAGATTTTAGATTGTTGTTTCAGCCCCTTGAAACAACATCAGTTTTTCCCCATTTACCACCTAATTTGATCCGACGCCAACCATTACTTGTGTTAGCTGAACTTAGGGTGCAGATTTTTTAATTCATTTGTCTTTTGATTACTTTATTTATTCTTTTAATTCATTTGTCTTTTGATTACCTTTTTAATTCAGTTATTTATTCTTTTATTTGGTGAATGGTGATTGATACTAGATTAGCAATGCCCCAGGGAAATATTGAAACAATAGAGTTTTGAGGTTTAAATATCTAAATATTGGTAGAATATTAATTTCTTCCGGCTTGAAATGATGTTGAAATGCTGAAAATGTTTGGATATGCTAGAATAAAAGTTAAAGACGTTGTTTGAAATGTCCTACACACAATGCAGTCGAATGGATGAAGAATTGAAGAAAAACGACTATAAATCATCATTCTCTTCAAGGACAATGAGAATGTAAATAGTTTCTCATCCAAACTCAATGACAAAATATAGATGAAAAATCGTTTTCAGTTTGAGCTTAGCTGGATATTTGAATCAGAGATATAAATTTTAGATAAATTATTTTTATCATATATAATTAAAATTTTCATTAAATATTATTATAATATATTAAATACCAAGAATGCCCATTTACTAGAGTGGTATTGACATGTTGAGCAACTTCCAATTTTAACCTGTACAAAGATGGGACGATTGGAGACAAACGAACATTCACTGTCTTTTCTATCTCACTATGTTTTGTGGTACCATCAATTCGCAAGAACATGTAGTCCTTTGATAATATCTCTTCCTGAGAAGAAAATAGCACAGGAAATGCGCTTAAAAACTACTTCTAAGACATTCAAAGAAGACTAAAGAAATGTCATCAACTCATCATCGTGTCTTGCGGAGCTTAGAAAAATTACAAAATTCAAAACATGTTACGGGAAGAGTTTGAAACAACTACATCAAACACCACAAAAGGCAAAATTGTGCACAACCAAGAGGAAGAAAAGGGTTGTTGGCACCACAAACTTCTATCTTTTGAAGTTTCCTATATATATATATAAAAGGATCTTTCTGATTTGAGAATATACATTATTCAATAATTGCACTCAATTTGTCTTTTATTCAGCCCCTACCTCATCATCTATGAGGCCATGACCCATCTTGTTCGAACCTTGTCCTATTACCGTCAGATTCTCTGTCCTAAATCCACACCTAGTTCGATTTTGATTTCGATCCGCCATTCTCTGCAACCCCAACTGTTCAATTTTATTATTAAGATGAGATTTCAAATTCTCTGCAACCCCTGGTACATGTATATTCCATTCATCTTCAAAGATTATTACCCCTCAACCATGGTAATAGTTCCTCAATCCTCACCAACCCAGCCAACCATTTATAGAGAACAATAACAAGCCAAAAACCATTAAAGAGCAAGGGAAAAAACCCAAAGAAATTAAAGCTTAGAAGTGAACACCAACAAAGAAGAAAATCAAAACCTATTACAAAGTAGAAAGTACCTGAGATTGATAGGGAGCAAGCCGAACGAGAGCAAGAGAGAGCCAGAGAGGGGTGAGAGAGGAAGAGCAGCGAGAGACAGAGAGAGGGAAGAGAGAGCGGCTAGAGAGGAGAAAAAATAAGGTTTCTTCCGTTGAAGGGACTTAAAAAGAGAGATAATTAAGTTTGGGATAAGTTTACGGTAATTATGAAGCACCGAAATTTGGGCCTAAATTTTAATGGTAACTTAAGAAAATCGGGCATTTTTAATGTGTGGGCCTGCGGCCACTTATCTCACCTCTCCCAAGAGCCGGCCCTGAGCTGAGATTGTCAGGTCGATATAAAATCTCCAAATATAGTGAAAGTTTTTATCTAGATTGACACTTGAATGTTTCCGTACTTCAAAGAGTTTTACCACGTTACAGTCTCCTTTCATTATATTGTATTACCGGAAAGATCTATTTTTTGAGTCACACTCCTTCATTCAGAAAACGCGTAAAGGAGTTGAACAAAATCTTGATCATTAGTTTTGCTCATGAGCACATGCAATGGGTCGGGTCAATTCTAATTTGAGTTCAACTCACCAACTTCCGATCCATAACTTTTTATTAATAATTTGACTCTAGTTGGGGCCCAACAAATTTAAAAAATTGGTTATTTGACCTTCAAGAATTTGAATGTATTGATTTTTTTTTATTAGTCGGTCCATTTAATAATTCTGTTGATCAATCTAAAATGCTTTTTATGCAATAGAGATATGGGTTATTAATATCAATACTAAAAAGTATTATATAGTACGAAATGTACCAAATAATTCTATTTCAGCATAGAAAAATAAGATTCACAATGAGCATCTTAATCCATCTAAAAAACTAGTTTATAAAAAAAAAATATAGTTATTAAACGGGTTGAATTTATATTGGTTTTTGTAAATAATAAAAAACCCTCACTCATCATATTAAATGTGCATATGTGGAGGTGGATTCCAACAATGGTACTAAAGAACAATGTCTCAAACATTCTAAACTTTGAGATTTCATAATTTTTATATTTATAGTCCATTTTTAATTTTTTTTAATTAAAAATATTTTTAATGGATCTAACTTTTTATGTCCAAGTATATTTAATTGTTATGTTTTATTTAACATGGTAGATGGGCTTGATAATAAATGTCATTTATCTTATAAGGTTGTTTTTCCTAATAAACTAATTTGCACTAAATATTTTTTATTTCAAAATTCTAGGGAGACTCTTCAGGTCTCCTCCTTCAAGAAGGTTGCTCATTTAAATTTGAAGCAAACCATACATTTTTTTGACGAGAAATATAGGTAATGAGTATTGACAAAGACAGTGGGTGAGTAAAATGTGAACACAATTTGATTACCCTATGGCCTAACCTTGGTGTGCCCTAGGTAGGGATGCAATTAGGGTCAGGTTTTGGCCTGACCCTCATGACCCAACCCGAGAAATCATGTGGGTCGGATTGGGTTGAGAAGATAAAAACCCGCATGAAATCCGTGTCAGGTCGAGTTGAGGATTTTACAAATTAACCCGACCCGACCCAGCTAAAATTAGGCTAAAATGGCTTCAGAATGCGGGTCGGGTCAAAATTCGAGTTAGAATTTGGGTCGGATCGGGTTGTGAAGTTCGGGTTGAAAATTCAATTCGGGGCGGGTCGGATTCCATATATATCAACTCGGGTCAGGTTGGGTTTTAAGGAACCCGACCCGCCCGTCCTGAGTTGCAACCCTAGCCCTAGGGGTAGTGGGCTCACCCGTGGGGGTTTTAGTAGGACTGTGTCTGAGTTTCCCACAAGTAAATCCAAAAAAAAAAAAAAAATGAACATCATTTGATTATTTTAGCCTTATGAATTTGGACCTTTAAAATTTGAGAGTTATAAGCAGTTGATTTTTTGTGGCTCCTATATAAAGTTATGATAATTGGATGGAATAGTTTTATTTAATTGTATCATCCATAAAATTCTCTATTCATCATATCCAACCATTTGCGGACCGGACTATGATAAATATATTGTCTCCCATTTAAAGTAAGTACTCCAATTTCTCTAGTGTTGATTTTTTTTTTTTTTGGAATTTTATCAAATTTTGTATCATCATTAATTATTCAGCTTTATGTCAAAATGGCTAAAAAATTAAAAATTGGCCTAGTTTTTAATATCAAGCATGTCAAAACAATTAGTTTTAGGTTGACATCATAATCATCCCACATATCATTTTTTAAATTTATTTTTATACTAATAGTTGAGAATATATTATTAATAGCAACTAAAACAATAAAACCAAAATAATTGTTGAACAACTGAGTTATTTAAGTGTTAAGCTGTTGAATTTCTAAAGTGCTGAACTGCTCAACGGGATTGTTAAATAGCTAAACGGGATTGTTGAGGTGCTCAACATAGTTGTTGAGCTCCTAAATAGGACCGCTCAACTGCTAAATGGGGATGATGAACGAAATGTACTATTGAGTTACTGAAATTGGATTGTTGAGTAATTCATGAGAGATAGTTTGGCCCGTGAAAAATTCGCTTGATGTGCTCTAAGAGGTTTGGACACTTTGGTCTTCCTGTCCTAATTATATGCACTTTGGTACCATAAGACATCTCTTTTTAATTTTTGACATATGACATCTTAATGGGTTCCATAAGACATATCATTTGATTTATATTTATTCAATCTATTTAATTTAAAATTATTTTTTTAAAAGATATATTTTAATCTTTTAATATAAAGACACAAGAATAGATGGTTGAGCCTTGACACAAGTTTCAAAGACTCTTTTAAGTTTATAATTTTGTTTTCAAATTCAATCATTCATTTTTATAACTTTATATAAAAAATATTTTTAAAAATATTATATTAAATAAATGTAATAAATATTAGTCAAATGACAACTTATGAGACCCAAATCACCCAATAAGAGATGTCTTGTAGCAAAAACTAAATAATAAAAAATAAAAAAATAAACCTTGACTGTACCCATAGTCACAAATACCGTTCTCGGGATATTAGCGGCTATTGATAATATCGGGATATTTTCAAACTCTTGGATTTTTATCAGGAAATTAATGGAAAAATCTCGTAGAAAGTATAATATTTAAAAAATAATAAATAAAAATATCAATATGGAATCTATCGGTATTTTACCATGAATTTATCAGAAATTTATCGGGAAATTATCGTGAATTTATAGAGAATTTACCGTAGTGCCGATAAATCTCAAGATATTAACGACAATTGGTATTTTGCCCAAAAAAACGTGATAAATTTAAAAATATCAGAGATATTTGTGACTATCTTCAATCAAAAGTGCTCGATAGTCTTGAAGATAACTTGTTTCAGAGTGTATTTAAGGTGTATATTTAATTTAAATGAATATTAATTAAAGTTGAATAAAATTTTGATGGACACCATTGAATTAATAATGTATTACTTTTTAATTTTTTTATTCGAGAAGAAGTTGGAGTTTTGAGTTTCTTTCGTTTTCTAATTATAGTTGAGTGAATAGAAGTAAGACTGATACTTAGACTTGTTATTATTTCTTATTAAATGAATAATGTTACAGTAATGTTACATGCTACGATAGATTAAACAATATTCATGATTGATAAGGTTAGAGTAGTGTATGTGGAAAAAATCATTTACTGAAAACTGATTTACAAAACTTCGTGTAAACTTTTAATTAAAGTCTTTGATTAATAAAAGTTATCAAATATTTGTTTTAAAATTTAACTAATTACTCAATTTAAGAATTGTTTTTGAAAGTTCACAAGGAATAATTTCTCAAACGAGACAAGTTGAAGAGTTATCATCCATCCACAGATGGTATTTATACATGATACATCTATTGTAGGTCTTGCAATTTCAATTATTTAAATATTTAGATCATGTCCACACCACACGGTGTTAGAACTTAATTATAATCATGGTGGATTAATGATTTTTTAAGAAATGATCATATGTAAGAGTGCAAATATGACCTAAGATCAAGTATCAAATGGTATTTCAAGTATATTGATATTTTGTAAAGTTTACTTATCAGTAAGATATTAATTTTGAATGAAAGTATGGTAAGAACTGTTTTTATGAAAAGATTATTAATGTATTATATAGATTTAAATATTGACTATTAAAGATACTAAAAAGCTTAAATTTAAATATTGGTCAATAAAAAAAATAGAACTTAAGACTTAACAATATTACTATCATCTTAACCTTGGTGTGCATTAGGAGTAGGTGTCCACCTCTGGAGATTTTACGCGGGTATCCTCCAGTTTCTCACATATAAATTCAAAAAATATTACTATCATCCTATTATGTCCTACATCCATGCTACTCATTTAAAAAGTTCTATACTCTCTAAAATTTCCAATGATATTGGAACATGGGCCTGAATTTATTATTGCTTATTCAACTAGTGACTTTATATAAACAATTTTATTTATTTGACTGAGCACCTTGCAATTTTGAGCGTTTTATTTATTTTGTTGATGTGAAATGTTTTGGCAACGAAGATAAAATTATGTTAAATATCTATTCATATCATCAATAGATACTATAAAAATCATTCTCATGTAAAACTATAAAAATCAACATTTTTGTTATTCTCATCAAAATATTTCTTTTTATTGAAGATAAATGAGGCGGCGAAACTCTCCTCTTTTCTCATTAAATTTTTGTATTGTTCCTATGAAAAGAATTTTTTTGAAAAGAGAGAAAAATATCGCATTTTATGTTCTTTAGAAATAGCAATTATCAGAGGAATCTCATTTTCATAACATAAAAATGACAACCGCAACCCCAATCCCAATGCTAATCCCAATCACACACACCATCTTGGTCCAATGGTACCAATTTGGACAATATTTTGAGCCCAACAAGCCAATCCTACCCGTTTAATCCAGTTTGGGTACTCCCTGCTCTAACTGGTGGCTCACACGTAAGAGAGGGGAGAGATTTTTTGGAAGATTTCATGGCCAGGCTCTTTCCAACTCAAGATTTTTATTGGGACAGAGTTTGGATCTCCTAAAAACACTTCTCTTTAATTGAAGCAAAATATACAGACAAGTGTTGGTCCTCTCGGGTTTACTACTAATTAAAATTAAATGAAAGAGAAATTCAAAATCCATTCAAATAACAAAATTATAAGATTTCTAATCATACTATTTAGGACTGTAAACTGAACGGTTTTACCCATCTGAAAATCTTTTATTTCAATCGCTCATTTAAAAGTTTTATATCAGATAATTAAGAGAGAAAAAATGTGAAATTACTCTTGGCGGCAGGATGCATCTTTTAATTCTTCTTTTATTTGATACAGTAAATGAGACTACTTGTTTTCTTTTAGTTTTTGCCGTAAATTACTTGTAGGGGTAAAATCAATGTCTAAAATATCAACTATAGTTTCAAATATACCATATTTTTATCAGCAAAATACTATTACCGCATTAATAACGATAGACGCTGTAGTAAATTTTCGATAAAATCTCATTAAAAATGCGATAAACGGTAATATCCCATTAAATTATTTATTTTAATAAAAAATATTTAATAATTATTTTTAAATATTATATTTTTATTAAGATTTTCCTGTTAATTTTTCAATAAAAATTCAAGAATTTAAAAATATTCTGATAACCATTAATACGGTGAAAATAGCATTTGTGAGAATGGTTAAAATAATACCTTCACATTAGTAATTGGGCCCACAGATCAGAGGAGATGAATAGAGAAAGCAAGGGACTGGAATGTCTGCTTTACTCAACCGTGTCCACAGATGTAAGAAGCCAAAGCATCCACACATATAGTTGTAGAAGGAATTCCTTTGTTCAAAGTTGTAGGACACGGGAAAGAAGAGTTGAACCTCGTCACTGTTGTTGAAGAAGTGGCAGCTGAGACTATGGCACTACAGATTTCCTTTGCAGCAACGTCGCCAAGGATGCTGCACTTGGATGGTTCTTGCTCTTTCAGACAGCAAGCCATCCTGCCCGCCCATATGAAAAGAAGGTTGGTTGGGAATGGGACGAGCATCGAGAGGGGGAGAAGAGTGGAGAAGTCGGTGGTGAGGTCGAGCTTGGAAGTGGTGGAGCCAGTGGTTGGACAAGTAACTGCAGTGAACAAGGACACTTTCTGGCCTCTCGTTGGCGCTGCGGGAGATAAGGTCGTCGTTCTCGACATGTACACTCAATGGTATATACTCTTCCCCTCTCTCTCTCTGCCCATCAGATCATGCTAATCTTCACTTGTGAGTTTCAATGAGATAAATCATTGAATAACCTTTCGTACTTGGATCCAACAGTGAGGATGAGTTTAGATGGGAGTCAGTGATGTCAATTGGGTGATGTATTGAGCGATATTGAATCAATCATTAGATGGGTATCATATCAGTTCTCAAAAAATGATATCTGTGTCACTGCATGAATTATGCATAGCCTCAAATTCGACTTGGCAAACAAATAAGTGCAATACAGCTAAACGAATCAAGTCATTTGCAATTTTTTACTTTCAAAAACGTCGTAAATGTAACTTTTTTTGTTACTAATTAGGAATAGTCTACAAATGATGAATGGGTATAAAACTTTTACCTCTGAAGAACTATATGTATGACATTTTGTATCATCCATCATACATGGGTTTGAGTTGGGGGAAGAGAATGGGTGAAGAGGAAGATGAGGCGATGTCCTGTTTTGCCTGTTGGGACATTGAGTGAATATCACATATTGAAGTTTTTTTTTGTTCATTTTGAGTTTCCATTATTTAATAATTAAAATAGGACTCGCCTTATAAGATACCTATAACCATTAAAGCAATGGACGGCTCAACCCATGGTTATAAGATTAGAAATTTAGCCACCAACAGATCATAAGCAACTACACTAACAAATTCATCAGTATCCCTATTCCTCTCCAAGTTTTAGAAAAGAGACCTCTGACAATCCATCCACTCTTTATAGACCATTAAAAGATTATCCTCCTACCACTGGAGGACCCAAAAGGGAGGATTCCAAAAGCTTCAGTTGCTCTGTAATTGTCAATTTTTGGCTCAATTTGAGTTCCCAGCTGGTTCTGAACTTGAGATATGCAAGACAAGGCCAACCATCGCTTTAACTCAGACAAGAACTCACCCAACTACCTAAGCCATTTTAACCGTTCCACCTACTCATACTTGTCCAGGATTTTCAATTGAGTATCCATTCATGTATAGTTTCTATTTCAATTGGAGTTGAAGCGTGGTTCAATGAACAGAGCATACTTTTCCTCCACTCACCACCTCCTATCCCCCATTCAAATCAGAATAACAAACCACTTTGATCTCCCTTTTGCTGAGAAGACCATCTTTATAATATGGAATTTGGTCCTAATTACAGACCTCATGGCATACTTTTTTAACACCCTACCCCCAAACCCAAACTTCTCTGAACTGAAAAATTATCGATTGTGAACTGGTTTTTTGTGAACCTTCACTGCAGACCTTAAGAATTTGTGAAAATGGAAATGAATATTGAGATCAAAGGAAGAAAGCCTCACATCGCAACAGAAATACTACTAGAACAAAACAATAAAAAGTACCTCAAATTTAGTGCCGGCCCTGAGATACCTTAAAATCTCAGGGGCCCTAGACAAAACTGTTAAGATGAGGCCCTACTGCAAAGGTCCTAAAATCTCAAGGGTCTTACTGCAGGTTATTTTTTAGACCTATTTTGGAGGGCCCTCGGCGGCGGCCTATGCCGCCTGTAACCAAGGCCGGCCCTGCTCAAATTACAACTCATTCACTTAAAAGCTATAGTACCCCAAAAGATAATGTCCAGACACGTCATGGATGTGACAAGGGCACATCATAAATACAGCAAAGAGATCGATTCTACACATAAAAAGTATCCGACACAATGACAACATTGTGTATGTAAAAGTGTGATAACATAGCTTAAAACATACACAAAATCTGAAAGAAATCACCTTTTTATGAGACAGCTTACTTTTCCGAATCTGGGGAAGATTTTATTTATCCAAGGCAATGTTCTTCTAGCTGTATTAGACAATCATGTGTGTTAATATAAATTTTGTTCACCATTTCTTTCTCTAAAAACATGAGAAAAGGAATACCTAATCTGAGAAAACCTCCTGTTGACTCCCAGTGATAAACTTCGTGTCACTCTTTTGCCAACAAAAGTTCTTTAGTTCTTTTCAATGGATCATATCATTTGGATTGCTTCGCTTGTTTCTTCAGATTTATTTTGCCCTTTCAGTTGAATCTTTCTGCTCTACATGTACTTGCATCCATTTACTTCTAATCTCCTCTTTTCTTAACATGCTTGTGAAGGTGTGGTCCTTGTAAAGTGATGGCTCCAAAATTTCAAGAATTGTCTGAGAAGCATCTTGATGTCATCTTTCTAAAGCTTGATTGCAATCAAGAAAACAAGGTCTCTCTCTCCCTCTCTCTAACCTTATTACTGATCCTTATATAATTCATTTGCAGCCTCTCTCTCACTAACCTTATTGCTTATCCATCTATGATTCATTTACAGTCATTGGCAAAGGAATTGGGGCTAAAGGTGGTTCCGACCTTCAAGATCCTCAAAGATAGCAAGGTTGTAAAAGAGGTGACGGGGGCCAAATTCGACAATCTGGTTCTTGCAATTGAGACTGTTAAATCCAGTCAATAGATGATGATGTCATTTTAATCTTCCTGATATTGTTGTTATCAAATGTTCATAAATATATCTACTACATAACAAATGTTAAAGTATAAATTTGGTGATTTGTCCTGTGAGTCGCTTTCACTCTGAAGATTTGTACTCTAATAAAATAACCGTGTTAATGTTCAGTATAAACTTAGTGATTTGTCCTTGTTAGTGGCTATCACTCTGAAGAATCTGTGCTCTAATAAAATAACTAGGATTGCAAAGAAAAAATCTACTTTTTTCACTACCTTCTTTCTCCAGAAGCACTATTACACAGGTCCATGGCTCAGATAATTCCATTCAAACTTCGATGGTAACCATTAGGATCAAAAAAAAAAAACTTGACTGTTCATTACTTAATCCTAATAATTTTAGACAACAGTTAAACCTAACATTACTGCAACTTTGTTATATTTCCCCCTTTAGGTACTTCGCCCATTACTGCTACAATTAACTTTGATCCTTGAATTCCCAGGCCCATGTATAGATGAAAAAAACAAAAGGAAAAAAATCTATAATGCAGCAACTGAGTGACGTTTTGACTTTGTAACCTAAAAAAGAAAACTTCTGAAAAACAACATTTTAAAACTCAGACAGGCCTGTGGTTGAACCGCCAGTTCAACCTCGACGTCAGATGCACGGTTTGAATGAAAAACCCATAAAAATCCTTTTCGACACGCGATCGAAATGGGTTATTCAATATTGCTCGTCACTCGCGACCCGTGAAAACCCTCTCAAAGATAAAATTGTCGTCCTGGGCTGGCGTGCAGTCTTCGCTCATTCAGTCATCAGGGCCTTCGCCTTTCCAATTTCTTTTCCCCACTCTCACTCTCGGTTCTTCCTGTTCTTCTTCTTCCTTTCCTGTTCCTCACATCCTCTTCCTCATTCAGTTCCTGGCTTCCTGTTCGTCTCCTCCTTGAGATTTGAGAAATGCAGGCGTATGTAGCTGTGTAGCACTGTAGCTACATCAAAGACGAAGCAAGCAATGAGGCAAAGACGAAGAAGCACCATTTTGGGATTCTGGGCTTCTGGTTGAGTTCCTCCTTGAGAAGTGCAGTCGTGCAGCACTGTAACAGTGATTTAGGCCTTTAGGGAAGACAAAGCAAGCACTGATTTGGAATTATTATATATTTTTTTGATATTTATAATTGTTTTTGTGAGAACAAGAATATTTTTTTATGAAATTATAATCTTGTCTTATATTTATTTAAGGGAAATGATTTGTGCACCTTCCATTTTACCCAAGGTGCACTCCCTATGAGTGAAATGTCAATTTTGTCTTCAACTTTTTTTTCCTTTTTCAGTAAAGCATCTCCATTTTTACTCAAAACTGAGATTTCACTCGTAGGAAGTGCACCTTGGATAAAAATCGGAGGTGCACTAATCATTTCCCTTATTTAATAATTAAAATATGATTATAATATCATGTTGGTATGGGTTTGACCGAATTTGACTAAGGATGAACTTAGGTTAAAGTAACCTTATTGAACTCCTAACCTTCCACTAAGACAGTTTTGACTCCCAGGTTGGCTTTTAAAACATTGCTGAAAACAATAAATTGACCCTCAATACGAGAACAATATTCCCACCGAACTCCTACATACTAAGTTTCTAGATCAGGGTATTGATGACCCGTTGCATTAGAAAGCTTGGCATTGTTTCTTTCAAGGATGATTGGATTGAGTTTCCCATTTGTTTGGATGTTTAAGCTATTAGGAATGTTTTGTGTCTTGGACCTTGGGAACCATGTTATTTGTTTTTAGGAGGCAATGAAATAGTTTCATAGAAGTAGAAAAGGGTGAAATATTACCAAATGGGGTGTAAATTTCGAAATGTCACCTTCTGCCCAACTCCAAGATCTTACCATGGAGCATTATTTGAAAACAAACAGAAACCAGATACAACTAGATGATGACACTGCAGAATTCCGCTGTATACTCCAATTGAATGCATGGAAAGCAAAGTACTTTCTTGTAAATGATCATTTTTAACTATAAATATAACGGATTTAAGCACTTCTAAAAAAGGATTATTTTCCGGAAATAATTTCTTTCCAAGCAATCAAAAGGAGCCCTCCATGACTCACGGCCATGGTCAGCATTTGGAACGCCATTGCGCTTTCTCCATTTCTAATGCCTTTTAAATGTGTTCTGGAAGCTGAATACAATGCAATAAATGATGGATGAAATGTACTTTCACAGTGTCTAGTGTGATGCAACATAGTCTTTGACCACCGATGTCCAAAAAAAAATGCAGCAGTCAAGGTGATGTTTTTGATGGATTGGGCTTGGACTTGGGAAAAAGGAATATCTTGAATAATCAAAGCCCAAACCAGTCCAACACTCGAACCATTTTGGCAGCCCAAGGCTAAGAGCAAGGACAGCCATGTTAGACTATCGGGAACGAATAGGATTGGAATAGCAAGTAAACACCATAGAAAAATCACTCAAAACCTCTGCTTTGAATGTGACAAAAACCAGAATCCATGTTACACCCTTCCCAAAAAAAAAACATACACACCAGAATCCATGTTACAAGGGGCTATAAATCATACTATACCCTTTTTCCACCTCTTATCTCTTATTGGACACAGAACCAGTTGGTCTGTTGATTTAGAGAAGAGAAGCCCAATAGATTTTAAGATCTCATTCGCAATCCAAAGTCTCAAAGTGGTGGAGGTTTAACAACCATTTCATGCAGACAGAAATGCAGAGGCAATTTTGATTAACGTCACTTCCATGGACCATAATAACAGATAAACGAGCATTCACCTACTTCAAATGAATTATTTCAACCACGCAAGAAGTTCAATTCACTTTGCATGCAGCAAAATATTCAGTTTTTGTCCTGTATGAAGAATGCATTAACTGTAAATAAACCGTTTATTCACATTCCGCTACGCTGAGAATCACAGGAGAGACATCAGTTAACATAATCAACAAGGGTCTTTCTAGATGTGGCAAAAGTAGGTAATCTGATCGGTTATTCCCATTTTCACAAAGAACAGTGAGTTCCAGAAACAGAAATATACTTTTTGACCATATTACAACTGTAAATGTGATATATAAGAACTATAGTAAATGGTGAGGGAAAAATAGGGTCAAACATTAAGGAAGGAATTAGGCAGTCGACAGAAAAAAATAGGGTTCCGTTTTGGAATGATGCATGGTTGGCGGAAAGGACGTTGAGGGAAGCCTATCCTCGGTTGTATAGAGCAACGGGGAATAAGAACGCCCGTGTGGAAAACTGTTGTAGCCTGTTGGACTGGCAGCCATAATGGGAGGTGAGTTTTAGGAGAGATGTAAGGGCCTTTGAAGAATATACACTCCTGAAACTAATGTTGGAGGAAACTCAAGTTTGTCTAGAGGAAGATAGATGGATTTGCACCTTTGAGAGCTCAGGGAACTTCTCGGTGAAGGCTGAAGGCTCTATTGAAATCAATGTATGCCTATCAAAGCCAGGTACTTCCATGTAATTTGGCTTAGAATAATAAGATTCCCCCTAGGATTCAAGTGTTCACATAGGCAACGATTAAAAGGAAAAACTCTGTAAAAGGTAATCTTAAAGACAAGGGCCTCTTACCAGAAGGTGCATCTGAGGTTTGCATCCGATGTGTTTTGGAAGAGGAATTTGTTGATCACCTAATGTGTAGATGCCAATTTCCAGGTTCATATGGGACAGATTCTTGAACTTAATGGGTTGCTCGTGGGTATTCAATAGGGATGTGAGGAGCCTTATTTCCGAGTGGTGGGGAGCTCTGTTTGTAGGAAAAAGGAGGGTTATGTGGAGGTTAATCCCATCTGTGGTTTTCAAGTCTGTGTGGAGGGAGAAGAACAGTAGAGTATTCGATGGTAAGCCACTGGATGTTAGGGAGGTCTTTGAGAAGTTGAAATAGGGCCCTTTTTTTTTTAAATTGAGACATAACTACGTCATTGATAAAAGACAGGTACAAGAGCTTGGGAGGAATTGTACAACAGGTGTACAATTTCACCCAAGAAAAGAGTAGAAACCGAAAACAAGAAAACAAAAAGTCACAATGATTGCCTCAACCTAGTGACCTAGGAGGACATGGAGTAAGGGGAAGAGTTCTACTCTCACGCATATGTATTCCTACTCCAAGGAGACTGCAGGATAGAACAGAGAAAACAAAACAACAATGATAAAAGTACAATGACTCCCACCACCCTAATAACCCAAGGCCCAGGGGGACATGGGGCGAGGGAGGATGCACAACCCTCATGCCTGTACATCATCCTGAGGACACTGAATAGGGAACACCTCCACTGCCAGGTGGGTCTTTTGTACTCCAATCTTCGCTAAGAAGTCAGCAACACTATTTGCCAAAAGGGCGACATGCACGAACCTGATGAGTCCATTCCTAGATGATCTCCTAATGAACCTAACAATGTTGACCAGTTTCCAGGGAGGGTTTACCTTCCCGCTAGCCGAAGCAATTGCATTCGCAGAGTCCTTTTCAATTATAAGGTTGCCATTCCCAATACTAGACTAGAGATAAATTGTGCGCCTAATCGCCCTCAGCTCCCCCTTATTAGACTCCATGACCCTTACCGATTCTAAGAAGATTAAGCGCATTCTACCCTCATCATCACGAAGAACTCCTCCCATTCCTTTGGACCCAGTTTAACCTTTGTCGCTCCGTCGACATTAAACTTAAAGAACCTTTTTTTTCTGGTTTCACCCAATCCACCCTAGGTTTCTTAGCTTTTTTACTTCCTTTCATACATCCTTCCCGTGATAGATAAGTCTTCAGGAATGCAACCAGTGAATTCCTTGCAGAGAGAAAGTCAGCAAACTAAATTCCAGTCGAAATAGGGCCTTGTGGGATGGCTTTCACTGTGTAAAGAGTTTAATGGATATTCATTTGAGGATTGTTATCTCTCTTGGGAGGATTGTTTGAAAGGAGGAAAGAAGTGGGTTAAAGCTAAATCAAGTTGGTTGAAGCCTAAGGAAGGTTTTCAAATCTCCTTGCTTGGTCTTACCTACCTATCTTACTTGGCTTACATCTTAGAAAAGAGATATTGTTAGAATCCAATAAAGCGTGTTCCTAGACAGACTAAACCGACACTGAACTAACCGACAAAAAGAGAGAAATTAATTACTTCAAAGCGGGTTCCACTAACGAGTGGAGCTTGAGCAACTATCTTTACTGCTCCAACGGAGTAGAAAAGCCCTAAGTTCAATGTAAATAGGGCTGCAAGAGGTAAACTTGGTATGGCAAGCATAGGGGGGATAGTAAATGACAAAAGGGAGAGAATGATTTTACCTTTTTCAAAGTCTACAGGGGTTATGGAATCTAATGAGGCAGAGTTACTAGCTATTAGAAAAGCGGTCTACCTTTGGTCAACATGTGGGAATGGCAATCTTATAGTTGAAGGTGATTATGCTAATGTTATTGCTTGGGCTAGTAGTAGGAAGAAGCTCCCATGGAGAATGGTTAATATTGTGAGAGAGATTAGGTCCTTGACAAGGAATAGAGTCATCCTCTTTAGTCATGTGAGGTGGTCGGTAAATGGCATCGCCGATTTTTTGTGAGGGTTGGATTCACAAGTTGGTACAGACGGTTGAATTTTTTCATTCTATCTAGTTCAATGGGAAAGGTTGAGGAGGATGGGGCTCAGAGGATTTATTTTTGCCTCTTCTTTACTTTGATGTAAGGTTACTTGTATGATCTTTTTCTTGTTTTGACCTGGTTTATATAACCTTCTTATACAAATCAGAGGACTCTTTTGTACTTACGTTTCTCTTAATGAATTTTTATCTCTCTCTGCTCAAAAATGTGTATATATATATACAAGATCTATAGTAGGAAGTATTACACCTTTGATTGTAAACTGTTTCTCATAAATCCAACAAAAAGGAAAAAATATCAAGAGTAGAATCTAAAAAAGGGATCATTAACCTTTCAGAACCAACTGGAGATTTGCCACAAGATTTTCTCCCAATCTAGCCATATAGCAAAAATTTTGAAAGGTGAATGCAAGCTTCAAAAATAATCTAGGACGGACGTCCTAACGCCAAAGCAAGAATCTACACAAGCCATTTCTTCTACTGTCAAGTGCACAGAGTAACATAAGCATGAGCTTCTGCCATTGAAACTATATGGTTCAGAGTTTGTACTCTGCTAACCAAACGTCAATGGCAAAAGAAAAATAGGAAAAAATAAAAAGGAAGAAAATAAAGAAAGAAAAATCATCTCATAACATAATCCACCAACACAGATCAATCAGCATCTTATAAAGTAGATCTAACATGTTGCTTCCACTTTTCCCTTTGAAATATCTCCAAGGAAAATGATTCATTTGAAGGCAATCAAAATGGATACAAAGCTTAGAAGATAACGGCACAACCAGAGAATGCACACCATCTTGCCTACCATTCAGCCATGGACTGGCACCACGGAATTGAATAGCTTTAAAAACTGAATCCTCTTAAAAGATTTGGCAAAAGCCGTTTCAACATCAAATTGAGCTTGAGCAATAACAGCTAGACTTCAAATATGTGCTGACTCACTAGTTAAAATTTCAGAACTCTTTATATCCCCAGATTTGAAAGATCTACTATATTATCAAGAGAAGAAAACTGCACGTTGATATCAGAAAGGATACCTTGACCGATCTCAATGGTCTGGCACAACTTTGGTAGGGAGTAAGGCAAAGAAGATGCTGCCGTGTCGGACTTTTGTCTATGTATTGAATCAGTATGGGCATTCTGCTCCTCTAATGTCTCAGCATCTCTATTCTCATGAGAATCAGATATTCCAGAAGCCAATGTAGTGGTCATTTCCTTCTGATTAAAGAGCTTTTGTTTTATTGTCAAGCAGGATTCAAGATCTTCTTCACTTCTAGCTTTGTTCAATTTATCAAGGAGATCAAATGTTGCTGTAGTCCTTTCAGCCCACCATTTTCCACCCCCCTTTAGCTTTTTAAGATCCTTCTCACCACTTTGGTCATCCATAGCAATTAAGCCATCCTCATCAACTGGCTCCTCTTTCTGCAATCTCTTCAATCCCCGATCAATGAGGTCTTGCATTCTGTCTCTGCATTTATTGGCTCTTTCACTATCAGATTTTAGCTTCGCTTTTATCCCCACTATCATCTTCTGCACCCCATCCTCATTAAAAGTAGCAGAAGATTCTGGCAGAGGCAGCTCATCTGGGGCAAGCACTTCCAAAGAGGGATTTGGCAAAAATGCTTCCTCTAGCAAATTAACATTCTGCATGTATCGGTCAAATGCTTCATTTTCAGCTTCCATATTTTGGTCATTGTATTCCTTTAACTTGGAAAACCTCCACACATTGATGGCTTGTGCATCCTGCAACAAAATGTAGTGCCTATCAAGGTTTATTAAAACTCAAGTCAAGAATACAAGGAAAGTCCAATATACACCTTCCTGGACAATGGCCTCCTTGCACGTAAGGAAACTCCATTGAACTGAGCAAAACTGTTGGAAAGATGTCGAAGTGAGGTGTGTTTCAGAGAAGCCCTGGACAAAGTCAAAAAAAGGAATGACAAAAAAGGTTTAAGAAGCCTTGGGGATTATATGTCTACTTCTAAGGTGCTGCACTTAACTTACCCTGAAGGAGAAGCATCAGCTGATGCCTGGTCAAACAAGGGAGAGCTTGATGTGGTTGGTTTGTCTGGGAAAGTGGCATTCGGCTTCAGAACTGCAATGATTAAACAGGAAGTTTGGAAAACAAGAATATTATCTCAGATAATCAAGTAACGGTATCTACATGACAACCTCAACACGGAAGCTGTAGCAATGATCCATCAGTATAGTTCATAATTCCATGTACAAGTACTCAGAATGTGTAAAAGTAACCATATAAAGATTGCAAGTGAATATGTATAAGTTGCTGCGGGATGTACTTGTGCATTTCAGAAAAGACAATAACTGAAACCTAAACCACCTGTCTTTACAGTTATATGCATGATTTGAAGAACAGTAAAAGTAGATTTCACGGTATCAGTATATATTAACCTCAACAAATGAAAACACAGAAGAAAAGATGATCAGATCTGCCGTCAGCATATTAATCCCTGGGACAGATGTTCATGGGGTGTTCTCATTACTTTCATCCAACAGCAGTGAGGATGCCAGTCTACCAATGTCAGTATGGAAAATATATGTGGATAAACAGAAATAGTTTCCAACCATAAAAAACTAGTATGATAGTGATACTTCTTGCAAAGGAAGGGCGGGTGGATTTTTCCTCAAAATTGTGCCAGTAACTCCAAAATTTGTGTCAAAACTCTGATAAATAGTTTGAACTCTGTATAAGAATATGCATACCATGAATTGGACATGGGTTTTGAGCTTTTGAACAGCAACTCTTGCATGACTTATATGGGCACCTGCATAGCCAATAATTGGTACGGTCAATAGGCAACAACAAGAAAGTCACTATATGCATACAAAAGCATGCCTGAAGCATTTAAAAATGTGATGAACTCTGTGTATTAAAGGAATATAGATGCTCATATTTGATAAGCTCAAAGAAACTAAGCTCATTATTGGTTGTGTAACCTTTTATGGAATGAACACAGCCTCAAAAGGAGCGAATTAATGCAGAAGAGCAAAAACAAGTAAAGCAATGCCCAGCGGCAATTAATTTATCATTCATTTTAACCGGTGGTGTTGGAATATAATTAGGATTTTATTATTAGAAGTTATATGTAATTAGGACTCTATGTTTGGGTTTATCTCTACTTTAGAGATATATTTGATTTAAGATAGATTAGAGTTACAGTTTGATTGTGATAGCCCTAAGGTCGGCTAGAGGCTATAAATACATGTAATAGCATAGGGATTTAATACAATACACAATTTATACTTTTCTACATGGTATCAGCTAGGTCTCGATTCTGTTGAGTGAGTTTTCAATAACCATGCCTCTTCTTCTCTCCCTCTGCCGGAAGAGATACATCGGCAGAGGGAGGGAGGGACATCCCGTGTTTGCACGTCGTTCCTGCCTACACGTCAGCAAACCTTTCTTGGCCTGTTTGAATCCTCTTCCCCATCGCTGGACTTGGACGAGAGAAGAAAGCCCATTGTCTGGTCAGCCGACGTCTCTGCTGCTTGGGCCCAGATCAATGCCGCTCTTGCTCAAATCTGATCGCAGATCTGTTGTTGTCGTTGATAGATCCGAAATCTCGCAGCAGATTTGATCTGCTCATCTTGTCACGCCAGATCTGGTTGCCGTTGAGCCTCTCTTCTCACCGGCGATTTTGTCGTTGATGTCTGTCGTCCACCACCTGCCAATGCAAATCTGGCCCTTGCCTTCTCAGACTCAGCGAGAAAGGAAACTTATCTCCACTGTGGCTGCCTTGTTGTTTGCACGCCAGGCTCCATCTGCTTTCGCCCATGCCCCCAATCAGTCAAGTTTTATGCAGCCGTGCAGTGTTCAGGATCCAACATTTACATTACTTTACATGCACCGTTCAAGTAGATGTGCAGGATTGGACTTGTGTTTACCAGGCCGTCCTCCACCATGTTTGCCACTGCTCCTGACTGCTATGCCTGTGGTATTTTCTTTGGAAGAGGTGACCTCCTTCTTCCTTCTCAGTTCTCTACAATTTTGTGTTGCACAAGTCTGTTGCTGGGCCTTCCATTCATCAGCCCGCTACTGGCTTGCCACTTTTTTTGCTGCTATCACTCGATGATGCCCACAATTTCAGATGTTAGCACTGTTCTCAATTGTTTTCAACAATGTTCTCAAGGGTTGGGAACGGCCATTGAGGTTTGCTACCGCCACTTTGATACCGCCTCCTTGTATGGAGCAGAGACGGCCTTGGAAAAGTCAAAGTGCAAGTGCTTGAAAGAGGTTTGTTAACGGCACAAAGGATATTAGTCTTGGCACTTCATGCCTCTGCTTCCTAGGAGCTTTCTCACCTATGGATTTCTAACAACATTTTTTCCCGATGTCTTGTTGTTTCTTCTTGCTACGATCTGCGAGATATGTGCCAAGAAGAAAGGGGGAGAGCTGCAGAAAGGGACGCAACTTGTCTTTTTCCTCCTATTTTGCTGCCGTGCTCTGAAGAAACGGATGCAAATTGTCCTTCTCCTCCTGCTTTGAGCATGCCTCGTTTCGCCATTTCTTCAATATGAGACGGTCTGGACACATGTCCCATTTGCTGGCCGTTATGGCTTCAGCCTTTATCTTTGCTGATCTTTTATGGCTACAACCTTTTATTTGCTGGCCTTTATGGCTACAGTCATTCTTTGCTAGCCTTTATTATTTGGAAGACTCTGATTCGTCCCCACTGTTTGCTGGTCTTTTATGACTAGAACCTTATTTGCTGGTCTTTATGACTTCAGCCTTTTTGCTAGCCTTTCCGATCTGTTTGATCGATGTGATGACTTCAGCCTTTTTGGTATGTACTATGTCCTTATTTTTTCAGGCCGCCATTTGTTTTCACCGCTTGTCGTTTTACAGTCAATCAGCGCTGCCACTTCAACAACTTTTGCAGCCAATCAGTTTGTTGTTTCAACAAATTTTCGTGGCCAATCGTGTGCCACTGTTGTAGTTCATCTGTCGTTTTTCACGTTCCAAGCTTCTCGTTCATCCACGCTTCAGCTTACAGGAGCGTATTGGAATATAATTAGGATTTTATTATTAGAAGTTATATGTAATTAGGACTCTATGTTTGGGTTTATCTCTACTTTAGAGATATATTTGATTTAAGATAGTTTAGAGTTACAGTTTGATTGTGATAGCTCTAGGGTCGGCTAAAGGCTATAAATACATGTAATAGCATAGGGAATTAAACAATACACAGTTTATTCTTTTCTACAAGTGGAGCCGTTTTCTTGAATAGCAGAAATTTATTCCATCATTATCATTGTAAAAATCATTATCCCATCTATCTAGGGTTGGCACTCAAGTGGATTTGGAAAATATTTCTTCATGAACCAACTACTATGTTAAATGGACTCTTTGAAACAGGATACATACCCATGTCCGAGACATCTCTATGTCTGATTCTTCATGGATTTTTCCAAGTAGGATTCCTCATGGACTATTTTAATGATAATGTAGCAATGTTTTGCATGGCAACAAAATAGTATCGCACCTTTTCATTTTGCAATCAAACTAAAGCATTGAAATGTTTATTCTTCTATAGTTTTTAGTGAAGTTTATATGTTAATTTTCACTTTTTTTTGAAAAAATCTATACCTTAATTTTTACTTACAAAATTTTTATTTTAAAACTTATTGTTAACATCTATTGTTTCATCCTTTTTTAAGTCAGTGGATTTTAGTTTAACCCTATCAAGGAAGTTACGTATTTTCTGATTTTTCGCATATCTGTGTATATTTTTTCTCATTAGAAATGTTCATATAATAAGATTTTGATTGACTGATCTACCCGGATGACCCATGGTCTTCGTCCTCATTAGCAAATATTCAGATCACACTTTTTTTTTAAAATAACTAATAAGAGACATGGTACCAAACTTGGCTGATTCTTGGAGGGTTGGGTGGGGAAGGAGAGAGAAGGGGGGTATAATACCTGGAACGGGCAACGTTGCCACATTTAATGCATTTGGGTTTGTTGAGGCCGCGGAGGTTCTGCTTCGGCGTGCTGTTGCCGCCGTTGCTGGTGATAGGAGAGGATGCAGCCATCTATTCGTCCCTCTTCTGCAATTGCTTCGGGGAATTTGGGCAAGATAAGCTTAGGGCCCAATTTTCTCTCGTTCGGAGTTTGAGAATTGAGGGGATTCCATTTTCTTCCGTCAAAGAAGAGGAGAGGATAGGAGAAAATAGCAATTTACACCGGTTACGGCCGTCTCGCTCCCACCGCTGCTACCTCGGGAGGCACAGAAGAAACGGTCGAGGAAAGTTTGGGTTCTCCTGGGCTTTAAGGCTTCAGCTCGATCGGCCCATAAAAAATCCGTCGTGACTTTTAACTGATTGTGCCTTAAGGTGCGTTTGGATGGGGGCTAAATTTTTAAGAGGTGTCAGGGTCGAGTAGGGTCACACTTTAACGGCATTACTTGGTAATTGCACAATAACTGATTTTAAGAATAAAAAATCTTATTTAATAATTATAAATAGAAGTGATATGATATATTAATAATTTTATTAAATTTATATAATCTAAAAAATAATAAAATATGATTATTAAATAATATTTATTAATTAAAAATATTTTTAAATATTTTTATTTCATAGGTATAGAGAGGGGGTAAAGATGTGTAATATATTAACAACTTTATTAAAATAGATAATTTTATGTAAATCTGCCATCATATTACAAATTTCTAATTTACATGGTTATGAGTCTTTTTTTAGGCCATCCGTTTACACACCTGATTTTTCTGTTTCTACAGATTCATTTTCTGGTGTGGGTGGCTAATTACCATTTTGTCTCTGCGTTTTCTTTCGTTCGAACGAATTCTCAGTTTATTTCGGCAGTCGTTCGAACGAATGGACGCATACCCCATTCAATTTTGATTCGTTCGAATGAATCCCTGTTTAAAATCAATTCGTTCTAATGAATGAATCGGGTGAACAATAACACGCGTACTGTTCACCTGTGTTACTGTTCACCCGTGAACGAATTGATTGAATGAATTGATTTTTTTTTAAATTTCAAAGTTATTTTTTAAGCACTGTGTATTTTTAAAATTTCTCAAATTAAATATTCAGACTAATTATGATAATCTGATAAAAATACTTTAAGACTTTAAGGTCTTTTGATACTCCTAAATATTTAAAACACAGTATTTTACAAATAAGGTATCCCTAGGGTGTGCCGAAAACACATTTAGGAGTGTCAAAAGACCTTAAATGTTAAAGTATATTTATCAGGTTATCGTAATTAGTCTGAATATTCAATTTGAGAAATTTTGGAAATACACAGTGCTTAAAAAATAACTTTAAAGTTTTAAAGGAGATTTTATTATTTAATACACTATGCACATTATTTTTTAAGCACCGTGTATCTTCAAAATTTCTCAAATTGAATATCCGGACTAATTACGATAACCTGATAAATATACTTTAAGACTTTAAGGTCTTTTGACACTCCTAAATGTGTTTTCGGCACACCCTAGGGATACCCTTATTTGTAAAATACTGTGTTTTAAATATTTAGGAGTATCAAAAGACCTTAAAGTTTTAAAGTATTTTTATCAGATTATCATAATTAGTCCGAATATTTAATTTGAGAAATTTTAAAAATACACAGTGCTTAAAAAATAACTTTGAAATTTTAATAAAAATCGATTCATTCGAATGAATCAATTTTAATGAATGGATTCACCGATTCATTTAAATGAATTAATTTTTTTTAAATTTTAAAGTTATTTTTTAATCACTGTATATTTTTAAAATTTCTCAAATTAAAATCTGAACTAATTACGATAATCTGTAAAAATACTTTAAGACTTCAAGATCTTTTGAAACTCTTAAATATTTAAAATACAGTATTTTACAAATAAGGGTATCTCTAGGGTATGCCGAAAACATATTTAGGAGTGTCAAAAGATCTTAAAGTCTTAAAGTATATTTATCAGGTTATTGTAATTAGTCCGAATATTTAATTTGAGAAATTTTGAAAATACAAGGTGATGAAAAAATAATGTGCATAGTGTATTAAATAATAAAATCTCCTTTAAAACTTTAAAGTTATTTTTAAGCACTGTGTATTTCCAAAAAAATTCAAATTTAATATCTAGACTAATTACGATAATCTTATAAAAATACTTTGAGACTTTAAGGTCTTTTGAGAAACCGAAATGTGTTTTCGGCACACCCTTGGGATACCCTTATTTGTAAAATACTGTGTTTTAAATATTTAGGAGTGTCAAAAGATCTTTAAGTCTTAAAGTATTTTTATCAGATTATCGTAATTAGTCCGGATATTTAATTTGAGAAATTTTAAAAATACACAGTGCTTAAAAAATAACTTTGAAATTTAAAAAAAAAAATCAATTCATTCGAATGAATCACTGATTCATTCAATCAATTCGTTCACGGGTGAACATTAACACGCGTTACTATTCACCCGATTCATTCATTGGAATGAATTGATTTTAAACGGGGATTCGTTCGAACAAATCAAAATTTGATGGGATATGCATCCATTCGTTCGAACGAATGCCGAAATGAATTGGGAATTCGTTCGAACGAATGGAAACACAGGGGCAAAATGGTAATTAGCCACCCGCACCAAAAACGGGTGTGTGGAGGCAAAAAAATCAGATGTGTAAATGGATGTTGTTTTTTTTTATAGTTTATTCATTTATTAAATAAATATAGATATTAAATTAAATTTTGAAATTAAACATTAAAGTAGATTTCACATTGTTGGCCCAACTCAATATATCTATTATATTTAACCGGGTCCAATATGTAACTTCAGCCTTTCATTTATCTAAATGAGTAGATTTGGGCTTCAGCATATATAGCTTTTTTTGAATGGTAACAAAATATTATTAAAATAAATAAAACAAAATGCAAAACTGTAGGAAAGAGGATCATATTCTACAAAACATATCGGTCTATGCAAAAGAATTTCACCCAAAATTTTTTGAGAAAATAATGGAAATGATCGTTCTAGGTTGTATTTGGATGATGAACGAAAATCAAAGTGCTAGAATGCAAAAGAAAAAAAGTTATTCGCTACAAAACATTATAGAATTTTCTTATTGATTTGTTTTGATTTATTTTTCAAAACAAGTAAATCTTGACTGGTGCCAAACCAACTTTTGTCATTGTTACTTAAGTAGTCTAAGATCAGCTAATGTTGACCACATGCACAGCCTAAGCAATCTATTGCTAAAAAATGGTTATAAATGTGGGTTATTGAATAGAAGAGCATTTATCAGGAACTATGGAATCATCAAGATCTAGAAATTGCTTATATGTTTATTTAAACTACACAAACAAGAGAATGACATACAGCAAACCCAGTAAAGGAACTAAGATTGTTGGTTTAGTTTCCCAGATAATGTCGACAAGCATGAAGATTTGGGTTTTGGGTCTATAATCAGAAGGGAGAAGTGTCCTTACCCAAAAATGAGGCACTGTGATCATCAGGTGGAACATTCCTAGGGGAACGGTGGAGATGGTCAGCAATCATGGATTTCATGAATTTTAGTTGAGTCGAGATACAAACTTCCATCATTAGAATGAATTCCATCATCCACCTTACTACTGTCAAGATGAAAATTCGAGGCTCTCAAATATTAACAACCACTGAAAGTAGATTCGATTAGAAATTTGAAGCAAACAACAGTCAACCATATGAAAAATGCAGAATTAGATTATGTCAAGTGAACTGTTTTTTTTTAGTTTTGGGAACAGTGACAAATGAATTCATTAATTTACGAAGAATATATACATCAGATGGAACCAGGTATACATGGTTTATACCCAGACCCCAGATAGAAGAAAAAGGAAAGAAAAAAAAACAAAAATGTTGTATGTACAATCCTCCACACTCAACAAATGATACAATAAGGAGTCTCCAACTCCCTATACTTCCAGAATGACATTATCAAAACTATCCACTTTTGCTAAAAAGTTCGCCACATTGTTCGCCAATTGACTGGTGCAGTGCATGTAACCACTTCGATTTTTTTTTTTTTTATCTTAGAAATAACAACCCTATCAAATTCTCTAAAATAAGAAAAGTTAAAATAGGCCAATGAATTATCTCAAGTGAAAGGGAATTGAGAGAGAGACTCAATTAACCCACTCTACCCAAAGGGTTATTCTCCACAGAGTTACATACCCCGTATGTAGATAAGGAGGCTTGCACATGTCCCAAAGATTAGTAAGGTGTTCTAAGAGGCCTGGACACCTTAGTCATCAAAATAAAAAAGACTCAAATCTGGTCCAAAGTTGTGCCAATGCCCTGTGCCCGGCTGTCTCAAGAACACTGCAACTGCCAAGAACCACTCCTTTTGGCTGACCCTTTTTTTTCCATATATCCCTTAAGATTAGTCACAATTGTCTCAGTTGGATTCTCAGCAACTCCATGAAATTTCTTGAATCCACTAACATGAATTGTTACAACTGATGGTCCTTTAGACCCCATTTAGAGACAACAATAGGAACCAATAGCCAAAGTGTTGCAGCAGAAGATTTTTAAATAAAAAAAAAAATGTTGGAAATAACCCAGAAATAAGATTACCCTTTAAAAAGAATCAGTGTTGTGGTGAGAAAAGACATGAGACGGCGGAAAAATCTGAATTTGGACTATGGCATGGTGTTCATTGCAGCATTTTTAATTTGAGGTAGTTCCCTTGCAGCTAAGCTCTTCATCGCCACACATGGCTTCTCTGGTTCACAACCAAAGTTTGAGATAAAGAGAAACAATTGGTATTTACACATTACAACATAAAAGAGCCCTTGTTGAGTGCTAGAGTTGTGAGATGAGGAGCGTTTCAGCCACAAGGGGTTGGCTAATGAAGTGGGGTCTTTAGTTCGATTCACATTCAACCCCAAAGGGCCACTCCCCCGAGAACAACCCGGTGTGTATGTGCTGGGAGGTTCTCAGATGCCCTGAAGAATTAGTCGGGTGAGACATCTGAACACCTTTGGTCATTAAAAAAAACAGAGATGAAGAGAGTTTCATATTTAAGGCCTTCTTTTATATGTTCATAGGGTATGTATATGACCTATCTATTCTCTATGGATGGATGGAACATTTTAACTGAAAGATACATAGAAAATTAATGTTACATTGAAAATAAAATGTTCCATACATTCATATCACAATTGTGTTGAAGACATTTTTGCATTACAACCTCATTTCTTTCAACCCATGAACACCTAATGTAGATATACAGGTAACAAACTGTAGGTCACTATTGCTTGCTACGATTGTAGAACTTGCTTTGAGCACTCCTTCTTATGGCACTGAGCTTCTTCTTGATGTGGGCATTCCAATGGTTCTTTATCTCATTGTCAGTTCTACCAGGTAATTTTGCAGCTATCTTAGACCATCTGCAAGTAAGAAAAGGAAAGCATTTAATTCCAGTAAATTTTAGTAGAAAACCCAAATGGAACATGGACAAGCATATCATAAAAGGGCCGTCATAGAGAAAATGGATTTGAAATTGGTTTATAGCTACTTAAAATCACTCAAAGAGTTAAAATAGATGAATTCCAAATGTTCTAGAGAACTTTGATTTTGACCCAAATATGTTGAGAATGATTTCAGACCTCTCCAAAAAGTCGTCCGAGGTGTGAAGAAGAAAATTTCCAAGTCTTGCTAAATATTGGATAGAATGGATTTGAAGTTGGTTTAGAGTCACCTAAAATCACTCAAAGAGTTAAAATAGACAAATTTCAAGTGTTTTAGAGAAGTTTTATTTTGATCCAAATGTATTGGAAATGGTTTCAGGGCCCCCAAAGTCACCCAATGAGTGAAACAACAAAATTTCAAGTCTTGCATAGTAATTTGATATTGAGTGGAATGGGTTTGAAAATGGTTTAAAATCACAACAACATCACCATAAGATTCATAATGATGTGACAGTAAATGATTAACAATAGTGCATGCATCACATTGTTGATCAATTTTTCATTCTCTTTAAAACAAAATTCTACATATTCTAATCATATTTAATTTCTGAACCAATATATGTGATTTTAAATAACATAACTTTGCAATGATTCTCATCTTGGGAAAGAAAAAAGAAAAAGTTTGCAGCTAGTGACTGGCCGAAAGTAGAGATATGAATGAAGTATACAAGAGTGGTTTCCTCCAGGGTTTAAAAATAGGTATCGGCCGATATATCGGCCGATATTTTTCTCTTTCCTCCATTTTTTTGAAAATATCGGCCGATATTTTGGTATCGGCCGATATGATACGGCCGATATTTAAGCCGATATTGTGAATATCGGCCGATAACGATATATATCGGCCGATATTCATATCTTCAAAACCGGTACATATCGGCCGATACGATATGTATCGGCCAATATTTATACCCCTGGTTTCCTCTTCAGAAGATAGCTAATCTGTCTTCCTATCCTTGGAGCTTCAACCATAACAGAATGTCATTTTTCTCTCATATATAGCAAGAAAAAGCCTATTCTTCATTGTTCTGTGCCTGTATGTATAGATTGAAAGATTTACACATACCTTAAAGATTAGTCAGATGAAACATTTGAAAAGAAAGCGAGCAAAAGACAAGAGGGGTATCATGAACAAAGAAAGGAATCACACATGTTGCATATCTTCCATTGAGAGTAAGCAAAGTCCATGATTGTCAGTGTAGAGAACTCTTATTAGTGAGTGTTACAGATAAAGACAGTATCATTGGTAAGCAAATGGAACAAATATCATGGAGAAAGACCATGGAATCCTACATTCGGTTCTTTTACTACCTCTTCAAAATTCTCGATGGTGGGGCCGCATTTGTTGGTGTGGTCCAATCAGCTAATTCCAAATCATCATGCCACCATAGACATACACTTGTAAAACAATTGTTGAGACCATACTAACAATTAATTTGTACTAAATCTTTATTTTCCTTGGACTTTTAAGAAATACAGTTTCAGCAACGCATTATGAGTATTATTGCAATATTTATGCCTAAATTCAGTACTACATATGGGATACAGATATACATTCTAATAGGAAGCTCCTTAGAAGGAACAATCCATCCAAATCTTTGAGATGTTATTTCTTCTCTTTTGCTTATGTGGTGGAGACAGTCAGTGCCGGCTGAAGGGTAAGTCAACTAAGGCAACCGCCTTAGAGCATCTCCAATGGGTGCTCTAAATCTCTAAATTTGGAGAGTAGCTCAACAAACACAAATCCAACTACATGCTCTATCTCTAAAAAATTAGAGATTTGGAGTTTTTGTGAATAGTGTATCTCCAAATTTGGAGGTCTCCAAAAAATTTGGAGATGGTCTCCAAAATACTATTTATGTGGGACCCATGTACTAATCATCTACTATTTATTATTTTAAGCCAAAACAATTCACTAATAATGTATTATTAAATATTTTAATCATGTTTTAATATTTAAATTAATTCATTAATATTTTTTTTTAGTTATCTTTTATTATTTATTTATTTTGAGATAATTTTTTACAAATAAAAAAATGATCAACTAAATGCCAATTGTCTCATTTAACAACTAAAGTTATAAAATCCCATAAAAAACAAAAAATAAAATTTCAACTTAAAGATTACATAAGAAATGGCATTTGTGGATTACTAGTGCTTGTAATTTTAATTTCTTAGGTCTTGGCTAATATATCTTTTATTAGTTTCTTTATGTAATTTTATTTTTTTTAATGTATTTCATTAGTTTGTAAAGGGTTTTTATTTATTTTCTTAATGAATTTTAATTTGTAATTTCATGGGTATATTATTTAGTTTTAAAGAAGTGTTAAATAATTTAATTTTGGATAAATATATGATGTCATAATTACACTAAGAAAAAAAAATGGGAGCACAATATCTGATTTTTCATTTTTTTAAAATAAAAGAATAAGGATTTGGTGAATGAATACTGAATTTGGAGATTGGTATGGTTGGAGTAGGAATGTGGGAAAGTGGGACCATGAACCTTCAAATATAGAGAAGATGCCAATTTGGAGTCAAATTTGGAGACTCTCCATTGGAGATGCTCTTAGGCTCCCATTTAGGAAAGACCCCAAATTTCGCCATATCTAGAGCTCTTCACAGTTCTCATTTCTGCCATTGTTAGGGTTTTGAAGCTTTTTTCCTCCATTTTGAGGAGGGAGAAAGAAACAACCGTTCACAGGAGATGAGGAAAACGAGAATTAGATGGGACTTGAGAGTCAGGAGAAATGGCCCATTTTATGCAACTAAATGATAGATGATTTATATTGCTCCTTTGGTTTATGCATTACAGAAAATCAACCACATGTAAAACAACTCTCAGTTTCTACAAATACATAAAAATTATATGATTTAGATTTTCATTTTTTTACCAAATGTTTGATGCATTTTAATATAATAAAATCTTTGATGCCATTAATAATTGAATGCTGTCTTCACTAGGCTAGCTTAAAAAATCTATATAATTTTTGCAAAATTTCATCATCATAGAATAACTAGATAATAATTCATTTGATTGCATGACCAATAAGCAAAATTCCTTAGTCTATCTTTTGGCTATTTTTATTCAACTCACCATTACTCTTCGACTAAGTTACAGAGTGAGGAATGTTTATCCAGTGGTTTAATAAAATCATTAAAACTCAAAATCAAAGGTGGACTGACCTAAAAGGTTCACTTAGAAAATAATATACATAATTTCACATGAGTCTGTTCTTTTGGCCATTTTTGTTGAGAAATAGAAAAAAAAAAAAAGGTACTCTTCTCCTATCATGAGTTCCCATGTAAACTAGTCTTCTCTTATAATAACCTTCAAAGATGAAGATCTTCTTTTAGTATAGAAATTAAATACATTGTTCATTCAAAATATACTTCTTTGTAATTCAAAAATATAAATGAAAACCAAGAAATAACCTTGTATTTGATAAATAAACTCTTATGTTGGAGCTTCTTCCATTCTTGAAGAGACTAGCAAATGTGGCTTTAGAAAATAATTTCATTTATTTCAAAATTCAAAGAAGATATAAAAGGCATCCCTTGTTTTGGGTAAAACTAGTTGGACTTTGATAAGGATGTCTTAGGCTCAACGAGGGGTATAAATCTCGGCCGTTATTGTGCATTTCGGCCGAGATATCTCGGGTTTTTTACGGCCGAGATATCTCGCCCGATATGCACAGTATCAGTCGTACTAGTGAGATCTCGGCCAATATGACTGAGATCTCGTCGAGATGTTACTGATATTTGCCGATACACATTTATACGGCTGATATTTGTCTAAAAAAATTTAGGAGAGAGAGATCTCAGCTGAGATCCGAGATACTGAGATATCAGTTGAGACGCCGAAATCTCGGTAAAGGTGATTTTTGTACCCCTGGGCTCAACTGAAGAACAAAAGAATGGTGAAACAGTGGCCTACTTAAGAGTCTAAATGGGCCTAAAATGGTCACTTGAAGAGCCTATATTATAAGTATATGAGTTAGGGTCTGGTTTATAATATTTTGGACCTCAAAAGCTCACTTTCAAGGGTTCATTTGCAGTAATAAAGAGTGAGGAGATGAGAAGATAAAGCTTGTCACTTCTTCATTCTTTATCCTTTTGGCAGTCAAAATAGAAATGAATCTTCTCTCTTTAGTAAGGCTTGGGTGCACAAGGCCAGTGATATTTTTAATTTTCCGTTTTTATTGTTTATTTCAATAATGAGATCAGTTGATTTTTTTTAATAGAACATGTTATGCAAAATGAGATGACGACTGGCTCTCCTTGAATTTTTTTTATTTTTGTATTATTTTCTTGTCTATGGAATAGCACAAATAAATGTGCACGCCCATGGGGTTCTGTATCCCATTTCAATTCCATTCAATTTTCTCTTTTGATAAGTAAATTATCTTTCTAGTCTTTTGTTTTCATGCCCCGTCTTGCTAGGGCCCGTGAGGCGCGAGTTTTTTTTTTTTTTAACACCAATCCAAAACTCTAGTTCTCCATCAAGAAGGGCTCCACCCACACGCACAGAAAACTTAGCATAACATCATGCTCGTTGAATAATGGGATATATAAACCCAAAACCCAGAAAGGTTCCATCGCTGCTACAGGTAAGCTGCCAGCCTCCTTCCCTCTTCTTGTGGACAGTTTGCACCTTGCAGTCCAGCCAATGTCTCCTCTGTTATGTTAACAGAGGAGACCCTTTGCCGTGCTTACTTCTTTCCGTCTGAGCACTGATGTACTGCAGTTGGAACTCTTTGTTCTTAGCATGTGTATTTGGTCTCTCCTTCATGACCTGTATTTATAGTTGCTGCCAGTGGGTCCCTTGTGTTCCATTAAGAAACTACCATGTCCCACAAAAATAACAATTGTTATTGCTCATAACCGCCGTGTCTAGCTCAAATTAGACAGTCCTAATTTGAACTCCACCGATGTTGTTGGAATTAAGCCACTGCCCGACAGTTCTCTCGTTTTGCTTTTCCCACACACAAGGGTTATCCCACACTGTTCTCATCCACGAGGATTGTCCTTTATTGTGCCCTTACACAAGGGTTATCCCGTACCGTGCTCCGCCAAGAGGGTCATCCCGTATTGTGTCTATGTAGGAGGGTTCTCCCATGCCGTGCTCAATCACAAGCGTTTTCCTGTGCCGTATTGTTAGTGCCCCAGCATTGGCGAGTCCCTAAGTTTTTCAATTACATGACTTGGAAAAAAGCACTTGCTAAAAGCTTGTAGACTAAAGGTGATCAAGATTGAAGATCATGCTCCACTGGATTAAAGCTCATCGTTATGGCAATCACAAAATAGGTATTTGGTCATAAATGACTTTACGTGTTACCCACACCTTAGGAGGACCATTCCTAGGCTTAGTTGACCAAATGGTAAAATCATAAAAAGCCTAAAGAGGAAGCTTGACAGTGAATCAGAAGCGAACTTGGAAATATGAATTAAGTTCACTGTCAGCTCGACCAGTCGTTCTCACAGACCCCTCAGTGGAGACAAGATCGACCCATCGTGGTCATAGACTAGTCGGCCAGATTGACAAAGGTTCTGGATCATAGAACTGTCATTCTAGGTATGCCTCTGATCGAGAGTCTCGTATGCACCGATCCCTCGGTGATGATCTTAATGACCCCTCATGGTCAACGACTCGTTGATGAAAAAACTTGTGAGTTCTGGTCTTTGAACTCAAGTGGTCTCTTGAGAAAACAGACATCTCGGTATTTTCAAGATCGATCGAAAATACTAGGATCGACCCCTCGGTAAAGGGCGACATGTCGTTCTAGGAGGGACAAGTTTTGGGACATGAAACTATGTCTGCATGATATTACCCCAGATCGAGACCCTCGTATGAACCGACCTCTTGACCGGGAAGTAATTTTACTGTTGAGAGTGCATTTAATGTGCAACGGTTGGGTGGTTGAATAGTAATAAATATGGACACCGACCCATCGGTGCTACGGACCTGTCGGTACATGATAGTTTCTGAAACAGTTTGCTTTCTCTATAAATACCAATCCTTGTGCAACCGTTTCATATCCTTTGGCAAATCTGTTGGACCATCATCATTATCAATGAACTTATATAAGGGACAACTAAAGGATCACTCTCTCTCTTTTGCCTACACTTGGGAATCTAATACAACCAATAATATGACTTGAGTTTGTGAGAGAGAGGGGGGAAAAATAATCAACTAGGAAAGATATTGGTAGAACCAGTTTCCTAGTCACCTTAAAATTGTGATTGCTTAACGACGGCTATAAGGAGGAGCATCGGGATTAACTCGGGCACACATTGGGTGGATCTTTGAGAAGCACACATCTTCGAGAAAGAGCTATAAGGCAAGTGCGTCTTGGTTTTAATTTTGTTTTAAAACCTTTATCTAGTGAAAGTGGATTAAGGAGGCTTGGCTCCGGAACCACTATAAAAAATCTAAAGTGTCGTCTCTTGCACACATGGTGGGTGGAATTCCCAGCCAAATCAAATAAGTGGAATTCCTATTTTACATGTGGTGGGTGAAATTCTCAGCCGATTGAGTTAGGTGGAATTCATACTTTAAATGTGAGGGTGTAAGTCCCCACTTAGTGGATTTTGAGATAACTCAAGGATTAGCTAGTCCTAACAGTGGATGTAGGTTGGCTAACAGAACCACTATAAAATTTGGTCTTATAGTGTTTGATCATTGTGTGTTTGCATTTTAGTATTTAAGTACTCTTCACAAGACACATCACTTTGCATTTGATTATCCTTAATACATTGTGCACAAGCATTGATAATCAAACAATATGCAAAGGGTTCTAAACTTAGTGTGATCATTTAAGTAATTAAAAATAAGTTATCACACGAAACAAATCTCTTGATTAATATTGTCATTCTGCTGCACTTAAACTTTAAACAATCAAGAAATTTATGAACACCATGGAAACTGTGATTGACCTATTCACCCACCCCATCTAAGGTCTATTGTGTTCTAGCACCAAGGGAGAACTATCACGTATAATTCTCATGCAATGCTCATACATGAGGTTTATGCAACTATGCTGAACCATGCACCCCAGCCCGGCATATTAGCATTGTAATTTAAAATATCACATGACTTCATACCAAATTAAATTATGCGACTCACCCAAGCATATTCAATTTATTAACATATAAAGTCCCTATTAATTTGAAGCATGCATATCGTTAAAGCAAATTTAATTAACATGGTTATTTCGTAAATAACATAAATCTCACATCAGTGTAACAATATTATGACAGTGCACAAGATAAAAATTGTAAAATCATATACCTAAAGTCAGCAATGCTAGCAGTCTATAAAACTATAAAAATTGGAGTCTTATAGTCTAAAGAATCCAAAATACTGTAAAATCGACATATTACAGTCTGACAAAACTAATGGTTGTGAAACTAATGTATCACCGCCTAACAATTCCAAAGGGTTGTAAAAATCACATATAACCGCTTAAAGAATCCAAAAGTTGTAAAAATCACATAGTACAACCTATTAAATCAAAAAGCTGTAAAAATCACATATGTCACCTATCAAATCCAATAACTATAAAATCAACGTATTACAGTCTAATAACTCCGAAAATTGTAAGACCAACATATTACAGTCTAACAAAACCATAAGCTGTTGAATTCTAAGATTTTATAGTTTAAATAAATCCAAAAGTTATAAAGCCAATTGTTGCCCAGAACTTGGCCCTAGAGGGGGTAAAAGTCAATGAAAATTGTTTGGGTTTTTGAAATTACACAAATTGGAAAGTTAAAAGTGTAGAATCACAAATAAACAAATGCACAAGTAAATAGAAGATATGAGAAGATAAGAAAAGATTGAACATGGGATTTTTACAAGGTTTAGTATCCTCACCTCAAGTAGACCACTTGAGGATTGAATTGTCACGCCCCGACCTTGGTGTGGGCCCAGGAAGCGACTAATTTTTTTTTACGCACTAATCCAATATTTTTCTATTATTGTAATCACACAACCCATGTGAGTCATACGTGAATTAGTAGACACTATATGTGTGATGCCGTAAAATTTCATCAATTTTTCGAAAGGGCGATTAAAAAAGTGCTTACCCCCATCACTAATGATAGCGCGTGGTATTCCAAATCTTGAGAAGATATTTTCCTTTAAGAAGCGGATGAGCACTTTGATTAGTCATTGGTTTGTCATCAACTTCTTAAATGTAGCAGTGGTCATTGGTTTTGCATGCCACCGCTTCTACCCACTTTGATACATAATCAACCCCTACGAGAATATATAGATTGTCAAAAGAGTTAGGGAAGGGTCCCATGAAATCGATGCCCCAAACATCAAAAGATTCAATGATTAAAATAGGGTTTAGAGACGTCATATTTCTGCGGGAAATACTACCCAATCTTTGACATCTATCACATGAAGTGCAGTATGTATGGGTATCGTGAAACATGGAGGGCCAATAAAATCTACACTGCAAGATTTTTGTAGTTCTTTTTCTAGCACTGAAATGTCCTCCACAGGCCAGGTCGTGAAAAAAACTTATGACACTTTGTAGCTCTTCTTCTGGAACACAATGACGAATAACTTGGTCCGCACAATGTTTGAACAAGTATAGGTTGCCCCAAATAAATTTTCTGACCTTTTTCTAAAATTTTGACCTATCTTGCTTGGTCCAATGCGAAGGCATTTGACTAGTGACAAGATAGTTCACAATGTCTGCAAACCATGGTATTTGGGAAATTGACATGAGTTGCTTGTCAGGGAAGGATTCAGTGATAAGAGGAGTGTCATTAGTGAATTCAGTTATCAGTCTAGACAGGTGATCCGCTCCTACATTTTCAGAACATTTTTTGTCCCTTATTTCGATATCAAATTCTTGTTGCAGAAGTTCCATCTGATCAAGTGTGACTTAGCATCTCTCTTAGAAAGAAGATACTTAAGCGCTGCATGGTCAGAGTAGACAACAATTTTTGAACCTACAAAGTAAGCATGAAATTTGATTAGGGAAAGACTACAGTCAGCAGTTCCTTTTCCATGGTGGAATGATGGAGTTGCGAATCGTTCAAGGTTTTACTGGCATAGTAGATGACATGTGGTAATTTATTTACTTTTTGTCCTAAAACTGCTCAAACGGCATAGTCTGAGGCATAGTACATGATTTCAAAGGGTACAGAACAATCAGGTGGATGTATGATTGGAGCAGAGGTCCAAGTAGTTTTCAATTTTTCAAAGGCGGTGACGTACTTTACATCAAAATTGAAAACAACCTTAGTCAGGAGTCTACAGAAAGGTTGAGATATGTCGCTAAAACCTTTGATGAACCTTTTTTAAAATCTAGTGTGACCTAGGAAGGACATAATCTCTTTCACAGTTTGGGGTATTGGTAAATTAGAAAAGTTGACATTGGCTTTATCTACTTCGATTCCTTTTTCAGAGATGATGTGCCCCAAGTATCTTCCATGTTTCACCATAATGTGACATTTTTTTCCAATTCAGTACGAGGTTCTTTTCTTTGCAGCTGATTAACATAAAGGTAAGATGGTGCAAGAAACCCAAACACAGAGAAGTCATCCATGAAGACTTCTAAGAAACGTTTGACAATATTGGAGAAAATGTGATCATGCACCACTGAAAAGTGGAGGGTGCATTGCCCAGTCCGAATGGCATACGACTATATGCGAACGTACCGAACGAACATGTGAAGTTAGTCTTCTCCCGATCCTCAGGAGCAACACAAATTTGGTTATAGCCGGAATAACAATTAAGAAAACAGTAAAATGCATGACCGGCTAAACGCTCAAGTATCTGATTGATGAATGGAAGAGAGAAGTGGTTCTTTCAAATGGCAGTACTCAGCTTACGATAATCAATACAAAATCTCCAACCTGTTTGGACGCAGGTTGGCACCAACTCATCATCCTCATTCTTGACTACTGTCACACCCGATTTCTTAGATACAACATGTATCGGACTTACCCATGCATTGTCGGTGTTGGCTGTGGATGACATATGGTAATTTATTCACTCTTTGTCCTAAAGCTGCTCAAACGGCATAGTCTGAGGCATCGTACATGATTTTGAAGGGTACAAACCAATCAGGTGGCTGTATGACTAGAGCGGAGGTCAAAGCAGTTTTCAATTTTTCAAGGTGGTGACGCACTTTTCATCAAAATTGAAAACAACGTCCTTGGTCAGAAGTCTACAGAGAGGTCGAGATATGTCGCTAAAACCTTTGATGAACCTTCTCTAAAATTCAGTGTGACCAAGGAAGGACTTGATCTCTTTCACAGTTTGGGGTATTGGTAAATTAAAAACCAAGTTGACCTTAACTTTATCTACTTCGATTGCCTTTTTAGAGATGATGTGCCCTAAGACTATTCCTTGTTTAACCATAATGTGACATTTTTCCCAATTCAGTACCAACTTCTTTTCTTTGCACCTGATTAACACAAGGGTAAGATGGTGCAAGCACTGGTCAAAGCAGACCCAAACACAGAGAAGTCATCCATGAAGACTTCTGAGAAGCGTTCGACCATATCGGAGATAAAAGTCCCTTTCTTGGGAGCTAGAACAACACGATTGACCCTAGAGGGGGGTCAATAGGTTAATCTAAAATCGTTAGTCCTTTTTAAAATTACTTGATTGGTTAGTTTAAGCACATCGGATATAACAATCAAGTGAGTGTGTGTTAGCAAATGTGATTAAACAATCAACACAAGAAAATAGCTCTAACACCACAAACATAAGAACACAAGATATATAGTGGTTCTATTCACCAACCTACATCCACTGTTAAGACTCGCCTAACCTTGAGCTATCTCCAAATTCATTAAGTGGGGACTTACACCCTCACAATTAGAGTAGGAATTCCATCTCACTCAATCGACTGGGAATTTCACCCACCACTGTAGAATAGGAATTCCACTTATCCAATTGACTGGGAATTCCACCCACCAATGTGCTAGAGGCGACGCTCTAAAGTTTTTATAATAGTTCCGAAGCTAATCATCCTTAATCCACTTTCGGGACAAAGGTTTTAAAAACAAAATTAAAACCAAGAACCACTTGCCTTTGAAGCTTTTTCTTGCTGATGTATGATCCTTGAAGATCCCACTCAATGTGTGCCGACGCTCCTCCTTATAGCCGTCGTAAAGAAATCACAATGTCAGGGTGACAATGAAACTGGTTTGACCACAGGTTTCCTAGTTTCTTTCTTTTATTTCCTCAATCAATAGATTGGTCGTTTATGATTTTTCTTTCCTCCTCTCTTTCTCACTTCCAAACTCAATCAATATATTGGTTGTTTATGATTCTCAGTAAAAGAGTGTTGATTGTTCCTTAAAGTGTATCACTCTTTTCAGCTCAAGGAATATAGTAAAACAATCACACAACACTCATATTTATAGAGGAGTCTTAACGATTTTTCAAGCTATCTAGTACCGACAAGTCGGTGGCACCTATGGGTCGATCTTCATATTTATTACTTTTCAACCACCCGACTGTTGCGCATTAAATGCACTTCCAACGGTTTAATTACTTCCCGGTCGACAGGTCGGTGTCGTCGATGGGTCGACAATTATGACACCAAGAGGTCGGTCCATATGAGAGGCTCAGTTTGGGGCAACACCATACTGACAGTAGTTTCAAGTCTAGAAACCTGTCTTACCCATAACGACCTGCCGTCCTTTATCGCGGGATCGGTCCTGGTACTCTCGATCAGTCTTGATATACCGAGATGTCTGTTTCTTCAAGAGCCCACTTGAGTTCACAGTCCAGAATTCACAAGTCCTTTACCGATGAGTCGTCGACCACGAGGGGTCAGTTAAGTTCATCACCGAGGGGTCGATGCATACGAGACTCTTGATCAGATGCTTTTCCAGAATGATAGTTTTATGATATAGAACCTATGCCAATCTGGCCGACCAGTCCTTGACCACGATGAGTCGATCATCTCTCCACCGATGGGTCGGTGAGAACGATTGGTTGAACTGACAGTGAAACCAAATCATATTTCCAAGTTGGCTTCCTGTTTACTGTCCAGTATCATCTCTTAGGATTTTTTATGGTTTTACCATTTGTTTAACTAAGCCTAGAGATAGTCCTTCTAAGGTGTGGGTATCACCTCAAGTCATCTATGGGCAAATACTTGTTGTGATTGCCATATATGATGAACTTCAACCCGGTGGAGCATGATCTTCACTCTTGATCATCTTTGAGTCTTCAAGCTTCTAGCAAGTGCTTCTTCCCGAGTTATGGAATTGACAAACAGGGACTCGGCAAAGCCGTGACACTAACAGGAGAAAATGCTGATCATACACTTCTGAAAAGTGGCAAGTGCATTGCATAGCCTAAATGGTATACGGCGATATGCGAACGTACCAAACAGACATGTGAAGGTGGTCTTCTTCTGATCCTCAGGAGCTACACAAATTTGGTTATAGTCGGAATAACCATTAAGAAAACAATAGAATGCATGACCAGCTAAACGTTCAAGCATCTGATCGATGAACGGAAGAGGGAAGTGGTCCTTTCCAGTGGCAGTATTCAGTTTACGATAATCAATACAAACTCTCCAACCCATTTGGACGCAGGTTGGCATCAACTCATTATCCTCATTCTTGACTATTGTCACACCCGATTTTTTAGGTACAACCTGTATCTGACTTACCCATACATTGTCGGAGAGGGTAGATGATACCCGCCTCGAGAAGTAATAAAATTCCAGCTCTCACCATTTCCTGCATTGCTGGATTTAGTTGTCTCTGTGGTTCTCAAGATGTCTTAAAATTTTCTTCCAAGTGAATTTTGTGCATGACCACTGTGGGGCTAATTCCTTTGAGATCGGTAATAGACCATCCTATAACCTCTCGTTGTTCTCTTAAAACATTGAGGAGTTTAAACTCCTGCTCTGAAGTTAAATTGGAAGCTATAATGACTTGTATGGTATCAGATGGTCCCAAATAAGAATATTTTAGGGTTTGAGGTAGTGGTTTGAGCTCTGATTTTGGTGGCTTCTCGACAGAAGGGACGTGTACAAATTGACTGACAGGGAGAGGTTCAAATTTCCTTGCTCTATCAACATATGGAACTTCATTCAGTAGGGCGTTCATCTCGTGCTCACCGTTTTCATTAAAGTCTATGCCAAAGGTGGACAGAGACTTTTCGAATGGATTGTTGAAAATAAAATGAAAAAAAAGATTCTTGGACAGAACTTTGAATCATATTAACCTCACACAGATCGTCTGTGCAGGGAGGTTGTCACACAAGCCAAACATATTTAGTTCTATTGTCAGATTTCTAAACGACAACATAAGCCTACCATTTTTGGCAGTTGATAACAATTTTAACGATGACCAAGAATGGTCATCCAAGAATAATAGGAATGTGCCTACTTTTGTAATACCCTAACCCGATTTAAGCTTGATCCGTATGATAAACCATACTTAGACCGGTTAATCTTGAAAATTACGGTAGAGGCTTTGAGAAAAGCCCAGGTGTGGCCCAGTTTGAGCTCAAAAGCTCGATGATCCAGCTCATCTAGTTGGAAGGGCAAAATGGTAATTTACCATTTATAATTATTATTTCCTCTATGTATGTGATTATCTGATTATTGATAGATGATATTGATTTCCTTAATCAAGGATTTTAATTTAAAATTTTGGTATTATTTTATTTTTAGAAAATGTTATTTAAAACCGTCCGAAAAGAGTACGAATAGGAAAATAATTATTTTTAGATAATTTCAGAAGTAAGAAAATTTTTAGAAAATCATGTCATGTTTATACCCCTTTGATAAATAAAATTGTACTAACCCCCTTTTCTCTCTTTCTACTATAGTGTACGACTTATTGTGTTCACTTCTAGGCTGATACTTTCTATCTGTGGCTGTCTCAGCCCGGTAGCTATCTGTAGCTGTGCGATTTACTTCGCCACTAGGTAGAAAAGAAGGATTTGGGCACTGAGTAACCGTTAGGCCTAACTTGCTATAAGAGTAGTGGCCTGAGCACCTTATACATTTAGGCTTAACTCAATACGTCAATCTGGTCATGCCCGTAAGACAATATGAGAAGTGGCCTGAGTATCTATTTATTATATGCTGATTATTGTAAATTAAAATGGTTAGAAACCAAATAGGAGACTCAATTCCATTTCTCCTTGAGATTTTTGGAAAAACAAGATATATTTGAAGTAATACAAGTATATATTGCTTTGTATGCTATGTATTCTAAATGATTATTGATTGTATATCTGTTTGTATGTTGATAGAGAATTCGATACCACACATTTACGGTGAGGAGAACATTGCAGTAGGGGTAAATTAGGTTAAAAAGATTGGATCTTGAGTAATGAGTGGTTTTAAGAATCAGTGTTGATGAACCCACTCATATGCCTAGACATGAGGCACTATTGTGAAAAGTGCTTGTAAACATTTATGATGTTGATCATATGTGATATGCTTATGAGATGTAATATGTTGATGTTAATACTGCTTCCACGTACCCTTTACTATTGAACCATTGTTGAGCACTGAAAATTACCATTTTACCTTTTAATTTTGGATTAGTTAGCCTTTGATTTGTGAATATTAGATGCGTTTAATAGAGTTTTTAAGTTTTGCAGTGTATTTGTGAGAATAAAAGAAAAATGAGTTAAAATGGAGAAAAGTGGGTCATAGTCCTATTTTTGGAAAGTTTATAATTTTTACCACCTAATTTGATTTGGAATTATTGTAAATTATTATAATTCAAATCGGGATATGAGAGTTTGAATTATAATAATATTTTTTAGACTATGTTACATTGTAAAGGTGGTAGAAATTTATAATCAAACAAATGGACCCACTGTTCAAATCTGAAGCCTGAAGACAAAGTCTGCAATTGGAAGTCAATGAGCCAAAGTCCACCAATATTCCGGGCCAGATAAAAGTCCAAGTATGGGATCCAAGTCCAAAAGATCAAGCGGGACCAGTGAATTTCGTTTGAATGATGGTGTCTTATCTGCAAAATTCGACGTTTGAAAAAGACAGTGGATTTGGATAAAAGATAGTGGATTTGAATAAAAGACAGGGATAAAGATAAAAGAGTTTGAACCAAAGGAGAGATAAGAAAGAGAGGGATAAGGAGGAACAAAGATAAGGAGATAAAGGAGTTAACCGATCTCTACAGAGAGAAATTTTAAATTTGAATGGATCCCTTATCTTGGTTGAATTTGAAGGGTCCCTTATCTCATCTCTTCTCACTCCTATAAATTGATGGCTTTGGGTCCATTGAAAGTTGAACCGGGTAAGACATTCAAGGCTGAAGTTGGACGACGAAAGACGGAGAAAAATAAATAATTTCTTGTAAGTTATTTTATTTTTTTATTTTTATGACAAATCCAAAGGAATTGTATTTCATTTCCAATTTATTAATAAAAATTCATGGCAGTTGTTTAGATTTATGATGATCCCAGTTATTAAAATATTAATAGTGATGATTTGTATTTTATTTTTAATTCTTTTTATGAATATTATGTAAGAAATTATTTTAGAATTTTTTTCAAGGAAAGTAGAACCCCTATTAGGATCAGTGGGACTTGCCGTCTTTCCAATCTAAGGTTCTTATCAAGAACAATTGTTTTAGATTTGGGGAAACACAAGTATAAAACCCGCTCAAGCCTAAGGCTTGAATTGAAAAAAATCTAATTTAAAGGATGACATAAAAATTCTAATTAGGATTTTAATAGAAAATAAATTTGAATTATATTTTATAACTCTAGAACATTTCATAGTCTAGGCTGTGATTTTATTCTTTTTAAATTGGATAATATGCCGCGTGGATGTTTGACCCGATTCCATTGTAGATTATGTAAAAAATTTATTCTTGATTTATTTTTCTTTTTTCTAAAAAAATTCATCAGAACTATTCATTGTTTTAAATTAAGATTATAAACTAAATGTTTTAGAAGATTATTTCCTTAAATCACGTCATTTTTAAATAGTGCGATTTTTTTATTTCGTACATATATTTTGTAGATTTCCCTTGAGTACGACCTCGCACTCATACTCTATACTATAAACCGGTTCGTACGCTTGCGAGTAATTTAAAATTCACATCAACCATCGCCGAGTTGAGTGTGTCGGTTACATCTGCTGGACCAGGTGGGTCGACAGTGACTGACAAGGTGTGTCAGTACCGGTTTTGAGGTGTATACCGGAGATGTACTTGGAAGGAGTATTTTGACCGTGTCGAGACTTAATACAATTGGTATTATTATAGTATCTAGGGGTTACGGTGGATGGTAGCAGTTGTGGACGGATAATGAGATTTTGGCAAGCTTTGAACTGTTATTTTGAAAATGTTGATTATTTGACTAACCTGGTGATCATTAGACTACATTGTTATTTTTTTTTCACTGGGCTAGTTAGCTCACACCACTCACCTTTCAGGAGATGCGCCCGAGGAGGAGGAGCCTTTGTATCAAGCTTAGGAAGGATAAGCTTTGGTGTGGTCTTGGTTTTCTCCCGTTTAAGGAAACTTGTTGATATTGGTTCTTTGAAACCATAATTTGTGTAAAGTACCATATGTGGTACTTGTATTGGATGTTATGTAATGAACCACTATGTGACCGTAGCTACTCTTTATTTGTTTGATTAATATTTTATTTATGGAATTATGTGTTTGTGATTGCGTTTTTGGGTAGGTTTATTGTATATGTTTGAGTTCACATGTTGAAATCATGTGTGACTTCTCTTTTGGGCCTAACCTTTGATCTAGCCTAGTTCGACCTCTTAAGTTTATCCTACAAAAAAAAATCAGTGGCGTTCTGGGTCCACTTTCGGGTCGGGGCATTACAACTTTGTTCTGAACGGGCTGGGTATCCAGCACAACAAAATCGATTGGAAAGTAGAATTTGTCAACTTTCACTATAACGTCCTCTATCATACTTTTTGAAATTTTCACAGAACGATTGGCTAACTGAAGTGTGATAGGAGTGGATTTCAATTTTCTCAATCCTAAATGCTTATAAACAGAGTATGCCAGTAGGCTAACACTAGCACAAAGATCTAATAAGGCCCTGTCAATTGAATATGATTGATGGTGCATTAAATTTTTAGGCACCCCAGGGTCCTTATGTTTAATCAGAAATGGTTGTTTGAGTAGTGCACTGGCGTTTTCTGCTAGAAATGCATTTGTGGGGACATTAGTTATCCTCTTTATCATACAGAGGTCTTTGAGAAATTTGGCATATGAGGGTACCTGATTGATGGCGTGAAGTAGAGGAATTTGATATTGACATGTTTGAACACCTCTATATCACCATAAAGCACCCCTTGCTTGGCGGTTAACCTCTGAGGGTAAGGAGCCCTAGGTACGTATGGTTTTCTAACAAATAAGTCTAGTACAATTTGGACTGGGATGGACTCAGTGAGTTATCCTGATGCTTGGATTGACCAGTGGTCTGGACGGTTCGACCTTTTTATCTACCTGTCTCTCAGATGTCAAATTAGTAATAGAGTTAGCGTCGTCTGGATTAGATGACGAAACCTCATTTTTTCCTTTGGGATTCGGATAAACTAATTGGGACATCTACCTTTCTCCCTGTCTCCTATCGCAGTAGCTAACTGCCCAAGCTATGTTTCAAGCTTGTGCACAGCCTGTTGGGTAGATTGCGTGATTTGCTGCAACGTATCCTCGAGAGAAGGCTTACATTGTTGAGACGGATTAGATTGATTTGGGTGAGGTGGATGATTTTGAGATGGGTGAAATGATTGATTTTGAAGTGGTGGATATGATTGACTCGAAGGTGGTTGATACAGTTGACCTTGGTATTGAGGGGGTCCTTGACTTAACGGAGGTGGATTTTGTCGCCAAGAGAAATTGGGATGATTCCTCCAATTAAGATTGTATGTGGTAGAGAATGGGGTTCCCTGCGGTCTTCCAAAATTATTGAGTGCATTGACCTGCTCGGTTGAGTAATCAGCATTCGATCCTAAGGAAGGACAGTTTTGGGCACCGTGTCCTAAGTTAGAACACAATTCGCAAACTTCAACATGCATTCCTAATGATGGTTTCATCACCTGAGTTGTCACTAAAGCCTCTACTTTTTTCGTTAGGTTTGAATCTTCTATAAATCACCCTTTTACACGTGTTAAGCACGTACAAGTAAAAATTTGTCACACCCCGCCCTCGTGGGTTCGGAAAACATGATTATTTTGTTTTTTTTTAAACAAACACAATAAACTCAATAGTAATCTCATCATAAAAAAATGATCTAATTAAACACAAATCTTATTCTGATACCATTATCCTTAAGACCACCACATACGTCAATATATACATTAGAGTAGGCACCGAAAGTATGATGGTGTTAATTACATGTTTAGAATACTACTTAAAGTTTCTCAAAATACTAATAATAAATTCTCATCTAATGGGAATCGACACTCCTACTTCATGACTCCAGCGGAGGCTCCTCTAACCCATCCCCAGTATTATTCCCTAAAACGTAAGGGACGTGAGCAACAAGCCCAGTGAAGAAAAACTACAATGGCCAAGCACATTAGCATCAACACCATAACGCCCCTCCCTTTCCCACTTGGTTCAGAGTAATATGATAAGGGTATTTGAGTGGGAAAAGACCCGAGCGTCACGACGCGAGTCAAGTCTAAGTCCGAAGACCCAACCCTCAACTGGCCCAACTAGTGTGTGTGCATGAACAAAGTCCATTTTAACAATTTGCAACACACTAACATAAACCTGCATAAGCGTATACATAACATTTGATACATTTGAAAGATAATCGTTTACATTCCAAAGCAAAGTATAAGGATCCCATATAAGTTAAGTGACAAATAAAAAAGTCTAACACAATCATCTAGGAGTTTATATATCATTGATAACATTTCCATTCACATAACTCCTACAAAATTACATATTCTCAAAATGTAGACAAAAAAGAATGAAGTCATCTTCTATCTTCAAAATATCAAAATGTATGACTCTCCGAGCTCCTTCTTTTGCTTTCATTGTCAATTATGCCTAACTATTGCTCAGCTCGGCCTCATCACCTTTCTCTTTTCCTGCATCAATTTCTAAAAGGGGGAAAGAATTGTGGGCTTAGTCACACACCCAGTAGGAATTTCCATCAAGTGGGTACCAACATGTGATGTAATATATACAAAAAAATAAATCATATGTATTTAAGAAATATTATACTTCTCATTTGAAAATCATAGCCCATCCCACATTTCAAAATCATCTCATAATTCATACTAAGAAATCATTCAAGTTCATTTCATAATCATCTCATACAATCAGAATCATAAATACTTTTAAATGCACTTAGAAATCATCATGATGTACTATGCCATGGTGACATGAATTGATCACGTCCTTCTCATGCCCCATGCATTGATCAATATGTCATTATCATTCAATCGTCATGAACATTAGCCATTTTTTGTCCGTAACTTTCCCTGGGCACTGGCTGGGAGCTACTACTCAATACTAGCATTTAACTGGGACTACCAGGGGAGTGCTACACACCCATACTCCTGCACAGGTTTCGGGACTTTTTCTGACCCTGGAGCTTTCTGTCCAATTAATATGCCATAATTTCGGTAACCCATGGACGTGGCCATATACAATGGTTAAACATTTCATACATATCTAAATGTTTCAGAGTAAAGTACGTCATCCCTTTACCACGGTCTCATGCTTTCTCATCCTATTGCAAATGCATGAGTTTCATGTCTATGTAATGATAAATCAGATATATTTGCCAATATACAAAATACATCATATTCAAAACTACACATTGCCAAATCCTCATCAAATCATGCATTCAAATAAATTTATAATTCAAATATACATTAACTAATAACTTGGCACTTCAAAGAGGTAGGAAAACCTACTTGATCGACAGAATTCGGTAAAGGAGTGAACTACAACGAGGCACGTATGGCTCCTAAGTCACCTTCCAGTCCTCTCATTATTTCCATGGATCAATATACAATAAGTCACACAGTTAGTCTATGTCCATGTTTTCCAAATCTAATACTTATCACTTTTATTAATTCTCATTTAGGAGGTCAGGCTTGGAGAAGGTTAATGGTGTCTTATTAATCCCACATTTATGATCAACACAAGAGTGTGTAGTTAAGGGTCATATAGTCTTGTCACTGCTAGGTCGGAACTTGGGTCACCCTTTTTCGAAACTTTCGAAGCTTCAGGACATCTGAGACTCCTTCGAATCATCTGAAGTACAATCTCATTTGTCCGCTCGGAACTTGATCTTGGCACTTTCGAGTCAAGTTTCGAGACTTCGGAACTTCAAGACCTTCTCTCAATACTTCCTAAACTTACAGGTTTTCAACTTATCTTACAGTGCTCAGAACTTGGTCTCTGCACTTCCGAGACAAATTTCGAGACCTTTGGTTCACTTTTGGACTTAGCAGAGTTTCTAAGTGTTTTTAGTTCTTTCTGGTTTCATAAATCTCCTCGAAACTTGGCTTCAGAATGACCGAGACTTCATACCTTTCGAGGGTCCTCGGAACATCACTTGTTCCTTCGGACTGTCCGAGCCTTCGAAACTTGCCTCAGAGGTTCCGAGACAGGTTCCGAAGCCTGTCTTCTTCAGATAGTCATCTGCAAAACTCTACATATGCGAACCGAGTTCCTTGAACTCAATTGGAAAAAAGTGTTGGGCACTGCCACCGTAAATCCTTTTTTAGGTATTTTCACCAAAATTTCCCAATAATATTTATATCATAATTTTTTTTAATGAAGAGTTAAAATTTCACTTGAAAAGGGGAAAAACTCGAAAATATGTACAAGACTCAAACTCAAAACTGCCCATAACCCGGGCTAGGTAAAAACGGCCCTACAACATCAGGGCCCAAATAAAAAAGAGGACCACGTAGGAACCAGATAAAGAACGAGAAACCAAAGGGTGGAGGCAACAAACTAAACCAAATCAAGAACACCAGTTCCAAACTGCAATTGGGAGCCAGCGACAAAACTATCGCGGAGATAAGTGATTCTCTTCCCCTGGGCAGGAGATAAGCGCGAAACCAAGCACGCTACAAACGTAATCAAGGAAGAAATAACCTTCAGGTGAGTGCGAGAACTCCAATGACAGCCCTAGGGATAGAGAATAGAGGCAACAAGGCAAGGATCTTGCAGATGCAACGCATGGATGGAGAAGTGCTTCTGGACCATATGTCATCACAAACTCAGTGCTTCACCAAGCGAGCTAAGGATCAATCATTTCAATATGCCTACATGACAGTCAATATACATTATCACACAATAAATTACCCATGACCCAACATGATATGCCCCACACTCGGCATTATTTTATCCTCACACAACTAGCATGTATTTCCTATCATGTCCCACATGATTTTACTGACAGTATAAACATATTAAAATATAACAGTGTCAAATAGTTTGCAAGAAATAAATAACATAATTCAATAATTGCAACAGAGGGCGGTAAAAGACCATTTTACCCCTTTTTGGGTTTCAACGTGGAAACCGAGTAACCATACTTACACCTCCCATATATCGATACTTGTCATAGTAGAACCGCGCGTACATCCAAAAGTAATAAATCAAGGACTGACAGTCAAAATGTCTTCCCTCAACCAAAATACCAATTAACCCCTCAGGCCCATAGATTGAGTCCCATATTGCACTATAGACGGCTAGGCCTAGACTCACAAACACCATTTATATCCTTACATCAGTATACGAGAACTGATAAATTAGTCCCTCACTTGTAAGTAATGTTCACTCTCACATTCTGGTCCGACTCCGTCTTTTCCATCTATTTAATGTCCATGGGTCTCAATCCTGCCTTTAGAGTTAATTGTTTCAATTTTTGGATATTAATGCAATATGCAATACATTTCTTGAGAAAAACATGTAGTAGAATCTCCATTGGTTTTGTCCGGTTAGTTTTGCGAGCAATCTGTGAAAATATGGTAAACCCATCAATTTCCATTTAAAATTAAATGCTCATGTAATATCCCCATATCCCGATATTTATTTTCCACAGAAAAACAGGGTAATGTCCATGAGTCTGCTAAGCTTTTTCTACTTCACTTTTAATTTTGTTAGTAAAGTCAGCCATTCAAAACACACAATGAAGAAAAAAATGGAAATTTCTCAGTTCCATCCTTATATTGTTTCCTGGTAAGGAGACGTATCGAGAATTTGGCCCAGAGAGTACAGTATATAAAAGTAAATAAATTACTCATTGCCCAATTCGTATCTCACCGAGCGACTAAGCGCCACCTCAGATGATACTATCGAGCGGCGGAATTGCTGCGCTACATATAGAGAATTTCGTCGAGAGAGTACATGACAGAAAATGTAAATAAGATACTCAGTGCCCCACTTCAAAATCAACGGGTGACTAAGCGCCACCTCAGATGGTATCACTAAGAGACTGAGCGCCGCTACTAATGATAGTTTGGCCCAGAGGTTCCATTGTAGGAAATGCAAATAAAATACTCAGTGCCCCACTTGAAGACCGTCGTGGCTACCTTTGGATGAAGGGTAAATTTTGTATGAGTGGGTAACTAGAGGTGGGTAAGAAGGGGTGGGTGATCAATTATGAATATCCTTAGCAATATTATCCTAATCTTGTTTGGTAATTGCAGTGGAAAAATTAGAACTTAGTCTAAGGGTAAAACATCTTGTTTGGTAACTATAACTAGGGGAAACTTAATATATTAATAATTTTATGATAATCAATAATTTTTAATAAATCCATATAATATAAAAATATTTTTCTCTATAACATTCGAAAATTTTTCCATAAAAATTGCCATAAAACTTAACAATATATCTTATAATAATATTATATAATTTTCTATAATTTTTTCTCATAATTCTAATTTAAAAAAAGCATTTTCCTTCTAACCGTAAAAAATAAGATGAAGAAAAACATTTTTTACATGTAATTTTTTTAATCCTAATAAATAAATAAAAATTCCAAGACATATCTTCATATAATTCATAGTTTGTTCTTTAGTGATGTGAAATACATAATATAATACGCTATTATAGTTTATAAAAATCCAAGTTAATAAATAATAACTAAGATAAAATTATGGGAATGAGATGGATTCCTCGTTCAACTTGCTCGAATTTTCAACACACGAGACTAAAAGATTTAAAAAAAAAAATTGTAAAAATATTAAAAAATTGTGTAAGAGTGTCTAAAAATTCATTTATAAGTGAAAATATTTCATACACCCATATTGGAATATATAACTGAATCTATTTTTAAAATTCTAACTCATTTTCAATTCAAGTCAACTAATTTAGGTTGCTTTAAATTGGGTTGCAGCCTAACCTTTGTAATTAAATGCATAATTGGAGCTGTAAATATTATAGTGATATGGTTTAAGCAAAGAGACATTTATAAAAGAAAATCTCCATTTTTAAAATATATTTATTATAAAGAGTTAATTTTAAATTCATCATAGTGATATAAGAATAAGGAGAGTGTTTTACAAAGCATCATCCTATTTTAACTCAAATTAAAAAAAAAAAATGTGGACCAACCCATATTTTAAATTGATCAGATTAATCAACTAATATTTGATAATGAAATGAGTCAGATTTGAATTCACCTACTCAAGTTGCACGCAAAACATTTTATTTCTAAAATGGACACGCTATGCTAATATAAGTGAGTCATTAAGGTCTTATATATCAAATTGAATTGAATGATAGTTGATAATGATATGAAATTTATTAATTTTATAAAAATTATTAGTACCAAGATTTATATAAAGTTAGTCTCGTAAAACACATAAAATCTTAAAATTTAAACAAATGAAATTAATAAATGAAAAAAAGATTTTTATTCTCTATCAAATTTAATTACTTAAATCAAATATATAAATTTTAAATAATTTTTTTATTTTATAATTATAATGATGAAAATATTTCATTTATTTTTGTAAAATTATTTTTCTAATAAATTAACAAATTTTTAAAATAAAGATGTTAGAATGAAATTTGATTCGTATTGACTTCCATTCACAGCTATGAAAGGGATTGAGAGGAATACAAAGGGAAGGAGAAGCAAGGGTCTTATGAATACCACTGGAAACCAAAGGGTTTTTAAATTTGCCAAACGGGAGATATCCAAATTTTTTACCTCTACCCTCTCGCTACCAAATAGGGGAATTTGAGGGTTACCTGTGTTCCCCCCTCCTTTCACCTCAAACAAACGCAGCCCGAGTGACTAAGTGCCACCTCAGATGGTATCACTGAGCTACTGAGCACCATTATTGATGATAGTTTGGCCTAGAGGGTACATTGGAGGTAAATAAAATACTCAGTGCCCCCACTTCAAGACCATCAAGTTAGGATGCGTTTGTTTGAGGTGAAAGGAGGGGGGAACGCGGGTAACCCTCAGATTCCCCTGTTTGGTAGCGAAAGGATAGAGGTAAAAAATCTTAATTTTACCTCCTTTGGGAAATCTGAAAACCCTTTGGTCTCTAGTGGTATTCATAAAACCCTTGCCTCTCCTTCCCTTCGTATTCCTCTCAATCCCTTTCATAGCTATGAATGGAACTAAATGCAAATCAAATTTCAATTTAAAATCTTTATTTTTTAAAATTTGTTAATTTGTTAGAAAAATAATTTTAATAAAATAAATGAAATATTTTCAACAATATAATTATAAATAAAAAAATTATTTAAATCTTATCTATTTTGATTTAAGTAATTAAATTTGATAGGTAATAAAAATCTTCTTTTCATTATTTATTTTCATTTGTTTAAATTTTAAGGTTCTATGTGTTTTACGCGACTAACTTTATATAAACCTTGGTACTAACAAATTTATAAAATTAATAAATTTCATATCATTATCAAATAACATTCATTTCAATTTGACATATAAGACATTAATGACTCACTTATATTAGCATATCATGTCCTTTTTAGAAATAAAATATTTTGCGTGCAACTAGGGTAGGTGAATTCAAATCTGACTCACTCCATCTTCAAATATTAGTTGGTTAATCCGATCAATTTAAAATATGGGTTGGTCCACACTATTTTTTTTTTTTTAATTTGAGTTAAAATAGGTTGATGCTTTATAAAACACTCTGCTTATTCTTATATCACTATGTAATGATTTTTTAAAATCAATTCTTTATAACAAATATATTTTAAAAGTGGAGATTTGCTTTTATAAATGTCTCTTTGCTTAAACCATATCAATATAATATATTTCTTTTAGAAAATTATATCAATATAATATTTATAGATCTAATTATACACTTAATTACGAAGGTTAGACTGTGACTCAATTTAAACCGAACTAAATTAGTTGACTTCAATTAAAAGAATTTAAAAAATAGATTCAGCCATTTAGTCAACATGGATGTATGAAATATTTTCACTCGTACCCAACTGAGAGGATTTTAATATTAATTTTATCTTAGTTATTATATATTAACTTCTATTTTTTTAAATTATTATAATAGCATATTATATTATGTATTTCACATCACCAATGAACAAATTATGAATTTTATGAGGATATCTCTCGGCATTTTATATTTAATTCTTAGGATTAAAAAATTTACATGTAAAAAATGCTTTTCATCATCTCACTTATTACGGTTAGAACGCAAATGTTTATTTTAAATTATAATTATGAGAAAGAATCTATTGAAAATTATATAATATTATTATAAGATATATTGTTAATTTTTATGGCATTTTTTATGGAAAAAATTTATGAAGTTATATAGAAAATTTTAATTTTAATTTTTATATTATACGGATTTATTAAAAAATATTGATTCTCATAAAATTGTTAATATATCATGTTTCCCTTACTTACAGTTACCAAATAAGATTTTTTACTCTTATAATAAGTTCTAACTTTTCCATTGCCATTACCAAACAAGATAAGGGTAACACTTGTAAAGGTTATTCATAATTGATTACCCACCCCTGGTTACCTACCCTTGTTTACCTACCGCTGCAAAATTTACCCCTCATCCAAAAGCAGCATAAGTACCACCTCAGACGGTATCACCGAGCAACTGAGCGCTGCTATCAATGATAGTTTGGCCCAGAGAGCACATTTGCAGGAAAAGTAAACACACATAAACATATAAAGGGTTAGTATTATGTCCATTTTTAGCTTAAAAGGGAGAAATTAAGATTTCCTCGAGGTTTTTGGAAGTTTCAACAAAAATTCCAAATCTCTTTACAAAAGTACCATTGTGCCCCTGAACTTTTCAAAAATTATACATCCTTGCCTGAAAAATGCAGTAAAAAGTTGACAAGGAAAGTAAAAAGTTGACAAAACGGAGCCGCAATGAGAAAGAGGGCAAAAAACTGGTCAAAAATGGGACCGTCAAAAAAATTTATTAGAAAAAGCCGCCAAAGGTCGGCCGGAAAAAGTTGCCGGCGGTGGCGGGAGGCGGGTGGTGCCGGCTTCAACTCAGGCAGCAGCTGTTGCTGCTGGAATTGAAAAGAGGGAGAGAGAGGAGAGAGAAAAAGAGTGGGAAAAAAAGGACGGAAGGAGAGAGAGTAAAGAGAAGAGAGATGAGTGGTTTCGTGTGTGGGGAAGGGGGGTCCCTCTTTTAAGGGAAAAGATATTATTATTTTATTAAAAAATTAATTAATTATTATTTATTTAATTCTGAAAATCATTAAAATATTATTATTTATTGCTTGGAGGCTAAGAAAGCCTTGATGCGACGGGTTCGCCCTGAAGGCTAAAAATGAGCACATCTCAAAATGGATTTAGTAGGTCCCACTGAAAGATTTGACTTTACACTTTGGTTAAAAATACTTAACAATATATTTAGAAATAATTTTGGGTGAAAAATAAAATCAAAAGCCACTCAATTTAATCCAAAAACATTATTTTAAATTTAAATAAATGAAAGGGTTAAACAATTTGGAAGCATTTATTTAAAAATTCAAATTTTGGCAAGATCAAAGCAATGTTTCAAAGTTTTGTGTGTGTGCAAGTTTGAAAATAAACTCCTCAAATCAGTGATTTTATTTGAAAAAATATTTATTTTTAATAATTTTTTCACAATTTTTAAATAAAATAATGCAATGAGAGTCAAAATTGAGTTTTGCCCTTCTGACTTCAAACAATCATATCTTGAGCTTCCAAGCTCCAATTGGGTCAAATTTAAACTTTTCGCAAAGCCCATGAGATAGTTTATGCATAAAACTAGTCATAAGATATGATTAACGGCGCTAATACCCAGTATTAGCCTAATCTTTGGACAAGGTATTACAAAATTTCTCTAAAAAAAAATGGTCACGTGTCTTGGATTTCGGGCTATGAAATGTTGCCAAAGCAATAAATACCATACTTTTCCTGTTGGAAGTAGCATTAAATGCTCAGAAATCGATTGTTGCCGTGCATTGGTCGACTTCTCTAGAGGGAACGATTGACCGTTCATTGAATATGTGAACATTTAGCTAAAGGCCGGTCAACCTCTCATGATGGAACGTTCGTCCGTTCTTAACTGAGAGCAAGATTGTTTACAATATGCATAGACCGGTCAACCTCTCAGAGGGTTGGTCGCCCGTCTAGATACTCAAGCACATAATCCAAGTTGGAAACTGGCGTTAAAAAGCATAGTAGTCTCTCAGGCACATGATTGGGCCCCATACTGTGTTTATAGACGACTAGGCTTCAATTCTCAGATATCCGTTTATGATTACATAGAACTGATTAATTTTATCCCCTTACATGTAAACAATATTCAGTCTCGCATTTTGGTCTCGTTCACGTCTTTCCATCTCAATTATGTCCATAGGTTCCAACATTGCTTTTAGTTTAATAGCGTTCCAAATTAAGTTAAATGCAACATGCGAGGCATTTTCTGAAATTAAATCAGTGTAGTTGAATCTCCTTACTTAAAACCTACGAAAAGAAAAAAGTAAATGAAGTAGATTCACTTTTTAAAACAAATTCAAAAGAAATAAGTCCCTCCTTTTTTTAGGTTTTGAAAAAGGCAAATCAAAGCAATATAAAAGTCATGAAACAAAATTTCAAATTCTCATTTTCTTAAAAATATTCTTCATTTAAACGTATTAAATAGAATCCAAAGGCAAACCATCTTTTAAAAAAATGACAACTTACTTTAAAACCAAAACCCATATATTTATTTATCATTCATTTTTTTTTTTAAATAGCATAACCTAATTAAAGAATAAAATAAGATTATTAGAATAAACTAAACCAAAAAGATAATACAACTCAGCAAAATTTAGAATCTATTTGCAAAATCAAAAAGAAAATCCCAAAGCCTTTCAATTTGCAAAAGAACTTTTTTATAAACTAAATAATAATCAAAATAATTTTTTAAAATAATTACCTCTTGAAAATTTAGTCGGCTTGATGACAGGCAGACGCTACTGCTACAGGCAACATACCCCCATTATCCTTGTTCGGTAACTAACAAATAAAGGTAAAAAACCAACTTTCTACCCTGCTCTTCTCATTTTCGAAAACATTTCTAAACATAGGGTATTTATAATACAAAGGATAATCCCAAGTAGCCTCTGTAAAATTTATCCCTATCCAAATACAGCCTTGTTTGATAACCAACAGATAAGAATAAAAAAATAATTTTTTATCCCTCTCTTCTTACTTTTAATTTTTTTTTTTAAATAAGAGATATTCATAATACATAAAAGTGAGAGAGGTGAGCTGAAGCCTGAAGGGGCCACAGGAGAGAATCCTCTTTCTGTTTTCAGAGAAAGGGCACAGAGAGAAAAGACAAAAGAAAAGAACGAGAGACAAGAGGCAGGATGAGATTCATGAGAGAGAAAGCAGTAAGGACAAGAGAAGAGTTTCAACGTGAAAGGCTGAGAATAAAAGCAGTGAAAATGAGAGTGAGGTAAGGATTGTGACTTTTTATAAAGAAAATTCATGGCTTGAGAAGGAAGCCATTCGAATGGGATGGGATGAGATGAGGTGAGAACCACATAAGAAAAAGCAACACTTGCTGGCTAAGTAACAAATATTTTCTCAAAAATTCGTAGTGATAAGAAGAATGATGCGTAAGCTAAGTTAAAACAGAGAGTCGGGCCCACTTGGATGTTTCCTGTGCTAATTTTTAAAATTGCCTTGGGACAACACTCTTACAAAATTTGAAATTTTTAATAAATTTTTGGTGTTAAATTTATACTACCAAATTAATTTTTTTGAGAATAAATACTCAAAAATAATTTTAAAAATTCAAAATCAAGTTTGAGACAGGCCTTGGAAATTTAAGATAGAGAATTGAATTGAATTTTGGCTAATCAAATCTTATTCTACATTCTTCTAACTAAGAAGAAGTGTTCGCACAAATTTCGAGCTTTAAGTGTTTAAAATGAAGTGAGAACCATTCTGACATGTTTATAAAAAAAAATTGTAAAATAATAAATAAATATAAAAGCAGTTTTTTTAAAATCCAAAAATAATATAATAATGAAATAATATTATTTTAATAAAACTATCTTGAAAAAACTTGCATAACAAGTTTAGCAAGAGGCCCACATGAGCAACCCACGGGCATTTGGTAGACTGAGGCAACGCGTGTGTGTAAATTTCAAAGCCAAACAATTCAAATATGTGATTTTACTGAAAGAAATGTGTTTTTCAGACGCTAATCACATTTTTTAAAATAAATAAATGCACTATTACCCATAAGAGTAAAGATTACCATTTTACCTCTCTTACTCCAAATAGTTATATCTCGAACTCCCAAACTCAAATTGGACCAACTTTGGATTTTTGAAAAAGCCCACTACTTTACACATCTAACAGATCATTAACCAAAATCGAAGAATTTGCGTGATTAATGGACGGGTCATCACATTTGTTTTCTAATTTAATTTTGTGCTTGAATTTAATTAGTTGTTCTTGCACTTAAATTAATTTTAGAATTTAATTGATTGTTATTTCATTGTGACACTGAGATTTGAACCTTCTTTTGATTTCTTTTGAGTGAAATTGAGTGTCGATAATCTATTGAAACCTAGGATTTTCTCCTAACAAGGGCCATTGTTTTTTTGGTAAATTTTGAATTTTCTTTCAATTCATTTTGGATGAATTAGAAATTAGATTTTCTCAATTTCAATCGAGTCTTTACCTTGATCTGATTTGAAGTAATTTGATCTAAACCGAGATTTTGCTCTTAGACTCATGGAAGATTATAAATTTTGACCATAGACCTTCATTAGAATATGGCATAGTTAAACGATTAGAAAAAAATATTTTGTATATTTTCACTAAAAACCCCTTACTTTTTGAAGATTATTGAAAAACCCCTATTTTTTCATAAATTTGGAAAAATTCTTAAGTAAATATTACTCAACAATTCATTCACCGTCATCAATTGATGGTTAATCACTATCTGTAATGAGTTTTAAAGCTAATTAGAAGTCATCTCTATTAAAAGTAAAAACTTTGAAAATATTTTTTTGGATTAACCATACTTTAAAAATCAATTAGATCAAATAATTATAACTTTGAATTTTAATATTTAAATTCAAGGATAACGTATAATTTAATTTCAATTCAACAGTTGGTGGAACTCTGACCTCCAATTACATTTAGATTATGTCTTATGTTCTGAGTGCATTGGACGTAACGGAATAATGTAAGCCACAAGGCCTCGTGTATATATGAAAACATTTATTAAAGAATAGCTGACTTTTATTAAAAACCCTTTTATAATCTTTTAAATATTAATATATATATTTTAACCGTAAAAAGTGGATTTAAAAAAAAGAAAAGAATAAGTAGCGATTTTTTCAAAAATATAGTCACCTCAATTGAATGAATGACTTATGCATTTAATTTGATAATTGTATTTAAATTTTTACTCTTAATTTTTATATCATCAAAGTAAAATAATATTTGATTAAACACCTTGAAGAGAGAGATTTACTTTGTGATAGTGTCTAACATTTTTTTTAGGGTGGCCATCCTAACACGGGCATACTCTTTTAGGAGACACGGGTTTTCAGATTTCCCATTTTGCCCCCATCCGTCCATACGGACTTTAGTAGACTTTCAGAAATCGGTTCACTTTCCAGTGAATCGGTTCACTGGATCGGTGCGCCGACCGAATCACTTAGAAATGGAAATTTGAGGAAAGTGATCTGGTTGGTGCAACGATTCGGACATTCAAGAAATCGATGCACCGACTAGATCACTTTCCTCAATTTTCTATTTCCAAGTGATTCGGTCGGTGCACCGATTTCTTGAGAGTCCAAATCGGTGGACCGACTGGATCATTTTCCTTAAATTTCCATTTCCAAGTGATCCAGTCGGTCCACATATCCAGTGCACCAATCCAGTGAACTGATTGACTGGAAAGTGAACCAATTTCTGAAAGTCCACTAAAACCCGTACGGATGGATGGGGCCAAAGTGAGAAGTTCAATAAAATACGTGTCTCCTAAAAGAGTATGTCCGTGTTATGATGGGCACCCCTTTTTAAACTGAGAGTACCTTGTGCCTTATTGACGCAAGCACATAGAGGAGTGTGTGTAACTACCTCAATTTACCGTTACACTTTGCTTACTGTCACTTGCTCAATTTGTGTTATTGCAAACTGACTTTAGAAACTATCTTGATTTACCAAATCTCTTTGCGCTAGCGTCACTTGTTCAACTTGTGCTAACACAAACTAACATTAAGCTTTAGAAAATTGTCCAAGTTGAATTTAATATCTTCAGCGACTCTGATTTGTAGTTTTTTATTTAGAATTCACATTTCTTCACTTCATAGTAGCGATCGATCTTCCTTCAAGTTATTTATTTTCCTTTCTACTCTGTACTCTTACGATTACGTGAAATCTCTACGAGAAGTCTTAGAGATTTAACATTTTTTTCAAGTTCTATGTATGATCGATAAAGTAAAAAATTTTATTTTCTATTAACTTTTTGTATCCCATTATTATTATTTTATCATTAATTGCTTTTTTAACTCTATTACTAAAGTATGCATACATTTTATATTTTTGCTAAGAAGATGTATCACCATGATAATAAATCCTGCATTTTTTGCTAATAATTTCTTTTTTATCGTATGTTGTGTTCCAAAATGATATTATGTGATAAGATTCTTGTATTTTGTTACTTTGACAGGCATGTAACGGTGAAAGAAGGGTTGTAATGGTCTGACCTTAAAAAAAAATATTATTAAAATATCAAGTCCGTACATAAATTCGTGTTTGCACGAAACTAGGCTTATTTCACCTCTTTCCTCTTCGAAACAGTCAGTCATTCTTCCCTAATAACAAACCCTTGTTTCCTCTACCTTCCCTCTATTGATTTCCACCCACTAAAGGCATTGGATTCGGATTTCCTATGCTTGGAGCACCCCTTTGCACGATTCTTTCTCCTCCAAAGATAAGATCTATAATCATTCTCTTTCCTTTTCTTCTTATTTGATGAGATCTTAATGGGATGTGTTGAGAATGGAGTCTCTGCTGGCTTTTAGGCCTTATTTTGGAGGAATGCATGGAAGTAATTGGGATTTTTGTTATGGAACCTTGTTTGGGTGTAGATCTGAATTAAAATTGAGTTTTGAATCCATGGGAAGGGAAGTAAATTAGGGAAAATGGTATATGCTAATTTTTGGAGATGATTTATGGGAGGAGATTTGAAATTTCCCTTAGATTGAAGGGATTAAACCAGATTAGGGGTAAATATTGGGTTTAAATTTGGGGGTTTTGCTTCTAAACTGTGCTTAGGCCTAATTCATGTACTAATAATGGTATATTATATTATTTTGGCATGATTAAGTCTTCGAACCCCGAACCTCTCGAGGTACGACCCAAATATCAGCCCTAGACATCGTGATTTTGATGTAAGAATTGCTACACACATATTGTACGAATGCATATATGTTATTTCATTGATTTAGGGAATGTACTGTTTTATTGATGTGTTTAATGCATGATAAATAGGATGGATGTGCCCTATGCTATACATGAAATGTTATTAATTCCCTATTATGTGATTTGTAGCATGTCTATTATCTTGTTATGATGATAAAAAAAAATTGTGATAATTGTTGGAGACCCTTGTAAACGGTTGAGATGATTTATTGATGAATTTAATTAGGTTTATGCTGTGAAAATGGAGTGATTGGACTTAGGATGTTAAACCACCATGAGACGGGTTGAATAAATTGTAAGGACTAAGAATATGTATAAATAAACCCGACGTGTGTATCTCAGGGTTGGTGTGTATTCCATGTCCCTAGAATAACCCAATGTGATAATTATGTTGAATGTATGAAGCGCAATGGAATGTGCTATGCATGTTATCATTGTGAAATTTTGGTCACGATGTGATTATGACGTATATTGTCACGTCCTGACACGAAGGGTGGGCCCGGAATGCGACTGATTTTTTTTTTTGAAAGATAAACTAAATCAACTCACAAGCATTCTAACTGGGCCGGATCAACAGTTGGGCCCAGAGGTCACACATGATCCCCAACACGTGGACTCACACACATACCAAGTCTACCCAACAAATAGACATAAAAAACAACATCAACACATATCATGATCATATAAAACCATCATTGATTTCTCATTTCAAAACATCATCTCAAAGTCACTACAGAAGCATAACGGATTAATACATCACATTTAAACAAATTAAGTACCACACCCGGTACTTAATAAAAGCAAATGGTTCCAAGAACCAACAAATAAAGATAAGGGTATTCCCCTCAGGGGGAATCCCGAAACACTGCGGCAGCTTATCCATCCTAAGCTTGAAAAAGAGGGTTCTCCTCATCGGGTTCATCTCCTGAAAGGTTAGTGGGGTGAGCTAACTAGCCAAGTGAAGGAAATATAACAATGCAGTTTAAGTAAATAACAGGTTAGCAATAAAAAACAGTTCAGTAATATCTCATGCTTGATAACAATTAAGCATAATATCATGTAAAGCATCATCATCATTTCCATCTTTCGTCAATTACTGCTATCATCCAACGTAACGCCTGCCGACTACACTGAAACCTGTATTAAGTCCCGACAATGTCAAAATACATCCTTGCAAGTACATCTCCGGCTCTGACTTAGCTGATACTGACACCCTCAAGTCAGCAACTGACGACACTCATGGTCCACCCATGGTCCAGTAGACGTAAACCATCTCCCATATGGCCGATATTGGTTCAATAGCCCAGGGTACGTGAAAGCAGTCTTACACATTCTTATGATCAACATCATAATATTTACAGTCATCATAAGCACTCTTACTACAGTGCATTATGTCTAGGCACATAAGTGGGTTCCTCAAAATTGAAACCACTCATTGCTCAAGACTCATCTCATAATAAAACCTGTTTACATATTCTGCAGAGTTAAGTTCCCTCACCGTAAATGTGTGGTTTATGCGGTCTCTGTTCAAATAAACAGACAAATGCACAATCAATATACATAACAAGTACGTACACACAAGTACTATTTAGAAATCATACTTTTTTTCCAAAAATATCCAAGGTACATGGAATTGAGTCTCTTACTTGGTTTCTATCCCTTTTAAGTTATAATCATTCACAAGATAATAATATAATAAAAAGGGGCTCAGCCCAAAACTCATATTATCTTCTGGGCATTGATCAGATTGACTTATTGAGTTAGGTCTAGATCCTCGGGTCACTTCTCCGTTGTCTTCTAGATAGGACCAGATCTGACATTTTGAGTTAGGCCTCGAGGTCACTCAGTGCTCGACAATATAGAGTCGGCCTGGAAGTGAGATCACTTAGTGCCCGACCAATAGGGTCGGCCTGGAAGTGAATACAATAGTATTTACACTATAGTAATAAGAGAAAGAGGGTTAGTACATTTTTAATTAACAAGGGGTATTAATTATCATCAAGTCACATCAATGAATCAAACAGGAACAATCAAACAATATTTTAACACTTAAAAACTGGGTCCTTCGGAACGAACCTCGGAACCGGGTATAGTGGCTTCGGATCATCCGAACCACACCTAAACTAGTTACTGACCTCGGAACATGGGTCTGACTTCGGATTGTCCGAAGATCGGGTCTCGGATCATCCGAAGTCCATCCGAACAATTTAAAATCAGAAAGCAAGTCTCTGTGGGTCTGGGTCCTCGGAACATCCGAAGTCTGGGTTCGGAACGTTCGAGTGGGTTCGGTCCTTCCGAGTTCTGTTCGGTTCGTCCGAAAGGGGTCTGGTTAGCCTTGGGCGTAACTGGGCTTCGGGTGAAGATCGGAACGTCCGAGGGTTAGCTCTCAGATGGTCTGAAGATCGACTCTCGGACCGTCCGAGAGTCGTCTTCCTCACTGTCTGCACCAGTAGACAGACAGTGAAATACGAATCCGGAAACAGAGGGTTTTCCGGACTCGATTTTCACATCCAGCCGATCTGATAGACTCCTCGAGGAGTCCTCTTTCCATAGAGCATGGTTTGGAGCTTGGAAGCTCACTAGGCCACCAGATTTTAATAGTAAATCCTCACGGGTAAAAGGGAACCCATGGTTTTCCTTAGATTTTGAAATGGTTTTATATACTCAAAACAGAGCCAAAACGGGGTTTTCTGGATTCAAAACTGACTGAAATTGAAAGGGGAATGCATTGGATACCTTCTCTTGGGTTCTTGGGCTGAGAAATCCAGTTTTGAAAAATCTTCCTTTCTAAGGTACGGGTAATTGAAATAGGGAGAAGAAACAGAGGCTAAGGCAGAGGGTCGGCTGGTTTCAACTGAGAGCAGTAGAGAGAAGAGATTGGTGGGAGTTGAAAGCTGATCAGGAGCTCCGGTTTTATAGAGAAATGGCCGGAATACGGGGTCGGGCAGCCACAGCATGCAACCGCATGCAGCGTCTGCTTACGCTTGCAACAGTAAACGGTAGGTTTTCTGTTTGGTTGCAGGTCAGCCCTCCAACAGTTTCCATTTTGCATTTTAGCCCCCGGTTTTAATAAAAATCAATTTTTAAACTGAAAGTATGATTTTAAAACTCAAAAACTTAATCCAACCTTACAGATTGGTTGGGTTTTGAAAATCTTAATCATCGTAAATTTTTTGGGATTTATCTCTTATTAAGAACCATAGATTTAAATAAAAATCATAATTTAACCTTATTTACTTAAATAAACAAATGTTAAATAAAACATTTTAGAGACCTCATTTTGGGGTGCCAAGGAATAACTAGACCATACTTAAAATGGTCTACTACACAATACTAGTTTCAAGATTTATCTCTTTTCCAAAATCATTTTAAATAATTAATACTCCCTTTCGGGGTTTTGACGGGCGGATTTTAATTACCATTTTCTGAAAATAAATTCATTTTAAAATCAGAAGTACAAATCCTTTATTAAGGAGAACATTATCAACCAATAATAATCACATAATAACATAATTTATAAAATAAACACAACAAGCGGTAAATTACCAAAATGCCTCTCCAGCTGGACGAGCTGGATCACTGAGCTGACGAGCTCGGATTGGGCCACAACTAGGCTTTCCTCGAAGCCCTAACTGTAATCTCCGAGATTAACCGATTAAACAAGAATTATTAAGCTAAAACACGCCTAATCTGGGGTAGGGTATAACATATATGTTGTTCATGTAATTATGAATATGTTTCCTTTGGTATTATTCACTGATGTGTGTCTAGGAGGTTATCTACGATGTGAGCATTGGATATTGTGTTAATGTGCATGGTGATATTAAGAATTACTAGTGTTGGGGTAAGACCCAAATGATATATAGGACTTGATGATGTATATTTCCCTTGATTGGGCCCTACCAGTATGAGTCCCCACTCCCTAGGGGAGATTGGTGTGACAGAATGATGATTATAGTTCAAGCTACCCTATTGGAACGGTGGCGTTTGCTATGGGACTTGGTCATGTAGAATTGCCGTCGAGGAGTATAGCCCCTCACATGCTTTGCACAGTAGGTAGCTCTCACGACTATTTTGTACACTTGGAGTACAGTTCACGAAGGGTCAGATACTCATGAGCCTATGCAGGCAATACTAACTTAGTAAGACGCATTGCGCAGGGTTAGATACTCGTGAGCCTATACGGGCGGTACTGACTTAGTAAGACTGATTGCGCATGGTTAAATACTTGTGAATCCTACTTGGGCGGTACTAACTTAGTAAGTCGTACCGATTACCTTAAAGCTGACTTAATCACCAGAGTGGTGAAGGGACGTGGGGTGAGGTTATCTATGTTGTATGGAGATCTACCACTTGTAAGTCGTGGCCTATGTCCATCAATGGATCATGATGTTCGACAACCCATTCCACAGATGTGTCCTTGGGTGGACATTGTGTTCACATTGATGAGATTTGTGTCCTTGAGTGGACATTGTGTTCACGTTGATGAGAATGATGCTATTGAGTGGACATTGTGTTTATATTAATGAGATTGATACCATGATATGATAGCATCACCTTATTTATATTTCATTTCATACATTATTATTATGTGGGTGCGTGAGTGTGTAGGATGCATATTTCCTCACTGAGTATTGTTTGTATACACGTTCTTGCAATTTTAGGTAATGTTGCATCGGCTCGGTCCGAGGGACCTAGAGGAAGAGCTTAATTTATCATGCTTCTTTATTACTCCCTACATATTGAGTTAATTGCTTTATTTATTTGATTTGAGTTGATGATGTTGTTTATACCATTTTAGTCATTGTGGATTTGGTTGTAATAAATTCTAGAATGTTTGATAACATTTATGGTAGAGAATTTATATCCCCTTTGAGATATTAATGGTTTTTTAGTTTATTTATGATCTCGATGATTGAGTTGTGAGTGCACGTGTATTACCCACGTGTGATATTCGAAAAAGTAAAATTTTTCCGCGTCACGTGCCTATGTTTTCGGTCAGGGTGTGACAAGGGTATTTGAACTATGTCGGTGGTGTAAATAAATCTATATTCAGTGATCATCAACATACATACACTAACTTTGTGGAAAAAAGAGTATGATGGATTTCTAACTGGAAAAGTGAGGAAGTTCGATTACACATTACACATTAGACACTTGTATTAAACCAGTTGAAATTTCATATTGAGTGATATTGCAAATGAATATGGTTTTGAGATGATGTTGGATGCAGTGGGAGATGACAAATCTTTTGTTATGCATGCTAACAAGATATTGAATCTCACAACAAATGTATGAATAAATACCCAACATATTAAGCTGAGCTATTTCTACTTAATAAAATATAAACCCCAAATCTACTTAATAAAAACTATAAATAGGGGTAGTTACAACTTTAAATACAAGTGACACTAGTGCAAAATGATATTGTAAATCGGGGTAGTTATGGTTTTAAATGCAAAGGGAAAGTGTTTGCTTACATGAAAAGGGTTTTTTTCATAAAAAAAGAAAAGTATAACAGAGATGTATGAAGCACTCTTAGCTAAAAAAAAAACGTTGGGCACTGCCACCATAACTCCATTTTTAGGTATTTTCACCAAAATTTCCCAATAATATTTATATCATAATTTTTTTAATGAAGGGTTAGAATTTCACTTAAAAAGGGGAAAAACCCGAAAATATATACAAGACTCAAACTCAAAACTGCCCATAACTCGGGCCAGGCAAAAACGGCCCGACAACGTCAGGGTCCAAATAAAAAAAGAGGACCACCTAGGAACCATATAAAGAACGAGAGACCAAAGGGTGGAGGCAATAAACTAAATCAAATTAAGAGCACCAGTTCCAAATTGCAATTGGGTGCCAGCGACAAAACCATCGCGGAGATAAGTGATTGTAATACCCTAACATGAATTAGGCTTAAATAATATGATTTAACCTGTTAATCACATAGATTACAGTAAGAGATTTGTGAAAAGTCTAGAATTTACCCAATCAGAGCTCGATAGCTCATTGATCCAACTAATTTAAGTTAAAGGGGCAAAATGGTAATTTACCATTAACAGTATATTTATTGTTTAAATAATTGTTTGTTTATTATTATTTAAGTGATATTGATTTATTTATTAGGGATTTAGATTCTGAAATTTATAAGTTTCTTTATTTCATTATTTCAAAAAGCTGTTATTAAAAATTACCCGGAAAAGGTCCTGAAAACCAGAAAACGATTATTTTAAATAATTCTAGAAGTTAGAAAATTCTAAGAAAATACATAGTGTTTAATCTATGTTTAAATCTATCATTTTATTTTTCTAGATCTAAAAATTAAGGTTTTAAACACTTTAATTAAATACAACTTAATTTAAAGGAATAGTGTCAAAAAGTGATTTTTATTTAAATCAATTAAGTTTAATGGGTTATAACTTTCCAAAATTATATGGTATTTAAATTTTTTTTAAATACTCAACATTTTGGATCAAATAGATCAAATTGAATAAATCTCTCTTTTTTAGTTAAATATTAGTGAGAAAATGAAATAGAAATATAACTCTAATAAAATAATGTTATATAGGCTATGAATAGTGAAAGCTACTATAGCTACAATAACGTGATAAAATTTCATCTTTGTAAACCAACTGAAGTAAAAAAAAAAAAAAAAATATATATATATATATATATATATATTTAAATGAGTTGTCTTTCATCTACTTCACACAAGCTATTAATATGCAAAGCTATGTCCATAGGTATCTACGTGGCCGCTCATGCAGCCACATAGCCTTGTTTATTGTTTCCTATTTAAGGAGATGATGAGAAGCAGGATTTTACAAAGCTTTGCTGCCTTTATCTTTTTTTCATCTATCTTCTTTTCCAACTTTTTTCAACAGACTTCCATAACCCACCGTCCCTACCTTCTCTCTCTTGACCCTTACTCACTTTTCACCACTTTTTTGGCCAGTAGCACCAACTGCAGGTATCTTACTTTCATTCATTTACCATGATTTATTTTATTAAAGAAATGTTAGTTTGTTTAACTTAATTTATGTTTTGTTATTTTTAGTATAATTATTTTGAATGAAAGTTAAGTTTTCTTTTATTTTAGTCTAACAACTTTAGGACTTTATAAATTGACCAAGACTCCACTTAAAGCTGTATATGCATGTTGTTGTAGAGAATACCACCATTCTAAATCAAACTTCTTGCCTAAACCCATGATGGATACCTTCGAATGAAAACAACCTTGGTCCTGTTTAAATTTTATTCACATGGACCCCACTTGCATGTTGATGAATTAAGCCACAATCCCAACAACACCCATTGCTCCTCCTGTTTCTTTTGTTTATTCTATTAAATTACTAATTCACTACTTTAGGCTTTCTAATATATTTTCATTATATTTTATTGCTAATTTAAAATGATTATTCAAGACCATAGTATTTCTTTATTATGAAACTATATTGTGTTATATTTTATTGATTTTAGTCTATGAAAATATTATGAGATTATATAGAAGAGAAGATTGGTTTGCTTTCTAAATTTGTAAAATTGGAATATTATTTGTTTCAGTAATTTATCTTGAAGGCCATTAAATTAAAAATGATACTAACCCTTTTGTTTGTATTATATGTATACATATATATTATGTATTCACTTGCAGGCCGATACTCTCTATCTGTAGCTGACGCAGCTCGATAGCTATGAGTACCTAAGCGATTAACTTCGCCGTTCGGTAGAAAAGAAGGGTTTGGGCACTGAGTGATCTCTCTAGGCCTAACTCGCTATACGAGTAGTGGCCTAAGCATCATATGTCTCTAGGCCTAACTCAATATATAAGTAGTGGCCTGAGCATTTTATACCTTTAGGCCTAACTCAATATGTCTCCATGGTCATTTTTAGAAGGCAATACGTGTAGTGGCCTGAGCATATTATTATATATTGCTGATTATTGTAATTTTAAAATGGATAGGAACCCATTTAGGAGACTCAGATTCATTTCCCTTAGAATTTTTCTGGAAAATAGGATAAAGGGACTTGAAATACTATGAACATGTGTTGTGTGGTATCTGTGTATATTGATTTATTATTGATTATATATCTATTTGCATGTTTGACAGATACTTCGATACCCCACACTTTCTGTGAGGAGACTTAACATTGCAGTAGGAGTAAATCAGGTTAAGAGGATTTAGTGTAATGAGTGGTTTTAAGGATCAGACTTAATGAACCCACTTATATGCATAGACATGATGCACTATTGTGAAAAGTGCTTATTGATACTAACGATGTTTATCGTATATTGTCATTATGATGATGAAATGCTTATGAACTATGATGATATTGATACAGCTTCCATGTACCCTTAACTAGTGAATTATTATCGGCCCAGGTGTGTCGATTACCGGCCTAAGTGTGTGTCGGTTTGCGTCTGCTGACCCAGGTGTGTCAGTTGCTGGCCCACGTGTGTCAGTACCAGCACAAGTGTGTCAGTACCAGCACTTGTAAGATTCTGCATTTTGACTGTATCGGGACTTAATGCTTATAGTCAGTGTAGTGTCTAGGTGTTACGTTGGATGTCAGCAGTTATGGAGATGTGATAAATATATTATGATGAAAATGTTGATTTTAGCTAACCTGATAATCATTACACTGCATTGATATGTTCTATTCACTGGGCTGATTAGCTCACACCACTCACATTTCAGGAGATGTACCCGAGGAGGAGGAACCTCCATTTCAAGCTTAAGGATGGATAAACTGTTGCGGTTTCTTGGAATTCAATAGATGGGAATTTCATTTATTTTGATTATTGGTTCTTGGAACCATGTTTTGTAAAGTACGTCCTGTGATCCTTATTTTGTAATCATGTATAAATCACCATGTTACTGCTAGTAACTCTGTTATGAATGAGACTACCTTTTTATTATAGAAATATTTGTATATGACGTATGCTTATAACGGGTAGATATATGGTACATGTTTGAGTCCACATGTAATGAGCATGTGTGACATTTATTTCTAGGCCTACTCTTTTGATCCAGCCCAGTTAAGAGTTATATATAAAAAAAAAAGAGTAGTGTTCCGAGCCCACCTCCGGGTCGAGGCGGTACAACTTGGTATCAGAGCGTTGGATCAAATTCTAAGACTGTGATGCGTAATACATGATTAGAAACTATTTGATTGATTAGAACTGTATATGTTATTGACATTATCTAACAATATTGATGAATTATTTTATACAGATATGTCAAGTAACGAGGAATATACTGTGATCTGGGACAAGGGAACCCCTAGCTTCCCAATAGTACTAGATTCATCCACCGACAACTCGAGTGTTTAAAATGAAAATGTTGGAGTATTCCCAACTATAGAAGTGTCATCATCAGTAGGGCAAATAGGCTCGTCCGAATATACACCATCCACTCCCAATGCTGAAGATATGATGACATATATTTGCGGGCTATGCAATCATGAGGGACACTTCGATACTTGTTGTCCCTATCTTATTGATGTGATATGCCCAATATGTAGGTTTTGTGGGCATGGAATGGAAATGACCGACTATCCTTACATTGGAGGTCCAGGGATAGTGCCATGCTTAACCTGTGGAGTATTGGGACATATGTCAGCCGCATATCCTGACAATATCATGTTCAGTATCGATACTGATATGGAATCCTCTACAGATGATTAAGGCCGGGAATGTAGGGGAAGGGATAGGAGAAAAGAATGTAAAAATGTTAATATGTATATATGTGCGTGTTGTACTGAGGGTTTTCACAAACCCTACTTACTCTTGTGAATAAATAAAATCTGAATTATGTTTATATTGTATAATAGACATATGTTTACGATTTACACAACTCTTATGGTCTCTTTTGATAAAGTTTCGAATTCTCTTGAAATTATTAAGTGATATTACGAATGTGAATGACAGGAGAATGTCAGGACCATTTGAAAATATTAGAGGCCAAGCAGTAGAACAGGTCCTCCACCCGTACAAATCTAGATGTACCCTACGAGGCTTTACTTGCAGCAATGGAGGCATTCTAAAGGATTGCCGAGAATTTGCAGTGTCCTCCTGTTAGGACCCCAGAAGAGAGAGCCACTTCGGCTCTATAAGAATTCAAACAATTGAATCCGACAAGTTTTTTAGGGATTGAAGACCCGAATACGGCAAATAACTGGTTACCCAGATGGGCTGGATCCTCGATACCCTGGCCATTGCAAATGATCTACGAGTAACGCTGGCAACTTATCAACTAGACGGTAATGCTTATAAATGGTGGGAGGCAAAAAGTTTGGTTCGTAATTACAAACCAATGACTTGGGAAGAATTTTTAGCTGCTTTTCTCGTCCGTTATTACCCTAAAACGGCGCAGGAAGTAAAGAAGAGGGAATTCCTTAATATCCAGCAGGGATCTGATATGGCGGCACGATATGCCAAAAGATTTATTGAATTGATACAATTTGTGCCCTAGATAGAAGAAAATGAAGCAGAGAAGATCCAACACTTTGAAAATGGACTTCGACCCTTCCTCCAACGGCAAGTGGTTGGGCTGACCTTCAACACTTTGGAGGAAATTATTGAGCGGGCTTTGAAAGTGGAAGTTGTAGATTCCACCAATAGGAATACTGAAAATTTCTAGAAACCTCCCTCCAATAAGAAGGCCAAATTCAACCAGAAAAGGCCATTCTTTAAGAAAAGCCAACCTGCTGTAGGACAATCAAGCCAATCTGACACACGACAGCTAGTATACTATTTTTGCAACTAGCCTGGGCATACGACTAGGACTTGTCCAACCGGAAAGAAAGGACATGCTGCCACTGCAAACAGACAGGACACATGCTTAGGGGTTGTCCTTATCTTAGCAAAGCTGTACCTTCACAGAATACAGTCCAGCTCAATCTGTTGCACAATCATATTTTGGCAGAGATTCACAACAAACTTCTAGAGGATTGGTGGCGCCTAGGAACGGACCACCAAGGAACGGACAGGAAAGGGGACAGGGACGTCCTCAAACCACCCAGGGGAGAGTCTACACGATTGGGACTCAAATGGAAGAACCGATGGAAAATATGGTGATGGAAGGTACAGTAACCCTTTCTAGTTATTTGGCACGAGTACTTTTTGATACGAGTGCTTCACATTCCTTTATTTCTAGATCTTGCTGTGATAAATTGGATTTACAACCGGTAGAAGTAAGTAACCCTTTGATGGTAGTGTCACTTTTGGATAAAAAGGCGTTAGTAAACCAAAAATGCAAGTCATGCATATTAAGGATTTGTGGTGTAGATTTGTCCTATGACTTTCTGATCTTAGAAATGATAGATTTTGATGTCATCTTAGGTATGGATTGGTTGAAACTTATCAAATCTTGATTGATTGTTCTCAAAGAAGAATTTTTGGAGTCTCTTCAACTAATGAAGGATTCATAGAAAAATTAGTACCTCATGAGAGGATGAGAAGTAAATTCTTTGGTCTTAGGGCTTATCTTGGGTGGCTAGTATGGGATGGAAAGATGTAGGTGGCGTTGAGTCTGACGTACCTCGGGTGTTGTGTTAGTTTATGGATGTGTTTCTTGACCAGTTAATTGGGCTACCTCCACGCCGAGAGATAGAATTTGTTATTGATCTACAACAAGGAACATCTCCTATTTCCATGGCACCTTACCAGATGGCGCCATATGAACAGAGAGAGCTAGCTACTCAAGTAGATGAGCTTCTCAATCTTGGTTTTATTCAACAAAGTAATTCGCCTTGGACGCACCCATTCTCTTTGTGAAAAAGAAGGATGGATCGATGAGAATGTATATAGATTACCGACGATTCAATCGGGTAACTATAAAGAACAAGTATCCATTACCTAGGATAGATGATCTCTTTGATCTATTGAGGGGATCAAAATGCTTTTCTAAAATATATTTGAGGTCAGGATGTCATCAGTTACGGATTCGAGAGGAAGACATTTCTAAAACTGCTTTCACAACGCAGTATGGTTTATATGAGTTTTTGGTAATACCATTTGGATTAACCAATGCTCTAGCCATATTTATGGATCTAATGAATCGTGTCTTCCGGCCATACTTGAGGGAATTTGTGATAGTTTTTATAGATGATATTTTGATATATTCATCATCTGAGGAAGATCATGAGCGTCATCTATGCATTGTTCTTCTGACCCTTAGGGATCACCAGTTATACTCCAAGCTGAGCAAGTGTGAGTTTTGGTCAACTCAAGTACAATTTCTTGGACACGTAGTGTCCACAGAAGGAATCTTGGTAGATCCAGCAAAGGTAGAAACAGTGAAGAATTGGGAAAGCCCCAAGAATGTGTTTGAAATCCGAAGCTCTTTGGGATTAGCCAGATATTACAGGAAATTTATCCCACACTTTTCCTAGATTGAGATACCAATGACCCGATTGATGAGGAAAAACGTCAAGTTCGAATGGAGTGAAACTTATGAAAGGGCATTTCAGGAATTAAAGGAGAAATTGACCACTTCTCTAGTGCTGATAGTGCCTGAACAATGACGAGGTTGTGATATATTTTGTGATGCTTCTAAGTTTGGATTAGGATGTGTTTTAATGTAGGAGGGAAATGTAGTAGCTTACGGTTGCAGAATTATCCAACTCATAATCTGGAACTGTCAGTTGTTGTCTTCTCATTAAAATTTTGGAGGCATTACTTGTATGGTGAGAAATTTTATGTATTTTCTGATCACCATAGTCTCAAATATTTGTTTACTTAGAAGGATCTGAATATGAGGCAACGATGATGAATGAAATATTTAGGAAATTATGATTTCAGTCTCTCCTACCATCCAGGAAAGGCTAATGTGGCGACTAACACCTTGAGCAGGAAGTCACATGGCAACATAGCATGTATGACATATTTGTAGTGGAAGATGTTGAAAATCTTATCTAACTATGATCTGGAGCTGATCGAAGGAAACGGCCCAACAAGAATTCAAAACTTGGTTCTGTAGCCCGAGATAGTCGGATTAGTGATGGAAGAACAAAAGAATGATCCAGAAGCAAAGGATTTGGTGACTCAGCTTGCAGGAGGAGCTACTTTGGAAGAATGGAAGATCAGGACTAACGAAATTTTGACTTTTAAAGAGAGATTGATTGTACCAAAATCAAATGAATGCAGAGAGAAAGTACTAGATCACTTTCACGTCCTCGATTTGCAGTGCACCCAGGTGGTACAAAAATGTATCACGATCTCGGACGACTATTCTGGTGGAAGGGTATAAAACGGGAAGTGGCAGATTTTGTATCTAAATGTCTAACCTGTCAACAGGTTAAGGCAGAACATCAACGACCTGGTGGAAAGACGGCAACCTCTTCAGGTGGCTAAATGGAAGTGGGAGCATATCACTGTGGATTCTTTGACCGGCTTCCCAAAGTCTTCTAAGAAAAACGATGCTATTTGGGTAATTGTTGATCGACTAACGAAATCAACCCATTTCCTGCCCATTAAAAAGAATGATTCTTTGACTACCCTGAGTAGAATGTATCTAAAGGACATAATTAGATTACATGGGATACCTATTTCTATTGTATCTAATAGAGACCCTAGATTTGTATCTAAATTTTGGCAAGGATTACAGGAAGAGATGGGAACTAAGCTATGTTTTAGTACAACTTTTCATCCCCAAACTGATGGTCAATCAGAAAGGACCATCCAAACTTCGGAAGATATGCTAAAGGCATGTGTCATGGATATGCAGGGAAGTTAGGAAGATCATTTAGCACTGATTGAGTTTGTATATAACAATAGTTATCACTTTAGTATACAAATGACACCCTATGAAGCCCTGTATGGAAGACCCTGCAGGTCACCTCTATGTTGGACAGAAGTAGGAGACAAAGCACTGTTGGGTCCGGATTTGGTATGTGAGACGTCTGAACAAGTCAAAGTGATAAGACATTGTCTCAAGATAGCCCAAAGCAGACAGAAAAATTATGCTGATAAAAGGCGGAGACCTTTGGAGTTTGCAGTCGGTGACTGAGTATTCTGACGTGTGACACCACGCCATGGAGTTCAGCAGTTCGGTCGTAAGGGTAAATTATCACCTCGATATGTTGGACCCTTTGAAATTTTGAAAAGAATAGGGGAAATAGCCTATCAATTGGATCTTCCTCAGACAATGGCAAAAGTACATAGTACATTCCATCTATCTATGTTGAAAAAGTACGAGCCTGACCATCTCATGTGTTGAGTTATGAAGACATTGAAGTTTCGGAAGATTTGACACTTGAAGAAGTGCCAATTGAGATACAATGATCTCGAACGCAAGTACTCAGAAGGAACTCCATACCACTGGTGCAAGTGTTGTGGCAACATCATAACATACAAAACGTGACATGGGAACCAGAGTCGACAATGTGGAGGCTATACCCTAGTCTATTCACAGAATAAAAAGGTACGAGGTTTATTTTAAACTTTGGGATGAAATTTCTTTAAGGGGGTAGGATGCAATACCATGACCTGAATTAGGCTAAAATAATATGATTTACCCTGTTAATCACATAAATTACAGTGAGAGATTTGTGAAAAGTCTAGAATTGACCCAATCAGAGCTCGATAGCTCATTGATCCAACTCATTTAACTTAGAGGGGCAAAATGGTAATTTACCATTAACAGTGTATTTATTGTTTGAATAATTATTTCTTTATTATTATTTGAGTGATATTGATTTCTTTATCAGAGATTTAGATTCTGAAATTTATAAGTATCTTTATTTCATTATTTAAGAAAACTGTTATTAAAAATTACCCGAAAACTAGAAAACGATTATTTCAAATAATTCTAGAAGTTAGAAAATACTAAGAAAATACCTAGTGTTTAATCTATATTTAAATCTATCATTTTTTTTTCTAGATCTAAAAATTAAGGTTTTAAATCCTTTAATTAAATACAACTTAATTTAAAGGAATAGTGTTAAAAGTGATTTTTATTTAAATCAATTAAGTTTAATGGGTTATAACTTTCCAAAATTATATGGTATTTAAATCTTTTTTTTTAGTTAAATATTAGTAAGAAAATGAAATAGAAATATAACTCTGATAAAATAATGTTATATAGGCTATGAATAATGAAAGCTACTATAGCTACAACAACATGATAAAATTTCATCTTTGTAAACCTACTGAAGTAAATATACATACATATATACATATATGTACATATCTATATTATTAAAATGAGTTGTCTTTCATCTACTTCACACAAGCTATTACTATGCAAAGCTATGTCCATAGGTAGTTACGTGGCTGCTCATGCAGCCACATAGCCTTTTTTATTTTTTTCCTATTTAAGGAGAAGATGAGAAGTAGGATTTTACAAAACTTTGCTGGCTTTACCTTCTTTTCATCTAGCTTTTTTTCCAACTTTTTTTCAACAGACTTCCATAACTCATCGTCCTACCTTCTCTCTCTGGACCCTTACTCACTTTTCACCACCTTTTCGGCCAGTAGCACCATCTACAGGTATCTTACTTTCATTCATTTACCATGATTTGTTTTATTAAAGAAATGTTATTTTGTTTAACTTAATTTATGTTTTGTTATTTTTAGTATAATTATTTTGAATGAAAGTTAAGTTTTCTTTTATTTTAGTCTAATAACTTTAGGACTTTATAAATTGACCAAGACCCCACTTAGAGCTGTATATGCATGTTACTGTAGAGAATACCACCATTCTAAATCAAACTTCTTGCCTAAACCCATGATGGATACCTTCGAATGAAACTAGCCTTGGTCTTGTTTGAATTTTATTCACATGGACCCCACTTGCATGTTGATGAATTAAGCCACAATTCCAACAGCACCCACTGTTCCTCCTTTTTCTTTTGTTTATTCTATTAAATTGCTAATTCACTACTTTAGGCTTTCTAATATATTTTCATTATATTTTATTGCTAATTTAAAATGATTATTCAAGACCATGGTATTTCTTTATTATGAAACTATATTGTGTTATATATATATATATATTAAATCAAATATTTTATTGATTTTAGTCTATGAAAATATTATGAGATTATTTTAAAAAAAAAGATTGGTTTGCTTTCTAAATTTGTAAAGTTGGAATATTATTTGTTTCAGTAATTTATCTTGATGGCCATTAAATTAAAAATGATACTAACCCTTTTATTTGTATTATATGTATACATATATATTATGTATTCACTTCCAAGCTGATACTTTCTATCTGTAGCTGATGCAACCCGATAGCTATCAGTAGCTGAGCGATTAACTTCGCCGCTCGAAAAAAAAAGGGTTTGAGCACTGAGTGATCTCTAGGCCTAACTCACTATACGAGAGTAGCCTGAGCATCTTATATCTCTAGGCCTAACTCAATATATGAGTAGTGGCCTGAGCATCTTATATCTCTAGGCCTAACTCAATATGTCTCCATGGTCATTTTTAGGAGGCAACACGTGTAGTGGCCTGAGTACATTATTATATATTGCTGATTATTGTAATTTTAAAATGGATAGGAACCCATTTAGGAGCCTCAGACCCATTTCCTTTAGAATTTTTCTGGAAAATAGGATAAAGGGACTTGAAATACTATTTATATGTGTTATATAGTATCTGTATATATTGATTTATTATTGATTGTGTATTTGTTTGCATGTTTGACAGAAACTTCGATACCCCACACTTTTGGTGAAGAGACTTTACATTGTAGTAGGAGTAAATCAGGTTAAGAGGATCTAGTGTAATGAGTGGTTTCAAGGATCAGACTTAATGAACCCACTTATATGCCTAGACATGATGCACTATTGTGAAAAGTGCTTATTGATACTAACGATGTTTATCATATATTGTCATTATGATGATGAAATGCTTATGAGCTCTGATGATATTGATACAGCTTCCACGTACCCTTAACTACTGAACTATTATCGACCCAGGGGTGTGTCGGTTTGCTTCTACTGACCCAGGTGTGTCAGTTACTAGCCCACTTGTGTCAGTACCGGTCTAAGTGTGTCGGAGATGTACTTGCAAGATTCTGCATTTTGACCGTGTCGAGACTTAATGCTTATAGTCAATGTAGTGTCTAGATGTTACGTTGGATGTCAGCAGTTATGGAGATGATTTAATATTTTGGCATGATAAATATATTATGATGAAAATTTTTGATTTTGGCTAATCTGATAAACATTACACTGCATTGTTATGTTCTATTCACTGGGTTGATTAGCTTACACCACTCACATTTCAGGAGATGTACCCGAGGAGGAGGAACCTCCATTTCAAGCTTAAGGATGGATAAACTGTTTTGGTTTCTTGGAATTCCATGGATGTGAATTTCATTTATTTTGATTATTGGTTCTTGGAACCATGTTTTGTAAAGTGCCTCTTGTGGTACTTATTTTGTAATCATGTATGAATCACCATGTTACTGCTTGTAACTCTGTTATGAATGAGACTACCTTTTTATGATAGAAATATTTGTGTGTATGACATATGCTTCTAACGGGTAGATATATGGTACATATTTGAGTCCAAATGTAAAGAGCATGTGTGACATTTATTTCTGGGACTACTCTTTTGATCCAGCCCAGTTAGGAGTTATATAAAAGAAAAGAAATAGTAGCGTTCTGGGTCCACCTCCGGGTCGGGGCGTTAAAGCAATTCTCTTCCCCTGGGCAGGAGATAGGAGCGAAACCGAGCACCCTACAAACGTAATCAAGGAAGAAATAACCTTTAGGTGAGTGCGCCCTAGGGATAGAGAATAGAGGCAACAAGGCAATTGATCCTGCAGATGCAACACATGGATGGAGAAAAGCTTCTGGACCATTTGTAGGAGGATTTTATGAACACCCCAGAGAATGGCGTGCGACAAAGAAAAAGCAATGGATTGGATAACACAAGAGCCAGCATTTGACCCTGCACGAGGAGCAGATAGCTCTCAACTAAAACACAGAACAAGAGTTTCTACAATACAATAAATTTTTCGGGCCATATGTTAACAATCTCTCTATGATGACGCTTCGGTGGAACATCCATAGCATGGGGGAGATACCATCGAGCAGCAAAATGGGGCGGCACCTTTCTCAGATCATCATTAGAAAGAATGAACATAATCGAGATCGAATATCTATCACAATACGACAGCAAATCCGAGCCGGATTACTAGAGGTTGCTTGAAAGATACGCATGTTACGTTCATTCCACAGGTGCCAGACGAGAACAGGAATAACCAAACTAGTAGCAATTTTTTAGTCGAGAATTCCTAGAGGCGATAAGGCTGGAGCTATCTTGGATAATATCAGCAAACACCAGGGAGAAGGAGAATTTGGTAGCCACCAATTGCTAGCAAGGAATAAAGAAACTGCAGTGGAGGATGTGGTCATTAGTTTCCGTAGCAGACCAACAAAGAGAGCACCAAGGATCACACTATAGGCCCATTCTGATAATCCGATCTTTGGTCTTAAGACCACCATTAAACCACAACTACCCAATGGTGGAATGTTGATTGATGCAGGCCCTGAACCACAGCAGATCAATCCAAAAGGGGGCAGAACCGTCAGCATACATGTGATCATATGCCAAAGAGATAGAGAAACAACCATTTTTTGTTGGGAACCCAAGTGATGATGTCCTCAGTGAGAGCATAGTGGATAGAAACTACCGAAACAAGGTCCCATATAATATTGTGAGCATTAGATGATGGAGGGGGGAGGTTCCATCTTCCATTGTGAATGAAATAGCTGACTGGGATGTTCCGACCATGGCCAAGATTATAAACAAGATGATCCCCAAATTGCTCCACAAGAATGTACCCGAACGAATCCAAGGGTCGAGCCAAAATTTTGTGGCCATGCCATCCCTGATAGCATAAACAAACATAGACTTTACCTGATCCCGAAAATTTAAAATAAAGCGCCAGGCCCAAGAATCAGATCCCCTTGAAAGAGCCTCCCAAAGGCTTTTACCTAGCAAATACTTTAAATGGACTCATTCGACCCAAAGGTTTGGTACAAAATTCACAATATTCCATATTTGTCTCATAATACAGGCCTAATTTATTTCCTCAAGGTGTCTGATCCCCAAACCACCTGTGACTCCCTGCCCTCTCACGACCTTAGATCAGAGTAAAATGATAATAACAAGATAGAGAGAGATAGAGTGCCACAATGCAAGCCAAGTCCGAGTCCGAAGACCCAACCCTTGACTAGCCCAACCTAGTGTGTGCATAGTCTAATGTCCATGATAATATTTGTATATGCTAGAATAATCAACAGGAATTTAAAACATTTGCAAAAGAATATAGGATCGCACAAGAAAGCAAATTGAGGATCCTCCAAAGTCAAATACATCAAATCAAATACATAAGGTAAAGGATTTAGGAGTTACATTATTACAATTCCAAACTGAATACTCCTACAAATACATTTCTTCAAATGACAACTCTACTAATTCTATTCATGTTTCCTTTCAGTCTTGCTCATGTTCAGCTGCCGCTCAGTCCAGCCTCATCTTTGTTTCATTGTACTTCATTTGCATCCAAAGGGGGGAAATATTATGGGCTTAGCCAATGCCTACAAATACATTTATTTAAATCAAAACTCTACTAATTATATTCATGCTTCTTTTCAGTCTCGCTCATGCTCTGTTGCCGCTCAGTCTAGCCTCATCTTTGTTTCCTTGTACTTCATTTGCATCTAAAGGGGAAAAATATTATGGGCTTAGTTAACGTACCCAGTAGGAATTCTGATCATAGGGGAAATGCACAAGAAGTGTTACAATAAGATAAGAAAATACTTACAATTTCATGGTTAGAAAATCACATTGCATAAACATAATACTTTTCTCATATCCATATCATACTAGAAATTTCATATTCAATTCATAATCATTTTATTATGAAAATCTCATACTCAAGTCATTATCAATGCTTTTCATGAAATGCCATGTCATGAGTGCTATGAAGAATGTATGCATTTCCATATCCCATGATATGCATCCAACAATTTAACCGAAATCCCCGGTGGAGTGTTGCCTCCAATACCTAATCTTTCCGGTGGCAATTGACATGACTTGTTCCCTATACCAACACCTTAACCGGAACTACCGGGGGAGTGTTGTCTCCCATCCTGCGGAGGTTTCGCAACTTCTTCCTAACCTTGGAGCATCTTCTTGGCCCAATTCAATGTCATTTTTGTTTTTCGGGACTTCTCTGACCCAGGAGCTCTACGACCCAATATCATTTTTGTTTCGAGAGTTCTCTAACCCAGGAGCTCTATGCCCCAATTCATTCAATTTATCCACAATACCAAAGTATGTCTAAAGATTTCGGCTTTGGTTCGTCAAATCCAATTCTCATCTCAAGCAATGTGCATGAGGTACATGAATGCAAAATGATGCTAATGTATCATATGATTTCAATCATCTCAAATGTGAAAGGCTCTTCTCATTCCATGTATAACCTATATTTCAAAGCCAGATCAAATATCACATAATTGAAATCAAATCATAATTGTCATAATAATAACAAAGTATTTAGGGTCACACCCTAGTGCTTCAATAATTTAGGAAAATCTATTTGATCGTAGGTGATCAGTGGAGGAGAAATGATTTCGAAGCGGGCCAAACGACGTCGAGGTTAATCTCGGATCTTCATTCATTTTCGTATATGTCAAGAATAAAAATCATAACACTAAGTTAGGGTCTTAGAATACTTAAACTTCCCTCACACATCCTAAGGTCATTTGGGGTGTGTTTTGTCCTAACCAAGGGCAAAATTGTCATTTTACCATAATACTCCATTTAAACTTAATTCATAAAAATTCAAAATTTTTAAATTCACTGATATATTCTTTAGTGAATCAAAATTTAGGAATAAAATACTCATTATTAGAAAATAAAGTTTTAGATCTAGTGAAGGTGCACAAAACTAACCTTTCTCATTTTGAAATACAAACTGCGCACTATTTTTGTAAAAATAATTTTGGGTTCTTCCCAGTATTGGAATAACTCGAGTAAATACTCTTTGGAAATTTGTTTGATAATAGAATACAATAAAAATATTAAGAAATATCCATAAAATCATTTTAACATGGATATAGGTCCATCTTTGGGACTGATATGTAAAGACAGTTTTCTATCTTAGAACTGTCCAGTTCTTACATAATTATTTTGGTTACTTTCCGATGTCCTAAAATTATGAATAAATAGTTTTTGAAAAGATCTCTCATAGTAGAAGAACTGAAAATATTTACAAATTTTCAGAAAATCATTTTGAGATAGATACAACTCCATCTTTGGGATTGATTTACAGAAACAATTTTTACCATGAATCATTTTTCCAAAGTTCATCATAAGATATCATTTTCTTAAACCCTTTTTCTTACAAAAATCAATAAATAAAAGACATTCAAATATCTTAATGGAGTTATAAAAAAAAACACCAAAAGAAAATATCTCATGTAGGTCTCCATTTTATGAAAATTCCTACTACTTTCCATTATCTTTTATGTTAGTGCCCCGGCTTGCCGAGTCCCTTGTTTGCCAAATTCATGACTCGAGTGAAGCATTGCCTTGAAGAAAGAAGCTCAAGAATCAAGAATCGAGTGGTGGTTGAATCAAGCTCAAAGTTGGAAGATTAATCAAGATTCAAAGGATCATCAATATGTATGACAATCACTCAAGGTAAAATGGCCATAGAAGACTTAGGTGGAACCCACACCTTAGGATGACCTTACCTTGGCTTAGAGAGCACCTTGGTAAATCATAAGTAAGTCTAGTGGGTGTTTGACACCAAATCAGAGCATGGACTTAACGTTTCAAATCATTGATTTTACTATCAGGAAGACACATCGTATCAGCTATCCATCTCCATTGATAGCAGGCAACCAATTGTGGTATTGTGATCAATCACTTGGAAAAACGAAGGTTCTGGTTTGGAATGGTCTGTCAAAATCCAGTGGTCTCAGGACGATACATTTGTGCTCACGATATATTGCTGAGATAGGGCCGATCCAATCGTGTATATGATCAATCGCCCTGGGCTTAGTCCAAATCGGATTGTCATTCACAGTCAAAGTCTCGGATAGCAAATCGTGCAGATGATCCTTCGTTTGGATACTGTGGTGACCAATCGCCTGGAGCCTGGGTCGAATATCGACTGAAAGATACAGTCAAGCTTGGGTTGATACTTTCGTTTGACGGCGACCATTTGTGTGTATAGCACGACCAGTCGGTCGCACGACCCATTACCAGTACAGGGCAATAACACTTCAGGTGCACGACCCGTTGCCCTGGGTTCGGGTGATGTTTGTCTTGGCAAAGGACTGCCATGACAGGATAACCTTAGGCCAATTTGATCGCCAACCTACGATATGTTATCCCTAACACAGACGATCAGTCGTGTACACGTCGTATCGCATTGTTACCGTTATGTTACTGTTGTTGTGCATTTAATGCACAACGGTCGAGTTACTGAAAGAAATTTGAATACGGATGATCAATCGCCAGGTGCCAATCAATCGTCTATGTCGAGTATTTGAATTATCTATTTAAGTTCCAAAATGTTGTGAAAAAGGGTAGATCTTTCATTTTTGAAATTTGAAAACTTTGAAGAAAAGCTTGGATCTCCTCTCCTCACAGATTTCTCTCTACATCCCTCATACTTGGAAAATCATTTTTAGATTCAATCATCTAGTTGATTGAAATCAAGAGAGAAGAAAAATATTGTTCTAGGGTATACACTTGCACACCTTAAAACCTAGAAACCACTTCCTATCTTGTGATTGCTCCATACAAAAGGTACATCTTCATCATCATCAAGATCGTTGGCAGAGTCATTCAAGAAACACATCTTCATCAAGTGTGAACTACCAAGACAAGTGTTTCTTTGTGTGTTTATTTTTCACATCATTCTTGTAAAGTGGACAAAATCAAAGTGTTCAAACCACTATAAAAAATAGAGGGATAAAGAAATAAACCAAGGGTGGTCGAACCTTTCAAAACTAGGAGTGTGTAGGTAAAGTCCTACACTATTAGTGAGGGTGTAATTTCCCACTTAATAATATGGAGATAGCCCAAGGTTGGGCGAGTCTCATCAATGGATGTAGGTTGTTAAACCGAACCACTATACATCGAGTGTCCTTATACTCAAATCCTTGTGTGTATGATCGTTCCATTGTTACATCTTTTGTTCACACATCACCAACTCATCTTGATAAAGGTGGGGTGGTGGTATTGGGTATTCATTGGTAAAAAAAAAAGGTTGGGTGGTGGTGTTGCTTTTTCACCTAATCCAAAAGTGAGGTTGCCATGTGGCATGCCACCTCATCGGGTTTTGCCATGTCATCGGTGATGTGGACCACTTGCCACCTCATCATCCATTCTCACCCAATTAAATTCCATTTCATCTCATGGTTTTGAAATTAAATTTTAATTTGATTTAATCACCATTAATTTCATTTAATTTATTAATCACTTCTCTAATCTTGTTAATTAATCCCCAATTTTCCCATCAATTTCCAATTTGAGTTTAAAACTCCAAATTTTATTCAAAATATTTCAGGAACAATACATTGAGTTAGGGGTTGAAACCCCAGGTCGTTACACCATCTCTGTTCTTTGGAGTACAAAATTTGCTCCAGCAAATAGGATGAATTTTTCTTTGGTTACAAGCGCCCCAATGAAAGCTCTCATGATCTTTTTAGTCTCAGCCGAACAAGCTTTAGGAAGCTAGAAAGCATTGGCCCAGAATATATGGAGATTGTTAATAGTCGACTTTATAAGCTCCAAACGGCCAGCAAGGGAGAGGGTCTTGGCATTCCAACTATTTATGTGATTTTTAACTTTTACGATAATGGGGGCACAATCAGATATGTGCAATTTGGAAGAAATCAGAGGCAACCCAAGATATCTAATTGGATGCGTTGCTTCTTGCATCGCCAAGATGTCAAGGATCTCATCGCGATTTGCAGTAGACTTGGAGAAAATAACCTGGCTCTTAGAGTGATTGACAGCAAGACCAGAGGATTCCTTAAACTCATCAAGCAAACAACGAAGAGTACTGGCAGAGTCTTTACCAGCAGATCAAGATATCATGAGATCGTCAGCAAAGGAGAGATGAGAGATAACCAGCGATCCCATAGAGAAGGGAAAATGAATCTGACTATTCTCAACTGCTCTGTTGATAGACACCGATAAACACTCTAACACCAGAGTAAACAAGAACGGGGACATTGGATCGCTTTGCTGAAGCCCCTTTGTGCTCTTGAAGTATCCATTAGGAATACCAGTGATCAAAACCGAGAAACTAGGGGAAACAATGTAACTCTTTATCCAGTCCAACCATTTCCCATTAAAATTCATAGAGGACATCACCTGGAAAAGACACTCCCAACTGATACAGTCATATGCCTTATGGAGATCAATTTTGATACACATATGAGGCAGTCCTTTGTCAAGATGAATTCCGCGCATAAGATCATGACAAAGTAGAATATTGGTAGAGATGTCACGCCCCGGAATGAAAGTAGATTGATGGGGACCATTAAGCTTAAATAAAACCTGTTAGTCAAGCTAGATAGTCCTAGAGGGGGGTGAATAGGATTATTGGAGAATTTTATCTTTCTTTAAATAATATTGGTTAATAAATATTAATCTTGAAGTAATTAACCAATATTCAAAACCTATTATTACGATTTAACAAAGTATTGTGAATTTAAATGAAATTTTAACAAGCAAAAATTCACCCAAGCAAGCGTGCAACAAGTATGAGAGATGAATTACAAATGTACGAAATAAGGTGAAAGCGGTTAGAAAAAATGAATGAGTATGATACAAAGATTTTTACGTGGTTCGGCAACCTTCCCTACATCCACATCTCAAGTACACCACTTGAGGATTCTACTAACTTTCTCCCTACCAAATTCTAATTTATGAATTTTAAGGTTTGTCCCAATGGTAAGTCTAGGGGTTCTAAGCCAGTCCTAAGGTCCAAATACTTGTGTTGGTTGACATTCATGAAGTTCTTCCGATTTCGGTGCGATTACTTCCAAATGACGCGTCTTCTGGAGCTTTAAACTTGATTTGACTATACTTGTCTTAGATAGGCACGGTCTTTGACACATGAACAAGGTCACGACAGTCACACAAATTGACAACTCATTACTCTTTCAGACTCGATCACGAAATTGAAAATTCAGTCTGACTCAGGGGAGGTAGATTTAACTTCTACGCCAACAATCTCCCGCTTTGTCAATTTCGTTACAAAAACTAGAGAATACTCTATACAGACCTAAATACACAATACAAATATTCACAAATTCAAATACATGCCATGTACAAAAATATAATATTACAATATTCTCAATAAACATGGACATGGACTGCATTAGGTCTGAAGGCATGAAGGCTCTTGGTGGCTCCCCCTTAGAATATGCCGTGATATTCCTGTAAGCACAACATAAATGGCATATTCTAGGTGGAAAGTGATCTCCCTAAAGGTTAGTGATAAAAAACAACATAAAAAACAACATGAGTGCAATATTAAAGCATGTCTTAAAATCACAATTTCTCCCCCTGTCTTTGATGCTGATATTGAATTTTTTTGTTTCTCCCCCAATCTTCATGTATTGGCCCCTTCAAAATTTCTCCCATGAAAACATTTGTGTCTCCAGTATTTCAATATTTATCCCCCTTTTTGTCAAAAATTGACAAAAGGTCATTATAAGTACTTTTCATAGAGCACAAGTTGTGGAGGGTCATTTAATGAAGTATAACTTCCCCAAGTTATCATAAACCTTGTTATTTAAGTTTTCATATTTACTCCTCCTTAATATTGGAGTGTGACAAAGGTGTAGATATACATGTCATAGCAACCCATTATTCATCTAGACAAATATAATTATATAAGGGCAAATGTAATGAGTGATACTAAGACAATGACATATTTCCCAATTTGTATGTGATATGACTATAAACATGGGGAAGGGGATATGGAAGAGGATGAAAGAGAAGAGGGCAATGGCAACTTCAAGACAATTTCAAGCGATCGACATTGTTATACAGATTTAACTTTGAGGCCAAATGAAAGACAATAATATATATTGCCAAAGATGAAAATGTCATACAGTCCAAAAAAATAATATGATTATGTATGACATTGGGACAAATGCATCACAAGTGTACATGGGTAAGTGATGAGACATTTTGATAAGGCATACATATACACAAGCATATTCAAGCATTCATACTTTCACAGGAATAACAAAAATAAACCAATCATACGTATCATCATGAAAGCAGATGCAAGAAACACCATTTCCACAAATACATTAAATTGATTAGCCGTATATAAACATAAGTATTCGTGAAGACCACCTAGCCTATTTGCTTTCAAACATTGCCCCATCAAGAATATATGCACACAAGTGAAGAATATCATCCATGAATTCAAGAAGGGATGCACTAATCTTTCCATTTGAAAGAACATGAAAGATCCAACCAATTTTTCATTTTTCATGAATAATCAATAGATTTGACTATCATAAACACCATATATATTTATGAAATATGCAAACTACTTATGAATATTTGATCAGATACCATTCAAGCATTATTCATAAGCATTTATCATTTTTAAAACTCATAAAAATATGCAACCATTAAAGAACTAGAGTTTAAAACAAGGCAGATTAAGTTGGAAGTTCTAAGGCTCTATAAAGAGTGTGACTAGGTTTGAGGTCCTAGAGGTTACTAAACAAAATCTTCAAGTCAACGTGACTTGGCCAATTATCTATGTCAAAGAATTTTGAGAATAGATTCTTTTGCTCCCCCTTTTATCAATTTTCTTTTCCTCGTCTATTCTCATTTATTTTTCCCAATTTGTCAATAACATGACAAAGGATTTTCCAGGTTGAGCACATGGGAGAAAAAAGAAAATTATAAGGTTCCTTTTCTAAAAGTCATTCAGTATAAAACTTACTAAGACATGAGAGGATAATACCAATCAAAAGAATTTTAATATATGATCCAATTGCGAAAAATAAATGATATTCCTATAAATCATATGGGGAACAAAAGATTATTCACATGGATCCATTCATTATTATGAGGATTGGGCCAATACATTCATTCTCATATGAACACAAGATTCATCACGATCCCAATTTCTTTTTTTTTTTTGTTTTTTGATCAAAGGTTTTTTTATTTTAATTTTGAACATTTAGCCCATGCCCGATGACAAGATCTTTTTTGACAAATTTCAATCAAGTTGACATCTAGCCATATCTCCAAAATTTTGCCAATATAGGGATGGTGTGTGTAATGTTAGGCATTGTCTCTTTTCTTTTCATTTATGTTTGAGATTATAAAAATCTCCCTTTACTCCTTGCATATGAATTATGATGAGATTTCATAATTTCCTTTACTTTATGAGTCATATATCAAGGAATAGAACATAAATGTGGGTCATTCAACTAGGCATAATATGATGATCATTAAAGAGCAAGCCATCAAAGGTGTATCATTTAGTTTGTGAGCATAGACTATTCTATCCAATAAAATGTAATACTCATCAAACATGAATGTATTCAAGACATCATGATATGAAATATTCAAGTGATATATAATCATGATAAATGAATCATTCATTAGACAAGTTCTTATGATAAGCTTATACGAGAAAATAAATGTAATACCCTGCCCCGGATTAGACGTGTTTTAGCTTAATTTCCATGTTTAACCGGTTGATCTTGAAGTTTTTGGTTAGGGATTCGAGGAAAGTCCAAGCGAGGCCCAATCCGAGCCCGTGAGCTCAATGATCCAGCCCGTCGAGCTGGAGGGGTATTTTGGTAATTTTACCGTTTGTTGTGTAAATTTTCATGATTGGTGTGATTTGGTGATTGTCATTGATTGATAATACTCTCCTTATGGAATGATTTGCATTCTAAGTTTAAAATGAATTTATTTTTCAGAAAATGATATTTAAATATCGCCCGAAAGAGAGTTTTAATTATTTAAAATATTTTCGGAAGGAGTTAAATTTTGAAAACGGTATCGGGTGTTAGACCATTTTAAGAATGAACTAGATATTTCATTTCATCTGAAAATAAGATTTACAAATTAGTTATTTTTACGTTTGATTAATTAAGTAATTATGAGAAAAATATGATTTTTGTTTAAATCAAGGGTTTTTAATAAGAAATAAAATCCGAAAATTTTATGGTGACCTAAGTTTTCAAAACCCAACCCATCTGTAAGGTTGGATCGGATTTTTGAGTCTTTAATTTATCACCTTTAGTTTAAAAATCAAATTTTTATCAAACCAGGGCTTATCTGCAAATTCAAAATTTCCTGAGGGTTGATCTGCAAACCGCAGGGAAAACCTGCCAACGCCATGCAGGCATGCTCTGCTGATCGGCCGGATTTTCGACCATCATTCAGATCTTCCGTCTCATCCCATCAAGCAGCAAGTTTTCCGGCCCTCCTTACCGTTGAATCATGAGTCCTGGCCGTCCCGTCCCGTCGCTGCTGCTGTTTGTACAGCTGATTTCCGGCGTCTCTCTTGAGCTGAATTTCCTATAAATTCAAGGCTCTTGGATCGGTTGCAACTCCCCAGCAAATCCTTTTGCATTTCCCTTCTCCCTCTCTGTTCTGTTCTCTGATTTTCCAGTCTCGAGAAACCTGCAGACCGAAACTCTCTGTTTAAGCTTCTGTTTTTCAGTAACAGTAAGCTAAGTGGAAGATTTTCCAAAAACTCAATTTTTAGCCCAAGATCCCGAACCAAGGTATCCATTGCTTTCCTTTTTAAATTCTAACCGATTTAGAATCAAACAAAACCAAAATTGACCCTGTTTTGATTAAGAAAAACCGATTCAAAGTTTTAAGGAATACCATGGGTTTCATGTACCCGTGATGATCTACCCTTAAAATCGGATGGCCCTTTGAGCTTTTGAGCTCCAAACCAATCCCTGTGTAAAGAGGACTCCCTGAGGAGTCCATCAAACCAGACCGATGTGAAAAACAAATCCGGGAAGCCCTCCCTTTCTGGAATCGCATTTCACCGTTTTTCCTCCGTGACTGTCTGCTGTTGCAGACAGTTGGAGACGACGACTCTCGAAAGGTCCGAGAGCCGTTCTTCGGAAGGTCTGAACCTTCGGACGGTCTGACCCTTGGACGTTCCGAGCTTCACCCCGAAGCCCAGCACGCCCGAGGCGAACCTAACCCTTCGGACGCACCGAGCCGAGCTCGGAAGGACCGAGCCCAGTTTGGAAGGACCGTCAACCTTCGGACGTTCCGAGCTTCAACCTGAAGCCCAGACCGCCCGAGGCGAGCCAGACCCTTTTCGGAAGGACCGAGCCAGCCGGAAGGTCCGAACCCAGTCTTCGGACGTTCCGAGATATGTAGACCCATCGAGACTCGTTGTTTTCTGTTTTCCTGTTTCGGATGGACTTCGGAAGGTCCGAGACCCAGTCTTCGGACGATCCGAAGTCAGGCCTCAAGATCCGAGGCCAGTAACTCAGTTTGGAGTGGTTCGGACGATCCGAAGCCACTGTACCCTTGTTCCGAAGTGATGTTCCGAGGGACCCGTTTTTGAAAATGATAAAATATTGTTGATTACTGTTGTAATATTTATTGTTTATTGTGTCGCTTGTATATGATGATTTATACCCCCTTGTTAATTAAAATTATACTAACCCCTTTCTCTTATTATTTATAGTGTAAATATTATTGTATCCGCTTTCAGTCCGACACTAGTCGGGAACTGAGTGATTCACTTTCAGGCCGACACTATAGTCGGGCACTGAGTGACCTCGAGGCCTACTCAAAATGTCAGCTCTGGTCCATATCCAGAAGACAACTGAGAAGTGACCCGAGGATCTAGACCTCACTCAATAAGACAATCTGGTCAATGCCCAGAAGACAATATGAGTTTGGACTGAGCCCCTTATGTTTATTATATTATTATCTTGTGGATAATTTAAAAAGGATAGAAACCAAGTAGGAGACTCACTTCCATTAAACCTGGATATTTTGTGGGAAAACGTGTGATTTCCAAAATACTACGTATGTGTACATATTTGTTATGTATATTGATTGAGCACTTGTATGTTGTTTGACAGAGACCGCGTAGACCATACAAAACGGTGAGGGAACTTAACTCTGCAGATTTTGTAAACAGGTGTTACTTTGAGCAATGAGTGGTTTCGGTTTTGATGAACCCACTCATGTGCCTATACATGATGCACTATGGTAAGAGTGCGGTGATGATTATGGTATTACGATATTGATCGTATATGGATGTAAGACTGCTTCCACGTACCTGGGCTATTGAACCAATATCAGCCATATGAGAGATGGTTTATGTCTACTGGACCATGGGCGGACCATGCTGTCGTCAGTTGCTGACTTGAGGGTGTCAGTATCGGCTAAGTTTAAGAGCCAGAGGTGTACTTGCAAGGATGTATTTTGACCGTGTCGGGACTTAATACTGGTCTCAGTGTAGTCGACAGACGTTACGGTGGATAATGGCAGTGACTGATAGTTGATGATGTTATTATCTGATTTAAGATTATGCTTACTGTTATCAAGCATGTGATATTGAACTGTTGTTAACCTGTTTTACTATTTGCTTAATGTGCATTGTTAATTATCCTTCACTGGGCTAGTTAGCTCACACCACTCACCTTTCAGACAATGAACCCGAGGAGGAGGACCCTCTCTTTCAGGCTTAGGGCGTTTAAGCTGAAGCAGTGCCTTGGGATTCCCCCGGAGGGGAATGCCCTGATCTTTCTGTTGGTTCTTGGAACCGTTGTTTTTGTATAGGATGTGGTACTTAATTTATGTTGTAATCGGCTATGTTGCCATTTGAGACAATGTTATGATTAATTAAATAATGATGTTTGATTTTGATTATGTCATGTGTTGATGTTGTTTATGTCTTGGTTTTTGGAGGCAGGCATATGGTACATGTTTGAGTTCACTTAACGGGCTGATGTGTAACCGCTGGGCCTAACTGTTGATCCGGCCCAGTAAGAGTGCTTGTGGTTTAGTTTACTTACCTTTCAAAAAAAAAATCAGTCGCGTTCTGGGCCCACTGGTCGGGTCGGGGCGTGACAATAAAGATAAGAACTTCCTCTTTCATTATTCTAAGTCCATACAAGTGATTTTCTTTGGTTGAGGGACTTAGCCAAATTCTAGGGACCTATAAGGGCGAGACTTAAATTGTTTCAAGGTCCTAGAATTCAAAGAATCATGCATTCTAGTCATTTAACTAAAAATAAACAGGTTAAGCATGACTCATACAAACAATGTTGCAAGTTATATAATGTTAAATATTATTCATACAAACAAGCAACAAAAGCATATTTAGTCAATCAATGACTACCATAACACCAACTCCAATTGATTTCAATTCAAGACATGGAGATGGAGATGGTGAATGTATGGATACTTCAACATTTTGTTTCCATTTCACTATAGGGTGTCATGATTGAGTCCACATTTAACAATCAAACTTTAGAACATTGAATAAATTCAAGTCCATAAATTTGCCACTCTACAAGCATGATAAACATCATCCAGGAAGAACATTATCAATTGCATTAAGAGTAAAGAGTTTCATACAAAAGCATATAAGTCATTTGAACTTGCCTACGGTAGTGGTGATCCAATGGTTCAAATGCTAGGCAAGTTTTCTACTTTGGTCCAACGATATTACTATTAGCTCCAATGGGTACCCATATGGTCTTTGGGAGAGGTCTCCGGGGTCCACCGGTTTCAAACACATGAAAATTGGATTTTCTCCTTTTAGCGTTGTTGTTAGTTTGACAAAATCTTGTGAATTCATTTAAGGCTTCAATCAATTTATGAGTAAAGGTATGATTTAGATCTGCATTTAAGTTGTTATGCTTTTGTCTATGATTTTGAATTCTTGGTGCATAACTCTTTTGATTTTGATTTCTCTTGCCCCTTTTCACATTTTCTTTGAGAACATTTCCTTTAGATTTTGCACCTTAGTTTGTTTTTCATTTTTGTATTGATTTTTTTTTCTTACTTTGCATTCAAACATGAGATGCCCGGATTTTCCACAATTAATGCCTTTTATGATTTTCATTTGAGAAGTTGAGGGAGACTTACCCTTAACAAAGATAGTTTGGTTCTTGGGTCCTCCATCATTTTTCTTATCATATCCAAGACCCGTTTTGCCTGCAAATGACTTACTTAGTTTTAGAAGTTTTTCAAGCTTCTCTTCTACACTTGTAAATTTCATTTCAATTTTTTCTTTGTACCTTTTTACGCATTAACTTCTTGTACTAACCTTTGATTTTCAATTTTTAGATTTGATTGTGAATTAGGAGTATTAGATTTAGCTTCCTTAAGTCAAGCTAGATAGTCTAAGAGAGAGGAGGGGGGGGGGGGGGGGTGAAAAGGACTATTGGGGAATTTTAACTTTCTTTAAAAAATATTGATTAATAAATATTAATCTTGAAGCAATTAACCAATATTCAAAACCTATTATTACGATTTAACACAGCATTGTGAATTTAAAATGAAATTTTAACAATCACACATTCACCCATGTAAGTGTGCAATGAGAGATTAATCACAAATGTACAAAATAAGTTGAAGGAGGTGAAAAGAAATGAGTGAGTATGACACAAAGATTTTTACATGGTTCGGCAGCCTTGCCTACATCAACGTCTCAAACACACCACCAATAACCTTCTCCTTCACAGGTGGAGAAGAAACCTATTACAACGCTTGATCTCCTTCATAGGTGGAGATCGAACAATTTCTACACTTGATCTTCTTCACAGGTGAAGATCTGACTGATGACACACAAGACAACACCTCTCTTGAGATTTTACAAGGGTTTTTACAATTTTCTTAACAAATAATGAATGTAGTTGTGCTTTGAAAAATACCAAGAACTTAGTCTTGAGTTGCTTGAAATAACTTTGGCTTGTTCTTGAATACCCTCCTCTTCTTGGCTTAATGTAGATGCTCCAATGAAGTCCAACCAAGGATTCGGAGAAGAGGTTTAGGGAAGATATTGGTTTTCCTATAAGAGCTTTGACTGTGCGAGAGTTTGACTTCAAGAACTTTGGTAATCTAACTATGGAGTTTTAGTGCTCTTGAAATGATTGAGAGTTTTGGAGAACGTTAGAGAGGATTTAGCTCATCAATGATCAATACTTAGAATGCCCTAAGGTCATGCATTTAAAGCCCTCTCAAAGATATGGTCGTTGGAGGTCAAACATGCAACAAAAGAGTTGTTAAAAACTAGCCGTTACATTTTCAGTCAACTGAAAAGTCCAGAAATGACCGTTGAAACATCTGGGCACAATTCAGTTGACTGAATTTAAAAGTCCAATCTGCAGCACTTTCAGTCACTGAAACATAAAGTTCAGCCAACTGAATATCAACAGTTTTGTACACCTCCACTAAAACCATCATAACTTGGACTCTCGATCTTGGTTTTAGAGGTTCTTTGGCTCGTTCGAAAGATCATTTAGAGATCTATCTACTCAAAATTTTTGATCCAATTTGAAGTCCATTTCATACTTCAAATAAGCTCTCAAAGTGAGGGTATATGACAAAACTGTTTTGTTATGTTTTGCACCATTTTATTGAAATGCTCATAACTTGAGCTATACATTTCGGAATTGGGTATTCTTAGAATTTTTGGAAAGGTCTTTGAGTGCTCTATCAAATCGTACAGTTTCTACTAATACTAAAGCACATTATAGGAGCAAAAACTTCTCCAAAATAGAGCAAAACAATATAACCAAAGGAATCCAATTTTAGTTCTACCAAATTCTAAGTTATGGATTTTAAGGTTTGTCCCAATGGTAAGTTTAGGTGCTCTAAGTCAGTGCTAAGGTCCAAATACCTGTGTTGGTTGACATTCATGAAGTTCTTCTAGTTTTGATGCGATGCCTTCCAAATGACGTGTCTTTTGAAGCTTCAAACGTGATTTGATTATGCAGGTTTTAGAGAGGCACGGTCTTGGACAAACGAACAAGGTCACTACAGTTACACAAATTGACAACCCATTACATTTTCGGACTCGGTCACAAAATTGATAACTCAGTCTGACTCAGGCGATCCATTAAAGTACGATAATAATTCAAGTGATGAGTTTGTAAATGCAAAAGAAGAGCGTAATTGTACATTCAAATCACAATAAAAGTGGCAATTTCTAACCTTACACGTAAATTCGACCCAATGCACTTCAAAAGAGTCTTTAGTTTGAGTCACATGTATTTTGAATTTTTTTGAAATGACCTATCTTTATGTGACTCACAATAAATCTAAGGTTGTATAAACAAGTCTCTGCTTGAACTCAACTTGACCAAATTTAAAAACCTTATTTGGTGAATATATTTTTAACTTGATATTGCATTAAGTTCAAAAATCTTACTCCACTCATTTCATTTGTCATAATTTAATGACCCTGATGAAATAAAAAAATCCATCTTTTATTTTCTATTAAAACAAGTTTTCATCTTATTTTATTTTTTAGAAATTCTTATAAAAATTTAAATAGATTATTTGAGTTGAAGAAATTGAAAGGTAGATCAAATCAAGAGGTCACTTGTGAGTGGAAACATTGCGGCCCTGCGAGGGCTCTTCCCACTTCTCGCATCGAATAAGGTCTAGCATAGATTATGAGACATTCTTCTCTTCTTTCAAAGAATTTATTTCCCATGAAGGATGATAGGAAAAATTGTCGAAGCAAAAAAAGAGATTTTTCTCGCTTGGCAAAACATCTTATTCATTTTTTTTCAAAATACTATTTTTTAATATAAAAATATAAATATCAGGTTGATGCAGGCCAAGTTGCAAGCTGTACTTTTTTTTTTGTTTAAAAGGATAAATTTTAGATCTGAATCCTGAAATCCAAATCAAGGATTTCAATGACAGAAACTCGATATGGGCTGTCTCTCAATTCACTCGATCACTCAAGAAAAGGAAAGATGACACCAATTTCAGTGAGACTGTTGGCGAAATCAACTTCACTAAAGAAATTGGATTTTCAATCAAGTTTAAATCGAACATGGATTGTCATTCAAGATACTTGAATTTAATCGAAAGTGTACAAGAATTTAAATCCAGCAATAATCCAACTTGAAAACTTCGAACCTTCTAAGATCCAATTTGGATGTGAAATTTAATTTAATTGCTCATGAAAATAAAATACAAGACATGAAATCAAAATTCACTATGCACAAAATTAAATCCAATAATTAAATATAATTTAAACACAAAGCCAAATTAAATACAAAGAACCATAAACTAGACTCACCGATCTAAACAAAGTCTCTCTTGTTTTTCTTCCAATAACTCAATTAAAAGGATTTTATTTACACAAAGAAAAAGGAACTAATATAAATTAAAATACCAAACTGGTCAAACAGTCAACTCTGCTCTGGAGTGTCTTTCTCCTTCACATGGTTTTCTCTGTATTTGGTCCTCTCTCTGATTTCTTTTTACACAGCTTCTCTCGGCGGGACTTACAGACACCCAAATTTTCTGACTCTACACACCCGATTCTGGATTTTTGTGGCAAATGACCATTACACCCCTGCGTTTTTACTCATTCAAATGAACTGCCAGTTCATTTCGGCATTCATTCGAATGAATGCTGAAGTGTAATTTTAGTTCTTTGACCCATTCATTCGAATGAATGACATATATATGTTCATTCATTCGAATGAATCAACCCGTTAATTTGAACGAATGACATATATACGTGCATTCATTCGAATGAATGGTTTGATTCATTCGAATGAATGAGAACTTATATATAAACACTCATTCGATCGATCGATCGACGAAACCCTAACTCTCTCCCTCATTCGAAGTTTTCCCTCATTCTCAAACCCTAAACCGAAGCTCTCCCTCTCCCTCTTCGACTCCGTCTCCCTCATTCTTAGCTCTCCCCTCCCTCATTAGCAGCTCCCTCTCCCTCTCCCTTTCCCTCTCCCAATCGTTCGGTTAGCTCCTTCTCCCCATTCATTCGAACCTCTCCCCATTCATTCGAACCAATCACCCCCATTCATGTGAACCTCTCCCCATTCATTCGAACCAATCACCCCCATTCATTCGAACCAATCCCTCTCCCTCTTTCTTCCCCTCTTTCCAAAAATAGTTGGTTTAAATGGCATCTTCATCTTTGAAAAGGAAATCAACCGCAACAATGGGAGGGAAGAAACAAAGGAAGGATATGGCATTCGACCCCAACCATCTCATATCTTCGGAAGCCGCGACCATGTAAAGAGAGGATTTCTCCACACGGTCGTATATATTTGGTAAAATCATGGACCTTTCATTTTTCACACCATTTGGATTGAAAATTCAATCTTAGTTTGAAAAAATAGGTTGGGGGTCTTTTTTGGCATTGAAACATGATATGTATCCTACTTTAGTTAGAGAATTTTATGCCAATGTAGAAAGAATTGATGATGAGTCCATTAAAACATCCATCCAAGGCAATGAAATTATTCTTTCACGGGAAAGGTTGGACCACAAATTTAATTTCCCCAAAGATGCCATTTTTAAGTATGAGACAAGTACATGGCCTACTGATGTTGAGGGGTTCGATGTTTTGGTAGCCCTCAACAAAATGTGTGGGAGAATAGATATTACAGAAAAGAAGACCCCCTCTGAAGAACCTAATATTAGAAGCACGAATCATCCATCAGATAATTGTCAACTGTCTTTTTCCTAGAAAAGGGCATACTAGTGTGATATGATTCGATGTCTTTTTTATTTGGTGCATCATGAATGGGAAATAAAGCTCCCTCTCTCATATCATCATAAATCATATGCGCGCCTGCCATAAGACCAGAAGATGTAGTCTTCCCTACGGTCTTTTTCTTTCTTCATTCTTTGAAGAACGTGAATCCCTCTTCCCCTCGATGATAAAGTATGTATAGACCGATTTGCTTATTTTAATCATTCAACTTTGAACAATATGGGATACCACATCGACACAGTTAGTAAGAAGTGGCTCCCCAAAGTTGTTGAGGCACCTTAAGTTGAGGTTCATAGTTCACCTGAGCCATCTGAGGCGCGTGAGGCACGCGATACAGGGACTCCTCCTCAAGAAGGATCTACTGGAATCAACACGCAGTAAAATCTTGATAGCATTTCTGCTCTGGAAGAGAAGATGGATCAGAGATATGATCAACTTACTACAATGTTGGATGTTATGCAGAATCAGATTATAGATAGTTTGAGGTTGGCAGTGCTTTTAGTACAAGAGAGGGGGATAAGATCAATATTAGGAGCAGAAGCAGATGGTAGTTTAAGAGCAAGGATATCTAAAGAATATGCAAGAGCAGTTTTCCCCCTATTCGTCCATTTGGATCAGCAGTTTCAGCTTCAGGAGCAGCATCTCGCACCCCTGCTCGTCCTAGTCGATTTGGAGCACCTTTATGCACCCCTGCTCGTCCGACTAGATTAGCAGCTTCAGGCCCCCCTGTTCGGCCGAATGGATTAGCAGCTTCTGGCCCCCCTGCTCGTCCGACTGGATTAGCAGCAACTTCTAGCCCCAGTATTCGTCCGAGTGGAGTTGCAACAGCTTCAGGCCCCCTTGCTCGGCCGACTAGATTAACAATAACCATTGGTCCCGTTCTGGTCAGATTGGAGTTGCAGTTGCAGTTGCTACTGGTCCTCCGTTCTGGTTTGATTGGAATTGCAGCTGCTACCGGCCCCCGTTCTGGATAGATTGGAGTTGCAGCTGCTACTGGCCCCCGTTCTGTTCTGACTCGAGTTGCAGCAGCTTCTCTTCTCCATTCTCATCAAACTGCACTTATTCCAATGGAGCCACCTCAGTTTGTTGCATCTGTACCTCCAGTTGATACACCTGTTTTTGTACCTGCCTCCACTCCTCCGACTGTTGCACCTGATTCTGCACCTGCCTCCACTCCTCCGACTGTTGCACCTGTTTCTGCACCTGCCTCCACTCCTCCAACAGTTGCACCACCTGCTGTACCTCCTGCGTCTACGCCTTCTGCACTGCCGCTGCACCTTCTACATCTATTGCGGATAGCTCTTCTATTTGATGTAATTTTGATTTTTTTTTATATTGACATTTAAAAGAGATGTTGTAAATTTCATATTTTAAATGAACATGTTCTATTTATCAGAAGATCAAAGTTGTGAATTGGGTCATTACTTTAAACATATTATTTTGAACATATGTTGTAAATTTCATATTTTATAGCCTTGAAAAGCATAATATGGTCTCATTCATTTGATTTTCATACTTTCCATAATCACAATCAAACTGACAAGAGCATTCAAGAGCATTCTTAACTTAAAAATCAGAATAAATCTACTTCAATCGGAAGCCGTTAAAGAGCATTCTTAACTTAAATAGTAGAAACAGCATATAAGAGAGTACATTGACTTCATATGGATATATTTTCATCAAAAATCAAAACAAAGTACATTTATATACTGAAATCAATACATTTCCACTCTTATATTCAACAGAGTATATTTATACTGAAATCAATACATTTTTCACTTAAAATGAATACATTTCCACTCCTATCTTCACTTCATTGATTCCACCAATCTTGAAAATCATCATTATCTTTAAGATTACCAGACCATTGCATAACATTTAAAAAAATCACATTAGAACATATGGAAGAGTTATATGTCGATTGGTCAATACATATCTATATCAATTAAGGAAAGAACTTACCTGGGACATGACAGAAGAGTTATATGTCGAATCGTCACCAAAGTTGTAAGATCCACTATCCTATGGAAAAAACATTGAGTTGTTAGTCTTTATTACCTTATTATGACTGTAGAAAATATATGAATATGCACTTACTTGGTCAAGTTGAGACAAACTCGATGTTTGTGATTCATGAAAATCATCTACATTAGGAGCACTCAAAGATGTCTGTGCAGTAATTCTATTCGGACAGGTTCTAGAATTATGACCAGTATTTTTGCAAACCGTGCATCTTTTTCAATTCAGTTGATTCTCTACAATCTCAAATATAGAAGGATCTCGACGTGTAGATGTTTGGCCCTGTGATGAATTCCTTGAACCTGGATGACGTCCTCTAGAATATTGCATAATAGGGTGACTGACTGGCTTATCATAGTGGCAAGATTTTGAAGATGATTTAGGAGCACCACTTGATCATACGAAGACAAATGTCCATATTTGTTCTAATACCTTCAAAGTGTACATCTAATATATACCCAGGCCTCTTCATTTCAATGTTCAAGTCGTCCATTGAGATCAAGTCGATTCTCCATTGTGTGTGTATATCATCCAAATGTAAATTGTCCATCCATTGCATTTTGTGCGCACACGGTAGGCCCATTGAAGCTGTAAACTCTTCCGTACAAATTGGTGAAAATGATATGTTCATAAGCATAGCATAGTGGTTGTAAACCTCACTCATTGCGAAATGAGAAATTTTGTCGTTCAATTCATCAAAAAAAGGAATAGACACAGTATGAACAAATCGAATCTTTTCATCCTCAAGTTGGATTTTGAACTCTTCAAATTGATTTTCAATGACATGGGTTATCTTTCTTCGAACAACATCTAAGTCACCATTAGATGTAGTTATATAACTTTTCAAAACATAATATGCACCCTCAACCCTTGAATAGCTCGATTGTTAAAATGTAAACACTAGTTGATCCATGCCTTGACGAATTGTTTTCTATGTTGGATCCACATCCTTGTTAAGTAATTCACTGCCTGCGAATCATCTCTGAAATTTTGTTTGAATGCCTCAAACGTTGTATTGAATGCTTCTTCGATTGGGGACTCAATCAGGTCATTCCATTTGATAAAAAATGCATTCCAGTCTTCGATTTTCTTAAACAAAGTTTATAACAAGCAACAATATTTTGTTGATGTGCCAAGAACACAAAATATCTAAAGCATTAGGGAACTCCAAATCAATTGCATTCTTTGACGCCAATTCCCTATCAATCAAAAGAACTTGTCGATCATGCTGCACTCATAAGATCTTTTTAAACATTTGTAATGTCATACATAATCTTCAAATTTCTCATTTCTTAGAAATACAAAGCATGAACTGAAATTCTTATTGAAACTTATCAAACCAACTATATGAAGCAATGACATATGATATTTGTTGGTTTTGTACGTGCAATACATCAGAAATACATTATGCTAGCTCTTCGTAAGTAAAATTGACTTTGGATATGCAAAAAAAAAGATGGGACAGATTACCATCACTGTCATAGTGAAGAAAGTATTGGTAACCACATTCTTGAAGATCTTCTATCAGAGTTTCAATTGTAGTTCGACCCCTTAGTTGCTATTTCCGAAGCGCGGAACAAAAGTTGTGCAAATTAGTCGCTAATATTCTAATATCTGGATTTTGATTTCTAAGAGTCGTCAAAATTTGGCGTAGTGGTATATTCCTACTCCTCATTTCAATGATCATTTTTTTCGCAGCATCTGAAAAACATCTTGTACTTGAATGACCTATTATGATTGTACTCCAAATTCTTTATGGTCAATTTTCATGACCCACCAACAATCTGTTTTCCTTTAACTTCAAAAAGACAATTATATTGGCCAGAGTATGCTTTCCTTTTTCTCTCATCATCACCCAAGCTAACTGTACTGCTGTATTTACCTCATCTATCGCAGCCAAGGACTAATTTATTTTCCTTCTTACATTACCTCTTTATGGTAGATAAAAATCCTTGTTCAAGAGCGATATTCTTAACATAATTTAAAAGGTTCTCACGACTTTCAAAACACCCCTCAACAAACTCCATGCCACTTGAGGATTAAAAACTACATCTAAAACACTAATAATAATGATTTCTATAAAAATGAGATAGAAGAGAGTTACCTTCGTTTCGAAATAAGAGATACATACATTAGCTTGAGAAAGACAACTTCGAACTGAGATAAGAGATTGAGAGAGTGTGTTTAAAGAAAGGTTTAAGGGAGAAGGGTTTGAAAAGAAAGGCTTAAGGGCTTGGGATTGAAAAAGGGGTTGAAAATGAGGTTTTAGCGAGAAGTCTTTGAAAAAGGTGGTTCAAAATGGGGTATAAGGGTTTGGGATTGAAATAGAGTTCAAGGGTTTAGGATTGAAAATGGAGTTAAAAATGAGGTTGTAGGGAGAAGTCTTTGTAAAAGGTGGTTGCAAATGGGGTTTAAGGGTCAAAAGGGGTTTAAGGGTATGGGATTGAAGAGGGGGTTGAAAATGGGGTTCAAAGGAGAAGGGATTGAGAAAGGGGTTCAAGGGAGAAGGGAGAAGGGAGAGGGAGAGGGAAACGACGGTTTAGGATTTTGAATGGAATGAAACGAGTAGAATTTCGTGGATCGATCGAATGAGTGTTTATATAAGTTCTCATTCGTTCGAATGAATCAACCCATTCATTCGAATGAATGCACGTATATATGTCATTCGTTCGAATGAACAGGTTGATTCATTTGAATGAATGGGTTGATTCATTCGAACAAATGACATTCGAGAGATGGACTGTCATTTTCCATTACTCTCTGATACATTCATTCAAATAAATAAACCCATTCATTCGAATGAATGCACTTATATATATAATACTCTGACCCAAATTAGGCATAGTTTAGCTTAATAAATCTTGCTTAGACCGGTTAACCTTGAAGATTATGGTTAGGGCTTTGTGAAAAGCCCAGGTGTGGCCCAATCTGAGCTCGAAAGCTCAGTGATCCAGCTCGTTCAACTCGAGGGGCAAAATGGTAATTTACTGCTTATTGTTATTATTTTATTTATTGTGTTATTATGTGATTATTATTTAACGATATTCTTCTCCTTAATTAAGGATTTCTATTTCTGATTTTGAAATAATTTTATTTTCAAAAAAAAGTATTTAAAACCGCCCGTCAAAATCCCGAAAGGGAGAAATAAATATTTTTAAATGGTTTTGGAAATGAGATAATTTTTGAAACAAGTATATTATGTTAGACCATTTTAGTATGGTCTATTTTATTCTTTCAAACCCCAAAAATGAGGATTTTAAATTATTTTATTTAGCACAAGTTAAAACACATAAATAGTGTAAAATTGTGATTTTTATTTAAATCTGTGGTTTTTAGTGAGTTTTAAATCTCCAAATTTTTGTGGTAACTAGAGTTTGTAAAACCCAACTTATCTATCAAGTTGAATTAAAAATTTTGAGCTTTTAAAATCATGTTTTAAGTTGAAAATCGGATTTTATCAAAACAGGGACTTATTTGCAAAACCAAAAACCTTGGAGGACTTATCTGCAACCAAATCTACCGAACAGTGGTTACACTGTTCGGGACGTCCGCAGCAGCTGCATGCAGCGTTATGCAGTGGCCGATGGCCTCCACCCTTTGATCAAATTTTCTATAAATTGGCCATGAGTTCAGCTGATCAAACTCCCAAACTTTCTTCCCTCTCAGTCTCTCTACTCTCTGGTTTTCCCAGCCGATCCTCTCAGCCTCTGTCTTTCCCCAGTTCTTTTCAACAGTAGCTTAGAAAGGAAGAATTTTTAAAAGTTGGAATTTCAACCTAGGAATTCGAGTGAAGGTAATCACTGTGTTCCTTTTTAAATTTTAAGTGGTTTAGAATCAAGAGAAACCGATTTTGGCCAAGATTTGAGTAAGAAAAACCGATTTGAAAATCTAAGAAAAAGGTGATTTTTTCTTCTACCAGTGGGGGTTTTGTTTTAAAATCGGAAGGCCTGTTAAGTTTTAAAGTTTCAAATCACTCCTTATGGAAAGAGGACTCACTAAGGAGTCCATCTGACCGGCTAGATGTGAAAACCGAATCCAGGAAACCCATTGTTTCCGGATTCGTATTTCATGTAGTGTCTACCCGTCACTGTCTGCTGTTGCAGACAGTGGAGGAAGACGACTCTCGGACTATCCGAGAGTCGAATTTCGGACGGTCCGAGGGTCACACCCTTCAGAAGGTCCTAAAGGAACCCTTCTGACGTTCCGAGTTTCATACTGAAGACCTGAAGAGTCCGAGGCTTGCCAGTCTCTCCCGGATGTTCCGAGCCCTGTTCGGAAAGACCGAACCTCACTCGGCATGATCCGAGACACATACACCAACCGAGACAATTTTTCGGATTTTTCGGTTCGGAATGACCTTTGAATGGTCCGAGACCGAACCTTTGGATGGTCCGAGAGACCTACAGTCCGAAGTCAGTGACTAGTTTAGGCAGTAGTTCGGATGATCCGAAGCCACAGTACCTGGTTCCGAGGGACCCAGTTTTTGAATGTAGACTCTTGATTGTTAATGATGCATGTGATGTTATACCCCCATAGATAAATTAAAAATGTATACTAACCCTCTTCTCTTATTACTATAGTGTATATACTATTGTATTCACTTCCGGGCCGAATCTATTGGTCGGGCACTGAGTGACTTCACTTCCAGCCTGACGCTATATTTGTCGGGCACTGAGTGACCTCGATGCCTTACTCAATATTGCAAATCTGGTCCTATCCATAAAACAACCGAGAAGTGATCTAAGTATTTAGACCTAACTCAATAAGTCAATCTGGTCATGCCCAGAAGACAATATGAGTTTTGGACTGAGCACCTTATTATTACTATACTGTGGATTATTGTAACTTAAAATGGTTAGAAACCAAGTAGGAGACTCAATCCCATATACCTTAGAGAATTTTGGAAAAAACAAGTATGGTTTTGAAATGTTACTTGTGTGTGTGTGCATTTGATGCTATGTATGTTGACTTATGATTGATTGTGCACTTGTTTGCTTGTTGAACAGAGACCGCGATACTACACATTTACGGTGAGGGAACTTAAATTTACAGTAGGTGTAATCAGGTTCTTATGAGATAAGTCTTGAGCAATGAGTGGTTTCAGATTTGATGAACCCACCCATGTGCATAGATATGATGCATTATTGTAAAAAGTGTTTATGTTAATTGTGAAATGCTTATGATGTTGATCATACGAGATATGTATTACTGCTTCCACGTGCCCTTGACTATTGAACCAATATCGGCCATATGTGTGAGATAGTTTACGTCTACTAGACCATGGGTGTCGACAGTTGCTGACTTGAGGAGTGTCAGTATCGGCCATGTGAGGGCCGGAGATGTACTTGTAAGGATGTATTTTGACCTTGTCGAGACTTAATACGATAGTCTCAGCGCAGTATGTAGGCGTTACGTTGGATGACAAGTAATGGAAAAGATTATGAGAATGGATGATGATGAGATTATACTTGAATTTATTGTCAAGCATGAGATATTATACTGCAATTGTTGATTATTTACTAAGCTGATGTTTATTTAAACTGCATTTAGGCCTGTAATCGGACTCTGCCCGGCCCGCGGACTGTCCGGCCCGAATTCTAGAGTCCATCAGCGAGCCGGACTCTAGAGTCCGATAGGGACTCGCAGATGGGTCCGAAGAGTCCGATAAGGAATCGGGCGGGCTGCGGACTGTCCGCGGACGGTCCGCGAGTCTGGGGGATTAGTTTGATTTTTTAGGGCTTCTTACCGTTGCTTCTCATTTGCCCTGGCCATTTCCTCTGCTTCTCTTCTGCTTTTCATTTACCCTGGCCATTTCTTATGCTTCTCATTTGCCTTGGCCATTTCTTCTTACTGGCGATTGCTTCTCAGGTTCACGTCTCTCTCATGCTCGCCGCTCTCATTTGAAAGATCTCCCTCTCACCGGATCTCTCTTTTCTCCCTCTTTCCGTTCTCCTCTCTCTCGCACCTCTCTAGAAATCCGATCGAGACTTCCATCGCCTGTAGCCACTGCACTTAGATCGAGACATCAATTTTTTTTGGTCGATCTGCAAATCTGTAAGTGATTAGAGAAAATAACCCAAGGTTTTTTTTTTAATTTGTTGAAAAAGGATCCGTTTTGGATGAGTGAAACTGGAAATCGTGAGTTTATCCATGGGTTTTTCAGATGATAAACTCAATCCATAACATATGAGGAATTGGAGTTTGGGAGTTTTGGGACTGATTTTCTTGTCATTTTACATCTGGGTTTTTTATTTTAAAGAGAGGCATTGGGTTTTTAGAGTTTTGCGAAGAAAGATAGAAGATGAGTTGTTGAAACTTACGGGAAGAAAAAGGTCCTGTGTTTTGTGATTTTACATGGAAGTTTTTTATTTTGAGGTAAGCGAAGTTGGGATTTTGGAGATTTGGGAAGTTTTTTATGTATTGTGATGCATTGAAACTTTTGCCTTTAACAGCATGTGGAGCTTCCAGTTCCTACTCCAAGAAAGATGAGGTTCTTGCAAAATTGGAAGCAGCAAGCATAAATCCATATATCTGAGGGTTACAAGTGGATGTTGTTACAACGATCTTGAGGAGTTGGGATTGTGTTTTGGATTCCATTTGTTTGATTATTTTAATAGAACATGATGTAATATGTGAGGTGCAGTAATTAGAAACTATAGATGCTGACAATCTGATATTATGTACAAAATAGTTTGCATATACTGTCAATTCTCATTCTGATTTCAATGGAGCCATAGATGTACAATTAACAGTCTGTTTGGTTAAGTATTAAACTGTTGTAATTTGGTTGCATTGGTGTCTTTGAACAGTGGCCTATAATATTGTCCTAACTCCTAATTTATGAATGAATGCCCTATAAAATGTGTCCTTAAACACCAACAGGCCACAGCTATGTAGATTCTGTATGTAATGAAAATTACAAAGATGCCTGACACGGGAAGTATAGAAAGGAACAAAGTACAAGGCTAAATATTGTATAGCTATAGAGAAAGAAAGATGGTACAGGGGTTTACCAAAATGTAATGCGTATATATAGTATAAATAACTTTGCCTGTATGTTTCTAAGGGATGTAGCTTCCTTAGCCTCTCTATATTTTTTTTGAGACCATCCACTTGTCTTGATGACCACTATCATATGAAAATGAAGAAGATCCGGCACAAACTTAGTTCACACATGATATGTGTGTCTTAAGATGCAAATAACCTGACATTTGCTACATTCAGCGTATGAAACTGCACTCAGGTCAACCTTGAATTGTTAGTTCATCTGTTGATTTGGGTTGGGGTGATCCATAATCACTTGATTGGATGGCTTCATAGGAAGCTTGTCATGTGCGTTTTTGTGCACATGTTTTAAATTTAATAGTCCAAGAAGGCATGAAGGTAATAAATAAGGATGTTGACAAGATTCGCGAAAGTGTCAAATATGTCAACGGGTCACAATCAAGGTTGAAAACCTTCAATGACATGTGTAGTCAAGCTAGAATAAATTCCAACAAGAAGTTGATCATGGATGTCCCTACAAGGTGGAATTCCACATATAAAATGTTAGATGTGGCTTTGAAGTATAAAGATGCATTCCAACGTTTGGAACATTTTGATGCCAACTATAAAGAGAAAGCGGGAGCGCCATCTTGGAGTGAGTGGGAGAATGCTGAAAAGATTTTTAAGCTTTTAGAACCGTTTTATAGTACTACAAATGTTTTTTCTGGTTCTAAATATCCCACTTCAAATTTATTTTTTTCTGAAGTTTGTGATATTCGGTTACATATATATGAACAATCAATCATTGCAGACGATACACTTGCCCCTATAGTAGATAAGATGTTTGGCAAGTTTGAGAAGTATTGGGACATTTGTAGCTTACCTTTGGCGATTGCACAATTCTTGGATCCTCAATATAAGATGAAGTTGATGGAGTTCTATTATCCAAAATTTTTTGGGCTTGATGCTGATGAGGATCAAATGGCTAAGATTTTATGTGATATTAAAGCTCTTCATAAAGAGTATGAGGCTAAATTGCCAATGCATAGTGCAAAAAGTCAAACGCCCATTTGTGGAATTGCTTCATCGACATCACATGGAACAAAATGGGTGAAAAGATTTTCGAAGTTTCTTGCTGAAAGCTCAAGTTATGTTCGCAAATCAGATCTTGATTTATATTTGGAGGAACCCGTCTTTCCGGAGTCCGAGGAATTTGATGTGCTCCAGTGGTGGAAAAGCAATGCTCCCAAGTACCATATTCTTGCAATGTTGGCCCGTGATATTCTAGCCATTCCGGTGTCGACTGTTGCATCAGAATCTGCTTTTAGTGTTGGAGGTAGATTTCTTGACCAGTATCGCAGCTCTATGTATCTAGAAACTGTTGAAGGGTTGGTGTGTGGCCAAGATTGGTTGCGGAATCAAATGCAAGGTATTTTTAGTATTTATTTAAATTTGTTGCCTTGCTTTCCATTTATTTGATTGAAGTGTGTAAGTATTTATATTTCTTATTTTATGTTAGGTGGAAAAAGTTTGGGCTCGCTTGAAGCTGGGCTTAGTAATATGAGTTTGGGTTCTATGTGGATTGATGAGTGGTAATCTTTTATGTCTTAAATAAATTTTACCGATCAATCTCTTTTGATTTTATGGTTTTTTTTTTTTAAATTTTGACTTACACGATTGTTTTTCTAATGTAGTGCTGTGGATGACATGGATGCCTCAACTTTTGCAACTCAACAATAATATTTGTGATGTTTGATTCTGATTTTGTTCAACTCTATTCTATTAACATGATTATTCAATGTTTGAACGCCTCCCTGACATGATTGTTTGCTTGTTTTATGGGATGCAGGATTTTGACATGGATCTTGGATGAGTTGGTTGAAAAGGTCAAATTATAGATAGATGAGGGGCCTTGAATTTAAATGGAATCAACCCACATAAATCTTATGCACTTGTATGTTTTCTATTTATTTTCCTTTGTTTTTGAACATCAAGCAATCTTGTACAAAGCCCTACACTTTTCACGATATGATTCTCATGTGAAGAAAGTGATACGATTGTTGATTTTAGGCTTTTGGTGTTTGGTCTGTTTGTTAATTTTCAGTGTAAATTGATGTGGGCTTTTTTGTCTGTTGTTTTGCATGTGAATTGCAGGTGAAGAGGAGGGTAAATTTGATTTATGAGGGAGGGAGTGAGATGTTTGAAACTTGTAATTTTGGCAAAGGATATCAAAAAATCTACAAAGATGAAAGAGGATATAGTAGAGAGCTCCAATTCAAAAATCATTTTAGTTGAGTTTAATTTTAGTGGATTGTAACATTATTATTATGATCATCACGTATATCTCTCTCTCACGAAGACCTCATTTGAAGGAAATGATGCATATTAAATTTTTCTTTTTTGAATTTTAATACTCAAAGACTAGATTGGAATTTAAAAAAAAAAACCATCAATTGAAAAGTTTAAATATATCTTATTTTTCCTTTAAAATTATTTTAAGGAGGTATTTAATGTGCTTTAAATCCATATTTTCTTTAAAAACTTTGAAAACCTGAAAAAGAGGTAAACAGGCCTTTTATCGGGCCGCGGACTGTCCGTTAGTCTTATCGGGCCGGGCCGGGCTTAAGGCTAATCGGACTGTTGTTATCGGGCCGGGCCGCGGACTGTTTAATTGTTCAATCGGGCCGGGCCGGATCCTACCGGGCCGGGCCGGACCTGGGTCCGTTTACAGGCCTAACTGCATTGTTATATTTCCTTCACTTGGCTAATTAGCTCACTCCACTCACCTTTCAGGAGATGAACCCGAGGAGGAGAACCCTCTGTTTGAAGCTTAGGGTGGATAAGCTGCGAAGTTGCTTTGGGATTCCCACTGAGGGGAATTCCCTTATCTTTGCTTTCTGGTTCTTGGAACCATTTGTTTTTGTAAAGTACCTTGTGTGGTACTTAGTTTGCATTAACATGATATATTAAACTACCATGTATCTGTAGTTATGCTGATGATGTTTCAATGATAATTCAGTTTTGGAATTATGTGTTCATGTAATGTGTTAATGATTGTGTTTATGTTGGATAGATTTATGGTATATGTTTGAATCCACATGTTGAGATCATGTGTGACCCTTGTGCCTAACTGTTGATCAGGCCCAGTTAGAACTCTTGAGTTAGTTTAATCTTTCAAAAAAAAAAAATCAGTCACGTTTCGGGCCCACCCTTCGGGTCGGGGCGTGACAATATATGTCAACGAGTTGATTCATTCGAATGAACGAGTTGATTCATTCGAATGAATGGGTTGATTCATTCGAACGAATGGCATTCGAGAGATGGACTGTCATTTTCCATTGCACTCTGATACATTCATTCGAATGAACCAACCTGTTCATTCGAATGAATGAACACTGTTCAGCCCATTCATTCAAATGAACTAAAATTACACTTTGGCATTCGTTCGAATGATGATTCATTCGAAAGAATGCCGAAATGAACTGGCAGTTCATTCGCATGAGTAAAAACGCGGGGGTAAAATGGTAATTTGTGACGAAAATCTGGAATCGGGTGTGTAGAGGCAGAAAAGTCGAGTGTCTGTAAGTCGCGCCCTTCTCTGACCTCTTATTTCTTTCCTTCTTCTCTTTATTTTCTTTTTCACATCTCCAACATTGCTGGCAACAATGGCATCACCTTTCCTTTTATTTCATTACTCTCTCCTTCCCATTTTTATCTTTTTTTCTCAGTGCACGGTCAGCAACTGATTTTACTGTACACAATCAACCTTTATCGCTGATCTTTTATCTTTTTGCTGTTGTTCCCGCGCATGGATTCTCTTTTTATTTTGTTGATTTGAATGCACAAATTACTCATAAAATAAGATCTTCCTTGATGGACGCTCTAGCCGAAAATGTCATTTTATTTCCTTCTTTATTTATTTTTATTTCTTCATAAATGTTATTTCCATATGGCGTGAGACCCATTCACGGGCGTCTCTTTCCCTCAAACATTATATAGAGCAAGTTCGTTAAATTATCATCTCAGGCCGTCTCATCTTTTATCGAGCCATGTCGAGTTCGTTGAGTTTGATGGATCCAATGCCTCCATAGAGTTGAAGAAGTTTATGGCATATGGTGAATAATACCAATTACATCAAAGATAATTTTTTTATCAAATTAATTGACATGCAATGTTGAAACTGTGTATTATTCTCGAGATAATATCGACTATTGTTAATATCAAAATATTTTTAAATTTTTGAGTTTTAGAAGAAAATTACCATAAAAATCTCACAAAAAATATAAATATTTACATAATAATAAAATATATAAATAAAATGATATTTAAATTTGAAAGAACCATTAGTAAATTGTGATTAAAGTGTACAGATATTATAGAAAATAATTTATTTTAATAATTATCTAAAAAAAATTAAAATAAAATATAATTTGATCATCTCGCATTTCATTGATCATAGAATGTCTCTAATGCTATATAAGTTTATTAGAAAATACTATCATTGATGTCATCAAATATCAAAATAAGAGTGGAGTCAAACTAAAAAAAAATAAAAGAAAAAAATTAGAAATTTAAAATTTAAAATTCACTCATAAACTCTATATAACACTAGTAGTATTTTTATAAAAAAAAAAAGAATACATTAAAATATTAATTTAATGATAAAAATAAAAATAATAAATTTTGATAATATTACAATAATAATATTTTCAATAATAATAGAATAATACCATGACATACACAAAATGACAAAAAGGAGGTAAACTTTTGAAGATTCCCTGTGCATGCGTTTCTCTTTAAGAGAGGTTTCCCATAGGGTGAAAACTTAGCACTATCACTATCAGAAGGATGTTTCCACGAAAGCCCGGATGCCTTTCCACATTCTCCCTGTCCCCTCTCGCTTCCTTGCGCTTCAAGTAAACCAACTCTTCTTAGTGAACTCTTATTAGTGAGTGTTACTCTGTTGGTGTTATATTTTAAGTAGGGTATCTAGGACTGAAATTGGATCAGATAGTAACTAATATATGAAATTTAATTTGATTCGATCTGAACTTTTGACTCGATTGATCCGACCCGAATTATAACCTGACTCAATCTGAAACCCAACCTGACCCTCATTTTGAACCTACTTTAGCCTACATTTTATTGTTTCGAGTCGGATTTGATCGGGTCGAGTCGGGTTAACTTAAAAATCTCTCAACCCAAACTGATCCAAATTCAATGCGGGTTTCTAACTTTTAAATTATATCTGACCCGTTGACCCGACTTTCATGACTCGACCCACATGATTTTTGGGCGGGTTTGGGCCAAAACTCATCCCGAGTTTCACCCCTGACAGTATCATTGCAAAGCATATGGAAAAAATATCATAGAGAAATATCATGGAATCTTAGAGTGCGTTTGGATTGAGGGTAATTGATGATAACAGGATAATACCCCTCTTTTCCGTTATTTTCTCACTTTTTGAAAACCCTTTTGATCCAAAAAATACTCATTTTGAATACCATTACTTCTGGATACACCACCTCTAATGCACTCCGTGGAAATTTATTTTCCATCCAAAAGCAACCCTACTTTTAGCTCTTGTGCTACCTCTTCAAAATTCTCGATGGTGGGGCCTCATTTGTTGGTGTGGTCCAATCAGCTAATCCCAAATCATCATGCCACCATAGACATGCACTTTGTAACACAATCATTGAGATCATACTAACAATTAATTTGTATTAAATCTTACTTTTCCTTGGGTTTTTAAGAAATACAGTTTCAGCAACACATTATGAGTATTATTGCAATATTTCTGCCTAAATTCAGTACTATATGGGACACAGAAATACATTCTTGTAGGAGGTTCCTTAGAAGGAACACTCCATCCAAATCTTTGAAATGTCATTTCTTCTCTTTTGCTTAAGTGGTTGAGAGAGACCAAGATGAGAATCATGTTATTTTTTTATTTAACACTCTCATGCTATTTAAAAAAGTGAAAAATAGATATTAGGAAAAAAAATATCGACGGCTTTTCATAGGTTTTTTTTTTGTCTCAAAATTAATATAAAATTTAAATAAAAGAAATGAATGAGAGATTGTGCATCTTTTTTTATTTGACGGTCGAAAATGCCAGCGATTTGAGATTGATTGCAAGATGATGGAGGTCCGAGCAACACCTTTGTTTTAATTTGAAAAATATAAAATGAGAGCAGTTTTATAATTGGAGAGAGGGAATGATAAATGGGTGATTTTACTAATTCCACTAATAATTCTCTTAAAAAATACTTAAAAGTTGGTGTCCTTTTATTTAGAATTTTGACCAGTTTTGTATAACTAAATGATCGATGGTTTATATTGCTCCTTTGGTTTATGCATTATAGAAAATCAACCACATGTTAAATGACACTCATTTTCTACAAATACATAAAAACTAATATGATTTAGATTTTCAATTTTGTTACCAAATGTTTGATGCAGTTTTAATATAATAAAATCTTTGATGGCATTAATAATTGAATGCTTTCTTCAACTAGGCTAACTTAAAAAATCTATATACTTTTTGCAAACTTTTCATCATCATGCCTTGTATTATTTTTGTAATGTCCCAACCCTGAATAATATTAATTTTGAGAATTTTAGTGTGTAGATCACGTGTGGGTAGTGCATGTGACAGTAATTTATCATCTGACATTTCTTAGACCATAGAATGACTCTAATACTACATAGGTTTCTTACAAAATACCAACATTGATATCATTAGATTGGAATTGAACTAAAAGAATAAAAGAAGAAAAAAAATAGAGACTTGAAATTTAAAGTAAGTGTAACCTCTATATAACAATAGTAGTATTTTTTATAAAAAAATATAATAATATATTAAAATATTATATTTGTATCATATTTTAATGATAAAAAAGAAAAATAGTGATAAATTTCGATAATATTACAATAATAGTATTTTCAATAAAAATGGAATAATACCTTGACACAAAAAAACAAAAAAAAAACAAAAAGGAGGTAAATTTTGGAGGAGTTTCCTTGTCCATGGATTTCTCTTAACAGAGGTTTCCCATTGGGGGAAAACTTCATATTTTCTCACCTGCGTTGACAAACGGGGCCACAAGCTATCACTATCAAAAGGATGTTTCCACCCAAGCCCAGTGCTCTGCCTTTCCACCCCTAGTACTCTTTTCGCCTTCTCCCTGTCCCCTCTCGGTTCCTTGCTCTTCAAGTAACCCACTCTTCTTCCCTCCTTAAATACGCCCATCAACCTTCCGCAACAATCACTATGATCGAGAGTGAGAGAGCTTTGACTGAAATTTCTTCCGTTTTCCAGAAAACCCATTTCGATTTTCCTTTCATTTCTCAGAAAATGCAATCCGAAGGAGGTACAAGAGAAAGAGCTGTGGAAGAAGAAGAAGGATGCAGAAAGCATCGCAAGGTTCTAGAGGTTGCAGAGCCGGAGAGCATTGCTAGGAGGTGGGTTTGCATGTGCATCATATTGTACTGTATATTGATTTCTGGAGTAACATACCATATATCTATATATCTATATATTTGGATTCGATACAGCTATCAGTTGGAAGCTCTGGAGAAGGCAATAAGGGAGAATACGATTGCGTTTCTGGAGACTGGTTCTGGAAAGACACTGATTGCCATAATGCTGCTGAGGGCTTATGCTCATGTTCTGAGGAAGCCATCTGATTTCATTGCTGTTTTCTTGGTTCCAAGCGTTGTTTTGGTTCCTCAAGTATGATAACAACACTACCACCAACTTTATTTTTTTATTTTTTAATTGTTACATTTTATATGCGTATAATGTGGGGATTTTTTTTGGTTAAAAATACATGTGTATAATGTAGGGATTTTTTTGTTGAAATTATATATATGTGTATAATGCGGGGAATTTTTTTTAAAATCTTGAAATTGGTGAAATTTAGTTGGAGTATAGAGAGTTGCTCGTACATCTGTATAGAATATTGTTGCATGAAAAAGCCTATTCCACTGAGTACAACTCTGGTTAGGACCAACTTTTTTATTTTTAAAATTTATTATAAAGAGATGGATATTATTGAGGAATTCTGTCAGGGTTAAGGGTGATGTGGTATCGGATCCAATAAACCCGATGCTGACCCGATCGAGACCAAAATCTAGGAATTGACCCTCTGAATCCATAATCGGATCAGTGGAGAGAAGAGAGAGCCCGACCTCAAGCTCCACATCAGCATCCACATCAGTGCCATGTGGACCCCAGGTGGAGGACCAAAATGGTGAAAGAGCTCAGTCGTGCACTAGCCCACTCAGTAATGAGTTTGGAAACTGCCATGTAAGAAGCTGAGACCAGAATGAAACTCAGAGAAGGAATTTAATAACAATGAAAATATCAATAATTAGTCTTAAATTGTTAAAATAAAAATTCTTAGATATTTTATATAAATGGTATTTAATTTTATCAAATAAATATTAATATTAAGTTAGATTTAAAAGTGAAATGCATGTCTAAATGATCTTACCAAAACATAAAATGTCAAACTTGTATTAAACATGAGCTTTATTTGTCAGCTGATAACACAAATTCATACTTGAATGGTAGTGAAGGCAATTTTTTAGGAAGATTTGGGACACACATGGCTCTCACCATTCTTACATGGATCCAAAAGTGTAGTTCAAGGCTTTAGTCTGCAATCTGGATATGTTGCACTAGCGCAAGTTGACAAGGTTGCTAAAATAGTTCAGTAAAATGCTAGAAATATATTATCTTAGCAAGGCCCCATGATGATGTTGATACTAGTATTGTTGTTTATTGCATTAATTATATTACTATATGCATTTTAGTCTATTATTGTACTTAGAGGTGAAAAACTCATGTCTGTTTTTTTAATAACTAGCAAGCGGAAGCTATTAAGAAGCATACAGATTTCAAAGTTGGTAGATACTGGGGAGATATGGGGGTGGATTATTGGGATTCTAAGACTTGGAATGAGGAATTGAACAAGCATGAGGTATGCTTTTTATCTATTGTTTTCATTCTCCCCAAGAATTTTTTGTCCATTTTAAATGCTTTTTTTAGAAATAAAATTGTATGGTTATGCATTTAGGCCAATTGCACATCAATCACCCTCATTGTTGTAGTAGTTATTGTTATTCAAGTTGAAGGTTAATTTTAAGTTTTTTTAGAAAATGATATGACCCATTGCCTTCGTTCTATTGGACTCTCGTCCATAACTATTTAAGACCTTGAATGTATGTGAGAACTTCCAATGAAATTGGTGCTTCCAATAATACAACATAATTGGCTGAAATGTAGTTTTAATTCAAATTGTTGTATTAGGAAGGGATGAAACTCATGTTTGGAATTGGTTTTATGGTTTTTTCCTCTGTAAATAAAATCCATGCTTCATATGAAATAACTATCATCTATTTTGTGTGTGCGCGCGTGTTTTTAAATAATTTAAGTAGGCACATTTCAAGTAGATTAAGATTGTGTCATAATGGACAAGACAAGTGCTGACTATAGTACCTGTGACTCCTCTTTTTTCCACTTCACATATAGGCTTTATATTCTCTACGGCGTCAACCATAAGTTTGATTACATCGCGTTCAGTCCGAGCTGGGGGAGGAATAGTTTGATAAACAATAGCATTTTTTTTTTATAGTACGTGCTTCTCTCTCCCTTACGACAGAGCTGCTTTAGGATATAGCGGAGAGTTGGGGGGCGCTTGTCGTCTTGATCATCAATGATTCATTTAGTCATTAGACTAAATTGATAGTTGATTTGATGACTGCCCCCTTGTATATCTCTTTGATTGCATCTTCAATCTGTTGGATTAGGTCCAATTTGGATTCTTCGATTCTCGCTCCAACTGGGCTCCGTACTCAAAATATCTTCCATGATATCTGGAGTACCCCCCTATTTTGGGCTATCTCCAACTGGGCATTTTTTTATTTTTTGAAGTTTGATTTTTTTCTCAGTCCCATTAAAAAAAGGAAGAAAAAAGGTTTTTAAGTATTCTGCTACTTGCTTTCATATAAATGTAGTCCATGTTTCACCTATTTTTTATAGAATTTCTACTCAATTTTATACCTAATCATTATACTCCTGTTTATTTGCTTATTCATATACTCCATCTAATGTATGGGTGATCTTTCTTACAGGTATTTGTAATGACACCTCAAATACTGCTTGACAATTTGCGACATTGTTTTTTCAAGCTGGAAAGGATAAAACTGTTAATATTTGATGAATGCCATCATGCATGTGGTAGGCACCCATATGCGTGCATTATGACGGTGAGTAACTTTCATATTGTCACCCAAAAAGTAACTTTTGATTGTTATCTTGAAATCTACATTGCCACGCAGAAAATCTTATACTGTCCTAGTAATGTTGGCTATCAGTTGTCACCAGTGAGGAAATTTAGGTTGTACTTTGCATTAATCTGATACCTTTTATAATACATAAAATGCTTGGCCTATGCATTCATTACTATTCATCATTTGATCAAGTGGTCACTTTTGTCCTTTAGGCTTATGGTATTATATCTTTCTTTGATGTGATACAATGACTCTTTTTGGTGTGAGATGATGTTTTGTTATTATTGTAACTGGCCAACAAACTTGAGGAGAGGCAAATATTTTCGTTCAAAACTGAGCATTGGTGTCATTGGTCAATTTTGAAAGTTTTACAAGATAAAGAAAACAGATAGAGGACCTATGGAAAGAAATGTCTTTAACACACAACCACTAAAATATGGATATAGATTTTAAATAAATGAACTAGAATTTTTATGAGTTACTAGTTATTTAGCTTTAATGGTGGCTGAGGATTCTCAACGCCTTGTCTTCTTGTATTTGTGGCTTATTTCTGAGTGCTTTTAGTTATTTTCTTCTTGTTATATTACTTTCTTTAGCGGTCACATATTAGGAGCTATAACTATATCCATAATTTATTATTGTAACATTAGCACCTTTGAGCTTACTTTGGTTGTTTTGTTAGGATGTGTGTGTGTGTGTGTTTTCTTTCATTTTTTGGTTGTCGAAATTTCTTGTTGTTTCTATGCCTTTCTTGGCTATTAAGTTGGGTTTCTTAAGTGTACCATCTTCTGTTATAGGAGTTCTATCATAAAAGGTTGCACACCAATCTTTCTCCACTTCCAAGGATCTTTGGTATGACTGCATCACTAATTAATTCTAAAGGTAAACATGCTTCTTCTGGCAATTCGTTTGTTGACATCTCTTGTTTCATAGTTATTCTCCTAAATGCCTTAATGATGTCTCTGTCGAACATTTTCAAAAGGTAAACATGGATCTTTTGGGCAACTTGATTTGAACGTATCTTGTTTCTCAGTTAAGGTTTTCTTGTAAATGCCTCCATTGATGTTTCTGCTAACAATTCATTGATTTTTGGTCATTATTTTGTAAGTAGCCTGTAGCATAGTTGGCCACTGGTCACTGTTGCAGCCACAAAAATTGCTGGTTCAAGCCTAATTACTTTATTTAAAGAGAGACTAGTTTTTTCATGGTTTTATTATCTGCCTGTGACATACAAGGCATTTTTCTAATTCGTATGTATTTATGTGCCCATTAGGTTCAACCTCGCTAGAAGTCTACGCAAAGAAAATCATGAAACTGGAGACACTTATGAATTCAAAGGTTGAAGTATATTCCTGTACTTTTTTTTTTTAAAGGTTATTCCTGTACTTCTTTCTTCAACATGTTCTTCAAGGATGTAGTCCATGGTTTATCATGTTACTCTACTTTCTTTTATTTCCCATCACGATTGTATGATTTTTGTATTGCCTTCTATAATCCTGTTTTTGTTAACTCCTACATTCTTATAGGATCCATTTCTTTGGATATGGATTTATATTTGCTGTTAGCCTCTAATTCCATCATTTTAGGCTGCTGCTAGAATGCCATGTTTGCTGACCTTAGGTCAATTTGCTTTGCGGCTTAAAATCTGACCCACAATCTTTGTCCTTGGTGATTGTGATGATTCAAAACCAGTCAAATCTGCTGCTGATATTGTTATTTGAAACAAATAGTTCAATTGACTAAATGGAAACCATGTTGCAGAAAGAGAGTACTAATTGAGATCAGTCAGCCTTGTTCCATGTTTTTTGACTGTCACCTGACATATCTGCTTCTAACTACTTTGATCCATGATCTTATGGTATCTATGCTTTTGTTAGCTTGAACTGGTAAATTTTTTTTGGTCCATATATGTTTACATACATATAATGATAATACATAAATATATCTAGTTTTATTTATTTATTTTTAGTGGGTTTGTTTGTGTGCGTGCGAGTGTTTGTGGAGGGGGAAGGTATGTACTTGTGGAGGTTTGACTAATCATCATGGGCACTGTCTATTCTTGCTAAATGAGACCAGTCTGTCTGTAATTTGAATATGCTCAATTTGATGATTGGTATTTAGTTGTAATTTTGGTTGCATCTTTTGTAGGTTTATACCGTTCAGAATGAATCTGCGTTGGCTGAGTTCATATCATTCCCAACACTAAAAGTAAAGCTTTATGAACATGAGGATATTCCACATGAGTTATTTGTGTACTTGGTTAATTGTTTGGAATGTTTGACAATCAAGGTAAGGTTCTTCCAAGAAAGGTAGTTTTGCATTCATGTTTTTTGAAACAGTATTTGAAGTTGCTTATTGAGCTATGGTGTCTAGACACGCCATGGAAATAGCAGGGATGCAGCGTGGATATGACAAGAACATAAATTTAACACATCAAAATGTTTGCTCAAAAAAGAAAAATACACACACACACAAATGGATGACTGAATGTCCAACACGACAAGCCTGGCAAGTTGCCTATGTTGAAGTGTGTAGGCATCATTGTTATTTGTCTTTGGATTCTTACATTTTTTCCTCCTTTTTTTCTCCATAATACCTTTGGTCATATTTTCTCTCTCTCCCCCTCTCCCTCTCCCTCTCCCCCCCTCTCTCCCCCCCCACTCAAAAGAAAAAAGAAAAAAAGAAAAAAGCAAAATGAAAAACTTATTTGTGGGATTTTCCTCCTAATCTTTAACTAGACTATTTTTTTTTTTGTTTGAAAATTAATCTTCAACTAGACTATTGACCTCTTAAGTTGTCACTTGCATTTTTTGGCGGGTATATTGTTTTTCATCCAAACAAATTCTATTTCGCTTCTAGGTCTTTCTCGGTTTGGGTTGTTCCTAGTGAATTCAAGATTATAATAAATGATAACCTATATTGCCTGTTCTTCACTTTTTCAAAGTAAATATTTTTTGAGCGGTAACTTCAACATTGATTAATGCAAACAAAAAGATTCAAGAAAGCAAAGACTTGGTACAATAGACACGAACACATCTACAAGTAACACCCCAAAACATGGTCATACCTACATCGACTCAAATGTTTTTTTTTTTGAAAGATTACATCGACTCAAATGTTACAAATATAATATAAAAACAATGATACAAACAAAACCCCAATACAATCATAACACATCCAACAAAGTCACATCCCTCTGTATCCTTGCTTGGCAAGAAATTCAGCCACCCCATTAACGAATCTCCTGATGTGGTTGAACCTCTCATCCCTAGTCTTGAATCTCTCCTACGACCAAAATCAGCCTCCAAGCTACCAGTCACCCATCTAAGTGCGTTCACCGAATCTCCTTACATAACCAGATTACTTGTGCAAAGCCTCATTTTTGTGTAGACAGTAACTATCTTCAATGTTTACAACAGCTTCCACTTGATTTCTTTTTAGATATATTTGTGACATAACTCTTCTTTGACAAATATCTATTCTGATCACCATAAGTGAATCAAGTTTGGGAAAATTGTCTCAACCAATCCCATTTGCTCGAAATGGGACGGAGTAAGTCTTTAGCTTTCAATAAAAGTACCAAGCTATGATGCAGTTACATGTCTATTGGCCCAATGTGCACGTGTGGACATGGAACTAGGATGGAATGTACATGGGAACATGACTGCAATGCGATGGCCTTGTTTTTATTAAGAGAAAAAAAACCTCTTTGAGAGAGAGAGAGGGGGAAGGAGGGAGGGAGGGAGGGATTTTTTATATTATTTGATTTAGAATAGATTGTGCTTATTAATTTTTAAGTTATTCTCTTTTATATTTTGATATCAACAACTCTTTCTTTAAGTCATTGGATCCTATTGTGATGCCACATGTCATTTGATTTGCTACCAAGTCATGAGCATTTATTGTATGACAGTGTGGTCTCTATTCCTTTACTTTATCGTATCAACAACTGTTTCTTTAAGTCATTGGATCCTATTGTGATGCCGAGGGAGGGATTTTTTTTATATTATTTAATTTAGAATAGATCGTGCTTATTAATTTTTAATGTGATTAATCTCTTTTATATTTTGATATCAACAACATTTCTTCAAGTCATTGGATCCTATTGTGATGCCACATGTCATTTGATTTGCAACCAAGTCATGAGCATTTATTTTATTTGACATGTGGTCTCTATTCCTTTATTTTTATCAAATGTTTTCTTTTTTATAATTTGAATTTAAAATGTGAAATCACATAGAGTTGTTGGCCTAATTAAATGAGATTTATTAAATATGTAGATATTTTTTTAGAATAATATTACAATTTTTATTAAAATTTTAAAGTAACATAAAGTGGTTTTATATATACACTTTGTCCTGTCTCCATGTCCTAATTTTTCTAAATTTTGAAAAGTGGAGTGTCGTGTCTTTGTGCCCCATGTTTGTATCAAGGCAACATAGACTTGATCCAATTAAATAACTTATATTTATGTATTAAAATAACCTAAAATTATGATGTAAAATATAATTAAATTTTTTAATTTGATGTTGTGATCTAAAATAACTTAAAATTAATTCAGTTGACCATATATAAAACTTCATATATATAAATAAAATATGTAGTGTCCTTGCTGTCCCTGTTCCTATGTCTAATTTTTTTCACTATGGTGTGTCCATGCACACTCCTGTGTTTAGTATTTGCTCCTTTCCTACCCAAGCATCATAGCTGTCGAGCATACTGAGGATGTGATATATAATGGGAATTCAACTCTCTTTAATGGCAGGCTAAACATAGTGAAATTATGATGTAAATTTTCAATTTTCAATTTGATGTTGTGATCTAAAATAACTTAAAATTAATTCAGATGACCATATATAAAACTTCATATATATAAATAAAATATGTAGTTTCCTTGCTGTCTCCGTTCCTTTGTCTATTTTTTTTTCACTATGGTGTGTCCATGCACACTCTTGTGTTCAGTATTTGCTTCTTTCCTACCCAAGCATCATAGCTGTCGACCATAATGAGGATGTGATATATAATGTGAATTCAACTCTCTAATGGCAGGCTAAACAAATTGTGGGAAAAAAAACTTACCGGGAGAAGGCTCATACTGACAGTGATTTGTGAACAACTTTTTCATTCAATTAGCATGCGATTCAATTGATTAGCTTGTATTGTGTACTCCTTTCAAATGTATGAAAGTGACTCAAACTTTAATATAGACTAGTGGATGCAACTTATAAAGTGGTGTATCTCGACATCATACTTTCTAGGCGCACTATACTATATATCAGCTTCACTTGAGACACAGTTAACATGTGATTGAATTGATTATCTTGTATTTAGAAATTAATTCTAATTGTATTTGAAGGTTGTTGTGTATGTAAGAGGGGCAACTATCGTAGAAAACTCATTTAGACAGACAGTGAATTTGCGTTCCATCTTTTATTTTAGCAGATCCAGCCCATAGATTTGCTACAGTAAAAATAAAGATGTTACAAGATACTTGAACGTCACACTCAACAAAAGTGAAGTCTCTAGATTGGATCTTGCAAATACTATGGTTCACTTGTGATAACCCAGTTTAAGTTGTTCATGAATAGACTTGCAAACTATTTAATTGATTTTTTGCAAATAAGCAAAAAGATAGGGTTTTTGGTGATTTTTCTTTGATGCTTTCTACAAAGCAGTTTTTCGTTGTTGAAGTGTAATTCATTATCGCTTTGACTTTGCTAGCACAAGCAAGATCTACTTGATTTACAACTTAGTAGTGATGCAATGGGGAATGCAAAAAAGAAGATTACAAAGCTTTTTGATACTTATGTATTTTGCTTGGAAGAGCTGGGGGTGTGGCCGGCCTTGAAGGTATACGTTTCATTGTAGCTTGTCACTTTTGACAAACGAATTTTCTTCATCTCTATTTGGATTGTGGAAACACTGCTTTTCTCACCTCAAAAATGTAAATTTGTGTGTTCTTATATTTTTTTTTTTTTAATTTTTTTTACAGGCAGCGGAGTGTTTGTCATCAGTGGAAGCTAATAACTTCCTTTGGGGGAAAATAGATGTGCTTGGTGAAAAAACAATCAGAAACTTTAGTCGAGATGTATTTCATGTGTTTTCACAATTCATACCTTCTGGTACTCTCTCTTTCTCTCTCTTGTGGCAATGAAAAAATAGTTATGCTCAAATCTAGGGTTTTCGCTCACCAAACAAAAAAGTTGGTAATGCACGATAGGAGATTAATGGAACTTGTGGGTGGTATGATCCAAGTACCTAATTCACATACCCAAGGTGAAAGAAAAGAAAACTTTAGCTGAGATGTATTTCATGTGTTTTCACAATGCTTGTCGTCTGCGAAAGTGAGAACTTTTCACAATGCATGAACTATTTACAACTTTAACATATGATTTTTAAGGAAAACTTCCTTTGTTTAGAGTTATTTACTTGAACCAATAAGCATACTAAAGGGAGAAATAGTGTTTTACCCAACAAAAGGGTAAAAAACATTTGGTATTATTTGAACACATCTTACCATTGCACATAATTGTAGTGTGTCAATGTAGCACATGGGCACATGGTGTAGTAACAAGAAGGGCACTGCTATCAGCAAAAATTAGTATAAACACGACAATCAAAATTTTGAAATACAAAAAAAATCCTAGTTTTTTTTAAACAGTGACAATAAAATGTCATCAATAAAACACAAAAGGAGATTAAGAAGAAAAAATTGAAGAAAAACAAAACACCCACTTTTGCCAAAATGTTCACATTGCCATTGGTTGTGTGCCTCGTGCCTAAAGAGGGCGTGCAAATCTCGAGACAACCTTCTGATATCTTTAAAAGGTGACACCAACTTCTAGGGTGGCTTCTTTTTGTCCTTTGGCCCATTCTATAGCATTAGCTGAGTCCCATTTAGTAATTGACTTGCCTTCACCATTCCCACTCCACATCTTTGTGCATGCTTAATTGCTCAAATCCATTCTTCATTAGACTCCTAAGCTCCTATCAAGACCAAGATATCTTTATCCCTGTTTTCCCCTAGTTGCCTCATCCACATCGGACTCACCCTATCAGTAGTCTCCTATTTCTATGTTTGCTTTTGCACTCTCACATTTTTTGACAAAGCACCATGCCATCCTATTTGAAATCAAGGTCCTCAAAATCCCTAGAGACCATAACCAGTAAGCCCTATCAAGTCTAGACTTGGTAAATTCAAAGACTATTCACCCAGGTTATTACTGAAAAATTATTTTGAATTCCTTTACTTGAGTAGACCAGAATACAACTACTTAACCTACTACCAAGCCTTCCTACCATTTCCCCTAAAGGGAACACCTACCCATCTTGTCATGATATCACCAATCCAATTATCGGAGGCCCATATGCATTCCATCAATGATGGAAAATGATGCCACAATTAGTTTACATAGGGGCAAGCTCAAAATAGGACATCACTCTTCAGATAATGCCTCCGGTAGTTCCTTTTCTTAGATTGCATCTTTTTAGGACCTTGCCCAAAATGCCATCCAACAAAAAGCAAGGGCTTTAGGGGCCACCCCCTTCCAAGCCATAGAGCAAGATAGCTTTGGATAATCCGACCCCAAGGATTCTCTGATACAAAGCTTTCACACTAGTCACTTGACAAACACCCCACCCAAATCTTCCTGCCTTTGTACTCCCTAAACGTGTCAACCTCTTGCAACAACTGTTAATAAACTCATGCTCCTCATCTCAAAATCCCTCAGATTTCTTCTAAACGCTACTTCCACACTGCTACCCCATTTTCAGTCTTGTTACAATCCTCTACTGATTTACCTCTTGGAATAGCTATGGAAAAATCTCTTTAAAACAGGCAAACAATATGTAGCAAATATGTACTAGTGCAGTGGTCTCATCACATAAACAGATTCACAAACTTTCGCATATTCAGTGTTGATTGCTCTGTATAGAAATTTATGGTTGAAGTTCATTCAATGGTATAAGACATTAAAGACTTAATTGTTACCCACATATGGAGTATCAGTTTTTATGATTATGTTAGCTTTCTTTTCTTTGCTTGTTATATTCTGATTATTGTTGTTTCTCTGAACATATATGAAGTATTTAACCCTTTTTTTTAACACAGAGTGGTGTATTGGTGAAGATCCAAGAGCAGATGTGGATGCTGGTTTTCTTACTATGAAAGTGGATTGTCTTATACAATCACTATTCGAGTACAGGTGTTTGATTTTTTAGGTTTTGGTACTTTTTTTTTGAAATATAGTTTTTGGTATTAAATTCCTTTATTTTAATTTCTGCTTTATGCCATGCTTGCAATGTTAATAATGCATAGTTTTATATACCAGTATGCTGAGATTGGTATGGAAATGGGGATGTAGTTACCCAAAACCCTGATATGTATCTTGTTAATAACCATTTTATTTTATTTTGTCTGTCAACCGTACAATGGAGGTATTGGGGTGGAAGCAATCCCCACCATGTAGAGTTTATGACTTGTCTTGCAGCTGAAGTGTTTTATGCCTTTTTTCTTTATTGGAAACAGTAACAAATGAAATTATTAAATTAGGTAGAGGGTAAAAGTGAGATTGAACCAAGTATAGAAGAGTTATACATGGCTCACAGAAAGAAAACAGAAGAATAAGGATGGCTCACAGATGGAAAACAGAAGAATAAGGATGGCTCACAGAAGAAGAGTTATTCATTTTTTCTTTACGAACAAATACTTTGAAAAGAATTTAGTGTTCCTTGGTGAAGAGGGAGGATTTTTCATCCAAGGGCACTGTACATAGCTCGATGTCACTGCTCATCATGAAGTAAGAAGGCATTCATAGAGTTAAGCGACGGAAGTGGTTTATTACCCACAATTTGAGCTCGATAGGCTCAAAATGATTGATGAGACCCACAAGCTACTCAAATACTCTCTTTTTTTTCAACAATCTGAGCATAAAGGGCAATATCCTCTGGACATTTAACAGAATATTTTCAATATGTCCAAGTTCCTGCCAATAACTTCTTTGCTTAGTTAAGTACTAAATAGCAGATTATCATTTTGTTAGAAGGTAGCAATGTCATGATACAATTGATAAATCTGTGCTGAGTTATCTTTTTGGAGTGTAGCTCTTTAATTATGTCCATACAGATTTGTAGTGGGAAGGGGATATACCACTTGATTGATACATGGTTCCATCCTATTGATAAGCAATGATTTACCAAAAGAGTATTTGCCTTCCATTGAATCCATTCTTTGTATTTCAGGTCTAGAGTCAGGTTCTTGGTTAGTCCCATCAATATAATCAACTTTCATTTTGCCTCCTAGAAACATTTGCACGACATGATGCCATTGCAAATAATTTCCTTCATTTAATGTTTTATTGGTGACTTATGTGCAGGATTGTCAGAAGTGTTGGTGGTTGATTCAGCCATTATGGGACAAATAGTAGGACAGAAAAATGAGATGCAAGAAAATAATAGCGACCGACTAGATTCAGCAACCAATGAGATTTAGGAAATAGCAGCAATGATATGAAAAGCCAAAAAATGACAGAAGTCTAGAGGGAAGGAACAATGAACATGCATAAATTTAATAAGCAGTTATAGTCATATAAATGATGCAACAGATTGGAACAAGGCTGGAAAATGCAGGGAAGAAGTCATAAAAGTTCATAGAAGAACTGGAAAATAGGGTTTGTGGTAATTGGGGCTCCCATTACCATAAAAGGGAAAGCAAATTTTGTTAATGGCAGAGAAAAAATTGTGGCAATTATTTTCCTAGATTTTTTTGAAAAAAACTTTGGCAGGAAAAAAATCCTTTGCACTGATAAAATCAACCAACGGTTATCGTTGCTGAGTGGATGGGAGGACCCTTTAGAGTTAGACAAAGGGTGGCTTGGAGACTGGTTCCAGCTGCTGCGATGTGAGCAATATGAAAGGAGAGAAATTCGAGTGGAAAGTGAACCCTATAGGTTTAGTGTTCGAAAAGGTTAAATGGCATTTGATAGGTTGGTTATCCACTTGCAAAGACTTTGTTGGTCTGTCAATGCAAGACTTTCATCTGTCATGGGAAGGATGCATGAGAGGAGTTAGTAAGGGGAGGAAACCCAAGGTCGATTGGGTTAAACTACCCCGAGGCTCGTTCAAATTCAACGTGGATGGGGCTGCAATTGGTAAACTTGGGTCTGCATGTATTTGGAGAGTGTTTCATGATGATAGGGATAGAATGATTTTAGCATTCTCTGAATCTGTAAGTAATATGGAGTCTGATGAGGCGGAATTGTGAGCTTTTAGGAGAGCCCTTGTGGTTTGATCTACTTTTAGGAATGGTACCCTTTGTGTTGAAAGTGATTCTACAAACGCCATTTCTTGGGCTAGCAATAGGAACCCACCCTAGTGCAAACTGATTAACATTACAAGGGACATTAGGATGTTAAGTAGATTGGGTGGAATTCCCTTTCAACATGCTGCTCGTTCGGCGAACAACATTGTGGACTTCCTGGCTAAGATTGGAGTACAACTATAGAGACGCACACTGTTTTTTTTTTTATTAGGTGTTACTCAGGGTGTATGGGGGCTATGGGTGTATTATTTCATGGGTGCTTTCTTTGTTCTTCTATTTGGAGCACCGAACTTGGAGGCTTCTTTCACTTGCTGTTTTCACGTGTTTGTTTTTTTCTTTTCTTCGTCAACTTGCTAAGCTTATTACAACGTTAGAGAAATCTAACTTGAAGGATCTAATTTTGCTTTGATACCATGATGACTTGAAGATTTCTTCAATGAAGTTGAAGAAGAAAAAATAGAAGAGAGAAGGAAGAATTGTTATTGATTTTCTGATATTTTGAGTGCATTTGAGAGCCTTTACATAGAAAGATACACAACCGATTCCCTGATATTGAGATAAGCTAAAACACTTGAAATTTGAAAAATACAATGAGCTAATCTTCTCTCTAACAGATTGTGTGGTAAGTACAACAGATTCCATATGTGGTAAATGCTACATGATTCTTCTTGGACTACTATAACTGTAGGAGTACATGAATTGGTACTCCTTGTAGGTATAGGTAAAATTGTACTCCATAATAGAAAAAATGAAGAGCATGGAAATTGTGACCCTTTTTTCGCCTATGACAGAGAGCTCTTTGAGTCTTTGCCAAGAATAAAAATTATTAGACGACATCCTTTTTTTCCAAGGAATTCATTTCTCATTGTGGGGTGGGAGCGATATGAAAAATTGATAAGAAAAAAAGGGTGGTTTTCCTTGTTCGCCAAGACAACACTTTTTCCATTTTGAATGAAAATGAGGATTTTCTTTCAAATGACATTGTTGGATGACATTCATGGATAAACATAATTTTTCCGTGGAATTTCTTTCCTTGAGGAAATTGACATACGGTCTTTTAGGAACGTAGTTCTTGTGTTCTTTTGCCATTTTTGAACCCAACATTCGCTTACTATCAAAGTTGAGATTCCACAGCCTAGGTAGCTGAGGCACCACCTTAATAATTGTTTTTTCCTTGACCTCTTGTTGGTGCTTCAAAATTTTTTATAGAGCATCCATTGAATATCTTGATCTCTTTGAAATGCTTTTCAAAAGTACCTCACATTATAGAGAGGTTGATATGTTGCTTTTTAATGATCTCTTTCTTTTGACACATGTAGTTACACATTAGTTTTTCTTTTCGGTTGTGGAACAAGTAATTATATTTATGTGTCTGAGATTTGCTATTGTTTCATGCCCAGGAATGTAGAGGACTTGCGATGTGTAATATTTGTGGAAAGGGTAATCTCAGCCATTGTTTTGCATTCTCTATTGAATCAAGTGTCCAAGCTGTCGTGTTGGAAAGCAAAATACATGGCCGGTAATCAGTCTGGACTGCATTCCCAGAATCGAAATGAACAAATCAATATTGTCAATGCATTTCGGGAAGGATCGGTGGGTTTTCCTTTTGCATTTATGTTATAGATACTGTTCTTATTAGTTATTGTACATGTAAGTGGCTTCTGAATTTCTGTACAGGTGAATATTATTGTTGCAACACAGATTCTTGAAGAGGGTTTGGATGTACAAAGTTGCAACTTGGTCGTCAGATTTGATCCATCTGCTACTGTTTGCAGTTTTATACAGTCCCGTGGTCGTGCTAGGATGCAGGGTTCAGACTATTTAATACTAATCAAAAGGTGACATTCTTTATGTTCCTTTTACTCTTTTTATCTGACTTGTTTGTTCTACTTTTCATCATTTGGTACTTCAGTGTCTCGAACAGACATGCATACGAATGTGACTGCGAGAACTTCTTGGCAGGAAGTTTGATTTTCAGGTTGTTCACCCTGTAGGAACAGGTTATCCTTGCGTCTTTGTGTGTATGAGCGTGCATGTGTGCACTTGCATGTGCATGAATTGTTTCTTTGTCATCATGTAGTACTATAGTCGGTCTTTGACAGACATGCATACAAATATGAGAACAAGAACTTGTTGGCAGTGAGACTGCTTTCAGGTTCTCCACCCATGTAGGAACACATTATGATGGTGTGCGTATGTCCTACATTTGAATATAAATGGTCCACCTATATAGCAATGTGTTAGTGTATCTGGCTGGCTATTGTGGCATAAGCGGTGCATTGTTCATGATACTGTTTCCTCTTTTTTTTTTTCCTGTAAAATAAATCTTGAGTTATATTTGTTCTATTAATTAATGAAAGTTTCTTTCTTTCTCTAGTGGGGACTCATCTACATTGTCAAAGGTTAGGAATTACCTTGCTAGCGGAAATATTATGCGGGAGGAATCACAAAGACAAGCTTCTCTTCCTTGTGCACAGCTTCAAGGTGAAATGTATAATGAGGAGATTTACTGTGTGGAAAATACTGGAGCTATTGTGACTCTGAGTTCTAGTGTGGCTTTATTGTACTTCTATTGTTCGAGGCTTCCTTCTGATGGGTTGGTTCTCTTTCTTTTGTTTTGTGCATGTGAGGATTGTGCAAATTCCGTTTGTTGATCCACTTAAGTTTTTATTTTTATTTTTTGAGAGAAAACACAAATTCTGCAATAGAGAATCATACTGTACAATCTTGAGAGGTTGCTCTAAAAGGGATTGGGCCGGCTCCACTAACCAACTGAAATGTGCATAAAAGAAACTGGAGAAGTGCAAAGGCTAATTGTACCTACACATGGAACAATATGATCTTTTTTTTTTGAGAGGTAACAAGGTGAAAAACATATGAATAATGAAGAAGATTACAACAGAAGCGTCTAAAAGACTTAGACCTGAGAAAAGAAAAAACTAAAGTACATACAAACACAAGAAACACAAAATACGAGGATTACAAAAGACCAGAAAGTGAAGGTCACATCCCTCAGCTCATAAGAACAAAACCTCATCTTGACCCCAATCCACTCCCCACTTTGCAAGGAAATCTGTGACTCCGTTTGTTGATCTCCTAACCAATGAGAAAGAGACATCTGTTTCACAGCATAATGTTCTAATTTCCCTGGCTACTTATGCTAATTTCCATGGAGGCCACTTAGATCCTGTAGCCCATTTGATTGTATTTACCGAATCATCCTCAATGATTAACTTTCCGTGTCCGAAACCCTCCCATAGTATCAAAGCTGTCCTAATGTCTAAAAGTTCCGCTTCGTTTGGTTCCATTATTATTATTTTTTTTGATGATGAAGAAACCCAAGACCCCCACTTCTCCTCGAGGACGAGGGCATTGGGTAAAACTCCGTATGCACTTAGCCTCTTGCAAGCCGCAACTTCATTTGATTCCGTTATGCCTATTGATTCTAAGAAAACTAAAGATGAAGACCCTGAAGAATCGCACAAAACCCCTCCTATCCCTTCTTGTCCTAGTTTCCCTTTAGAGGTCCCATCTATATTAAATTTGAACATTCCTTGCATGGGCTAAGACCACTTTTCCTTTTTAATCTCCTTTCAGTTTTTACCTATAACACAACCCTCCCAGGACCTATTAAAGTCTTAACATCTTTGAGTCCCTTAAAATCTTTGCTAGCTGCCAGCTTGACACAGTCTCCATTTATCTGATTGGTAAATGTTCTCTACCTTTACAATCCTATTCTCAAGATCCTTGTGTTGCTCCTGTTCCAAATTGACCAAAGTATAGGTTCTGCTATGGTGTACTAGGCAGCCCCGCCTTTGATCCAACCCTCGAAATTACCTAACTCTGCACCATTTCCATGAAAGAGCTATGGAAGACCCACGAAACTCCCATCAAAGAGGCAAATATAGACCATAAAGTTCTAACAAACTCGCAACTTCTTAGTAAATGACCCATGTTCTCCTTCTGGAGACCACAAAGAGTGCATGATAAATTGTCCTCGAATGACAAAATACCTCTTTTGTTTAGTTCTTCTCTAGAAAGATTTTTTTTTCTGAGTGTGCACCACACAAATGTCAGAACCCTTGGCAGTGCCACTCTTGTCCATCCAACAACGCAAGGAGGGTATACACTGTTCTCATCTTTTAATGTTAAATTCAGCCTTGCCTTGACCATGTAGAGGCCTGAAGACTCCCTGATTCAAATACGTTCATCCTCCTCTTCCCTAGGTATCAGTACGTCCCCTAGCAAAGCCCTAAGCTCATCCAGACTTACAAACTCAAGTCCTTTAGGTTTCTCTTAAAGTCTATCACCCATCTAGTGACTCCCTCCTCCACCATTTAGCAATCTTCTACCTTTGCTTGCTTATCCCTAACAGCTCGAAACAATCTAGGAAAAACTTCTTTCAAGGGTCTATCTCCTACCCATAGATCAGACCAAAAGTATGTTCTATCCCCCTTTCCAATGAGTATTCTCTGTTTTTCTTTAAAGAGTGTACCCACTTTGCCTTTGCCTTTGCCTATATTCCCCAGTCTTTCAAAAGAGAGGAACCACTTCTTTCCACGTTATCTAATAAACTCCAATCTCCCTCGTTCTTTGCCCCATATTGAGCCACAAGCACTTTCCTTCACAATGCCTCTCCTTCTCACCCAAATCTCCAACTCCATTTACATAGAAATGTGTGGTTTTCATACCTAAGGGCACCACACCTAGGCCCCCTTCGGACTTGGGTTTAACTACCTCTGACCATCATACAAGGTGCACTTTTCTTCTATCGTCTTTGTCACCCCATAGGAAGTTTCTGAATAGCTGTTCCAGCCTACTAATGATCTCCTTAGGCATTTCAAAGATTGAATGTAGATAAGGGAAGATTTGCTAAGGCTGACTTCATGAGAGTAAGTCTTCCTCTGAGTGATAGGTAATTTTTTCCCATCCGGCTGGTCTCTTTTCTACCTTCTCCACCACAGTTGCCCAAAAACTTTTTCACTTTGGATTGCCTCCATTAGGCAAACCAAGATATTTAAAGTGTTTGCCAACTCCACATTCCAACTCCTCCGCTAAACTAGTGAGCGTGATTGATGATAATTTGGTCCTTAGTGCATAGCAGTCGTCTTGTTTATACTGGATAATCCCTTCTTGCTATTTGCAGGAACTGCAAAAGATTCACTCTAATAATTTTTTTTGAACAAACAGGCAGGCTCTTTAAGGGCACCATTCTGTATAAATAGATTGTTTTCCTTAAGCAACAATTGTATATTAGCCAAACTTGCTCTAGGTTGCATTTTATCTACGCTTATGCTTAATTGTTGTTTTTGTAAAATCTTCTGCTTCTTCTTCATGTGGTCACTGACCCTGCCTTTTTCTATTTTGAAATTTTTTATTAGGTATTTTAAACCATTCCCTAAGTTTGTACCTGATGAAACGTCCGAGTTGTGCACCTTGTATCTTCCTAAAAGTTGTCCAATACAAACCGTTAAAGTACAAGGGCGTCGTGAAATGCTGAAACAAATTGCATCTCTTGAAGCTTGCAAGAAGCTTCATGAGGTCGGAGCTTTGACTGATTATCTGTTACCTGAGTTTGGCAATGAGGAAGAGGCCGATGTCCATGACTGTGGTAATTTCTTATTTCTATATTCTGTCTAATAATTTGAAAGTTTTAACTTTATCACATACATTTCTATTTTAAATCTTTCCTTTTCATTCTGCATATCTCATTGCTCATGCACAATAAAATAGTTTCTTTTTTTTACATGGATGAATAATGTGTCAGTAGCCAAAGATTACATTATGGTGATTATATGGCAAAAATAAATAAATTTAAGAAATGTTTAATCTTGTAAACAAAATGGTTTGTATCTACAACATGGTCTGTTTTTCTTTTAGCATTCTACTGGAAACAAGACATTGGAGAAAGAGACTAGAGGGCTATTTAATGTGATGAAGGTTCCCACTCAGGAAGGTTAATTTGTAACCCTGTAAATTCACATCTTGGTAGATCTGCACGAAAGAGATAAACGTTCTAGAAGCATTTCTCTCCATTCTATTAATATTTGAAGTTGCACAATTTATATTTTCTATCCCTACCATTGCATCTCTTTGTTGGTATGATGCATGGCATTAGTGTTTCCAATGGTTGTAACTTTTTACTTATTATACTCATTCAATGGCCTGTTGCATGTTTCTGTCATATAGCTTCTGATTTCAACCGGTTTTTATCCAGGGGATATTCCTTACGTGCCCGAACAAGTTGATTACTTTCCTGGAGAGTTAGTTGATAATTGGCCATCCTTCTGTGAGAAGGGCTTTTACCACTGCTACTCCTTCAGCCTGAAGAGGAATTTTGACTATAATGTTTCATTCAGTGACATTGTTCTTATTGTAAAGTGTGATCTAGGCCCTGATTTCCTCAACTCATGTTTTCAGTTGGAAGTTAATAGGGGTTCCGTCTTTGTCAATATGGAATATCTTGGTATCATTCCTCTTAACGTTGATCAGGTATGCATCTTGCTTAATTTACTTTTTTCCGGTGAAACAAATTCAGAATCAATATGCTTTCTTTCATTTCATTGTTCCATATTGTATTTTCAGGTCATCATTGCTAGAAGGTTTCAGATAACTATTCTTCGAATGCTTATTGACCATGATATGAATGCATTGAGGGATGCTTTAGATGGCCTCCATCCAGAGGAAAATGTGTTAAGAACTGCCTATTTACTGCTCCCTTCTAGTGGCTGCAATGAGAAGTCTCCTGTTATTGATTGGGATTGTGTTAGGTCTTGTTTGTTTTCTTCTGCAATTGGTCAACCCAGTAACAGGGTTATTGGTAATGATGCAAAACATTACTGTTGTAATGAGGGTGCTCGCTTTATGCAGACAAAATATGTTGCTGTATGTAGTTGCCTACTTAGAAATTCACTGGTTTTCACTCCTCACAATGGGCATATTTATTGCATTACTGGTATCTTAGATGATTTGAACGGAAACTCAAAAATGGAAAAGGAAGGAAAGGAGATGCATACATACAAGGAATATTTCAAGCATCGGTAAGTTGTTGGAAATCTTTACAAAATGTATATGCCATATGTATTTTGAACTTATAGTATCAATTGTTCATGGTTCTCAATAAAAAATAGGCATGGTATCACCTTGCATTATGATAGCGAGTCATTGCTCAGCGGGAGACATCTTTTTACTGTGCGAAATTGGATGCAGAGGAGGCAACTTTTTCAAAAGGAGAGAGGTGGGTTTAATTTATTTTGTCAGTTTGTGTTTGTCTATGATGTATGGATATGGATATCAATACAATATGAATAAAGAATTCTGATACATTTATCAATCTTTCAAAAATCAATCCTGGCCATATGAATTTCGGATAAAGGTGTCCTATTCAAAATATATTGAGATTTATGTTGTTATTTAAAACTTATGGCATAGTTGGTGAATGGTCATGTTTCTACCATCAAAGTCATCACAATTACATTTTTGTACCATAACCAAGGAAAACAATTAATTTTTTTTGTTATTTTTCACATGAAATGTTTTACCTATACTCATTTGTATAATTTTTTTTTTTGAAAATTCATAATTGCATTTATTAAGTGCGAAAGGTATGCTATATGAGATCTATACTGATCCTCTGCAAATGGCGAGAATCAATGGAAAAGGAGAAACCAAAGCGATATGCAAATGTACAGGGTGTACAATGAAGACGCGTTAGAGTTACAAAGGACCAACAAAGCCTTTTACTTGATCCACCCCAACTTTGGATATGAAATCGGCTACCCTATTAGCTGACCTATTGACCTGCTTGAAGAAATGATCTTCCCTTTACAAATAACAAAGGAAAGAAGCTTGCAAGGATGCTTCTTTTTCCTTGAGGCCCAAGAAATGGCATTTGCTGCAATCCTTCCACAATGAGGGTTCTTGAAACATCCCCCTCCCAACACGACGAAGAAAGTGATTTTCTTATGGCAAGAAATTTGACCAAACCATTTCGAATATGATAATACATGTTTGACAACCATATTTATCCTTTTACTACTTGATGCTATTATTCTTTGAATTTAACGTTTTATGCTATCGTAGTTTTCCCTTCACCATCATTGATTATCCTTTTTTCCCTTTCTCCTAGTTTGAGCAAAGACATTCTCTTGGCTTTTGTTTAGTAGGAATTGTATTTCAGCGCACTTCTATATTACCTATTGTTTGTGTCAAAATGATTATTAGCTATTACATAGATTATTAATTGCACAAGTATCATAGAACACGAGTTCATGTTTATGCCTTTCTTCTTTTTTGTTTTCATTTTTCTTGAGTTATGCTATTGTTAATTTGTTTTTTCTATCTCATGCTCTTTATTGTTATCCCTAATGATAATTTTTCTTGTTGTCTTGTAGAATCTAGCAACATTTTTGAATTGCCCCCTGAGCTTTGCGTGATCATTATGTGCCCAATCTCTTCAAGTACTTTATACTCTTTTTCGTTTGTTCCTTCCATAATGCATCGCGTCGAGTCCATGCTTCTTGCTGCTAGGTTAAAGAAAATTCAAATGAATCACTACACGCAAAATGTTATTACTCCAACTTCGAAGGTATTTCACATTCCTCTTACATTTTTTCCCTTTTAAAATTGGGCAACAAGAATTTTATTCAATCAAAATGGGAATATCAATCATTTCATAATAAGAAAAGGAGCTTCCATTATTCAATTTCTGAATGGATGTGGCAAGCTAAGAAATTATGCATTTCAACCTTTCCCTTTATGAGAATCATCAAATAAATCCTGCTTTTACCATTTGAGCAACATCAACAATGTGGTGGAGAAGAAATTAATGTCATCCATAGGGAGAATTGGATGCTCCAACTTAAAGCACAAGAATGCATACTTGGTATTTCAACAAATATTAAGGGTAAAAAAATTATCCTTGGGCAAGAGATAATTTCCTTCATAGCTTGTGTTTTTGGTTCACATTAGCTGGTATAGCAAGGACCTACAAACAAATGCATTCTCACATTTTTCTCTTCACTGGAAGTTTTAGATGCTGTTACTAGTGGTTAACTGGACAATGCTTACTTGTGGGAGCACTTTCAATAGTGTCTACTTGGGCACCATTACTAGCTAGGTCCTTAATGCTCCTATGAATCTTATAAAAATAAAAATGACAGCGCCATTATGGTTCTTGATAGTTGTTGCTCCGTCTTGCTGGAGGAACATAACTCTTGTCAAGCTTGAGCCCAAGAAGCCTTGGAAGGGGAGGAGTCTACTTAATGATAGCAGATGTTTTGCATGAGTTGCATAAAGGACAAGTTTCCCCTCTAGCAATGTGTTTTTTTTTTTATACTAACGGTTACTGTTATTAACTGGGATGGGGAAAAAAAATTCAAAGTTACTTCATCCAAAATCACAGTCGTAATAAATCATAGTCTAAGGTCACAATATTGCTAAACATTTATTACTCCAAAAAAAAACAATCTTATAAGCCTTCATCCACTTAACTCATAAGTCTTTGTCACCAAAAAAAAAAAAAATGTTTCTCACCAAAACATCACCTGTCTAAAGAGGTAAGTCTTGAAAAGTCGTCAAATAAACATAAATATCAATAAATCCCTTTAAAGCCATCAAAACATGTATCCATCAACCAAAACCCCAATTCTCCTCTTCTACATTCCGAAAAAATTTGTGACTTCATACCATATGAAATTGTGAACAAAATGATAATGTGTTAATTACAACCAAATAAAATAAAGTAATAGTAATCTATGTATTCATTTAACTTGTACCTTAAAATTATACCAACATGAGCATATAGAACATGATCAAGGGTCTACATGTAGACATCATTGGTTACAAACACCAAGTGTTGTGAGAAAAAGTTCAAGTATATTGAATTCAATCTTCCATAGAATAGATTCTCATTGCAATTAGTCATAAGCTAATGATGATGATGGTGATAAATAATTAAAAAAAAATTAATACTCAACTCAATATCAGAAATGGTTAATCATCATGCAATGCATCCATTGATGAATTAAGTACCCATTCTTTTGTTCAAATGAGAAGTTCCACCATTTGAGGTGATAATGAATTACATCAATATCAAATTCTTATCAGCGTTAAAAGGTTACTCGAAAGTCATGGTTGAAACAAAATTGTGAGATTATATAAAAAAAAAAGTATCCAATACTTGGGACTATTAACTTTCCACCAAGACAAAATATCAAATTTAGTATAATTCTATTTTCGACATTTTCTTTTAAATAAGACTATTCGTAATTTCACTTCAATGTTTTCTATACTTTTTCCTTGCAAAATTGCATTTGGTTAAATCTTACTTTCTCTTTTTTGTCCATCAATTAATTGATTATTGTTGAATCTTTTACCCTTGAATCTTATTGTTGTACTTGATCAAGGGCTTGATATTTGTGATGAAGTTGATAGAAAGCATTCTTCACTTTGATGAGTTTAGGCCCTAGCTTGAGGGGGGGTCTATAGAACTAGAGTGTATAGCACAGGTTCCACACATTTGTTTAGGACTATCATAAATCTACTTTGAGGAGCACTAGGCTTATACATTGCAATGTCCTAGATAAGATAACGTCTTTAGTTGAGATGTTGTGATATGAGATTCGAATTTTAACTTTTTCTAGCTTTTAGATTTAGCAAAAACCTCGTTGTAGAGATCAACTGTTGCTAATAGAATATCATTGACTCTCTCTCTCTCTCTCTCTCTGTATCTGTGTATCACTACATCCATCTCTAAATTACCAATTTTGCATTAAACTCATTAAGATATACTAAAATCAACAGAAGGATGGTGGAGTTTTTACAGTGAGACAAAAAAAAAGAGATAACAAATCTAATGCGAAAAAGAAATCATAGTTTTTCTTTTCCCCCTTCAAATTTGACTGGAAAATAGGTAAAATACTGACCCTTCTTGCTCAGAAATTTGAAAAATGATACAAAGAGTTGGAAATTAATCAAAAAAATTCTTTTTCCAAGATGAGAGATGATGATTAATTCTGGGCCCATGCTAGTAGAAGAAAACTATAGAAAGAACACAACAACATGAATTGCATCTCTAAACGAAAAAAAAACCTCTACCTTATTACTATCTTAGAGATTGTAGAAGAACTGAAGAATGAAAGAGAGTTGGAGAATGAGTTAGAGAGGAAGGGATAAGTCTTTGGTGAGTGTTTTGGATCTCTCATTGTGATGATTGTTCATCAGTATATAGTATTCTACTGACAACTTGGTTAAACTTGACCTCTTTCCTTAAGGGAGCCATGCTCTATAAACTCATCTAAAAAAGTAACTATAATATTCAACAATTATATCATGTTAAAGGGGAAAAAATTAAAGTACAAGTGTAGCAACAAACTATGCAATACTCCCAATGTACATGGAAGTTCTGTTCCTTAGCACTAGAACTAATAATATTATTATTTTTTTTAATGATAATGTTGCACTAATGTTAGTTGTTTCTACTTTCGTATAGTTTCCATGCTCTATAATCTCATCGAAACATGTAACTATAATATTCAACAATTATATCATGTTAAAGGGGAAAAATGATAAGTGTAGCAACAAACTATGCAATACTCCCAATGTACATGGAAGTTCTGTTCCTTAGTTGTTTTTTGTCTAGTACTTGGACCTTTGTTGATTCTGTTGAATGCATGGTGCAATTCTATCATTGACAGTTAATTTCATTCTTCACAAGTATCTGATGATCAATACTGGTTCTCAATACCATTTTTCTCTCATGCTCTTTGCTCATCATAACTCTAGAGATGTATCCTCAACCTTGCATTTTTTTTCTTAAACTTTTTGTGTTGCCTTTCATCTTGTTAATGTTTATGTAATAGGTTTTGGAAGCTATTACGACAAAGAAATGTCTAGATGAGTTTTCATTGGAGTCGCTAGAGACCCTTGGTGACTCTTTTCTTAAATATGCAGCAAGTCAACAACTATTTAGAAGTAATACGCTTCATCATGAGGGCCTTCTTAGTGCTAAGAAGGACAGTATGATATCTAATACCACCCTTTGTAGGCTGGGATGTAACCAAGATCTTCAGGTATTTTGCTATTCTTTAGTCAAAATATGTAGGACTTCATGATGTCATCATATTTTAGTTAACCTTTTGGTTTGATGTTATTAGTTTCCTTTTAATTTGATGTGGAGTATATTTTTCTGTTTGGCTCTGATGTAGCTTTAGGTTCAAATAGAGAACCTTAGAACCAAAATGACAAAAAATTGTATTCTAGACTCTTGTGAATCTAAAATCAAGGAAATTGAAGATTGCTCAATGGAATTGAGTGAATCCAAAAGGCAAAACCCTGGGCAATATTGGTTTAGGAGATCTTATTTAAGATCCAGCTAGCATAAAACTAAATAAATGGGCTCAACGGGAATGAGGAAAACCAATTCAATAAACGAACAAAAGAGTGACTCTCACTCTAAAGAAAATATACTCTCATGCCAAAATTGCCTTGGATGTATGACTTGCTCTGTGGAAAATCAACACATTCAATAAATGATGAATAAGAAACAATAAGTGGCAAGAATTCTATGGATAAAACTCACATAGAGTTGAAGAATAAATTCATAAAACAAATTGGGATGTATATTAAGTGTCCCAAGACTTTTATTTGTAGTGTTTCAATGGCCAAGGTTCATCAAACTTGGACTCCATGATGCTAGCTACATGCATAGACACCCCTATCCGTTAAAATCCTCTTTTTGATTGGCATTTTGCCATGTCACGGATCTTATTGCAACGTTATTCATCAATCTAAAATGACACACCACCTTTAACTTATTCTCCACCACTAAAATTATTACACATAAGGAAATAAGGTAAAATAACTAAACATAAAAGACCTATGATCTCTCTTTTGATAAGGATTGATATCTTCCTTTTCTCTTGGTTTTTTGAGGAGATAAGTCGAAGCAAATCCAATCTCTTGCAGTATTTTGTTGAGGATAAAGAGAATGGAAATTCGTCACCCTAAGCAAGTCTTATTTTCTAAGTTCATGTGGGCTCAGCCTCATAGTCATTTATATGAAAATTTCATGTGGACCATAGCCTAATGGTCCAGGCAAACTTAAATGCACTTTTACCACTATATGCCTTTCAAATTAGGGAATTTTGAAGGCATCTAATTTTCATAATAATTAAGGGCTATGCTTAAATTGTGGCCTTCAAACTCTTTTGGATGCGTTATAGTAGTTTGCCTTGCTTGGAGAAAACTTGCCCTCGAATTTGCTTATTCCTTTAGCATCATTTCTTTTGTTCCCACATTGTCTTCTGCACCTTGTTCGAAACTAACGTTCTTGAAGACGTGAATGTAACTGATGACAAGATCTAAATTCTTTCCTAACAATCTTGAATCTTTTTTGAAACTAAGAAATTTCCATGACTCATTGAGATTCCGAGACTTTTAAATAAAATATTCTCAAAATGTATCAACGTACGCTTCAACTTTTTTAACACCTTTTTGCAAAGAATGCTTGTGAACTAGATCATAAATTTGCTTGATGTGATTTTCCATATCACTTGCATGACCACATATGGGAATCAAACAATGATGGAAGTGTGACATATCATCATGCTTGACACCTTCCACAGTAACAAGATCTTGGGTCTCCACGGCGCTGTTGATATTGCATTGAGTATATACAATGTTGCACGGACACTTCCAAATATGAGTACCCGTATTGAACAGTTTTAGTCACTTGCACCCATGTTGGGCACTTGTAGACACTTGTAGATACTCGTACCCATTCTTCATGGACTATTTTAGTTCTTTTTAATATTTTTTGTAAGATGACTAAAATATTGCAATTTTTCCCTCTTAAAACCTAACTAAATTTTTGTCTTTGTGTCCTATTTTTAAGGGGTCATCATGTCTGACACCTTGTACCTTTGTTGGACACCGACACTCGTACCTGTACTCATGCAATTTAGAGTATATGAGATTCCCATTCAGTAACTTTGCCATTCATTAATCCTAGGTGAGAGTTTGAGTTCTTTTCTTTGTGAGAGACCCTACTCAATTTGTATATAGAATTTTGGTTTTACTCAATTACTAAGCCATTTTCTTCAGCTATCTACCTTGGGTGCATTTTTCTGTCAAGTTTAAATTCAAGATTTTATTATCGTGATTATGAAGTTCTAATATTTGAACCAAGAATTACATTAGGCTCCATCTTTGCTTCATTGATAAGCTATAGAACTTTGTCTATGCAAGCTTTCATCCATCTAAAATTGTGTTGCTCCTTCACAGAAAGGAATTTGACTTGTGTGTTAGAACAAAATTATTTCTTGACTACCTTCTTGTGTAACTAATTACTAGATATGTTGTAGATTAGACAAGACATGTTCCTCCTTGCTAGGCATTAGAAGTTGTTTGTATGTGGCTAGATCCCCTAGGAGAACAAGTGAGTTTGGAATTATTAGTTCCTTGTAAGGTGTTAATATTCATGTTATGCTAGGCAAGAAGAAAGGAGTTGGAGTCCCTTGTACAAGTGTTTAGTAAATTTTGCTTCCAAGCTTGCTTCCTTTGATGAAGATCTTGAAGTTGATAAGACCTGTCCTAATATGAATTTCTATTTAATTATTCATCATCATCCTGGACATTTTCTATCTATCTGGGGTTGGCTTTTGGGTTCTACATTTCCATATCCCTTATAAAAAGATCCTTTGTCACTTCGAAATCTATAATGTCCGTAACCCTGTTGGACCAAGTTTCTGGAGGCCTCCCCTTTGTAGTGCTTTCCAATTCTGGCCTTCCTATCCTTGTATTAGAGTTTTATTTTTATTTTTATGGTCATTTACAGACACTCTCAAACCATTTTAAATGGAATTCCATAATCTTCTACTCAATTGGGGCTATAAGTTTCCTATAATACAAATCATAGTTTGTCCTCTCCACTTTTTGGAATCAGATAGTAATCCATTGTTGTCACACAATGTATAATACAATTGCTTTCATGTTTGTCATCAAATCTCTAGATTTTTCTGATGTGGCTGGTACTTGAGTGTCTCCACCTTCTAGTCATTGATTTTTGTTTTCTTCACTCATTAGGATACTCAAATCATTTCTAGTTGCTGTTTGTCTTGATGTTTTTTTTTCTAAATTATTATGCATTTCTTGATAGAGAGTGAATATGAGATACTATCAAAGTGCTTTATGCAAGAGTTTTCTCTCATTGCATTCTAGATTAAGCCATTCCGGTTTGTTTATTTGGGCTTCATCATGCTGGGCCAGGCATAAGTGGTTGCAAGGGAGAGCAAGATGCGCACGGATGTAATCTTAGCGCCAAGTAAAAAGTGTCTTGGTAGTCCACCCTATATGTCTACATGAAGACTTTGGCAACTAGGTGAGCCTTATATCTGGCAATGGATCCATTAGGATTATCCTTCAAAGCTAAGACCCACTTGCACCCAACGTGAGTCTTCCTTGGAGGCAGGTGAACCATATCCAAAGTATGAGCGAATTATGTGGCTGATTTTGGAAGGGAATAAACGAATAATTAAGTACAATCAATCATACAAAGATTCAGTAGTTGACTTTACAGAATTGGAACATTTTAGTCAATTGCGTTGTAGAAGTGGGTCCCACAACACAACAATTATAAATGATAAAAGCACAAGAGCTGTGGTTTAATTGGTTTTGTTGGGTATTTGACTTCAGTTGGGCAAATATTATGGCTTATTTGGGGTCTGCTTTACAATTAAGAGTGAGAAAAGCACAACAATCATCACTTATTTGGTTCTATTGAGTATTTGACTTCAGTTGGGCAAACGACAATAGAATCCTTTTGTTGCCTAATATTGAAGGTTGCTCAATAATCCAGTTGATGTGCACCAACAATATATCCAAAAAGGAAAAAAAGAAAGAGTCGTGGATGTTTTATCGTTATTATAAAAAGGAATGGTTAAGATATTGGGATCATATTCCCTCAATTGTCATGAAGGTCATCTATGTTTAAAAGGGGAAAATGCTGTATTTTTGGTTATTTTAAATGTTTCCCACTTAGCATTGTCTTGATGGTTTGTCAGACATGGGAAAGTAAATTATTGAGTATAGTACATTTTGACAGCTTCTTTGAAATAAGCAACATACCGACACATTTCCATGTTGGATTTTTTATAGAAATTTTCCTTTGGATTCCGGTATTACTAGTATTGGAGAACATTCTTTGACAAATCATCATCACGAGATTTTATGAGTCTAACTGTGGTTAGTATTGGGCTGAGAGATGTTCTTCTCACAAGTTAACAGATTGGCTAATGGAGTAGTAGTTTTTTTTTTTTTTTCGAAACTTAGAGTTGAAACTCAACATCCCATGGTGTTTTCTATTTGTGATTTAGGGGTTAAACGAGTTGTCTTGATTGTATCGGATGTGTCACTTGGACTTGTTTGTTTTTACTGGGGGTTTACTTCTTTGGTATGGGTTCTTTTGTATTTTCCTTTCTCCTTAGGGTATACATCTCCTAAACCCCCTTTGTTTGTTTTCTTTTTGTATATACTCTTGTACTTTCATTTTCTATTAATGCATTACATCTTATTACCACTAAAAAAACTAAAAACTAATGTTGTGAGTTGCTTATTACTTTATTGTTTTGACTATTTCTATATTGTTTTATATTGGAGGTATTTCTACATGTTATTTATTTCAAATGGATAGCTCTACAAGTTTATATGAATATTTTGCCAATAGAGAATCGTATATTCTAAGATTTGCTGAATTGGACACCTTGTACTATTGTTGAATTCCATCATGCATACTTGTACTCAAGCAACGTATAGGAATGTTCCCCCTTCTAGACCAAAAATAAATAGATTAATAGATAAATAAATAAAATCTGTTTTCAATGCCAACATTTGCCTTGCATGTGAAGACTCTTGTTTAGCTTATTCTTGCTACTTTGGAAGATCTATGCTTTTTGTCTCTGATCTTTGAACAAGCAATTTGAATTTCATTGGTTTAACTGTTTTTTCATCATTCACACTGTTCATATTTAACTCATTATCCCTTGTAGGGGTTTATTCGCAATGAATGTTTTGATCCTAAAAGGTGGGCTATACCTGGGGATAGTTCTCTATGCTTTCAGGAGGATAATATGTTGTCTTCTACTTCAAAAGAGATCTATAATAGGGGCATGAGATGTATGAAAAGCAAGGTTATTGCTGATGTTGTCGAGGCATTGATTGGAGCATACCTTAGCACAGGTGGTGAACGAGCAGCTTTATGTTTCATGAGGTGGCTCGGTATGAAGATTGATTTTGTTAGTGAAATACCAGATGATAGGCTGCCCCCTTTAAAGAATCCTGACATGTATGTAAATATCCGTCATCTAGAATCACTACTTAGATATTCATTCCGGGATCCATCTTTACTTGTGGAAGCATTAACTCATGCTTCTTATCAAATTCCTGATATTCCAAGATGCTACCAGGTAATCGTCTCAGTGCCTGGTCTAGTATTTTGTCATTTTTTTAATAAATGATTTGACTTTGTCAGCTTTTGAGCATGTTTTCTGTTAGAATGTTGTTTGATTACTTGATTTGTGCCTATTTTATCAAATGTGCAATTGTCATCATTTTGTGATTATTTTCTGCAGTGTTACTATATTAGAGAAATTTTTAAATCTTTTTATTCAATTAATGCTATGGTGCTATGCAGTTGGACTTTTTCATTCATGTCGTATCTCACATTTTCTTGTGTCACAAATTAAAATGAAATGCTCCTATTATCTTTTAATTTTTTTTTTTTTGAAGCATCAACGATTAAATTTCATTAAAATAAGGAAGGAGTACATAAGAAGGATTTGAGTATAAGAGATATATACTCAGAGTGAAGAATAAGAACAAGATATGAAGAAAACCATAAAAACAACAAAAATAAGAAGAAGATCAAAGATAGAACAAAAATCCACCCCAAACTGATATCACTGAAGGTCCGATCCCTTTAGCTCCTAAGGTTGGCTGGAGGGAAAAAAACCAACGCCGGTGTTTGAAGCTGAACACCAGCTTTTGCTAAGAAGTCCGCAATGCATTACAAACACAAAAGTTCGTCAAAGGTTGTCCTGGGATTGGGTGACACAAACCAAACAGATCTAGATCGACTCCAGTCTTCAAGTCTTTAGTACGACTAAGGTCTCTTAAGGCTTGTTTTGCTTTAGGGAACCATTCTCTTAATTTATTCATTATGGCGATATGTTGTTCTAGAGGATGGTTTCTGATAGAAGGAAAATTCTCTCTTCTAGTCCATCCTTGACTTGAAGATGAATGCAACATCTTCGAGTGTGAAATTCGGCTTGTATTAAGGAAATAAATTCCTAAAGGTCAAGCTAATTGTCAACTCATAAAGAAGCTCTGGTAGAGGGTTTTGGATTCATCATTTTCTCCTTTTCAAAGATTCCTGATGAATGCTTTTGCTCTTCGTTCAAGTGATAACTCAGCATATCTGTGGCAATCACTTATGTCCCAATTTGAGTTTAGTGCAAAGCAAAGCTTCATACTTTCTTCCCATTTGTCTAATGCTTTCTTAATACTGTCTACTCAATATTAAGCTTGATTCCTACAGTATTTATAGGAGTTTCTGGTATCTTCTTTTGATTAGTAAATCCTTCTAAATGACTAGGTAAGTTTATTGCATTCATGGAATCCAAACGCTGGATTGAGAGTTCCAGTAACTCAATAACCAATAACAAACTAACCCTAAACTAGGGACTGATGTCTTTAAACCTGGCGTTTTCAACATATGCTTGCGGCAGCAATCCCTAGATTTACAACATCTAAACCATGTTACTAAAAAAAATCTAATTTCTTCACAACTTCCTGGCGTACTCATACATATGCGTACTCCTACATATGCTTGTTGAAGGAATCTGTACATGATATTTATGATTAACATTAACTCTTTTGGTATATATGGTGGATTGCACATGTATCCTGTCTTTAAACTTGGCATACTCATATATATGCTTACTATAGCAATCCCTACATTTTAAAACATTTGTGATTTTCAATAGCTAATTTCTTCACTCGGTTTTGTGTATCCGTGGGTGTGGTCTCATCTACAATGTGGGTGGGGATACCCATGATATTTTATATATATCTAATATATTTATGTGTGTGTGTGTTCTTCGCAGCTTCTTGGTGTGCTCATAGGGGTATTCACATGTTGGGTTCGGGCTGGGCTATGCCTATGGAAGCCCGAGCCTGTCGGGCTTTGTAGGTTAAAGCTTGAGTTCGCCCATTTGGAACACACTAAGTCCGAACCTGTCCATTTAAGATCATTAAAAATCAAACCCATCATGTTGAAAGTAGACATGATGAGCTACAAATGGACAAAATTTGAGCTCACGGCTCATTTTCTAGCCACTTAATCTTGGTGACTAAAGTTACCAGGTGTCTTTGTCTTGTTGATTCTTCTAGATGTCTGATAACTTTGTCCACTAAGATCAAATAGCTAAAAATTGAGTTCAAAGCTTAAATGGCCCTCTTGTAGTTCATATTGCCTATTTTCAATCTGAATCGTCATTTTTCTAATAAATTTCAATATTTTTAAATGGAAAATGACTCAGGTGCACATATAACGGCTAAACGGTTCGAAAAGCCCAATGTGCTTCATGGGCTTCTTGTGAAAGCCCGAGCTGGTCTGTTTATTGGACTCAAGAATTTAACCTCAGCCTGGCCTGATGAGCTGGCATGTGTTCAAACCGTTTGTTTATGTCGGGTTTGGGTGGGTTTTGGGCCAAGTCGCTGAGGAACAACTTACATGCTCATGCATATGCTTGTTGAAGCAATCCTTACATGATATTTGTGATTAACAATATCATCTATTTTTCACAACTTTTAATCAAGTGATTTGTGCATATGAGCACTGCTACTTTAATGGATGAGCAAAATCTCCACCTTCAAGCAATATTTTCCTAAAAATCTTCATTTGATATTCCAGTTGTCAATGAATGATTTACTTTCTTCTCATAAGTTTCATATAGATTAGATGTGTAGATGGGTAAGCAAAAAATTTTATTGCAAGCGAGCAAGTGCTACAGTTCAATGGGATATCTATTGCATTCCATATGTTGTTGCGATATGCTGTGTATAAATTTCCCTGAACTAGGAATTTTGTTTTGTGCAGCGTCTGGAATTTCTTGGTGACTCTGTTGTGGATTATCTCATGACTGTACACCTGTACAACAAGTACCCTGGGTTGTCCCCTGGGTTTTTGACTGACCTCCGGTCAGCTTCTGTAAATAATGATTGTTATGCACATGCTGCAGTCAAGGCTGGACTGAACAAGCACATCCTTCATGGTTCCACTGAGCTTCATGCACAGATTGAAGTTTTCCTTAACAGTTTTGATCCATCATTTTCAGGGTTTTCCTTTGGGTGGGAAGCTGGGACAGGCTTGCCCAAGGTAAGCGACGACATTAATCATGTTTACTATTGTTTCTTACTTTCTTTTGTGACGATGATTCAAATGATTGCGTCTTTTCCCTGTTAAAGCTATAAGCAGACATGAAACTGCATGCTGAGGTTCTTTTGGTTGCCACAATTTGTGTGCGAAGTCCACTTGAACTTATGTTTCATTATTTTGGGGTAAGAGGAATGGCCCTTCTGTGGGCCATGATACGTGATGTTTCTCACATGCTGTTAGTGGGCCAAAGCCATACATATGGAAGAAGGCCATTGTGAATAGCAGCTTGAAATGCCCTTGCTACTTGGCTTCTTAATGTAGCCTAGTTTTAGAAAAACACAGCAAGAAGTTTCAGCCACAAGTATGGTTTGGTCAATGACTCCAATTATTGAAAAATTGGAGATTAGGTCTAACGGTTCGATTTCCCAAAATAATGAAAATTTTGCCTCTTTAGAAAATTGAAGCTAGAGAGTGAAGGAAATCAAAATCGACCACCCAAACAAATCTGAAATTCAGCCCAATTTTATTTGGAAACCCAAAAATGATTTGAGAACCAATAAAAATTCACTCGGGAAAAATTTGAAGGCCAGAGCTCACTTAGTTCACAATTCACTAAGGAATAAGCTTGACAAAGGCTTCAATTCAATTTTGAATTCCACTCAAATAATTGTGCAATTATTAATTTAGAATGCCAATATAAATTCGAAAAACCATAAAGTAAGAATCGAGAATTGTAGGTTAGAAATTAATTAAAGACAAATTAATTTGCTAGAAAATCAAATCTACCAAAACTTGGAGAGACCAAAGCAACCAAGCTTCAATCAACTTCAACTCAATTTTTTTCAATTGGTTGGGTCGTGCAATTCCTCTTATTTATAGTGTTTGGAATGTCAAATTAACAAAAATAAACTTTCCTTTCACTCTCTAGTTATGAAATTGGTCATAACTTTATCTACATGTCAGAGTTGCTCAAACTTGGAGTTGTTGGAAAGGTTATTGAATATGCTTTTCAATGATTCCAATTTTATGAAAATCCTATGTCGTGGGGTAGATCAAATATTCCTGCAAAGTTACTACATATTTTTTGCCAATCTCTATGTGTCATGTGTCCTATCTAAAAAAAATACAAAATGGGAAAGTAGGTGGTGCCCAAAGCTTGTTTAATGAAGAGAAATTTTGTTTCTAGTTCCAATTCTTTAGATCCATCAAAGTAGGATAGAAATCTTCTATGTTGAGGAGGTGGAGATGAGAGAGAATTTGAAATCTAGTAACTCTTCCTTGTGCTTATCAAATGGGCTCCTTAATCCAAAATCAGTCCAAAAATATGGATTTGAAGGCCTGGCGCAACATACTAGCCCATGAGCCAATTATTTTGATGATTTGGGCCCCAGTGGAAGCCATAATGGACTCCTTTTTACACCATAAAATTTCCATGTGATTTAACTACCTCTTTAATATTTTCTTGATTTTCTTGGCTAATTTCTTCCATGAATTCATCTTCATTTTGCTGCATTGTGTTGGTGGTAATGTCCACATCACTTCTCCAGAGTAAAACTTGTGCTTGTGACTGCTCGGACACTCCTGGAAACTTGGAGTATGTTGATATGCTTTATTTCTTTCCAGAGGCATGTTCAGTAGAGTCAGAAACTTTTTTCTTTCTTGTTTGTTTTGCTTCATGGTTGCCTAGATTGATGGCCCATGATCCTGCCTATAATCGCTTGAATAGTATATGCTTTTTATCAATCAATTCCTAGGTGTTATTCGTTCCTTGTCACTTGTTTAACGTGTGGATTTAGCTTTCCTAGTTCTTTCATCTGTTACATCAATTACTTGTTACTTTTATTGTGCTTAAATCACTTTCTTTGAAACTTGGTCGATCATTGCAGAAATTGAAATACGCCCCTCTTTTCCAACATTGATCATTCATTCCATGTAGTCATTGTTAAAGAAATGTATGTGTTTTTAACAGGTGCTTGGAGACGTAATTGAATCAATTGCAGGTGCCATTCTAATTGATTCTGGATTTAATAAGGAAGTTGTCTGGGAGAGCATAAGGCCTCTATTAGAACCTTTGGTTACTCCAGAGACAATTAAATACCATCCAGTGAGAGAGCTTGAAGACCTCTGTGCAAAAAAATCGTATGAGAAGAAATACAATAAGACGAGTCATGATGGAAATTTTTCCATTAAACTCGAAGTAAAAGCGAATGGAATCCTTTACAGAGAAACAAAAACCGGTCGTAATAAGAAGATATCCAAAGTATTGGCTGCAAAGGCTATGTTGGATTCGTTGAAGGCAAGCAATGTTGGCATTTGAAGCTGATGCTGCTACCCTCAGAGTCTCAGCAATGACATGACCACATATCGAATGATACCACGGTTACTAGAAAATGTAATAGAAATGAATGTTTGATCCTCTTCTAAATGGATATTGAAATTATAGGGCATTTTTGTTATTTAATTGTAGAATATGTATTTTTTTCTTGGAAAAATGAAGTCTTCAAATTAGAAGTTGAAACAGATGAAATGGCTATAAATGATTCGTGAGCTGGGATAAAAAAATTCAGTGTGCTGACTGTTATGTTCTGACACGTATTATCTCTTAACTGAGATTTATTTTTATTTTTTTTTTCAAAAAATTCTTAAAAGATTATAGAAAATCAAGAAAATTCTAGGCTTCATTTCTATGTAATTTTATCATGAAGTTACAAAATTCAAAATTTTAAAATGTTTTGAAAATTTGTGGAAAATTTTTCCAAAGTTTTAGAAACATGAAAAATAAATCTAGTAATTTTCTTCTAAAGAATTATAATTTTGAGTTATTTTTATCATTTTTTTTGAATTTCAATGCTTAAATAATTTCAAATTCAATAACAAAGTGGAAAATTTTCTCTAAAATCAAACAAAGTTATGTCAATATGCATCGGCTGATACGTTGCATACCAGTTGCAACAGTTTACGCATGTATTTTATTGGCTGAATTTTTAGCTTACTTTGTGACAAAATGGTCTTGCTCCTGTACTATTAAGCCTATTAAGTGGGTGTTCGAATATTTGCAGGTACTAATTATCTAAAATCTTAAACTCAGCTTGAGTAAAAAATGCTTTTACTCGAGTCAGTCAATTCTGAACTAAGTCAGACCGTGACCAGCAGTCCTTCACAGCCGAAAAGGGAGATGATTTCCCAAAAATCTGCTTGGACACAAAGGGTAAGTTGCTGCCATTTTTATTGAGGGAGAGGATAGAAAAGAGAAAAGAGAAAGAGAAAAGAGAAAAGAGAAAAGAGGGAGACCAGAGAAGAGAGGGAGGTAGAGACGAGAGAGGAGAGATTTGGATGGATCGCCGCTGGAATAGCTGCAGTGTTAGTTAGGGTTAGGGAAAGGAGTGAGGGAAAAAATATGTCATATATTTATGGAATATGGGTCTGTTCAGGTTCTGTTGAGTTGGATGGGGTTCAACTTAAATTTCTTAATTCAAACCGAATTTCTTACAGATTTTTTTCTTTAACCCGACTCAACTCGAAATATATAAATTTACAACCCAAGCCATTTCTTTCTCGAGTTGGGTCATGGGTCATGTGGGTTGGGTTAAAACCTGACTCAAGTTTCAACCTTGGAATTGGCCAATCATTCAGCTATAGGGTTTAGCCGCCTTAGAATTTGAATATATGGGTTATGGGTAGATATAGTGGTTAGCATCTATGTCACAAATATGGTGGTATTTTTAAATTTATCACATTTTTATTGGCAAAATATCATTATCGCATTAATAACGGGTGTTTACCAGCACAACGGTAATTTTTTGGTAAATTCCCCATAAAATTATGTTAAAAATGTGATGAATGGTAATATCACAATAATATCCTGGTAAATTTCTTATTAAGATTTTTTATTTTATTTAATATTTTTCATTTATTCTATTTTTATTACTTTTTAAATTTTATATTTTCCCCGAGATTTTCCATTAATGTTCTGATAAAAACCCATAAATTTGAGAATATCACGATATTACCGATTGTCGTTAATATACCAAGAAAAATATTTGTAACTATGGTTAGCATGGCGTTTCACTTGTTCTCTCCCCTGGTACCTTTTTTGTCACATCTCTTTCTCAGCAAGTGTGAAAAGCATAGACACATGTTAAAACTTTTATAGCTAAGATAGTTAATTAATAAGAATGTATCTACTAAAAAAGTTATTCATATTAAAACTTTCATAGCTAAGATAGTTAATTAATAAGAATGTATCTACTAAAAAAGTTATTCATATTAAAACTTTCAATATTAATGTAAAATGCGTATCACATGTAAAAAGTTAGAAAAAAAATGAAATTATAAAATTAAAGAAGAGTGACATGTAAAAAACAATGTCAAATAGTAATCTAATAAGGGTGGCCATTTAGACACAAGTTTTTTTCTTCCAGCAGACACGAGATTCCAGTTTACGTGTGAAATTCCCATTTTGCCCTCTGCTTTCCGCACCGTCCGAATGCCGTTCAAAATATTCTTCATACGTTTGGACGGTCGAACCATTCGAATGTTTATTTCAATGTAAAAGTCCACCATCTGAACGCTCGTTTCTCTGCTCTCTTCTTTCTTCATCTTCATGAAAGGTGGGTAACGATGGTCTAGTGATGGGGTTTAAACAAGTAGTGGACGAGAGGTCTGAATCTGGGTTGTGGGCAGTAGCCAATGGGGATCGGTTGGGTCTTCAGTCAATGAGTTAAAAGCCAAGGGTAAGTAGGACTTGAAATGGAAACAAGTTTCTGGGTTGGGGGTGGAAGTGACAGTCTGTTACTAGAACAATGCAAGACCGAGAAGGGGAAGGCGGGGGGGGGGGGGGGGGGGGGGGGGGGGGCGGGGGGAGAGGAAGGGGGGAGATAAATAGGTCTGAATCGATTTTATTACCCTTTTTAAACAAAATCAATTTAACAATATGTGCATCAGAAATAATCGAACGTGTGTGCAAATAATAATATACAATCCATCAAACTCTACATATGCACAACGATATATAGTGGTTCGGTTTAATCAAACCCATATCCACTGTCAGACTTCACTACTCTTGGGTCTTCCCAATATACTATGAAAGTTTTTCACCCAGATAGTACAACCTAATTTTTTATAGAGGGTCGACCCCCATGGTCTACTCCTCGACGCCTATTTATTTGGGTGGTTCAAACACAATGTTCTACTCCACTTTATAATGTTTATCAAATAAAAGATGAAAAAGAACACTTTCCTTGGGCCTTAACCAGTCTTTAAAAATGTGTTCTTCTGATGATGTTTTCGCCCTTCTACCTTCAGATCTGCATCTTCATTGAGTGGGCTTTGGCACAGTGGAACATGGGTCTAGGACAAGAGTGCTACAGATTTGGTCCTAGAGGAACGTTCTCATCTTCTTCACGAATCAAACCCATATCACTTCCTAAACTTCCTAAGCTTCATGATGAAGAAGAGAGACGGCCTGAGGAAACTAGTCTTTGAAAGTTTAGGGTTTTTCCCAATGTGAAGGTTTGTCTAAAATCTAGAGCAAAGCCGTGTATTTATAAGGAGATTTTGCAACGACTCAATCTCGAGGCCACGAACCTGTATATGGTAATACAACTCATATAATCTCCAAATTACATGCCTTGGTTTTTTGTGATTTTAAGTCACAAGGCTTGTATATGGTAATACAGCTCATATATTTTCCAGATTACACGCCCTGATTTTTTGTGATTTTAAGTCATGAAGCGTCGAAGAGTCCGTTCGAGGCCTTGAGGCTGAGAGCATATGTAAAATGCAAGCTGTGAAGATTTTCTCTTAGATATGGAGGGTCTCAAGGCCTCAATGCACAATAGAACTTTTGGCAGATTTCTGACATTTTCAAATTCTTCCAAGACAAGGACACACACAAGGACACAGAATTGACAAAATGTAGACTCGGTCAAACTGAGGCCTAACAGGAAGTGTTGGGCAATTGAATGGGTAGGTCTGATTGTAGGTGGGTGGAGAATTGGACACGATGGAGGTTGGAATTGGAAGAGAAAAAGGCTGGTTTGGGAAATCAGATCTGGATCTGGGTTCGATTGGTTTCAGATGTGATTAGAATTGGTTGTTTCAAGCGGATGGGGTTGAGATGAAGAGGGCTCTGCAGTAGACATGGAAAGGCAGGGACGACACCATGGCAAGTTGCAGATCTCGGACATTCGATGCAGCAATGGCTTGGGCGTTCCAACAGATGAAGAAAGAAGAGAGCAGAGAAACGAGCGTTTGGATGGTGGACTTTTACATTGAAATAAATGTTCGACCGATCAACCTGTCTGAAAATACGAAGAATGTTTTGAATGGTGTTCGGACGGTGAGGAAAGCAGAGGGAAAACCGAGAATTTCACACGAAATTTTGAAATCCCGTGTCTACTGCTATTTCAATTAGTAACCATTTTTAAACAATTCTAACATTTTTTAATTATTGATATTGTGATAAATAAATTCAATTTATTAATCTAATCTTAAAATCTTTATTTTTATCTGGCTAAACATTTTAACATAACTGTAGATTTTAAAAATGGTCAAGATTTATTTGGTAATTGTTTGAAATTGTCTCTTTCATATATGGTCTATTTATGCCTCAGAACTTAAAATTGCTCAGGCGTCTCTGGTGCCTAGTTATAGGGGGCACATGTGAGTCTAATTCATGAAAAATCTACGTCATTAATTATTACTATTAATTAAAGAATAAATATTTAGTTAAAAGTCTTTTCATGCTCTAATCTATTAAAACTTTGTAAAAAACCAAAATGAAGAGAAAATAATCAATCCACAAAATTAATAAAGAGAGAGAGACATATTTTTAAAAAAAAGTACAATACTTTATCTCCTTCTCTTATATCCATTTAAGTTCACTGATAACGTATGGAAGACCCACTTGAATTTCAATCTCAGTTTCAAAGGCAAGAGACCAACATTGAACTTGTACAAGAGGAGCAAATTTTGTAGGGTTTTCTCTTGTGCAGGAGTTTTCCCTAAAGAGGGGTTTCTCCAACTAAGACATCTCTCGTAGGGTTAGGGACTCTTCTTATAATATATACCTTGTATTCTGGTAAGCATTGAATAAGAAAAGGATTCTGAAATTCTTTTATTGTATTAGAGCATGTTACTTCCCTCTTCGTCTACTTTGGAGCTTCGAGCATTCTCTAGTGCTAACTTGGTTAGTGATGTCACACCCTGACCACGAATATAGGCCCAAAATGAGACTTTTTTTTTTTTTAAAACAATATCTCACAAATCGAAGATCTATGGGCCACTAAGTAAGTCCACCTGAGCCTATAAAAAATGTCACACATGCTCATGTGGACAACACGTGTGTTCCAAGACACCGAGGCGTAAAACCATACTCAAAAGTCCAAAAATTTCCTAAATTGTCCCTGCCTGGGTGAGCCCTCGCCTAGAGATCGATATTGTAAAAACAAATTGGTCTCAGGCTGAGTCCCTCGTAGATCTCCAACTCTGAATTTCTTAGTCACTCTCAGGGCAAGCCCCAATGCAATTTTATTTTTTTATAAGTTTCTGGATTTGAACATTTCCCGATTTACATACTCAAAACCAAAAATACACACCAATACACAATCAATTATACATCAACATGCTATAATGTATATTTATAACTTGTTCACAGGGTTTTTGGTCACATATGACACCATTATTTAATAATTACAGGCTTTTCCAAAATAAACATAGTCTTCCCACGAACAGTTTCTGGAATCCAGGACTCTAGCTCCTAAGGCATCGTAAAGGGATTCTCCATTCTCTCTTCCAGCACATCTCCTACATTGTAAGGGATGTGAGAAACTAGCCTAGTGGGGAGAACTCAATATACAACTGAGATACCATGGCATGCATTTAACAGTTAAATAATAAAGTTTTCATTATGAGAATGCAAACCTACCAACACTTGACCCATTTTCACCCTAGGATCATTTCTAAGAGCACTGCTTACTCTCACGTCTCCTATACTGGGATTTGTCACCAAGTTATATCCTATTGAGTCAACATGGATCTGTCACCAAGTCTTATCCCATCAAGCCATCATGCATCAATCACCAAGCCATTAAGAGTTTCCACACTAAGTCATACTCCATTATTTGGACGGGAATTACTAAGTTACATCACGTTGTCCATACGAGAATCCATCACCAAGCCATATCCCACATTTGAGGTCCTAAACGGAACCTCACCAAGGATCTCCACCTAGCCTCAGTAGCACTAAATCGCGACATGGAAGTAATGCTGCAACTTGCAATTGCTTCTGTTACAATGCTCCATTCACCAAGATTTATGATATCGAGACCACAAACTACGTACCAAGTGCAGTCTAGAACAACACCTACCGCCTTAAGCTGCCATAACCCATACCATCCTTGATGGTATTTTTCCTGAACTCTTTAAGTTTACCACAATTATAAACATACAAACAGATTACTAATGACTAACACCTTCACCATTTTCTCAAAACCAATCAACCTTCAGACATTCACATGGGTTCTATTCTGCGTTTTAGACTACTAGACCTCGACTCCCCGACACCTGTGTTTGCTTACGTTCTAATAGATAGAACAAAAATCAAGTCCTTTACATGTAAGCAGTGTCAGGTCTCTCTTTCTGGCCCACTTAGACTTTTTCATCTATTTAAATTCCATAGGTCCCATTATGTCTGAAAATTAACGGTTCTTATTCATTATACATAACAAACCATAGGTGGAGTCTCATCACCTTCTCCCGCTGAGCTTTTCACAGAAAATCTGTAAGATAAAATAAGCGTGTAAATTTCATATTTCTAAGTTATTTCCAAACCCACTGTTATTTTCAAAAAACAAGGTAAATGGAGATGAGTTACCCATGATCTTTATACTCCTTTGAATTATGTCAGAGAGTTAGCCGTCAGTCATCCAGAACACATAATAAATAGAAAATGAAAGTACTCAGTGCCCAATCTTGGAGAGTATTGAGTTTGAACCCAGAGGGTATAGTACAGTAAGTAAATAAAGTATTCAGTGCCTAAATCCATTTACTACTGGGTGACCGAGACATCCTCAGATGGCCATCGAGCAGTGAAAATACTATAGATAGAGATTTTTGGTCCAGAGGGTATATAACACAAGAATTAAACACAGAAGGTGGGAAAATAAACACACAATATAGCCGGAAAACTGAGTTTGAACATAAAATAAAACTGATTTTAAGGGTATAACCTGAAATTTAAGAGGAAAGCTTATGTTCCACTATTACTAACCCATTTTACTTTTAACTTTCTTTGGAGTTAATAAAAACAAGAAAATGATCGTTTTGATATATTGTTTGTAAAATTTCGCTAAAGATTAGCTCTGTTTGAAAACCCGAGGGAACACAGGGAAAACCTAACGTTTCTGCTGCTGTTTAAACGAAAGAAGTGGAAAAGAAGGTGTAACGCCCCTCCCCCCCTCCCGCGATGATTAGTGTAATATAAATAAGGATTCCACGGAGGGGAGCGAGCGTCGCGATGCGAGATGGGTCCGAGTCAGAATACTCGACCCTCGACTGACCCAACCTAGTACGTGCATGGATTGAAATCCATAATAACAATTATACATGTTAGAATAAACAACGGAAAATTTAAAACATTTAATACATGAGTACTGGATTTCATCCTCAAGCAAAAGTAAGGATTCTCCCACATAAGTCAAATACCAAAAAATTAAAAAGATATCTAGGAGTTACAAATAAAATATTACATTCCCCTGATCATTACTCTTACAAATTACATTGATCTCAAAATCCAAAGGAAACTATTCTAATCATATTTCTCCTTGCGCTAAACTTGCTCATGCTTGGCTATCGCTTGATCCGACCTCATCTTTGTTTCCTTGAGCCTTATTTGTATCTAAAGGGGAAAAATTTATGGGCTTAGCCAATGCGTCCATTAGGAATTCCAGCCAAAGGAGTATGTACCAAGGAGTGCCATAATAGATAAAACAAAAACTCACATTTCCATGGTTATAAAATCCACAAGTTATAAACATAATACATTTCTCAAATCTTATTCATATCATAATGGAAATCTCACATTCAAATCATGAAATGACATGCCATGTGTGAAATGAGTAATACATGCCCTTTTCATGCCCCATGCTCAACTATACTTTCTCATCTCAATGGTTGATACTTGACCAATTATGTCTGCAGCATTCTCGGGGCACCGACTAGGTGCTGCTTCCCAATACCAACAATTTAACTGAAACTACAAGTGGAGTGTTGCCTCCTTCCTGCACAGGTTTTGGGATTTCTTCTGACCCTGGAGCTCGTTCGCTCAATTCATAATGCCATACATTTTATCAATGGACGCGAACAAATCATAACGGTTCATTCATTCCATTTTCATATATATATATATATATATATATATATATATATATATATATAGAGACACACACACACACACACACAAACACACGCGAGATCAGAGCATGTCCGGACAGCTCATCTTTGGCTCGACCGATATATATATATACACACACACACACACACACACACACACACACACACACACACACACACACAACACACACGAGATCAGAGCATGTCCGGACCGCTCATCTTTGGCTCGACCTATGCAATTCTCATCCCATGCAATGTGCATGAGGTATAGTAATGCATAAATATGATAAATCTCATTCAATCATATGACTTCAAACCTTTTCAAAGCACAAAATATGATATCATATACTCAAAATAGCTCAAAGACTTCATATTAAAATAACATCATTTTCATAAATGAAACCACACGAATTTGGAGGAAATCAATTCAGCATTTTCATAGTAATATAAAAATATTTAGGTCACAACTTTAGTGCTTTAATGATGTAGGAAAACCTACCTGATCGAAGGTGATCAGTGGAGGAAAAAGGATTTCGAAGCGGTGCAAATGACGTCGAGGTTAATCTCAAATCTTCGTTCCTTTTCGTATATGCCAAGAATAACAATCATAACACTAAGGTAGGGTCTTAGAATACTTAAACTGCCCTCACACATCCTAAGGTCATTTTGGGTGTGCTTTGTCCTATCCAAGGGTAAAACGGTCATTTCACCCATAATACTCCATTTAAACTTAATTCATAAAACTTTAAATTATTTAAAGTCATTGATATATTCTTTAGTGAATCAAATTTAGGAACAAAATACTCATTATTAGAAAATAAATTTTTTGATCTAGTGAAGATGTCCAAAACTAGCATTTCTCATTTTGAAATACAAACTACGCACTACTTTTGCAAAAATCATTTCGAGTTCTTTTCGATATTGGAATAACTCGAGTAAATACTCTTTCAAAGTTGTTTGATAGTAGAATACACAAAAAAAAAAAAATTAAAGTATCCATAAAATTGTTTTCAAATGGTTATAGGTCCATCTTTGGGACTGTTATGTAAAAACATTTTTTATGTCTTTGAATTGTCTAGTTTTTACAAAATTGTTTCGGATACTTCACGATGTCCAAATATTGCAAATAAATACTTTTTGAACACCTATTTCGTAGTAGAAGAACTGAAAAATAGTTTCAAATTCCCATAAATCATTTTGAGATAGATGCAACTCCATCTTTGAGACTGATTTGCAGAAACAGTTTTACCATGAATCATTTTTCCAAAGTTTGTCATAAGATATCATTTTCTTAAACCCTTTTTCTTACAAAAATTAATAAATAAAAGACATTCAAATATTCTAATGAAGCTATAAACAAAACACACCAAAAGAAGATATCTAGATATCAAAGCATTTTAAGTAGAACTCTCATATAAGTGTCCATTTTATGAAAATACCTACTATTTTCCATTATCTCTTCATTTCACTCCATTTCTTAGATTCTCTCCATATTTTCTTTGATGCAAGAACTTAGATGAAGAGATGAAACATTTTCACATCTAAATCAAATAACCAAGAGGGTTAGGGAACCTACTAGTTCAAGCTCTAACCAAGTCTTCAAGTCCTTCCTTCCACTTCCAAGCTCCAAGCTTTCAAGAGAGATTTGCACCAAAGAGAAAAAGAGGGAGAGGGTAGAGGTGGTGAGGTGGAGGTGTTGGATATTCATTGGTCAATGATAAATGTGGGGTAGTGGTGTTGGGTGTTGAGTCCAGAAAAATGACATTTTTGCCCTTCAATTTTAGATTAGTTAGCCTTTATTTTGTAAATAAAAGATGCAGTTAATGCAATTTTCTAGTTTTGTAAATAAAACTTTGGAAGTACAGGAAACAATCACAAATCAGTGGATTATTGAAAGAATTAAGCTTAATTTTGAAGATATGGAATTTAATAATTAATTCATACCACTTTTAGGATTTTCATTGTAAATTGATTAATCTGGATCCATTTATGAGAATCTAGATTAATTCAATATTTTAGATTTTAAGTGGATGGTTAATTATTTAATTTTAGAAATGAGAATCCGCAATTCAAGGGCCAGAAGAAAACAATAGTTTGAATTTCAAGTCCATAGGCTAGAGATCCAGTGAAATGGGCCAAGCTTTGTTTCAAGTGTCAAGCATTGGGTCAGGCTACACAAGTCCATGCGCATTTTACAAAATGAGAAAGGTTAATGTGAAATCCAAGTCCAGCAAGCCAAAGTCCATTTGCTCTAATCAAAGTCCAAGAAGTCCAAGTCCAAAATTCAACTGCTCTATGATCCATATTCGAATTTTACATTATAAAGCCTAAGTCCACACGCCCAAAGCCTTGTCCCTACCCATATCATCCATACCATTCATCAGTCGTCCTTTAATCCAGATCATCCATTGCATGCATGAAATTAGGAAAACCCTCGAGCCACCTGCCAAATCCAATCCATACATTCATAATATAGATTTAGGCCATCCGTTCCATCCATCACGTAGATTAACTTTAGAATCTTAATTTTTCATGCATCATTTCATCATTCATAAATTTAGATCATCCATCCATTAGTTAAGCCATTAGATCTTAACCCATTTAATCATATCCATCCATTTATAAAACCCTAGATCTAGATCTACTTGGAAGCCAAAGCCACCTCACACGATTTTCTCCAATTCTATCTCCATCCATGCAAATTTGCCACCTCCATTCCACACTCACATGATTTTTGCACAAAAAATTCTCCATGCATTAATCCTTAATTCCATCTAGACTCATTCCCCATAAGATCATGTACACCTCATTCCTCAGCCACACATGTTATACACGATTTTCTCATATCTTTTTCCACCTCATTCAAATTTCCTATGTAGTCAACCCTCCATGTCATCACTCATCATCTCAACCATTTATCCATTTCAACTTTTAATCTTAACCATTCACATCATTGCATTACATTGGCCCAAACCCTAAAACACACATGCAAAATTCAGCAGTGACCAATATTTTCTAAAAATCCCTCTTTTCTCTCCACCTTTGCTTAGATCCCAAGCCACCCTCTCCTAAATTCGTGTACACCTATGTTTGCCCTAGTTTTTCAATCTTAAATCTCATCCATCCACCTTTAGTTAGATTTAATCTTAGCCATTCATACATTAACTTAAATCAAGATTTAATCTCCAACCTTACATTCCAATCCCAAGTCCTATAAATACCACAGTAACCCAATGCCAAACTCGAATTTGTTCAAGGGCGCAAGAGGACCAAAGATTGGAGGAAAAACAAGAAAACAAGAAGTTTACACGATTTTTAACATCCCTAGGATTATGACGAACACCTTCGGGGGGGGAGGAATTCAGAAAGATCTCCATTCAGAAATGCATTTTTAACATCCGTCTGCGACAAGCTCCACTTATGAACTGATGCAACTGCAATCAAAGTGCGGACAGAAGTCATCTTTGCAACAGAGGCAAACGTCTCCTTCTAATCAATATCATATTCCTGTACAAAACCCTTAGCAACTAATCGTGCCTTATATCTTTCCACAGAACCATCAAACTTGGTTTTAATCTTATACACTCATTTGCAGCTAATTGCATGTTTGTTTAGAGGAAGAGGTTCCAAGTCCCATGTGCTAGTCTTATGCTATGCAGAAAGCTCTTCATCCATATCCTGTAACCAAAGAGGATCACAAATAACCTACTTATAAGAGGTTGGTTCCGATAAAGCATTAATGGAAACTAGAAGTGAAGAAAATGAATTAGAATAACAAGAATAACCAAAATCATTAGAGAAATATTCAGAACAATTAGAAGGCTTACGGACCAGCGAAGGATGACGAGGAGTAGCAAGATCCACATCACCAAAAGTGGAAAGAGAGTCAGTCGGAGGAGATGGAGGATTGATATCTGTAGGGGACACAACTTCAATAGGGGTAGAAGGAACATAGTTAGGCAATGCATTGACATTATCAAACACAGATAAATCATCAACATTAGAGAAATGATCAATGTACGAAAGCTCAAATTTAGTAAAACAACTAGAACTTGAAGGAACAAAATAAAAAAGGATATGTTTAAGAAAAACAACATGACGAGAGACGTACAATTTCTGTGCACTAGGATCATAACAATGATATCCCTTTTGTCCCTCATCATAACCAAGATAAACACAAATGACAGACCTTACAGATAATTTTGTGTGCTCACTATGAGGACGAAGAACGAAACAAGTACAACCAAATACTTTCAGGGAGAAATAGTCAGGAGCATTACCATACAACTTTTCAAATGGAGATTTATCAGAGGTGAGTGCAGAAGGAATTCTGTTAATCACATGGGTTGCGGTGAGAACTGCTTCTCCTCAAAAGATACTAGGAACACTAGCAGAGAATAGCATAGAACGAACAATTTCAACAATGTGCCTATGTTTTCTTTCAACAACCCCATTTTGTTCATGAGTGTCAGTGCAAGAAGACTAATGAATGGTCCCATCCGAAGCAAGTAAATAAAAAAAAAAAAAACTATCAGATGTATACTCTCCACCCAAATCTCCTCGAAAGCATTTAATAGTGACATAAAGTTATGTACGAATTAGAACACGAAATGCTTAAAATATAACAAAGAAGTCATAATGATGTTTCATCAAATAAGCCTAAAAATAATGAGAATAATCATCAATAAAGGATACATAATTCTTTAATCTAAGAGACGATGCAAACCTTGCTCTGATATCATGTCAATAATCACTTTGCTAACACAAAAAATGTATTTATATATATATAACACATAAGCCCTAATTAGAAAAGGTCTAAACGACCCTTAAGAATATAATAAAATACATCTCTAACAACTCCATCCGTAAAGTACGTACGCTAAAGTAGTAAAACAAAACCCACTTTGAATGGTGAAGAAATTTAAAATTTGGCATTTTAGTACAATTTGTTTGTATATAAAACGTCGAACCACACATAGCAATGACGATCAACTTAGGTCCTCCCAATCAAGATGGGTTAATTGGTAGACAAATATTTTATAAAAAGGTTAAAAGTCTTTCATATTCTTTTAGGCAATAGTAACTTTTTTCATACTAAAAAATAATTAGTTATGTTTTAACAGAGTTAGATTGAAAATGTATTTTGTGCATAGACTCTACTTGCTCAATTAAAATGTTTATTTTATATCTCAAATTATTTTATGCAAAATGCATAGCATAAGTTTTAAAAATACAAATGCAGACATGGAATACAACACCTATGTGCAAGATATTTTTACTGAAATAAGAAGCACATTGAATTTAGATAATTTTTTTTAATATGTGGAAATCCGTGTTTTGTGGTCATTATAGATAAAACTTCAGCTCCATGACACCACCCACAAGCACCATGGATCAGGTTAGATGCCCAAAGGGTTTGAGGGTCAGACCTCCTACACAAGATGAGAATACCCAACCACTCGAACAAATAAAGAGATGGGTAAACAAATAAAGTGATGGGTAACAAATAATAGTGTTATTAGAACCGGACTGGGCCGCAGTCAAATCTCCAGTTCAATCGTAACCGTCATCTCTAAGGTTCGGTTCAGTGAAAAATCTTTTGAGAAGTTGAACCGTAAAAAACCCATTACAGATCGCGATTCAAAACGATTTAGTGAAGAAAACCGTGATTCGTGACCCGCAATTCACCTCATTTGAAAAGAAAGAAAACTGTAAAAAGAAAAATGAGATCACCGGAGGACTTCCATTCTTCAGGTCCTCTTCTCTTCTCCCTTTTTCTCCATGTAATTGGGGATTCTCTTCTCCCTTCTTGTTGATTTCTCTTGCGGCGCATTAGGTTAAGAGTTAGGGCTCCCATCTTTTCATTTTCAGTACAGCACATTACGGTTAGGACTCCCCTTCTTGTTTTCTTTAGTAACAACGGCGGTAAAGTTGGATATGAAACGAGAATGGGACTTACGGTTGTGACTTAAAAAATCCTTTTATATTAAAAGTATATTTTTTATTTAAGTCATTTATTTTTCTAACAATCTCACTCTTATAACACATTTTTATATCTTAATAAAAATTAAGTTAAAAAAATTAATAGAAATATTAGGTGTTAGAAAAAAGAAAATATACTAACTTGATTTTTATTAAGTTGTTATTTTTATATTCTATTATTTTTCTTTAGTTAGGTATTAGAATTTTTTAAAAAGAAAAATAATAAAATATAAAAATAACAACTTATGTCAATATAATATTTACAAGTACAATAAATAGTATTTATAATAAAGGATTTTTTTGAATGATTAATTTTTTTTTGAATGATCAATTTTTTATAATTAAAATATATATTAAAAAACATTATATTTTTATATTAATAACATGATAGTATTGTTAAACAACTACAAAGTAAGGTTTTTATATTCAATTCCACAAAGCAAGTTTAAGTTGAATACGTTTTAAAACTTTGGACATTGTTTTAAAATTGAGATTATTTTTTAGTATTTATAATTGGAAACAAGAATATTTTTTATAAAAATATAATCTTATTTTTATTATAAAAATATTTTTTTTAGTATTATATTGATGATACGGGTTTGACCCAGTTTGACTACGGTTCAATCTGGTTAAACCTTATTTAACCCAACCTTCCCCTACCACGGTTCGATTCTAATAACATTGACAAATAACGCGAGATAATTGAGTTATAGGGTTTTGCATTTATGATATTTGATAATAAAGTGAGATTAAGTGACATAATAGAAAATAGTTGTTAATATGAGAATTTATAAAATACTCCTACTAAATACATTTAATTACTTAATTTGAACCAAGTAAAATAGACCGTTAAAAATAACATTTAGCACAACTCGTTCAGATTTATTGTTACAACCTGGAGGTTGTGGATTTAAGTTTCATAGGGGTTAGATAGGATAGTAATGAAAGCCAAGATAATATTAAACCTTCGATCATTTGAATGTCGAAGGAAGAGATAGTATCAATCTCCAACAAATGGGACCAATAAAACTTCCGTTCAATATGGTGCTGAACCAAAAACAAGCTTAAGGTGTGTCTTATAGCTGTTAGTTTCTAATGAAACTACTTTCAAGGTTAGTTGAATTAAAATTGAAAGATGCAACTCTTAAAGATGATAGAAATTTAAATAACTTTAAAAGATTTAAATTATAAAGAGTAAATGCGTACCACAACTTAATTAAAATAACTTTAGAATTAGAATTAAAAAGAGAACTTACAAGAACACTAAAATCTAACAATTGGATCTTCTTGATTCAAATTACAACTCCAAGACTTGATTATCTATAAGGCTTAGCAATGACCTCTGTTTTTAATACATAGAGGTGGAAAAAAGGGAAACAAGGATGTGGCATATAACCTCAACCAATGGGAATGAAGAGAAAATAATTACATCCAATCAACATGTGATTCATAGGACTAGTGACATGTCTCCACCAATCAAATGTTGCCATCCACACCCATGTTTGGCTTGTGCATTTAAAGTTTGTTGGAGATGCCTCACCGGCCCATGCCCAATAGGATTCGCAACATAGGAAGTTGATGCGGAGGAGAGAACTACCATTCAATGGGAATTTGTCATCTTGGAGTGTGATGCGTTCCAATCAATAGAATGTTTCCAAGTGTTACATGTTTAAAATGGAATCCAATGTGAAGCGAAAGTCTTCAAGGAGAGTCCATTGACCACTATTAAGTCTATGTCTGTGGAGAGAGAAGCTAGCCTTTGAGTGTAGAGAGAGTAACATTTTTTTAGAGAAATCTTCTCACCGAGCTCAAGAAATGCTAGGGTTTGACCTAGCAACCCCACATGTGGGGTCTATCATGCTCTTAAGTGGGACATGAGCCCATTGGTGGGGTCCATATGTATCAAAGACACAGATTTAGAGAAAAAAAATTAGATGATTTAGATCCACCTTTTGTCACAGTAAAAAATCTTGTAGAATTGGCATGCAATTTGGGCAATATTTTCATCCATGACTTCATCAGACAGTCGGTCAATAGAAATAACTTCTCAAATCTAAATGTAAAAGTTAACTCTAGATTGATAAAATAAATAACTTAAATAATACTGATAAAAAGGAAAATTAAAATGGAACTCTCTATCGACTATCAGGTATACTTTCTTAAATTAAAATGAAGAAAGATGTTTAAATGAGTCTTGTCTATTATCATCGATATATCTATAATCTTAATTTAATTTGATAAGACTAATGTGTTCAATAAAATAATTTAACTATTAAAATCAAAATTAAGTAAAAAACTTATAACTAAATCATATTGAGGTAAAAGAGTTTTTGTTAAAATCAGAGGTCCAAATCTCAGCCGATATGTATCATATCGGCCGAGATGTCTCAGAATTTTAAGGGTCGTCTCGGTCGTACAATATAAATCTTGGAAATCTCCACCGAGATCTTGGCTCAGATTTTTTTTTTTTAAGAAAAAAGAAACATGTATTTTATCTTGATTTTATAAGTGAAATTATGTATTTTAAACTTTTCAAATATGAGCTAGTTTAAATTTATATTGAGGTGATTTTTTACAGAAAAAAAAATAATGAATCATATTTGTAAATGAGTGGATCAACTTAGAAATTAGCATAAATGTGTGAAAAATAGTAAAAAATTCTTAAACTTAGAAAAAATATGTAAAAAATTAATTTTTCATTGCCATTGCTGTGAACTTGTTACTTTCTGTTAAACATTACATTATCATGTATTTGACCTATTTAATAAAATGCCGAAACTGGCTTAAACTAATATAATTTAAAAATAACATTTGAATATGTAAATGACCGATATTTAACGATAAAATTATTTATCCTTAAAGCCCATATTTTTCTTTATTTTCTATAATTTTTATAGATTTTTTGAAATTTTTTTTCAAAGAAAAATAAAGAAAACAGGCCGGAGAGAGAAAAAATCTATGCTCTCCAATAAATGGTGTGACGGGAAAGAGCCAATAAAATACTAGCATTCGATAGATGACAAGCACCTGCATCTCATTCTCATACATGAAAATTGACAACATATTCTCACCTACTAAAATAAAATAGACATCAACTGAAGGCCAACCTTATGAAGACATTAGAGTATTAAAGCATTAGAAAAAAATAAAAAATGGAGAATATAAATAAGCAAATATTTAATCTATATTTTAATGTGTTTAAATATTTTTACGATTCATTATGCTCCAAAAGCCTTAAATGGAATGATCTGCTATTTAATTTTAAACATCCTCTTATAGATGTCAATCTTCACTGCAGTCAACTAAGCTAGCCAGGTGGGTTACGAATCGTAACTTACTATGCTAATATTTATCACTGCAACTTTTACTGATTATTACTTTTTCAGTAATAAAAATCTTTCAAGGAGCACTAAGCAAAGTCTTACATAGAAATAACTAACCCACTAAACCTCACTTCTCTTTTGCAAAAGCTTCCCCCCTCAGTTGTTACCTTCCCTTCAAATACTCTATTATTTCCCTCCTTCAATATTGATCAGAATATCATAGCTGGAATCAGCCGCCATGCAGTCCCTCTCCGGAGAAAGGTGCACTCCACCACTCAAAATCAGACTCTCCGCACCATTACTAAAGACCCACTTGGACCCTATTAAGGCCAAAAATTTATCCCAAATAGCCAACATTGAAGGGTTGGCCTGACGGTAAAAATGCTCGCCTCATAAAACAAGTTCTTGAATTTGATTCTCATCCAACCTGTCGATGTCACTTCCAATAAGATTTCTCTCCATCGACTAAACTTGTGTATGTATATTGAGAAATTTACACATGCTCGTAAAATTAGTCCCACCTTCAATAAAATAGAAATAACCATTTTAAAAAAAAATCCAAACACATATATCAAATAGTCAATTGTTTTACGAGCGTTTTAATACCCATATAAAAAAAATAAATAGTTACGATGCTAATATTTATCACTGCAACTTTTAGTGATTATTACTTTTCCACCTTTATTCTTCTTCATATTTAATCATTACCTTCCACTTTAGTTATAAAATCAGCCGATACCTAGAGTATCATCTGTATAAAAATCATAGTGGCTGATACTTCAGTTGTATCATTGTCGGCAGTATTGGCCGATACGGTATAGCAGGGGTTGAAATATTATATTTTTTAAATATCAACCGATATTCTTGATATCGGATATCAACTGATATTTTTCTCTCTCCTCTTTTTTATTTTTATTTTTTCAAATATCGTCTAGGATTTTATTTTATTTTGTTAAAAAAATGAAGAAATGGCCTAAAAAAAAAACCTCTAGACAAAAAAAATCCAAAATATCAGTCGATGGCTGATATTTGATCGATATGGACAAATATGGATCAAATATCGGTGGCGGGAAAAATAGATATCATTTTTTTAGGAAAAAAAAAGCTGATTATCTGACTGATATTATCATAATTGTACGGCCAATACAATCTATACAATATAGTATTTGCCTTGTTCGACTTCAAAAAAAAAATTGTAAAAAAGGTTTTAGTATTTTTCAAGTTGAATATTGTATTGAGTATGATTATAAGAAGATTTAGAAGTAAATTCTTCAAGTGTGAAATGTATTTGTCAGTTCCAAACTTATCTCCCTTAAAGTTTGATCATTTTGAGTTATTTTTATCAATTTTTTTTAAATTTTTACTTTAAGATAATTCTAATTTTGGGTTTTTTCAAAAATAATTTAATAAAAATGATATTGAGTACTTATGGAATTGTAACGACCCGTCCCGCTGGCATGATATTGTCTGCTCTGGGCCTCACACACGGCCCGAATGGCTTTCAATTAGCTAGCCAAGCCATTGCTGCTCCCAAAAGGCTTCATACTAGAAGGAGGACGGCTACCACTTACATACCAAAGAATTTCCAATGCAAGTAGCAATGTGGGAATTTTTTGAGGCGGGGTATTACAATCCACCCCTTTAAAGCCAAAGCCGTCCCCGGCTCTGCACACACAGTAACCAAGCTTACACCCTCAGGCAGAGAGTTGAACCATGCTCTGATACCATTTGTACGGTGTTTGTGTGATTTTTCAAGTTTTTTATCATAAAATTAATGAAAGCCGAGTTTTCTAAGATAATTCCCATTTGGAGTTTCTTTGTGGAAAAATTAATGAAATGATATAGAAATGTTTAAGGAATGAAAACAATAGTTCTTAATGTGATTGATATAATTTTTAGGATGTTTTTGTCATTTTTTCTATTATTCCAACATTTTTATGTTCAGATTTTTTTACAAAAAAAATTATGAATTCTAATAGAAGATATATGCCACTAATGGATACTAAAGTACATGAATTTCATATTATTTATTTCCTCGTATTAGTTTTCTATATCTAAAATTTTTAAACATTTCTCAATTTTTTATGATATATATTTTTTTAATTTTTAAGATTTACTTTATTCATATCAAAATTTTAACTCTAAAAAGTGTAATACTCCATATAAATAACCATTTTTAAACAAAAATATGCCGGCACTAGTTTTTTTATTTTTTCCTATTTTTCTTATGTTTTTATGTATTTTTTACAAAAATTCAAAACAAAAAGAAGAGAAAATGCATAGCAGCATTAAATGTTGCGATGAAAACATATCAATGATACTGAGACACATCAATGACTAATACCAACTCAATACATCCTTATCTTTTTCCTGTTTTTTATTTTACTTTCACCCAATTAAAAAGATTCTTCATTGATCATTCCAAAAGCTTCCTTTATTGAGGCTTTGTTGAGTCTTAACCAAGGCATTCAATTATCTCTAGAGTCATTTATGGAAGATATCTAGTCTCGACTTCATTGAGATAAATGCTTCAAAATTTAGAATTTGACATAAAATCTCAATCATAATTGGAATTAAGATAACAAATAAATAAAATATACAGATAGACTTTTTAAAGAGAAAAGAATGAATCAATAATCAAATTACAATCTCATGATTAGAAAAGTTGACACTAATAAATATATAATTATGGTAAGTCAATCAGGAAAAAAAATTCTTTAATAATACCAATATACTATGTGAAAGAAGAACACATAAGAAACATATGAATCGGGTTTGCAAGTTCCAATTGATTACTTGTATGAAACACTTGAATACATCTGAACTAATTTTTTTAAATATGGGTTACATATATCATCCATCATTTGTTTAGAATTAGATAAGCAAAAACCAAGCTATCACTGAACCTGCTGCTAGGCCAATATTAACAAACAACACAAGCACAATTGCTGCATTCTCAGCATGCTGTATTGGGACAACTTTGGGGGCAAGAATCATCAGCACAGTTCGAAGTAGCCACCGGTCAGCCCGAGTAGACATGTGAGCACTGTAACCGGTGACTCCATCCGGAAGAATTCCGGACCGTGAGAGCATCCCAGAAACAGAGGATAGAACAGCAACCTCGAAAAAGAACCGGCGACTGCAACATTTTCATTCTTGATGACATAGATTGCAGGCATAGTCTTGCCTATTAGATCGAATGCATGGTAGCAGGAAATGAGCAGGACTGGATACCAGTCCTTGAGGAGATAAGAGTGCACATCTTCTGTCAAAAATCCCGGGTATATGGAGTAACTTACCGAGAATAAGACGATGATTCCGAAACCGAACCATTTGATTCTCCGCGCAATGTCCCACATGTTTGAACCTAAAGAAATTTTACTGTTTTCTTCTTCCTTCATGGCCTGAATTTTCAAATCTGTGTAGTGTTGGATGATTGGAAGCTTGATGGACATGTTGTAAGAAAGTATGCATATGGCCATAACTATGATGCTGATGCTGATGCTGAAATAGAGGTTTGCACTGATTTTTAATCCATAACCAGTATGAGGGAAGATGCATTTTGTTAGCGTCCTCAGAATAGAAACAAGCACCCCAGCAGTCCAAAATTCAGACTTCAAACATTTCTTCTTGCAAATCCTGTATTTGGAAATTGTTTAAGACTTAAAACATTCCATCTATGGTTCTATACTATCTTCAACTAGGAATGCATTACCAATTGATATAATAGTTCAACTTATCGATTACTTTGTTTAAGATCTTCTACTTTAAATTCTTGTAATCTTCCAATTTAACCTTTAAAAAAGTTTTTTTCTTTCAAATGACTTACCCAATTTTGCTAGTGCTAGGCATAAAAGAATCCTTGTAATTTTATGTCTAGCACTAGCCAGGGGTGTTTGCCTGAAGGGGTGGATTTCAAATGACTGTTTCTACTGGAGTATTTTTAGGGAGATTGGATTGTTAACTTTTACTAAAGAGGCTGTTTATATTACCATGGCTGAACCCAACATAGTTGAGCTAAGAAGTAAAAGGAATTTATGGATAATATAGTTTAAGGAAAACTCTTCTTTGCAATAGATCATGAAAAATAATAGTTTATAACAATCACATTTTAAAAATTCGAATCATAAGATTAAAATGATCAGATAAAATATTAGATTTCGCTCACTCACTATATATAATGGGCAATACTACGAAGCACTTGGCATTTTTGGCATTGGGGCATGAGGGCTCCATGTAGGGCGCAATTTATGATAAATTTAAGTCATTAAAATTATTATTACTTCTCTTTTAAATTTATAATCAGCTTTTAGAATGTTCGTTTGATACATCCTAACCGTTTGATTGATTGAGATAGGTAAAAAATATTATCCAACAGTTTATCTTCAATCTTTAAAAATCAAGGGCTAGGGTTATTCAAACAGTCTAAGTTTTGATAGTTAGATAGCTCTCACAAGAATCTATTCAGCTATATAATATTTGAGACTATAGAGTGAACACATCCTCTCACACATGAGGTCAAAACACCCACGTTTCAGCCTAGTGTTTCGCCTAGGAGAAACCAGGAGAAATGGGGAGACTTCTCCTGGTTTCTCTTAAGTTCTCTTGTTTGGTTTCCATTAACAGTAGAAAGTGGGGCCACATGTGAGAAAAATTCTTCTAGTCAAGGAGAAGATGCTATTCTCCACCCCTTGTAGGAGAACACAATCTTCTCCTACTGGTGTTCTGTATAACTTGCCAATTAGTTATATTCGATTATGCTTTTATTTTTTTAAAAAAAATTCAAAGTTTACTAAAAAATCCAATTGATGAAGTTAAAAATTTATTTAAAACATGACAATAAATCATATATTTAGCTAAAAATTGAATTCTAATCACTTGATCTTAGTGGTCAAACATCACTAGGGCTAAGATCAAGTGGCTAAAATTTGATTTTTCAACTAAAATGTTGTCTATATGCCAAGCTTAAAATAATTTTTACGTCCCACCATATATTTTAATTATATAGATTCATCGTTATTTTAGAAAAATAAAAAGGATCTACTATACAACTTTGTAGCCTTACTAAGTTCCCTACCTAAGATATTCAAACAACAATCTTCACGAGAGACCTTAAGGGGTAGAAGTTCTGGTTACTTCTCTTATCCAATGAAAAGTAAGGAAGCCACTCTTGCTTTAAGTTCTCATCATCCAAACACAACCGATATTCTTCACCTTTTTGCAGGATAACACCATCTTCTCCTGTTGTGGAGAAGAAGTGTTTTGTACAACTAGCTACTTAGTTAATTTCAATTATGCTTCTAATTTTTAAATTTTTTGGAGTTTAATAAAAAAATCTAACTAATGGCCTCAAAAGTTCATTTAAAACATGACAAATGGGCCAAGTTTCAATTAAAAATTCAAGTTAAAATCACTTGATCTTAGTGATCAAACATCACCATGCATCTTTTTTTTTTCCTAAAGACACTTAGTGGTTTTGACCGCTAAGGTCAAGTGTTAAGATTTGATTTTCAGCTGAACTTAACCTATATGTCTAACTTGTAATAATTCTTAATCTCAGAAGATATTTTTATTTTAAGTATTTATGATTATTTTAAAAAATAAAAAATCTAATATATAATTTTGTAACTTTACTAACTTCTCCACATTCATTTTTTTTTTTTTGAGCAGTTAAGAGAAATTTCATTAAAAGAAAAAGATATAAGAGAAGAGAGAAGAAAATACAAAGAAAGGGCCTACGAGACATAGACCACAAAGAAAAGAGAAGAAAAATAAAAGAACAACCAAAAGAGTCATACACCCAACAAGCCCCAATAAGCAATACAAGTACAAAAGCCAGCAAAACTATCCTCCCGATAAATGAAAAGTGTGCTGAATAGCCCAATCAACAACATTTTTTGCGAAGAAATCTGCAACACTATTGGCTGAGTGGCTAATGTGCGAGAATGATACCTCTAAGCCCAAAGACAAAACCTCAATTTCTCTCGCCAAAGTAGTAAGCCTCCACCAAGGACGCTTTTCTCCGCTAGTCCATTTAATAGCGTTGGAGGAATCACTCTCAATAACTAATTTAACACCTCCTAAGACAGTCCCCAAGCTTAAGGCTCTTCGAATAGCCAGAAGTTTTGCCTCGTTAGATTCCTTGGAACCCACAGATTCCGAGAAGACCACTCTTACTGCTCCCAAATGATCCCTAAGCATGCCACCAATCCCAGCAGAGGTGCCATCGACATTAAATTTGAGTTCCCTGCAAGACCCGGGGGGGGGGGGGAGGGGACCACATAGCTTGAACTTTCCTAATTTTCAAATAAGACTTCATACAACCCTCCCAAGATTGAAACAAGTCAGTAGCCTTAAAATCCATGAATCCCTTATTGGCATAAAGCTAAGAACAAAGTCTCCATTTGGTATTTAGGAAGAGGTCATTAAAATCTAATGCAGTCCCCTCGAAGTCCCTCATGTTCATTTCTTTCCAGAACCATAAGACCACAGAAGGAATCGAGTTCCAAGCAAGCTTTTTCCTAGATCTCAAACCAGATAGAAGCCAATACTCCATAACCCCTTCCCACGATCCAAGACAAACCCAAGAAATTCCCTTAAGATCCAAGAAACAACTCTATAATCTCCAGAAACAGGGCAAGTGACAAACATATGACCAATAGATTCGTCCTCCAACTCACAAAGTGGGCACTTAGCGTCACCCTCTGAATTTAAAAGACCTCTTCTCCTAAGCTCCACCTTCGTTAAAATTTTCCTTTTAGCATAACACCAAGTAAACAATTGGACTCTAGGGGGGGGCAAGGATTTCCAAATAAGGGCTTTAGGAACCACAACCCCCGTCATGTTCTGGGATACGACCTCGATCAAAGAGTTGACAAAAAATAACCAAAAGAGTCTCCCGTCCAACCAAGCTCATCATCACACTCCAAATCCATCGGAAATTCCTTCAGTTGTGCTAAAAGGTCATTCAAATTGTCCACCTCAAAACCTCTAAGGTCTCTTCTAAAATGTAGGAGCCACGACTCCCCCAGATTGATATGGCAAAAGACATGTTTCACTAGAGCTTGCTTGTTCCTAGAGGCCCTAAACAATCTAGGAAAAGTCTCCCTCAATGGCCTGTCGCAGCCATACATCTTCCCAGAAGAAAGTACGATTGTCATTGCCAACCAAAAGGCGCAAGTGTCTTCTAAACAGATCCCCCACCTCTGATCTACCTTGGCAAATCCTCCGCCACGCTTTAAGGACTTGAGATCCCGACTTGTCTGCTTCATCCCCCAAAGTCCATCCATTTATATTCGAAATTCCATATTTAGTTTTCAAAACTCTAACACACATAGGCGTTCACCTCTTTGCCAAAACACCAACCCCATTTACAAAGCAAGGTTCATTCCTCAAAGGAATAAGAACCAGATCTAAACTGCCCTTGGATTTAGGCTTAGAAACTTCTAGCCAAGCTACCAAGTGTACTTTCTTCCTCCCCCGCCTATCCCCCTACAGGAATCTTCGAAAAAGTTTTTCCACTGTATTAGCTACCCCTTTAGGTAATTCAAAGATGGACAGAAAATAAGTGGAGAAATTGACGAGAATTGATTTAAGAAGAGTAACTCTACCACCCAAAGATAGATATTTCTTGTTCCACCCCACCAACCATCTTTCGATCTTCTCAATTACCGGGGACCAAAATTCCTTGAGTCTAGGATTGTCCCCCACTGGTAATCCATGATACATGAAAGACAACTTACCCACTCCACAACCCACTTCATTAGCCCAATCTTGAACCTCCAAGTCGTCCAAACCAACCCCAATAAGAGAACTCTTACCTAAGTTAATCCGGAGCCTAGAAACCAATTCGAAACATCTCAAGATCGCATGATAGCCCAAAACCTCAACTCTGCTATGATCGCAGAAAAAAAAAGGGTATCATCCGTAAATTGTAAATGGGTGATCACTGGACCGTCCTGACTAACTTCAAAGCCTTTTACTAAGCCCATCTCCCTAGCTTTCAAAACCAATATGTTTAGAAGTTCACCGAACATCGTAAATATAAAGCGGAAAGAGGATCCCTTGTCTCAGTCCTCTGTTAGCTTCAATTGGAGATGTGGGTGAGCCATTAACCAAAATAGAGTATCTCGTATCCTCCACACAAGGCTACCCACAAGGCTAAAAGGTCGAAAATGAGAAATTTTAGATGTCCCCTCCCTCTTAGGAATCAAAGTAACGAAAGAGTTTTTTAGCCCTTTAAAAAAATTTCTCTCTGAATAAAACTCCGAAAAGAATTTTTGCACAATGAGGCCCACAAAATCCCAGCAGGATTTGAAAAAAGCAAAGTTAAAACCATCTGGGCCAGGGGCTTTATCTCTATTCAGACTCTCCAATGCCTCCATAATCTCTTCTAAGGAGAACCACTCTCAATCCAAGAAGCCATCTCCCCACTGATTCTTGAAAATTCAATTCCATCCATGGTAGGCCTATGGGAACCCAAGTCAATCTTAGAGGCGTAACTAAGACTAGATAAGGGAGAGCCTAAAAACCTAAAGAAAGGTAGGGGAGATGGAATTAGAAAGAGAGATGATAGCACCCAATTAAATAGCGATCAGGAGAAGAGTCACCCCTAAGAAACAAATCACAATTGGAAAAGAGAATGGAATTAAGGAAAGACAGTACCAAGGCCTCAAAAGATGCCAGCTATAAAACCAATGACACCTTCAACTGAGCCTAAGCGCTCCAAAGTGAAGATTCCCAACATGATGCTATTAACGATTTAGACAATTCGGAGAAGCTTTTACAAAGAGAGAGATCAAATAGGATAGAAGCTTCCTCAAACGACTGGCAAACAAGCCTCAGAACATCATCCTGGCTAAAAAACAACACCATCGGGGACTCAAAAGAGTTAGCACCCACCGAGAGAACTAGAGAACGCGGCACCAAAATACTCTTCCACGAGCTCCCGATAACAACAGATGAAAAAAGGCGCTAAAACAGATGGCGACAAAGGGCAACCATCATCAAGACCAACAAGAGCCTAAGGGGAATAAAAGGCAAACAACGCAAAAGGATTCCAACATTTATAAAAACAAAAAATGAGGAAGGAAGAAAAGGAAAGGAGGTACCCGGAGCAACCGATAATGGTAGCTAACCGAGAGCGCGTAGCGAAGGACGACCAACCTCCGAGAGTGGAGGGGATACAAAGGGGCAAAAACTGGGCAAAAAATGTTAGAGAAGAACTTAACTACAGCCTCCCTAATTTCCACTTTATCTGTCGACCTTCTTCCTCCCACCTCCACTGATCTGATGCTATTAACAACTTTTTTTAAAGGCACACGAGTGGAAGAACTTGGTATTTTTATCACCCTCCTGCAACCATAGAGCCTGAGATTTTTGTCTCCACTCCACCTCCTCTAACCTTCGACAATTTCACAATGATACTTTAGCTCCTTCTTAACAGATAATTCATTTTCCACAAGATCCCTTTCTTCTTCAAGATTACTCAACAGCTCAAGGCTCCACAATGCTATTTTTTTTTTCACCAACGCTACCTCCGTTCGAAGCAACCCATTCTTTAATTTTCCATTTCAATAACTTGAGTTTCTTAGCCAAGACAAAACCCGCCCACCCATGAAGATTGAAGTTGTTCCACCAAACTCTGGCAAAGTTGATGAACTTAGGATCTAACAGCCAAGCATTATTAAAACGAAATGGCTTCGGGCCCCAGTCAATTTCCTCATAATAAAATAAAATTGGGCTATGATCTGAGATTGGGCAGAATAATTTCACTTGACTAGCCCGTACAAAGAAAGAATCCCATCCAGTCGAAAGCAAAAATCTATCAAGTTTGCTCATTGCTCCATGCACTTGTCCATTCGACCAGGTAATACGCCTACCATTTAGAGGTAAATCAACTAACTCACAATTCTCAACGAAATTAGAAAAAGCCTCCATAGACCTTGAATAGCTTCTCCCCCTTTTTTTCTCCGACGGGAATCTAACTACATTGAAGTTTCCCCCCATGCACCAATTTGAAGAAGCCCACACCTTGATTCCTTCTAGCTCATTCCAAAAACTCTCTCGTTCCCATCTACGTTTGGTCCATATGCTCACTTCCACACCCTCTTCCACCCATTGATTGAAATAGACCAGGAGTCAATTCTCTTATCCCTACATTTAATTTTGAGGGATTCCACAAAGTAAGCAAACCACCAGATCTTCCTTCCGCTGGTTTGAAGAAGAACCCATAATCTCTAGCACCCCAAACCTCTTTCAGAACTTGAATTGAGATCTCCTCCCTTTTGGTATCTTGAAGCAACAAAATGTCAATCATGTTTTTACAAATGAATCTCCGAATCACCCCTTTTTTCCTCTTGGAGATCAAGCCCCCTAATATTCCAACTAAGAATATTCCACTTACAATATTTAAATCAACATTCTCCAAAAACAAGGGAAGTGATTTGTGCACCCCCAAGTTTACCCACGGTGCACCCGATTTTTAGTGAGTTTTCAATGTTATCCATATTTTTTCTCATTTTCCTCCTTTCTCTCAACATCCTTCTTCCCGCGAGGATCCGTCTTTCCATGTCTTCCTCTTCCCCGTTCGTACGTAACCGCTTCCCTCTCATTCCTACGCAGAAACAACACCTCTTCTTCCTCTTCCTGTCGTATGCATTTTTGTCTTCCCTCTTCTTGTTTCCACTCTCCTTTCCTCCAGTTGTCTCTCTTCTCAATCACGCCTTTTAGTCTGTGACTCATTAATCAAAACCGAGACCGTGGGGTTTTCTCCTATGTTATCACTTTATGTATAATTCTATGTATTTATTTAAAGCTATTAGTCTGAGTCACCTCTTCTTTTGATTGGTCCATTGCAGTGACATGTCTGAGAATTTTGTTCCGAGTGACTTTTCTCCACCCACGCCATACCCTCCTTACTGTTTTACAAATTAAATTTTCTTTGAGCAGAAAACCCTTTACATGATTCTTCTCTATTTTAATTTTGCTATTTAATTATTTGTGATGATTCTCTCCTTCTCCAAATCCCTACATTTCATTGTGTGTATGATATGTGTATTTTATTGTTTTTTTTTTTGTTAATCCCAACCGACTGTTGCTAGTTATAGCACCCATCATCCACACCATTTCTGCTCCATGCACTTAATTACACCTATCATCGTTTAAATCCCTTTTCTTTTGGGCTCTTTTCTTTTCTTCTCTAATTGCAAGTTTTATTTGTTACCTTTTAATTCATGATTTAACCGGAGCCTATGCAGTACGGATACGTTGAAACCCTTCAAGTATCCATGTTGGATGCGTATTCCACATGGATACGGCCAGATATGGCTCGGATACGCACCCAATTAATTAAATATATTTTAAAATACGGATACGCCACCTATACGCTTCGATATGTCACCGATACACGTAAGTGTGTGAGGATACGGCACGCGAGATGAGTTGACTCGACTCGTATGGTCTAGCGAGTCAACTCACAAAAAAATCGAAACTTGCCCATAATCCTTACATCGTGCGATCCAAAAGAATAAAGAAAAAAATAGGAGAAAAGGGGAAAAAAAATAGAGAAATCGAAGATGGAAACAAGAGATGCCCATAATCCTAACTCTTTCTTCTTCTTCTTTTTCTCTTCGTTTATTTTTTTTCCTTTTCTTTTTTATTTTTCGTTTTCTTTTCCTTTTCTCCATCTGTCGGGAAAAAAATGGGACTAACTTGCAAGGACACGTTTTCCCACTTAGTCTACTACTTCCTTTCTAGAACTAGGTTCGCATGGAGAATATTTTGCACACTTGTTTTTTATTTTAAAATTTTACAAACGTTTTTTCTTTTAATTAAAAAACATCTCTCTTATATATTTTTTTCAATTTTTCTATTTAAAAAAACTAAAAAACTCTATTTTTTTTAAATTATTTGATGAATGCTAATAAAAGTTATTTTTATTTCTTTAATTTTTTTTTTTTTTTTTGGAATACTGTTTTTAGATTTTAAATTTCTAATATCTTTTTCTATTTTTATTAAAAAGGCTCTCTTTCATGTCTTTCTTTTCAAAAAAAAATTATCTATTGTTTAATAAATAAAAAACTTTAAAAGATATGTTTTTATTTTTTAAAGGAAATTATTTGATTTATTTGTTGACTTTATAATTATAGTATAAATAATAATTTTAGAAAAAATGTTATAAATATTATTTTGATTAAAATAGTTTAATTTAAATATGATATTGATTAAAATACAAAAATATTTATTAAATATAATATTGATTAAAAAACTGATATTTTTAATACTTTACTATATATATTATGTTGATGAAAAATATAAAAATATAGTTTTCTAATAATAGAAAACAATTTATACACTTAATAATTATGATTAAATCTAATATTGATATTTTTTTGTAAATGTCTGATATATATATATATATATTAATTCGGCGTATCCCGCCGCCTCTGTATCCTAATTTTTCAAAATTTGTCATATCCCCGTATCAGATACGTGTGTAGCTGATACGCGCACCCGTATCGATACTTCTTAGACTGCCACAGATTTTACCCCTCCTGCTATAAGCTTCAGTTTGGGTGGTCTCATCCTATGTAAGACGCATTTTGGGCCGGGCCAGGTGGGCCCGGGCCCAAATGCAAAACCGTGCGGGTTTGAGCTGTGTGCGAGGCCCAAAGCGGACAATATCTTACTGAGTCAAGCCCTAAGCCCTGTATTCGGGTTGGGTCGTTACAAATATGGTATTAGAGCCGAGTTCAACACTCGGACTATGTGGGCCTATCATCCTTCCCTGCAGTTGTCGGGCTAGACCGGAGTCGAGCCGGGGACAGCTCGAGGCTTTAAGGAGGGTGATTGTGATACCTCCCCCCCCCCCAACCTGATGTGGGAAAAGTGAAAAGTCCCACATCAGTTGGGAGGATGGAGAATGTGGGGGATTTAAGTGGCCAAGCCCCCTTGACCATGTAAGACTCGTTTTGGGCCAGGCCAGGTGGGCCCAGGCCCAAATGCAAAACCGTGAGGGTTTAAGCTGTGTACGAGGCCCAAAGCGGACAATATCTTACTGAGTCAAGCCCTAAGCCCTGTATTCGAGTCGGGTCGGGTCGTTACATCCTATCCTTGTTACTTGAAAGTCTTAAATTTAACCCCAACCAAGAATGCCCTCATTCTGGTTTATCAGTATGTCATGTGGATACTAGGTGCACGTGAAGATTGGTGGCAAAATTTCTTCTCAAGTTATGTAAAACCACTTGTGCCCACCTTGGCCATTGAAAACTGTTGGGATTTTAATCTCCCAATTCAAACACAGCGGAAGTAAACCAATAATCACACAAATAAATCATTCACAAAGTCAAAACTTTCACTAATTAAAGTAGAGATTACAAAGTATTTTCTCACCCACGGGTTTCTCTTTTCCTCTCTAAAAAGCTCTCTCTCAAACTCACGTATGGCATGCTCCCAACAATGGAGACCTCCTTTACTTATAGACAATAATAAGGAAAGTTTCTTCAAACAAAAAATAGAAAGAGAAACAAAGAGGAAAGGAGAGCAAAGAAGGAAAGTCCCAAAATAAGATGTTTCTAGATCTAAATCCGAAATCCATTACTAAAATTGAGCCAAATCCTAACGATCTCCACCTTGGCGAGATTTGTAGACAGGCCATCTCTGATAACTCCACCTTGGCAAGAAATCTCATGCCAAGCCGAACGAAGCGATCAACTGATTCCGACTGCAACCAAATGTGCTCGTAGGCGCCATGCACCCGAAGGTACTCAAACCTGTCGAATGTTGATCAAGTCGAAACTGTGCTTTGAACTTGACCCCTGAGTGCAACGAACATCTGTGTCAAATTTGACTCTTCTCTAATCAACGCTGCTCCACCTGCAGATGTACTTCCCTGTTAGAAATACATGTTCTTCTGTCGAGTAACCTTCATCACAACACGTGCACCTGAAGCAATTGTCAAAACTCACCTGTCATAGTAATCGTGAAGTGAAGCCTTTTGCTTCCAATGCACTCAAAGAGATGAGATTATTCTTTAAATCTGGCACATATCTAAAATCAGACAAAACATTAACAGAACCGTTATGCAATTCAAACAAAGTTTACCTATCCCTTTCGTTTTACAGGCACTGTTATTGCCCATACACATGGAGCCACCATCCAACTCCTTAAAACTAGTGAACCAATCCATGTTGGGACACACATGATAGACACATCTCGAATCTAACAACCAATCATCACAAGGAGATGCAAATGATGAGCAAACCAGTGATACTTCAACATCACTATCTTCAGCATGTGTTACATTTGCATTCGAATCCACCTTGCCCTTGTTCTACAACATTGGACACTTAACTTTCCAATGCCCTTTTTTCATGACAAAAGGCACACTCATCCTTTGCAAGATTTTTTCTATCAAATGATGGTGATTTTCTCGTCTTAGAACGAGACTTACCAGATTTTCATTTTTCTATCACTACCAAACCTTCTGACATGGAGTCGTTATTGTCCTGTTTATCCTTCAAATGAATTTCATTAGTCATCAATGCATTTGATACATCTTTATAAATAATCTCCTTTTTGGCATATCATAAGGTGGTAATCATATGCTCGTAACTATTAGGCAATGAACTCAACAATATCACTGCTTTGTCTTCATCTGAGATTTCAACATCTAAATTTTGCAAATCAGTCAGAATCTTATTGTATTCATTCAAATGCTCAATCATAGAAGTATCTGATTTATACTGGAACCGGAAGAGCTTCTTCTTCAAATAGAGACGATTTTCAACGCTCTTACTCATGTACTTGTCTTCTAGTTTCTGCCATAATTCCTTTGCGAGGTTTCTTCATAACAAAATATTTTTGATCTCTAACAAGACAAAGTCGTATGGTACTACAAGCCATACGACTGATTTTCTCCCATTCATTAGCATTCAAATCTATAGGTTCATCTTTCAAGGCAATATCTAAATACTGTGAAAACAACAAATCCGGAACTTCTCATTGCCACATGCAGAAGTTATTTTGCCCATTAAAATTTTCAATTTCAAATTTTGTATTCGGAGCCATGGGTCTTGGCACAAGATCAGTGGTCTTTGATTATGACCCAGACTCAGACATATTTTCTTCCAAAAGTAAGCTCTAAACGACAAAACAACTTCAAAACTACCCACCTCACAAAAGCACTACAAACGACTTCCAAAAATTTCAAAATTTTCAATTTTTTTGAAGGTGTACCTGAAAGTGTGGTCCTCGGGAACACCGAAGACAGTGGTCCTGCATAGCACCGAATGCAAAGGTTTATGTAGTCCTAAGGGACTATCCAAAATTGTTGGTGCAGTGGAATCACCCATAGAATGTAGCTTCTAAGACTACCAAAAACTTTGAGAAAAAAAACAAAAAAGTTGTTTTTTCAGATCTTCCAAAAAACCTTTTCTTTTACCTTCTTGTTTTCAACTGAGAAAGAGAGAGAAAGGTAAAGTAACTTAACTTTACTTTTATGAAGTCTCAGAGACTTGTTTTCTTCTGCAACTGGAACTGAGACTTCTTCTTCTACTCCTAGCAGGAACGACGAGAGGATGTGATGTCGAGTGGCAGCAACGATGCAGTGGCAGCCCAAACGCGGCAGCCACGATCGGCGTTGATGGCAGACGATGTCAATGAAACAGAAGGTGTTGGGTTTGTACAAGTACCCTCTTTGATGGACTACCCTCTGCTTCTTCCTCTTCTTTTCGATTTCAATCAAACGCCCAAATCACCCAAATCTTTTGCCCAAATCAAAACAGACGTATCCCAATCGAGCCTTGCTCTGATACCACCTGTTGGGATTTTAATCCCCCAATTCAAACATAGCAGAAGAAAACCAACAATCACACAACCAAATCATTCACAAGAGACAAGATTTAACGTGGTTCAGCCTAAGCCTACATCCACCAAACAAAATCAAAACTTTCACTAATCAAAGTAGATATTACAAAGTATTTTCTCACCCATGGATTTCTCTCTTCCTCTCTAAAAATCTCTCTCTCAAACTCACGTACGGCATGCTCCCAACAATGTAGACCTCCCTTACTTATAGACAATAATAAGGAAAGTTTCTTCAAACAAAAAATAGAAAGAGAAATAAAGAGGAAAGGAGAGCAAAGAAGGAAAGTCTCAAAATAAGATGTTTCCAGATCTAAATCCGAAAATCCATTACTAAAATTGAGTCAAATCCTAACAGAGACGGCCAAAGACTTCCTATTAAACCGCCGTCAGTCTCTGTTGTTCTCTGTTTTCGGCTAAAATGCATTTTATGTATTTTCATTACCTATTAGATTTTTGTTTAGGACCTTTTTATATGATGATTTTTCATTTCTAAAGCTTGTTCAAATTAAATCTCAGATACCTCTTATAAAAATTCTAAATTGATGGGAAGCGTCGGTCGAGAAAATGAACTACTGTGTTGGAAGGAAAAGAGAGAGGGAGAGCATCGGCCGCAAGAGGAACATGAAGAAGAGGGTTTGTTCTTCTGCATAAGAATAAGAGGGAAGAGCATAAGCACGGGAAGGAGAAAGACACTTTCTCTTTTCGAAATAAAATGCGGACTAAGAGGAGGAATCTAGAGAAAAAACAAAAAGTTAAATGAATAGAATTGGAAATTCACTAAAGAAGGGGTGCACTGTGGGTAAAAATGGAGGTGCACAAATCACTTTCCAAAAAAAATTCAAAGGAGTAGAAATTCTCTTCACTTTTCTTATGCCAAGAACATAGCCTAAATAAAGTTGCTACCCTGATGCAATAGCAGAAAAAACATGTTAAACTTTGGACGAGCTGCAAACATTAGTGGAAGTGTACATGTCTCTCTGTCTCTTATCTCAACCTGCCTTTATTCTTTTCCCATTCTCTTCTAATATTCAACTGATTCAATCTTTAATCTTTTTTTTTCTAATGAAAATTTTCACCTTCCTCTCTCTCAAATCCCAATCTCACCCAATTTCTTCTTTTTATAAGTCTAACTTAAGGGAGATGTTATACTTATCCTAAAGTTCTGCCCCCAAACTCATATAACAAATCACAATTAATTAGTTTTTCAAGAATTAATTAAAATATCAATCAAATAATTTACCACATCAGCAATAGATAAAAATATATATTTAAAAGTAGATTTAATGTTTTCTTAATTAACCTAATCATCAAGTATTAGACACAAAAAATTTAAACAAGAAGGAATGTGTAATCATCTAATCATCTCCTTCAATTTGACGGAGCCGACATTCTCAACCAGCACACTAATCATCTTATTCTAAAGGAAGCCCATACAGACACCCAACTTTTCTTTCCCTACATACCCGATTCCAAAATTTTGGGGAAATGACACTTTTGTCCTTCCAATTCCGAGCATCGAATCGCCGAACGAATGGGTTTTCCATTCGTTCGAAGGATATACCACCGAACCGATTGGGTAGGGGAAAAAAATCATGGGCCCACCGTTTACCGAAACTCAAGGTCATCCTTAGCCGTGGATAGGTGGGCCAGGGGCGATCATGGTGGTGTCGATCCTAGGGTCAGAAAATCCATGATTTGGGCTTTTTTTGTTAGATCCAAGTGGATCCTGCACTTCTAACCCTAGGATCGACACCACCATGATTGCCCCTGGCCCACCTATCTACGGCTAAGGAAGATCTTTAGTTTCTATCAACGGTGGGGCCCACCAGTTTTTTTCCCTCTCTTGTGTATACTCGGTTCGCTTGAAGGAAGGAATCGGTCGTTCGAAGGAAGGTATTTCGGTTGTGGCTTCGATGGAATAGGAAGTGGAAGGACAAAATGGTCATTTCACCTAAAATTTTGGAATCGAGTGTGTAGGGAAAGAAAAGTCGGGTGTCTGGGCTCCCTATTCTAAAATATCATGAAAAACTATAAATCATTTGCCTCGTCAGATCCCACCAAAGATTCATTAGTCAATAAAAAATAATCCTTGATTCCTCAACACCTTCGATCAACATGTGACACATTGTGTATATCACCTTAAAAAACTGTATTGGGAGACAATAATTGGGAAAAAATTCAGATGGTTGAGTGAAACAATAATTATATATATTTTGAGAGAATACATAGTAAGTTACAATGGCCATAAAATTTCAATTTGGAAAGGTAGTTATTCAAAATTTGAAATTCCTTTTATACTTTAAATTTATACTTAATTGTAGGAAAGAATTCATAAAATAAATGAAAATCATCAAGTAATTTGATCCGAATTCAAAAATCAAATATGTGGATCACCATTTTTATTGATAAGGAGTAGGAATCTTGGATCAGATTTTAATCTGACCCGTATGACGCGACACAAGAAATCAATGAATTTGGGTTATGTTTTTGTATATCTCGCGTCAGGTTGGGTTGGAAAAAAATAAATCCAAATGAAATTTCAGTTGGGTCAAGTTGAGAATTTTAAAAGCAATCCGACTCGATCAAGTACAACAAGTTATAAAATATCATTCTAGTTGAATCGGGTCACAAATTCAAATTGAGTACCTTGGGTCAGCAGCTCAAGTAGAGTCAGATTCAATAATTTTTTATATGATTTGCATTAGATTTATTGAAACCCGACCCAACTGGACTCAAATTTCAACTCTAATAAGAAGTTATAATCTTATTTAGGGTCCCATCAAATCAAATCCTTGAATAGAATAACAATGGTGGTGGCTGGGGTAAAAGTATATGAGTTGATAGAGTTGCTACTTAACGCAAACTGGACATTGCGTTGCGCCAATGATAAGTTGAACAACAATGGTCTGTTGATTTTAAATTATCCAAATTATGAAAAAAAAATTAAATTTTAAAATTTGGGACCTTTTGTCTAGTGCCATTAATGTTGATGGTGACAAGGAAACGAATGATGAGAGAGAGTTTGTCCCGTTTGTTGTAAGTACTCATTGACTTTGAACAGTAAATCTTGGATCATCAACTAAGGTAACATGTTAGTACGAACATTATCTTTTAACAGATACAAGGTTTTAGGATTTTTCAGTGTCCCTGCAAAAATCGGTTCACCTGTTCGGTGCACCGATGAATGAACCCATGAGTGAATCGATTTACCTGTTTGGTGTACCAATGAGTGAACCCATGAGTGAATCGATTCACTTGGAAATAAAAACAGTCAAATTTGGTGCACCGACCAGTGCGGATGTATGAGAGGCAAAATAGAAAGTTCACTAAAACCTGTACTTCCTAAAAGATAATGCACCAACTGGTGCACCGATGAGTGAACCGATTCACTGGAAAGTAAACCGATTTCTGCAAATGGATGGAGGGAAAAATGGAAAGTTCACTAAAACCCGTGCCTCCTAAAATATAATGTCCGTGTTAGGATGGGCACCCTTAATAAAAATAAATGAAGCTTACTATAGTTGTTCATATATACACGCATATTATATGTTAAATTCTATATTTGTTTGAAATATTATTTATATTAAAAGTGTCTTACACGCTATTATAATCATATTTTTGTTTTTAATTTACGCTGGGAAACTGTGAGATACCCAACGTAAAACTTCCACGGGTGGGGCTGAGCCCACTACCTCTAAGGCACACCAGAGTTAGGCCACTTGGGTTCGAACCCGCAAACTCCTGCTTCCTAAGAAGGAAGGCAACCAGTTGAACTACACCGATGTGAATTATTATACTCATATTTCACATATCTTAATATTTATTTCAATGAAAATTAAAAATGAAGAATGATGACATGTAGGAGACCATTAGTGAAATGTTAAATTTTACAATAGATAAGAATATATCTATAAAGCCTAATCTTATTATGATTAGAATTTTATGTCCCAAAAAAATTAGTCCAGACACCATTTTTTTTTTTAATAGATATTCTCCTAATTATATCTTTCAGTTTAGAAAAGAGACAGAATCATCAGTGATATTAACAATAAATGACTCTAAATTTGACTTCTTTTTCTACATGATATCATGTAAATGAGGGGTGTAAATAATGTTGTGTTGTTGCACTCCTATTATCAACAGATACTTTACTTTTTTATTTAAATAGTAAAAAAGTATATAAGGATTACTTTCCGTAAAAAACAATACTATTTCTGTCAATGTCTTTCGCTTTAATAAAATAAATTAATAATAATTTTTTTTACACTAATTTTTTTTTAAATTTATCGTGATAATATAAAAGTTAAAATAAGGATAATTAAAATATTTCAAACAATAGTGCCCAAATCATTTTTTAATATATCACTTCAGTACTATTAAAGTAGGAATCTTCCAACGGTTTATAGACGAGACTGAGTACTACTAGTTGATCCACCAAGTCATAAGAAGGAAAAAAGTAAGTGGAAATAAAAAAATTCTATGTAATAATAGTTAGTTTTAAAAAGATGGATGTGAAAATACAAATTTTGGAACCGAAAATAGTTGACATAAGTTGTCAATTAGAATTTAAATACCATAATTATAGAGACAGTTACCTATTATATAGGCTAACTGATTGTATAGCTGAGGTGTATTTCTATAACAGCTCCCTTCTATAAGTTATATAAGGGGACCTTTGTAAAAGATTATTTGAAATAAAATATACAGAAGTCATATTTTGACATGGTATCAGAGCCACCGATCCTAGGATTTCTGTCCTATTGGAAACCCTAGCCAAAAAACAAAAAAAAAACTCCCACCGTGGTTGGCTCGGTCCCCTTCTCCTTTCATTTTTTTTTTCTTTTCTCCTTTTCTTTCCCCACCGTTTGGAACCCATCAGAGGCAGATCTGCTCGGCCGATCTGGTGCCAATCCAAGGTCGATTCGGTGCAGATCTCAGGCCACTTTCGAGCGCACGACGTCGGGATGCACAGATATGATATTGGAAACGGCGTGCTCAACTCGGAGTCGATCTGCAGCAGATCTGATTGGCCAGCAGAGGGGCTCTTGCAGCCCGAGAGAACGGCAGCGAACCAGGGATCACTGATTGGGTTTCCGATCCAAACCCCAGCTGTGCCATTTGAAAGATGAAGAGAGGATTGATCTCTCTCTCGCATAGATCTGGCGCACAAGCGGTTACAGCGGAACAGAGCAGGGACGCCACCAGACAACGCTGTACTGCAACCTCAGCCGCATCTCCGACGCTGCTCTGTTGTCTGTTGTCCGCTTCTTCTGCTGTTTGTTTCCGGCGCTGCCCTGCTGTCCTCCACTTCTGCTGTTCACCATTTCTGCTGTCAACCGCTCTGTGTAAGGCAGATGACGTCGGCGGTAGAGTTTTTTTGTTCCTTGCAGCAGCGCTGCAGTGGCTCGAGATTCGCTTGAGAAGAGAGAAACCGTGGGCAGGTCCAGACCGGCAGTAAATTTGTGAAAAATAGGGGTGCACCCTACCCACGGTTGGCCACCACTGTTCGGAAGAAGATCGGGAGACGATCTGAACGGCGTTAAGCAGGAAGAGTGTATTGTCCGTTTCTGCCTACTCCGACTGAACTGGGATTCCTAATTCAGCCATTTCACAATCATGGAAGAACAGTCTGGTTCTTCGACCCCGCAGATCCTCGAAGATCTGTCATCCCGACTTGCTCAAATACTGAGCCACAACCAACCCTCGACTCTGACTCCGACCTACGACTCTTCCGTTGCACAGATTGGCATCAAGTTGAATGGTGCTAACTATGGCCTATGGTCCCAAGTTGTTGAGATGTATATCTCTGGCAAAGACAAATTAGGATACATTAATGGCGATTTTCCACAACCCTTGGACGCAGATCCGACATTTAGAAAATGGAGAACAGAGAATTCAATTGTGAAAGGGTGGTTGATCAACTCTATGGAACCAAGTTTGATTAGCAACTTCATTCGATTTCGACTGCAGAAGCGGTGTGGGACGCCATTGCAATGACATATTTTGATGGCACTGATACATCTCAGGTCTATGATCTGAAAAGGCGAGTAACTCGGCTGAGGCACGATGGGGGCTCCATTGAGACATACTACAACAGACTTCAAGGTCTGTGGAGGGAAATTGACTTTCATCGTCCGAACCCGATGGAGTGTGAAAAAGATATTCACCATTTTAATTCGATTATCCAGGAGGATAGAGTTTATATCTTCCTTGATGGCTTGGATGATCGTCTCGACAAAGTTCGGAGCGATGTGCTCCAAATGACGCCATTTCCTACGGTGGAACAGGCATATGGGTATGTTCAACGAGAGGATACCAGACAGGCTGTGATGATGACAGGGACCGAAATACCTACTGGTGCTGGTATGGCATCTAGGGGAGAAACCAGGTCAGGTCAGCAGTTCTCACACCAGACACCATCAGTCCCTCAGGTCGCACCGGGTGCAGACTTCAGCCGCCCGGACCAGTGGGCATCTGTCCAACATGTTGCCAAGACTGGGCCACCCATTCCGGCCCTTAAACCCAAATTTCAATAAGAAAGTGGGGGTTGCACACACGGTGGAAATCCCAAACACGCCCGTAATGCGTGTTTCAAACTCCATGGCTACCCAGAATGGTGGAATGAACTCAAGGCCCGAAAGCTACGTGGAGGTGCTACCACTAAGGGTTCAGGTCGGGCTGCTTTGGTAACTGCAGAACCTCAGTTATCCTTTATCTCACAGGTAGAATCCTCAAGTGCTTCGCCCCTTGGTGATGCGTCTACTACTCTCAGCGATTCAGGTAACTGTGGTTATACTTTATTTAGCTCTAATCAGAAGGATTACAATTGATGGATAATTGATTCAGGAATAACTGATCACATGACGTTTGATTCTAATGACTTTATTAGTATGACTCATCCGAGATGAACTAATATTGCCAATGCTAATGGGGTGACCTATCCAATTACAGGAGTTGGTACTGTCGCCCACTCACCCTCTCTTTCATTATCAAACACTTTACTTGTTCCCTCTCTCTCAAACAAATTGATGTATGTGGGCCAAGTTACTGCATAATTAGATTGTTGTGCACTAATCTACCCCGATTTCTGTTTTCTTCAGGATATTCTCACCAAGGAGATCATTGGTCGTGGTACTAAAAGAGGGGGGCTGTATTATGTTGATGACCTCCACACCGGCGGAGCTAATAGTATGCAACATTCGTTGAATGTCAAGTAGAGGCATATTTGGTTATGGTACCGTCGTTTATGGCACCCATCATTCAGTTATTTGAAACATTTGTTACCTGATTTGTTTTCAGATTTACAAGACTTGGAGTTTAAATGTGACTCGTGCATTTTAGCCAATAGTCACCGTGTGTCTTATCCTCTAAGTTTAAATAAAAGTATCACTCCTTTTGTATTAATTCACTCTGATGTTTGGGGACCCTCTCCCATCTCTACATCTTCTGGCATTCGTTGGTTTGTAACTTTTGTTGATGATTGTACTCGTATGACCTGGCTTTACTTGATGAAACACAAACATAAGGTGTTTAAAATCTTTCAGATTTTTCATACACTGATCCAGACTCAATTTTCGGTTAAACCGAGAATAATTTGCTCAGACAATGGTGGAGAATACGTTAACCAAGAATTTTGGTGCTATTTTCAGACTCACGACCTTCTCCATGAGACCACTTCTCCTCAGACACCTCAACAGAATGGTATTGCTGAACGAAAGAACAAACATATTTTGGAAACGACTCGGGCTCTTCTTATTGGAGCCCACGTCCCTCGCAGTTATTAGGACGATGCAGTTGTTACAGCTGTGTATTTGCTTAACCATATGCCTTCTAAAGTCTTGAAGTTTCAGACTCCTCTTCAAGTCCTCTCACAGCATGGACCACTGCCCTTAGTTTTGTTGCTTACTCCTCGTATCTTCGGATGTGTCGCCTTTGTTCATCTCCATAAAAATCAGCGTACTAAGCTTGATCCATGTGCTCTTTGCTGTATTTTTCTGGGGTATGCCACACAGCAGAAAGGGTACCGTTGTTACCATCCTTCAACCAGACGTACTTATGTTACTATCGATGTCACTTTCTTGGAGTCTGAAACCTTCTTTCCTGCCCCGATAACCAATTCCCCTCCTCAAGGGGAGATACCGAGTGAAGATCAGAATTGGACAGGTGGTGACAACATGGACATTAGATCAGTACATGAGGAAGGCCGACCGACTGAAACCCAACCAGGTTTATATGAGGAAGACCGATCGACTGGTCTTCTACCAGATGACCGATCGGTTGCTCTTCTTGGAAATGAACCTAAAGAACCCCCCTCTCATTCTCCAGTACCAGACGATCGATCTCTTGAGGATATCCCTGAGGTAAGCTCTCCTACTACTTCACCTGACAATATATATGATATCCTTATCGGTCATCAATTACCTCGCAGGCATAATCGTGGAAAACCACCGGATCGGTATTCTCCAGAGTATAAGGTGAAGAAATCAAAATATCCAATTGCAAATCACGTATCATCTCAGAGATTATCAGAATCTTTCAAGGCATTTGTGCACCAGTTCTCCTCTATTCATGTTCCCAGTGGAGTACAGGAAACTGTAGTAGATCCAAAGTGGACCCGGGCAATAAAAAAAGAAATGGAGGTGCTATAGAAAAATCAGACATGGGATCTTGTTCCGTTGCCAAAAGGAAAGAAGACAGTAGAATGCAAATGGGTCTTCTCTATTAAACACAAAGCAGACGGGTCCATTGAAAGATACAAGGCAAGACTGGTGGGAAGGGGTATACGCAGACTTATGGTATTGACTATCAGGACACTTTCTCTCCAGTAGCAAATCTGAATACTGTGAGTGTACTACTATCCCTTGCAGCCAATTTAGATTGGTCGTTACATCAGTTTGACGTAAAAAGCTCCTTTCTCCATGGTGAACTAAAGGAGGAACTATACATGGACATTCCGCCAGGATATACTATACCTTCACAGTCTGGGGTTGTGTGTAAATTGCAAAAAATATTGTATGGCTTGAAGCAATCACCCCATTCCTGGTTTGGACGGTTTAGTTTGGTTATGAGAAATTATGGGTTTAAGCAGAGCAATTCCGATCATACTTTGTTTCTGAAGCACTAAAGTGGAAAAGTAACAATACTGATAATTTATATTGATGATATGATAATTACAGGAGATGATGTGGAGGAGATTTCTCAACTCCAGAAGTATTTGGCGACTGAATTCGAAATGAAAGATCTTGGAGGACTCAAGTATTTCTTGGGTATTGAGGTAGCTCGGTCAAACCAAGGCATCTTTTTATCCCAAAGAAAATATGTGTTGGACTTACTTTCTGAAACAGGAATGCTTGACTGTAAGCCTGCCGACACTCCAATTGTTCAAAATCATCATATGGGTGAGTATCCTGATCAGGTACCTACTAATAAAGAGAGATATCAAGGTTAGTTGGAAAACTAATTTATTTGTCACATACACGACCGGATATTGCTTATGCTGTCAGTATAGTAAGCCAATTTATGCACTGCCCTAGTGAGGATCACATGAATGCAGTTGTTCGAATTCTTCGATATTTGAAGTCGGCACTGGGGAAGGGACTTCTATTCTCAAAGAATAATCATCTAGATATCAGTGGTTACACAGATGCAGATTGGGCAGGAAGTATTACGGACAGAAGATCCACCTCAGGTTATTTTACCTTTGTGGGAGGTGACCTAGTCACTTGGAGGAGTAAGAAACAGAAGGTAGTAGCATTGTCTAGTGCAGAAGCTAAATTTCGAGGAATGACGAAAGGCCTATGTGAACTCCTTTGGCTAAAAAAGTTACTTACCAAAATGGGTTATGCTCCCAACTCTGCAATGAGTTTACGCTGTGACAACAAGGCAGCCATAGATATTGCTTATAATCCAGTTCAACATGATTGCACAAAACATGTTGAAGTGGATCGACATTTCATCAAGCAGAAGCTCGAGGCCAATATTGTTCAGTTTCCATTTGTCAAATCTGAAGACCAACTGGCGGACATGTTAACCAAGGCAGTTTCCAGTAAAGTATTCTACAACTCACTTGACAAGTTGGGCATCAGAGATATCTATGCACCAACTTGAGGGGGAGTGTTGACATGAGTTGTCAATTAGGATTTAAATACCGTAATTATAGGGACAGTTACCTATTGTATAGGCTAACTGGTTGTATAGCCGAGGTGTATTTCTATAACAGCTCCCTTCTATAAGTTATATAAAGGGACCTTTGTACAAGATTATTTGAAATAGAATATACAGGAGTCATATTTTGACAAAAAACATTAAAAGAGAAGACTTTTTGTGTAATTAGCACAAAATAAAATGTAGAATAAGAATAATAAATTTCTTGAATTTAAATCCAGGCAGCCTCAAAGAAAAGTTATTTTTCATGGTTATTGTTGGAGTTGCTACGAACGAGTCTCAGATTGAAAGTATAGAGAGAGATATAGGGGTTTATAAAAGACTTATGTCAATCCATCTAATAAGCTAGTCTTTTGGACTGGAAGTTCAGATCCTAATAAGTGGTATCAGATTCAGGTCTCAGGCTACCTCATATAGGCTAAAAGATCCCCCAGACGAACGGAATTGTTGGCGTCGCTCTCTCTGTCAGAGGGCCTTGTTCAAGAGATGATTGTTGGGGTTATTACGAATGAGTCCGACATTAGAAGTGTAGAGGGAGATATAAGGGTTTATAAATGACTTCTGTCAATCCACCTAATAGACTAGTCTTTTTAACTGGAAACAAAGGTCCTAAGAGTCATTCTCAAAGAATTTGGTATGTGTGCAGGGAAGTGTGCACATGTCACGAAAGATTAGTTGGATGAGATGCTTGAACACTTTCCTAACATAAAAATAAATTAATTAATAATAGACAAATTATGTGAGAAAGAGAGATTGATCTTGTATTGGTCCATACTAGAAATGCCCATCCTCGCACAGATGGGCTGCATGTAACGTTCGGGGAGCTTGCCGGCGGAGCCTACAATTCCACTCTCCACCAAAGCCTTTGCAATCCCACAAATCCCAACCCACCCAATGTCACGTAGTATCCACCGTACATTCCTCTCCTTCCCCTCAAAACCACCATCTCCATCATTAAAACCACCATCAGAAATACTAGATACAGAACCAGTCCCATGTTTATCCTAGCTGACTGCTAGTTTTTCGACCCCAAGTGACGATGGCCATCATGGAGATCAAGCCGATGATCAGCCTCGCCACTGAAAGGGTGCGGTTGACATTTTTGCCGGGGTATACGTAGCTGAAGTAATCGACAGCAGAGATGAAAGCATCGAACGGGAATAGAAAACCGACGCCCATGATAAAGTAGACCATGTAGGCGAGGTTGGACGATTCTTTTGTGTGCTTCGGACATGGGCCGGGGAGCAAAATGGCTCCTTCTTCTGACTCACTGTTGCTTCTGCTTGCCAAACCCATCTCTCTCTCTCTCTCTCCTTTGTTGAAAACTGTTTAATAAAAATCTAATTAAATAATAAAGTTCAGATGAAAAGTCTTATCAGCTATCTCCAAAATGCTATATGTCTGTTAATATTGTTAAATAATAATGATTATAGATATTTTTTTTTAGGGTGACCATTCTCCCGAGGAATGTTTAGAAAACGGCGAGCCAAGCTATTTTAAAATGGTGAGCCGTTTTGATTTTTCATACGTTTAATTTAAATTTTCAATGAGACCATTTGTCGATCGATTTCTACAAATAAAGTATCAAAATTCATCTATTTTGAATTTTATGAACTTCGGGACTGATTTTAAGTGAACAGAGTATAATTTTAAGATTAAAAAATCGTCATAAATTTTTTTAGAAAAAATGGTCTTACCTCTTAATTCTTTGGAGACGATTTTGAAATCCAAAACTATATCCTATTCACTTAAAGTCAGTTTCGGAATTCATAAAATTTAGAGTAGATGAATTTTGATACATTGTTTGTAAAAATCGATTGAGAAACGGCTTCGTTTGAAAACCCGAGCCAAATGTGAGAAAAACCAAAATGGCTCGCCATTTTGGAGGGCTCGGCTCGCTGTTTTCTAAACATTTGTTTTTTTTTTAATAATTGGTACGGACGATGGAAAGGTAAACTGAGTATTTCACTAAAACTTGTGTGAAAGAAAAGAAAATACTCATGGGAGAATGGGCACCCTTTTTTATAAAGGCTCATATCAATTATAAAGTATTTTAAAATTAATATTTAGAATTGAAAGGTTACTTTAATCCATCAGATTTAGACAAGTCAAAATAAATAGTAGAATATTGTATAATTTCAATACATTTAATATAATTACTAAGAGTTGTTTTATAATCTTTTTATTTTTAATAGTTCATAATTTTGCATTCATATAATGGAACTTACTAACCCCTTTATACATTAATGATGGTACTTTAAATTACATTTAAAGTCATAATTTCTACTAGTAAATGTACCCTTGCCACATTCTATTTTGTAAACCTTCTAAATCTTAATTAATAAATAAAGATTTAAAATAACTTAAAATGTCGAATTTTTAAAGGTATAAGAAATGGAGATTGATGGAGAGACTCTCACTACTTTATTTTGATTTAAATGACAAAAATCTTAAATAAATTTTAATATAAGAGATAATTGTAATTTTAGAAGAACATGTTTATTGTTTAAATCAAAATAAAATAATAGAGATGTCACCATAGGAAAATAGATGCGTTCTCCTCAATTTCATTAAAACTATTTCTTAATGATCCAACTTAAATGATGTTTCTTTTGACTCCATGTTTGAGAAGAGACCTTCTTGATAAACCTATTTTTTAGGGGAAAAGATAAATATCGAAATTTATATCAAAGTCTATACAAAATCTACAAAGAAATTTTTCCTGCATTAAGAAGAGGAAAAGAGAGGGAAGGAGAAAAGTAAGGACAAAATTAAAATTTTATTAAATTTTGGTGCACTGTGGAATAAACTATGGTGCAAAAACCACCCCCTTAAAAGAATAATTATCTCTGTGGAGTATTTGTCCTTTTGAGAGTAAAAATTTTGATACAAATAAAGTATATATCCTAAAATTTGAAAAATGTCTAAAAAAATTAAAGCGAACCATATAGACACCGCTGTTTTCTGCTAGCAGACACTGCATTTCAATGTTTTACTAGAAATAACCATTTTGACCTTCCATTTCCGCACCCTCCGAACGCACGAACGATTTTTGCACATTGTCCGAACGAACGTTTTTTGGGACATAGTCTGAACGATTTTTGGGCATAGTCCGAACGATTTTTCATGTGGAATGTTCTCTTTCTTCCACTTTTGGGTTGTGGAGAGGGATTTTCAAATGAGGTGATTTCTCGATCAATTTCTATAAACAAAGTATCAAAATCCATCTACTCTGAATTTTATGAACTCCGAGACTGATTTTAAGCGAAAAGGGCATAGTTTCGGACTTAAAAAATCATACCCAAAGAATTAAGAAAAAATGACATTCTCTCTTAATTCTTTGGGTACGGTTTTTGAAGCACAAAACTATAGATTTTTCACTTAAAACCAGTCCCATAGTTCATAAAATTCAGAGTAAATGAATTTTGATATATTGTTTGTAGAAATCGGTTGAAAAACCGCCATGTTTGAAAACCGAGCCAAACACGCAAATATTACAATCAGCAGGGAGGCGATTTTTCGACCGATTTCTACAAACAAGCTATCAAAATTCATCTACTCTGATTTTATGAATTCTGTGACTGATTTGAAGTGAAAAGGGTATAGTTTTAGTCTTAAAAAATCGTACCCAAAGAATTAAGAGGAAAAACCATTTTTCCTTAATTCTTTGAGTACGATTTTTTAAGTAAAAAACTATACCCTCTTCCGAGGCAATGTTTCCCCTAAGTCATGGAATTGACAACTAGCTGACTCAAGAACCTCAAAGAAGGAAGATCAAATGCAACATTCAAGCATAACATGTGTATGGCAATCACAAAGGTAAAATGACCATAGATGACTTTAGGTAGAACCCGACACCATAGGAAGCCCATGCCTAGGCTTAGAAAACACATTTAGATAATTAACAAAGCCTAGTGGGTGTTTGACACCAATTGGAACCGAACTTGGAAATATGTAAAACCATTGAGTTTACCGTCAAGACAACAAATCATGCCCGGAGACATATTGCCAGTGATAGGGACGATAAATCATGGTACATCGATGCATCGTCTGGAAAAAACAAGGTTCTGGTTGGAAAGGTTTGTCAAACATGAGTTGTCTCAGGATACGACCAATTGTACAAACACGATCAATCGTTGAGACAGGACACCGACCCATCAGGCATAACGATCAATCAGCGGAACTCAGGCAAAATCAGGACTGTCATTCAGAGTCATGCCTCTGACATCGATCATGCAGACGATCCTTCGTCTGGGAATTGTGGTGACCAATCGCCCATACGATCAATCGCCTGGAGCCTGGGTCAGATACCCACTAAAAAATACAGTCAAGCTTAATACGATCCTTTCGTCTTGCAGCAACCCTTCATGTGGTATTATAGCATGACCAGTCGGTTGCACAACCTATTGCCAGGATAGGGGCAGAAACACATCGGACACACAACCCATCGCCCTGGGTTTAGTTGAGTTCTATTTGACAAGACTGTCAAAGTAGGATATCCTCAAGCCGATTGTATCACCATCCCACGATGAATCGCCTATGGACTCGTACGACCAATCGTGTATGGACGATCATTCGTCCGTGTCCAGGATGTTACCGTTAGAGCCCAACGGTCATATTACTACGACTATATTCCTCACGACCGATCATCCGTTGTAAAGTTCGGGATTGTCTTGTTTACTTATTTAAACACCAAACCTTGTTGTGTTTGGTGGGACACTCTTGTGACGCATATCTAAAAATCCCACTCCTCTCTAAACATTAAATTGGTTAATCATTCAAATCCAATCATCTTGATTGAGATTAAGAGAGAGAAAGAGTAAATCAAATCTAGGATTGTGATTGAGCATACACAAGTCACATCTTCGACATTGTCGACATCACATTGGGAAAGACATCTTCAACTAGCACATCATCTACAAGGTTGAGCTAACAAAAGGCAAGTTATTTCTGAATTTGATTTAACTTTTAAATCATCTTTTTGTGAAGTGGATTAAAGCAAAGGGCTTGAACCACTATAAAAAATAGAGGGATAGGAGTTGGGTGAAATTTCCAACCAATTGATTAGGTGGAAGTCTTAATTTATTAATGTGGGTGTAATTCTTTACTTAGTGAATTTGGGATAGTCCAAGGGGGTGAATCCAATAGTGGATGTAGGTTGTTTAACCGAACCACTATATACCGGTCTTATGGTGTTAGAGCTTATTGTGTGATTGTTTTTATTGGCACACTCTCTTATCACACACTTGATTAATCTAATTAATCCGATGAAAATCATTTGATTAATCAAGAAATTTTAAAGACCATTAAAATCAGTGATTGCCCTATTCTTTCCCCTCTAGGTTCAATCTAGCACCGTGTTCTAGCGCACCGGAAACTTTCAATTGGTATTAGAGCATCGTGCTCTTCATAAGGATCTAACCATCCGAGTTGATCTTAGTGCCAGAACGATGCCTTGTACAAATGAATCTTCGTGACCTGTTCTTCCATCTTTGAACTCTTTTCTTGGAAAGCAAAGTGGGGAATCTCCTTTTTACCAAGACCGTAAACAAAAATGTTTCTTGGAACTCAAATGAATATGATAAGTCCTCTGGTAAAAAGGAAAATGATGATTTGATCTCCGTCAAAAATGAATTTCTTGAGAATATTTCTATGGATGATTCAAACTCATCATGTTGTCTAGATGTTGGAGAGTTCAATGGAAGGCTCCACCTCTCATAACCAATTGGAGAATCATGAGAGAGCTGAAAATTCGAAATGTTTTATTGCATCCATTGCACCCAACTAAGAGGGATCCTCCAGTGAGGAAGATGATAATGGTGTGGATCTTGAAGAGGAAGATGACCTACAAGAATCTTTTAATGCCTTGTACTTAGAGAATGTCAGATTGGCAAAGGATCTTGATAAGGCAAGAATTAGAATGTAACGACCCGTTCTGAGTTTCCCGATTTTTTTGGAGAGATTTCGGACCTCTGAGTTGTTTTCGGGACAGTAGTAGCAGTGAGGAGAGTGTGGGCATCGTGGTGGGCCCAGTTATCTAATTTTGAGTTTGAAAATTCAAAGGGCATTTTAATAATTTCATAATTTTTATGTATATTGTCATGAAAAAAGTCGTTGAAAAATCACACTTTTCCCGATCGACGTTTGTTATTCGAGATTTTTCAGGTTCTCAAATCCTTTGTATTTTATTTTATTTTGAAAAGAAATTATTTTCAAAACCTTAGTAAAAAAAAAAAAGTTAAAAACCCTATTTTTTTCCCCAAACCCTAACCCTTAAAATACCGAATCCCTCACGCGACACTGTAGCCGCAACTCCTACAGTGCCCATGCGTTCCTCTTCTTCTTCTCTCTCTGTAGCTCTCCCTTCTCCCGCTCGATCCCTATGTTTCCCCATTTTCAGGTATTTTCTCTCTCTCTCTCTCTTTGCATCTTCTTCTAACGCCCTGCCCTTTTTCACTCGCTTCTTCTTGTAAATTCAAAGTCTATTTTTTTTTTTTTATAACAGAGTGGAGTGATATAGCGCGGGACGTCACGACGTGAGCTAAGTCCGAACTTCCAAAATCTGACCTTTAACTGGCCAACCCTATGTGTGCATGGACAAAGTCCACGAAAATGGTTCACACATAGCAATATCAACTTGCGGGATAAAAATCATAACCTGCGGAATCATAACATCAATTTGCAGAATCATAATAAAACTAAGTCCTATTCCATTCAGATAGCAAAGTACGTCAAGTCCTTAATCATCATTCAAATACCATAATTATCAAAATTAACATCCATTCATTTGAGATATTACATTTCGAAATCTAATTACTCAAATACAAGTTCATGAGTAACTTTATTCAAATAATAAACTAATCATCCAAGCTCCTATGCCTGACCCGTCTTGCGTTCTTCGTTCCCCTAATTACCTGTGTCATCAACTAGGGTAGAAGTAAGGCATTAGAACAACGCGCCTAGTAGATATTCCAGTTACGGCTAACACATGGTTAGTACAAAACATATATAATAATATAGTGATGTCAAAACCATATAAAATCCATGCCATGCAATGATGACAAAATGCAATGAGTCCCACCCATCACATGTACATAAAAGTACCCACCACATAGGTCTTCCAGACGCCCCGGCGGAGTGTGGACCCTCCGGAATCTTCTTGATGGAAATCACATCAAGGTACCGCACATAGGTTTTTCGGACGCCTCGACGGAGTGTGACCCCTCCGGTTATATATCCTCCACCCCATGCTATGCATGGATCCCAATGAAACACATGCTATTTTATACCATAAACACAGCATTAAAATCATCTTTTGAAACATATCCAACACATGCTATTTAAACAAATAAACATAACATTTAAAATTCATATAAAACATATTCTTTGAAATATAAATTTCATCAAACACAAGATAAAACAAGTGTACATAAACCCATGGTTTCAAAGAGGTGGAATCCTACCAAAGACCGCTAACGTGAGCTTGTGTCTTTCATCCAAGAATCGATCACCGATCGCGCACCGTTTGCGAGATCCCGTTACCTTATAATATAATAATAAATCAACACCAAGTCCCACTTGTTCTAAGTCCATAAACAAAATCCCATGGGGTTCGGCCATACACCATGGCCAAACCCATGGCTTACCATTTACACACCTATTTACGAAAATGCCATCCATGGCTATCATTCCATAATCCCATCTTTTCAATCATTAAAACAATTGCCTAAGTTAATGTTTGATCCACAAAACATCTCATGGGGTTCGGCCATACATCATGGCCGAACCCATGATCTTTCAATTTAGGCGATATTTACCATTTTACCACTAGCTTAGGTTCATGTCTTCCCATTAATCCAATCATCATATTAAATTCATACCATCCATTCCCCTTGATTCATTAACACATAAACCTAACCCATAAAATTAATTCATGGGGTTCGGCCATGTATGATGTCCAACTTTCTATTCATATTACTTCCCATAAATAGATGTTTCCAAGATAATCTCCACCTTTCCATTATTAGATAGTTTCCAAGATTAGAAACTATCTTTCCATAATTGGATGGTTTCCATAATTAAACTCCACCTTCCATTATTAGAAGGTTTCCATAAATAAACTCATCCTTCCATTTTAATCTAAGGTCCATAATTAGGTAGCTTCTAACTTTAGTAACCTCCTTTCATAAATAGATAGTTTCCTAAATTAGAAACCATCTTTCCATTATTGGATGCTTTCCAAGTTTAGCAACCCCTTCCAAAATTAGAGAGTTTCCTAAATTAGAAACCATCTTTCCATAATTGGATGCTTTCCAATTTTAGCAACCCCTTCCAAAATTAGATAGTTTCCTAAATTAGAAACTATCTTTCCATAATTGGATGCTTTCCAATTTTAGCAACCACAATCTATCTCCATTCCAAAACAACCCCATGGGGTTCGGCCATACACCATGGCCGAGCCCTATGATTCATGATCTTGACCATTAATTTAACTCCATTAAATTTTATCAATATCCCTTCCATGGGGTTCAACCATACCCATGGCCGAATCCTATGGTTCCATTAAAAATTATTAACTTTATGTCCATATAATTCAATGCCTATGAAAACCCCAATTTCATAAATTTATTTGGTGGGGTTCGGCCATACACCATGGCCGAACCTCACCCCTCCAAACATCATATTACATTATCAATGATCTTCCATTTAAAATCCTCTTAAAAACATAAGTATAAATCCATTATCTTCATGTTTGAAAACCCCATATACTTATTAATAATTTCCATGGTTTTCATTCTTAAAAACCCAATAAAATAAATGAAGTCTTTCCGTGCATGGCCGAACCCTATGGTTCTTTCTTTTCCATTTAAATCATTAAACCCATCTCCAATCTTCCTCCATCCTATGGTTCGGCCAAACACCATGGCCGAACCCTATGGTTCTTTTATTTCAAGATAAATTTATCAAACAAAGTACTAACCTTTTTCCTATTTCTTGTTCTTCCAATCCTTCTCCTTTCTTCTTAATTTCTTTCAACCAAAAACACCTCTTGTTGGCTGCCTTCTTCTTCTCCTTGCTCTTTGGCGAGAATGAGAGATTGAGAGAGATAAAGAGAGGGTTCGGCTGTGAAGGTGTAAAAATCGTGTACCCCTCTTTGTCTCTCCTTTTATCACTTCCTCTTGATCTTAATTTAGAAGGTGCCTTAGATGCAATTGCTTAATGCCGTGTGCCCTCTTAAGATAGCCATTGCCGACCCCTTGTTGCCTCTTTTAAAACCTCCTCTTGATTTAAATAAAAGGTGCCATGCTCCCCTCTCTCATTTTTGGAATGTGCTTAAGATAAACCATGCCCCATTGCCGTGTGCCATTGTGTTTAAATTTAGACACTTCTTTTATTTAATTTAAGACTATATGGATATCCTTTTTAAAAGATGCCATGCGCATAATGTAGATATGAAATATCTCTACACATGGCCATGCACAATCTTATTTAATTTAGATATAATGCATCACTAAATTAATTCAACCCCATTTAATTTTAATAAAACCAATTCCAAAATCAATTGGGTCCTAATTGGGTCATGGCCCAACTCTTTATCCAAATAAGATCCATATCTCATATTCATCAATTAAATGGAGAATTTCATAAAAATAATAAATTGAAAATCCGAGGTGTTACACTTCTCCTCCTCCTCTCACTGTTTTTCTTCCCTCTCAATTCCTTCACCCAACCGTCGCCTCCCACCGCAGTTTTTCAGCACTGTCACCGTCCAAGATTTGGATTTTTTTTCTGCCGGATATCTTTCCATTCCTCTTCTTCCTACTCGATACCCTCATCTTCTCTCTCTCTCTCTCTCTCTTTCTCTCTCTCTCTTTTCCCTCTTCTTTTCAGCTTTCTCCCTTGATTTTCCACCATTTTTCCCTGATTTCCGCCGTTTTCCTCAGTTTTCTCTTATTTCCGTCGTCTTCCTCGATTTTCCTGGGTTTTCCCTGATTTCCCCTATTCCAACTCAATTGGGCAACTAAGTTGGCTCAGCCCAGTCTCCGAGTGGACTCAACTCAGGCCCATGACTTAACCCGACCCAAGCCCAGTCTGGCCCAGCCAAGCTCAGACTTGACCCGACCCAATCCAGGCCCAGTGGACTGGTTCGGGTCCGGCCCAGCTCGATCTGGTCTAGCCCACTTTTGGCAGGCCAGGACATTCGGCCCGACCCATTTACCTGGCCCGTTTCAAGCCCAGCGCGGTTGCGCCCGTTTTGGGCCCGGCCCAGTTTTAGGCCCGTTTTCTCTCCGGTCTCTTTTTAACTTGTTTTGTCTTAATTACTCATCTGTTTCCCCTTCTTTCAACAGATTGAGCTACCTTCGACCCTTCAAGCCGCTTATTCGCTTTAGACTTTCGACTCCGCTCACGTGGTGAGGGGACTTATCACTGTTTTAGCATGCACTTGCATATATTAAACTGTTATCTCTGAACATGGAGTGACCAGGGGTGACCCTTTATTTATTTAGCCACTCGGTAAGAGAAGACTGTTGTAATATATATGTGGCAGAGGGTTTGCTCGGGGGTACTCCAGTCAACTATATACTTTGTAGAGAACTTTAATTGGACAATTGGAATTGAATATGATACGTGGAAAATTGCTGGTGAAACTGTAAATGTTTATTCGTCAGATGTTATTGGAACCGCGTGGAATATAGACACGCGTGACCAAATAATCCATTATAAGCTCTTGACTCGCATGATGAAATATATTGTTGATTCCGAGTTAGTTGCATTAGAATATAGTATTACCGTCATATATGATCATGGCATCATGTGTATGCCTTGGGGAGTTTATTTACATGAGTACATGTTTATGATGATGATGATGGTTTGGGTATTGGGTGGAATTCCCAGCTGCACTCCGGCGGTCGAGACCCCCATAGGAGATGCGGGTTTCCCCGTTGCGTTTCTGCGGTTGAGGTGCCTACCCCTTGAGATTGGCTTCCCCGTATGCTCCGCCGGTAGAAACCCCAGTAGGGGATGCGGGTTTCCCCGTTGCATTCCGGCAGTTGAGGCAGTTGTGTATCATACGGTCTCCACTTTATTTTGGTAGGGAGATTGGGGTTGTTGGAGGACAGTTGTTAGCTATGGAGATTATGTCTCTGATTGATCGGTGGGATCATTGGTTAATTGTGCAGTGAAGTACTCTCGTACGTAGACATTTATTCTATTATGATGTCCATTATGTTTCTATACATGTGATATATATATGTCGTTGATGTATGACATGGTTATTCCCTTTACTGGGCTAGTTAGCTTACCTCTTGCTCTCCAGGAGTTTGTTGGAGGACCCGATGTGGGCCACTGAGATGATGTCGCGGACTAGACGGTGGATTATTGGTTGGTGGTGCAATTGGATCTCATCCATATGAGCACCCCTTTTATTATGATATTTTTGCATTCATGCATATGTTATCTACTTATATTGCTGGCATGTGATATGTATGATCTCTTCATTAGGCTGGTTAGCTCACCCCTTACCTTTCAGGTACCCGATTGCAAAGGGACTGGGCAAGGTCCCTTGGGTAGGCGCCCGTAGAGGAGCAGTGGTTAGACATTTTATAATTACATTGTTCTTAGTTGAGAGACTTTTTTTTTATATGATCCCTCTTTGTATGTTGTTTTTTTTTCGGGCGATGTATAATTGTGTTCGAATAGTCTATGATTGTTTCATGTTATGTTGGTATGTTGAACCTTGTTGCCAGTTTTTGAGCGGGAGGTAGTTGCCCCATTTCAAAAAAAAATATATCCGTTACCTTTTCCTTTGTGATGTTTGCGTTACCTTTTCCTTTGTGATATTTTGAGATATTTCGGAGATAACGTGCCCATAGTGGGACGGACGTTACAGAGAATGCCAAACTCTCTACCAAACTTCAAAGTATAAATGATAAAAATATATTCTCTCATCTAAATTGAAAATTGCGAATGATGAAAACATAAATTTGAGAGAATCTCAAAAGTTGTTTCAAGAAAGATTAAAGGTATCTGAGAATGAAAACTTGAAGCTAAAAGAAGTTGGAAGATGTCTTAGACATGAAAATTTGAAATTGAGCTCAAATTTGGAAAATCTTAAGAAATCTCAAGACATGCTTACCTAAAGTGAGCTAAAATTGGAAGAATCTAATTTAGGTAAACCACATGGTGATTGGCATGGTAATTCTCAATCAAACCTTAAGAAATCCATGAACCAATCCATACTAGGTAAAAGCCACACCATACACACCTCTATTATAAAATATTTTTATTGTGGATTAACCGGACATTTCAAGCATGGTGCAAGACAAGAGAATGCAGGTTAAATCAAAGGTGGCTTATGGTCTTTCTCAGAGAGCAAAGAAGAAGAAAAATGAGGTGATTGGAAGTTCACAATGTGCCAAGAAAAATAAGGTAAATCAATTTGTGGATTTTTCTAGGAAATACTATGCACCTCATCACACACATCATCCCTACAATGGAAAATCATTTAGGGATAGGTTAAGACCTCTTAGTAATATGAATTGGAAGAACAAAATGAGAGTCTTATCTCAATCTTTTGGATTTGGGCCAAATGTTCAAAATGGTAGAATCAAATTGCCCAAAGTCCATGGATCCCTAAGGGATAGGACCTTGCTTATAATAAGTTTATTTCTTTTCACAAAATCTACTACCCTTGACTTAGGGTGGCCGAGTCATTGATGCCAAACATCATGTGGCAGAACGAAATCTGGTTGAGAATATTCCTGTTTCTTCCTTGGTAGTAAGAGCATACAGTCCTCTAGTCCTACTTCCCGAAGCAATCACGATTCTTATTTTTCTGTCTTTTATCACAAATTCAAGTGAATCAAATTCAACCATATAAAGATAATCAGAGGTAAGTTGACTGATAGATAACAAATTCTTTTTAATTTCAAGAACCACCAAAACATTATCTATGTGCAGTTTTGTATGCCCATATCGATCCAATATGAGAGATATCTAGTGAATTGCTATTACCAACAAATACTCTATCAATGTCATGATATGGAACAAGGGACGTAAGCTTACCAAGAACAAATGTCATGTGAGACATTGCACTTGTAATGAATATTGGAAAGTGACTATTTTACCCCTGAATTTTGGATAAGTTAGCCCTTGTTTGTGTTTTTAATATCATTAATGGGATTTTTGGAGTTTTACACGTGTATTTGAAAAATACACGATATAAGGATTAAATGGGAGAAAAATGGAGAAATTGAGAAGAAATTTATTTTTGGAAAGAGATATTCTTGGAATTAATGGGTTTTTAATATTTATTTCACCACAATTTAGTGTTTCATTGTGAACTAATTAATTCAATTCCATTTATGAGAGTTTGAATTAATTCAGTAAATTTTTTAGACTTTTTTATTATTTTCAAATGGTGAGATAAATTATTAAATTTCATAAATTCGAGATATGAAGAAATGAAGCATTCAAATTCAAGAACATGAAATTCAAGGGGCTCAACCATGCAAAATTCGTACAAGGCCATGTGGAGAAAAGAGAGAGAATAATTAATAAATTTGGAAGAACTTAGAAGGAATATTTTCACACAGTTTTAGTATTTTGACTATAATTTTTCAATTCGATATCCGATTACATTGATTCTTTTTGGATTAGAAAGAAGACTTCAAGAGCTTCAACTCTTGTAGTTTATGAAATTTCAAAATTGCGTTTCAAGGTGGTACATGTGTAAAAAATGGGATTTTGCACCAACTTCCCTTTGTGTTCACACCTTGTACGAATTTTAGTGATTTTTTCCACCTCCTTTAAGTCATTCCATGCTTAACAGAAACCATATCAGCCCTCCAAGTATCCCTTGCTTTATTTAAATCTTTAAATCTAAGACATTCACTCCACCTCTTTCCATCTATAAATATTATCCCTCTCCCATTGAGAAAATTGAACTTGGAGCCTTGAGATTTTGGAGAGTTTAAGACTTTGGAGAACTGGAGAAGAATTTTGGAGTTTTAGAATTTTAGGTTAAGGTTAATATTTTTATTTATTTGGTTTTCCATTTTTCTTTTGTAATTGGTTCTTTTAAGTTTAATTCCATATTCTTTTAATTTAGTTCAATTAATAAGAGTTGAATTACTTAATGTCTTTTTCTCTTTATTTTCTTAAATTCAATGATAATGTGTGATTAATTTCAATAATAAATGCAAAAGCTCTAGAAATCTTATTGTTTTGATTTTTCTTAAAACGAAAGTCCCAATGTATTGTAATTCTTAATTCCAATTTTTATTAATAATTGAAAAGTAGAAAAACCTTTAGAATTATGGTTTTCGAAATTTTGATTTTATTATGATGGTTTGAATCATTCTAGTTCTTGACTCCTCCTTGGTAATTAATTTGGACATATGAAATAGTTATATATTTAATTAACATTACTATTATAGGTCTAAGGTTCTTTGGAACGAATGAAATAGTTAGATCGGAGAATTGCATGATTAATCTAGATCTAAGGTTTGGATTAATTAGGGAAATAATTTGATGAAAGACTTGAATAAGATTGAAATTTTACGTGAGCTCCATATTCTATGCCTTGATGTTATTTTTAAAATATGGAAAGTAAAGCCTCCATAATTCTTTGATTCAGTTCCACTGTAAATATGTTGTTTTTATTTTTATTTTTGTTTTCTTTGTTTATAAATTCAAACTCTCCAAAAAATTGTGAACTAGGTTGATAATTAATTAATTGCATCTTAATTTTGTGCTCTAAGTTAGATTGAGATTATTTATAATTTTTAGATTAAATCCACTATTTTAATTGAATTTAGGTAAATTTTGATTTTCCATTAAAATTAGATCTCTTTAATTGTTAAATTCTATTTTTTAGATGTGGTTTCTAATTTAGACCATGTTTTCTGTTTTTAAAATTTTTTTAAATTAAAATTAAATTTCTTAGATTAAATAATTAATTCCATATTTAACATTTATTTCCATGTTTTCTAAATTTCTTAAAATATATAATTCAATGGTACATTTTTCATGAATATATTTTCCTAAGTTCCGATGGGTTCGACCTCACACTCCAAAACTATATTATAAATGGTTCGTGTGCTTGCGAGTATAAATTTAAAACACAACAACTTGTATCGGGAAACCAAGTCTTTTATGGGTTATCATTCAAGGAAATTGTTGCAAGAGCCTAAGTCACATCATTCAGTTGATAGACTTGATTAAACCGTTGTTAGCACTCGAGAGATGTGTGATGTGGTTTGTCACAGATTTCACACCGTACCTCTTCTTCTTCTTAAGTTGATTTGGCAGGAGTATGCATTTGTGAATTGCGATGAGAACCACTATAGTTGTGTTGAACAAGCTTGAGAGCCCCGTTGATTGTAACCACCAGCTTGAGAAAATTGAAATCTTCTTTGATTAAAGCCTCGTCCTTTGGAATTAAAACCATCAGCTCCTCTATCTCTCCTAGTGTTCCCACGGTTGTACTTTGAACCGCCAGATCGTTCTCTAACAAATGTCATATTATGATTAAGAGGAGATGAGTTGCTTGTGTTATGAAGGTTCTTCATAGTTTCACGACCTTATAACAGAGAAATAAGGTCACGATAAGATGTGATAGGTGGTTTGAGCATGGCAGTAACAAATGAATCATATCTTCTGCCTAGTCCTTTGAGAAGACCAAAGACCTTGTGTAACAACCCTACCCCAATTTCCCAGTGTGATATTTTCCGCTTTGGACCCACCATGCCCTCACGGTTTTGCTTTGGGCCTAGCCCACATGGTCAGCCCAAAAGGCCTCACACATGGGAGAGGGGGCTTCCCTCATATTAACACCCAACCCACTCACCTCACTACCGATGGGGACTTTCTTTGAGGTGGGTAGGGGTATTACAATCTACCCTCCTTAAAATTAGAGTCGTCTCCAGCTCTGTTACATCACAGAGGTAAAGGGCACACACAGTCCGAGTGTTGAACCGTGCTCTGATACCACTTATAATGACCCTACCCCAACTTCCCACTGTGATATTGTTCGCTTTGGGCCCACCATGCCCTCACGGTTTTGTTTTGGGCCCTGGCCCATATGGTCAGGCCCAAAAGGCCTCACACATGGGAGAGAGGGGACTTCCCTTTTACTAACACCCAACCCACTAACCTCACTATCGATGTGGGACTTTCTTTGAGGTGAGTATGGGTATTACACCTTATTTCGATCATCCACAGGTTTGCCAATGCAGCCAAATCATCATAGTAATTTTTGAAAATTCGAATGTACTCAAACATAGAATAATTGTCTTTGGAATGCAGTTGTAGGCTTTGAAGAAGATGAAATTCTATTTCCTATGATTCTTGTGCAAAAGAGTCCAAAAGAACAAACCAAACATCAACTGATGTATAAGACTCATTATTTGGATTTTTCAAAGGAGAAAGTTGTTTTGGGTAAGTTTGATTGAAATAAAATTTTCAACATTGAGGGATAATGGGTAAATATAAGTGTTGACCGAAGAAGAAGCCATTAGTTGATTTAGGGGGGATTTAAATTATTTAAATGGGTTGTTTTCGAAAGAGGACAAATGGTAGTGGAGAGGACAAAGGGCAAAAGGAAAAAAAAGACAGGTCTCGACTGGGTTCTGGATTAGGAATGTAGATGGTTGTTTTCGAAAGAGGGCAAAATGGAAAGGGGAAAAAGAAGGTTTTGGCTCGGCTGTGGGAGATCAAAGAGGGAAGCGCACGTTGGCAAGATGCAGCGACAAGTGAAAATCTGACGTGCTCTAGGACGATGGAGAAACAACAACTTGCAGGCGTCTGCATAAAACAGCATGAAGTGATATCAACTGCGATGAAAATCCCCGGCGAGCAGCAATCGGAAAAAACAACAACAAAAAAGTGGTGGGTCTTGGCTGATAGACTTGGCTTTCTCTTTGTGAAGACAGGGGAAAGAGAAGAGGATCACCGTCCTCTGAATGGTCCAAGATCTTTCAGACGAAAAAGTTTAAGCGAAGCAGCTGGCTCTGATACCGTATTGAAAATAGCAACACGGAATGGAATCGGATAAATGGTTCTCCACAGGACACTCTTTCATGGAGACCTTTATATATTTATAATGTTTTACAAAAAAAAATACAGGTATGAATCATTCTTTACATACATTAAGACAATCAAATAATCATAAAGGGAAAAGATAGATTTTTTGTCAATTGCTCTGCTGGCTATCGGTAATTTCTTTGCTGGAAATCAAGGGTGATTTTCGATGATTTCTTTGCTGGATATTATCATCTCCACTGGGTGGACATTCCTGATTTCTCGGCTGGAAATCAGGGATTCTCGTGGGCTGCTGTTAATCGTCAATAAATAGTCGGGCAAATGGTCTATCCAAATGGAAGAAGGTGGTATTTCAAATAATTAAGGCTACAAATTGAAACCCATGCATTTGTGGTTGGATGATATATAAGGGAAATTGGGAGGGATTGTAGGGTAAAAGTGTAGTTTGATTGCGCAGGTATGGATATGTGGAAGGGTTGTAGATAGAATTGAAATTCAACATTTGGAAATGGATAACATTTAAATGTCAAAATCTGAGTACTATACAAATAAAGTACTAAAAAAATACGTTTACAAAAATATGTAGTAAGTCATGATGTCGTAAATAAGCCCAAAAGTCGGGATTCTAACTTACAAGTACTTAACTTAGTAAATCCCC